>OW240924.1:46248657-46582530 GCA_933207985.1 Pelobates cultripes | reverse complement strand
CCCATCTTAAGGACACTGACTGCTATTCAATCTATAACAGTGAAAAAAGATTATTTTTTTTTTAAATCCAAACTATTGTGACACCAGATCTAATTAGTGGCACTTGTCAGCGTATCCACTGTTAGCGTAAAACACCAGCTTTAAGGACACTGACTGCTATTCAATCTATAACAGTGAAAAAAGATTATTTTTTTTTTAAATCCAAACTATTGTGACACCAGATCTAATTAGTGGCACTTGTCAGCGTATCCACTGTTAGCGTAACACACCCGCTTTAAGGACACTGACTGCTATTCAATCTATATAACAGTGAAAAAAGATTATTTTTTTTTTAAATCCAGCTATTGTGACACAGAGTTCTAATTAGTGACACTTGTCAGCGTATCCACTGTTAGCGTAACACACCAGCTTTAAGGACGCGACTGCTATTCAATCTATAACAGTGAAAAAGATTATTATTTTTAAATCCAAGCTATTGTGACACCAGATATAAGTGGTGGCACTGGTCACCGTATCCACTGTTAGCGTAACACACCCGCTTTAAGGACACTGACGCTATACAATCTATAACAGTGAAAAAAGTTTTTTGTTTTTAAATCCAAGCTATTGTGACACCAGTGAGTGGTGGCACTGGGCACCGTATCCACTGTTAGCGTAACACACCCGCTTTAAGGACACTGACTGCTATTCAATCTATAACAGTGAAAAAAGTTTTTTGTTTTTAAATCCAAGCTATTGTGACACCAGATGTAATTAGTGGCACTTGTCAGCGTATCCACTGTTAGCGTAACACACCCGCTTTAAGGACACTGACTGCTATTCAATCTATAACAGTAAAAAAGTTTTTTGTTTTTAAATCCAAGCTATTGTGACACCAGATGTAATTGGTGGCACTGACTGGGGAAATGGGCACAGTATGCACTGTGAGCCTGACACAGAAGCTGGCAGCAGTGGCAGACAACTGACTGCTATTCAATCTATAACAGTGAAAAAAGTTTTTTGTTTTTAAATCCAAGCTATTGTGACACCAGATGTAAGTGGTGGCACTGACTGGGGAAATGGGCACAGTATGCACTGTGAGCCTGACACAGAAGCTGGCAGCAGTGGCAGACAACTGACTGCTATTCAATCTATAACAGTGAAAAAAGTTTTTTGTTTTTAAATCCAAGCTATTGTGACACAGATGTAAGTGGTGGCACTGACTGGGGAAATGGGCACACTGTGAGCCTGACACAGAAGCTGGCAGCAGTGGCAGACAACTAAGTGCATTTACATTACATTACATAGAAAAAATAAATAAAAAAAAGCATACCCTTATCCCTAACCTAGCTATGCTTTTCCCTATCTTATGAACAGCAGCTACACTTTCCCTCCTCTTACTAAGCATGCAGCTTGAGAATGAATCTAAAATGGATGCTGTCCAGTAGGTGGGAGGGTCTGCTAGGGAGGCTGTGCTGCTAATTGGCTGGAATGTGTCTGCTGACTGTGAGGTAAAGGGTCAAAGTTTACTCAATGATGACGAATAGGGGGCGGGTCGAACCGCGCATATGTTCGCCCGCCGTGGCGAACGCGAACATGCTATGTTCGCCAGGAACCGTTCGCCGGCGAACCGTTCGGTACATCACTAGTCACAGACCTGTGAAATCAATTTTGTGTTGCTCTAGGCAAAAAAATTACTATTCCATCCCCTCTGCAGAACACAAAACAAATACTTTTCAGACGCTGTAGCGTAGCATAAAAAATGTAATGTCCAGTAGTATTTCATATATAGCTAAAGAAAATGTATTAACATAATACCCCTGCTTTGTGTCAGTACTTTCCATTTATTTTTGGCATGTACCCATTCCTTCCATTTTCCTTCCATTTTCCATTTTCTACAATTTCCACCACTTTCTCCTGTTCTACGTTTCACTCATGCTTCTTATTTTTTCATTCCTTCTCCTTCACCTCTTTCTTCTTCCTTTTGTTCATGCCATCTCATTTGCTGACTCCTTGACTACTGTTTAGTATAATCACTCTAGTTGCCCTTCCATACCATTTCTGCATTTCTTTCATTTGATGCATACCTCCTATTGACTTTCATGTTATCTCCTTAATCCATCATTTAATGTCAACTTCACTCCATTTTATGTTCATCTGCTATCCAGGTTCTTAACTATTGAGTGTCCTAATTGTTGGGAATTCAAAGTGAACTCAAAAGGCCAAAGCATAGCTTATTTGGGGCATTTTGACGCTTAGTTTATTTTAGCCTGAAAATCGAAATTCACTTTGAATGAACTTTGAATTCCCAGCTATTCTCAATTTAGCAAATAGTCCTTGGGGTTATCCAGTGAAGTGAGAATTGTTTAGAACTCAAAGTTAATTTAAATTTTTTATTTTTTTACAATCAGATTTTTATTAAGCGTCAGCAAAAGGTTTACATTAATTCAAAACAGTATTTTTACATTCATTATTCATAAGTGTGTAGCAATTACAATTGTAATGAAAACTTTTTGCAATAAATACATAATATCATTCTTCATTCCTCCGTTACAGTTTTTATTAGCTTTGTATCTATGTAAACACTTGTTCAATATTCTGTCTATAGAACTATCTGTTCAGGCCTTTTGGCTCATTGAATGTATGAAGAGCTGTTTACAATTGTTTGATTAAACTGTAACGTGAACAGTATTCAGAACATGTTACTAATATCTCAACACTTCTCAGCACAGAGAATGAGGGAGAGTGGGGGAGGGAGTCACTTCCACATCCTCCACTCCGTTTGTCTGTCCCCTATGCATGTCATAAGGCTTCTACAAGACAAGTGATTAAATGTAGACTGACGTGGGTGTGGTTGTGTGATGAAGGAGTAAGGGTTGTCAGAAAATGTCTTTATAATGGAATGACATTTTTGACAAAAAGGGCAAACCTCTAGGCATTCCCACCAAATGTGCAGAGTCATGCCCTCTGCATCTAAACATCTTCAAAAGTTCCCGGTGCAAGTGGCATCAAGTGTAGCCAATATTTGTGGGGTTCTGTATCATAAGCTCAACAATTTGTATGCCGATTCTTGCATCTTACTCGTTAATGAGCAGTGGTGTACTATAACCCAACCTTTTGCCATCGACCAGACCCAATGACTCTTCCCACTTCCCTATAAAAGGTGGGGGGATTTTCTCTATTTACAGAGTAGTGTATAAGTATGAGATTCCCTTTTCTAATGGGTCTGGGTTCAGGCATCGTTCTCCAAATGCCATTAGATCTCGGTTAAGGAGGTGTTGTCGTGGAATGCTTTTTAAAAATGTTTGTAAGAGACAATAACGGAATGTCGCCATGAATGGGGTAGTGTCATGGGGTAGAACTTAGTAGTGTTTGAATGTAATTACCATGTTGTCTGTTATCACGTGCCTGGCTGTGTCCTGACATCCTGATAAAAAACCCTGGATCTAAATCTGGCAGAAATGTGGGGTTATACATTATTGACATGAGAGGGGACAGGAATGAAGACAAGTTGCGCTTAATGGCGAGTGTATGCCAGATTGCCAGTGTGGCTTTGAGAAAGGGATGTGAGGATACTGTTGGTGTGCTCAATGTTCTGTCAATCCACACCAGTGCTGATAGAGGTATCCCCACTTGGGATTGCTTAATTATTCATGTTTTAACCCACTCTACCACTTGGAGAATATCTGTTGCCTGGTAATAGAGTTTAAAGTCTCTAACTGCCAATCCTCCCAAAGCCTTCGGTTGTGTCAATATTGAATACCACAGCCGCATTTTATTCTTTCTCCAAACATTGTTTGGAAAATTGGAAGGACACTTTTCAAATAGTTATTGGGATTGTTTAAAAAAAAGTAGGCTTGGAAAAAGATTAATTTTCACAACCTCTATGCGCCCCAACCATGATATATGTGGCATAGACCAAGTCTCGCTGGAATCTATCTAGTATGGATATAGTATTTTAGTATATAGTTGGGAATATTACATTTAAGGCCAAACTAGCCAAAATGAAAACATGGGAGAATTTGTGTACTTCAGCCATTTTCAATTCCTGGCAGGTCTCAGTTTAGTAAATAGTCCTGTCCGAGTGTTTTTGTCTGCAGAGTTCATTACTGTGAAGAAGAGTGGCAAGATCCTGTATGTGTATTATATTATCTGATACATATAATATCCCCTGTTACATATAATATCTCTCCATTTTCACTGATAAAAGACAAGCCAGGCTGGGCCTGGCTTCTTCCTGAGGTGGTATTCAGGTTCTCCAAAAATGGAAGGGATGTATCCTGAGATCCTGTCATTAGCTACTGTAAGGTTAGGAATTTTTTAAAATTGAAACAGGAAAATATAATATTTAATTTAAAACAACAACAAAAAAACAACATTATTTTGTTTCCCATTTGTTGCATGGAATAATCCTGCTAGGGGATAAAGTTGTGGCAATGGGAAAGAGGATCTAGTAAGTATAGGGGGCAGTGGATGAAGAGGATGCAAGTGGTAATAGGGGATGTAGTGAGTGCAGGGAAGGGATAGTGGATGTAGCAGATGCAGGGGTATAGGGGCTCTAGTGGTTGCATGGAGGTAGGGGCTGTAGTGAGTGCAGGGGGTAGGGGCTGTTGTGCTTGCATGAAGTGTAGGGGCTGTAATGGGTGCATAGGGTAATGTATGTAGTGGTAAAACGGCAGAAAAGTGAAGAAAATCCCTCAATCACAAAAATACTTGTAGCTGCAACTTTAAAATTAAATAAGCATGAATATACTGCTTTCATCATACTTATAGCAGTTCAATAGGTGCAATAACAGGGTTGGCTTTTCGGTGCTGGAATCCTCACAGTAATCAAATGATACTTCACACAGGACAAGTTTGTTGATCCACACTCATAGGAAATCCCCCAAAATACATCAGGAAGAAATCATAGAAAAAAAATGTGCATTTATTAAAGTAAAAAAAAGAAAATACATATGGCAAGATACTAGAACAGCCATCCTTATGTATGTTGTATTTCTCCAAGCATGTGAAAATGAAAAAAAAGATTGTGAGTGCACAAAGTATAAAAAGTCTAACACCTGAGCATAGGACCACCCGCAGCTGCTGTACAGGGGAAAGACCATCAAAAAAGCCGACCCTAAAGAAAGATTAGAGAAGCCCTGGACGCGTTTTGCACCACTCCGGGTACTTTCTCAACATGAGCATTCTATGGGATTCCTGAAATTTATAAAGGAAGAGGATGTTCAGAAGGGCTGGTCTATTGAGACTCACACCCTTAATTAAGTGACTGAAATCCCCACCTTTTACATCCTTTCAATGCCAGAATAATCAGATCGCTGTATTTAGAGTTTCATTAAAGTTAGCTTGGTCCAAGCAAGGGTCCAAGCACTAAGATTGTTTTTATTTTTTTTTATACTTATATACTTGCACAATATCCTTATGTAGAATCAAAAGTATCTGTCATCTGTCTGTGCTTTTATGAAAATCACTTTTACACATTTGTGGTGATTTAGTATAAATGTATGTTTTTAACTAATCAATCAATTAATGTTACCTAGTTCATAATATTGTTGCCGCTTTTGTACTTTGTAATATTGATTTGCATGAAAATATTTGGAGTCACTTTTTCATAAAGCTTTGTGGAATATCACAATTTTAATTGTACCATATATTTGCACACCCATGCATCAGTATTTTATTTTTTAAATGATATCTGAAATGGTTATTGTTTCCTAAAATAACCCCAAATAAGTTGGAATAATACAACAAATGCTTTCTGGAATATATTGCATTTTGCAAACGCATCTTTATACGACAAAAACTGGAGTAGGGAATCCTTTACCTCACTTTTAGAGCAAGGCCTGTTTGTGCTTAAAGCATAGATTCTCGCAATCGAATCCATATACCTTGTGCCAAGAGGACTTCTGGACTTCACATTCTGGGCACAAAAATGTAGAAATACTACAGGGAGAGCAGAATTATTAGGCAAGTTGTATTTTTGAGGATTAATTTTATTATTGAACAACAACCATGTTCTCAATGAACCCAAAAAACTCATTAATATCAAAGCTGAATATTTTTGGAAGTAGTTTTTAGTTTGTTTTTAGTTATAGCTATGTTAGGGGGATATCTGTGTGTGCAGGTGACTATTACTGTGCATAATTATTAGGCAACTTAACAAAAAACAAATATATACCCATTTCAATTATTTATTATTACCAGTGAAACCAATATAACATCTCAACATTCACAAATATACATTTCTGACATTCAAAAACAAAACAAAAACAAATCAGTGACCAATATAGCCACCTTTCTTTGCAAGGACACTCAAAAGCCTGCCATCCATGGATTCTGTCAGTGTTTTGATCTGTTCACCATCAACATTGCGTGCAGCAGCAACCACAGCCTCCCAGACACTGTTCAGAGAGGTGTACTGTTTTCCCTCCTTGTAAATCTCACATTTGATGATGGACCACAGGTTCTCAATGGGGTTCAGATCAGGTGAACAAGGAGGCCATGTCATTAGATTTTCTTCTTTTATACCCTTTCTTGCCAGCCACGCTGTGGAGTACTTGGACGCGTGTGATGGAGCATTGTCCTGCATGAAAATCATGTTTTTCTTGAAGGATGCAGACTTCTTCCTGTACCACTGCTTGAAGAAGGTGTCTTCCAGGAACTGGCAGTAGGACTGGGAGTTGAGCTTGACTCCATCCTCAACCCGAAAAGGCCCCACAAGCTCATCTTTGATGATACCAGCCCAAACCAGTACTCCACCTCCACCTTGCTGGCGTCTGAGTCGGACTGGAGCTCTCTGCCCTTTACCAATCCAGCCACGGGCCCATCCATCTGGCCCATCAAGACTCACTCTCATTTCATCAGTCCATAAAACCTTAGAAAAATCAGTCTTGAGATATTTCTTGGCCCAGTCTTGACGTTTCAGCTTGTGTGTCTTGTTCAGTGGTGGTCGTCTTTCAGCCTTTCTTACCTTGGCCATGTCTCTGAGTATTGCACACCTTGTGCTTTTGGGCACTCCAGTGATGTTGCAGCTCTGAAATATGGCCAAACTGGTGGCAAGTGGCATCGTGGCAGCTGCACGCTTGACTTTTCTCAGTTCATGGGCAGTTATTTTGCGCCTTGGTTTTTCCACACGCTTCTTGCGACCCTGTTGACTATTTTGAATGAAACGCTTGATTGTTCGATGATCACGCTTCAGAAGCTTTGCAATTTTAAGAGTGCTGCATCCCTCTGCAAGATATCTCACTATTTTTTACTTTTCTGAGCCTGTCAAGTCCTTCTTTTGACCCATTTTGCCAAAGGAAAGGAAGTTGCCTAATAATTATGCACACCTGATATAGGGTGTTGATGTCATTAGACCACACCCCTTCTCATTACAGAGATGCACATCACCTAATATGCTTAATTGGTAGTAGGCTTTCGAGCCTATACAGCTTGGAGTAAGACAACATGCATAAAGAGGATGATGTGGTCAAAATACTCATTTGCCTAATAATTCTGCACTCCCTGTAAAGTGCCTTACTTACCCCGGAAGTAACATATCCTTCCTAAAAGTAAAACCATAAACCAAGGAACCAGAAACGTTTAGTGGTTTGGAAATGTTGTAATTAGGAAATCATTGAAATCATGAAATCATTTATGGAAATAATGTAGCTGAGACTATAAAAAAAAAAAAAAAAAGAATGCAAGTCTTCTAGCTCACATTTGGAAATACAAGCTTACCTGGGAGTTACTCCAATTGCATGGCTTCCATGGGGGAACGCAGGAAGAAATCTAATTGCAGAAAAAAAGGCATAGTATTGACAGGATTTCTGTTAGGAATAGATCGATTATCAGTTCCAACGATTATTAGAGTCGATATTCAGCATATTTCTGATAATCGGTATGATTACTGATATTACCGATAACTTACTCGCTTCTCCAAGTCACTGCATGCCGACTTCTGCATCCAGAAACTCCAGCCATCACACAGTGAATAATCTACTGTAATGTACTGGGTTGACTGACTGAGAGTGATAGGAGTGTGATTGCTGTCAGCAATTACACTTTTCTTAGTAACAGCACTGTACATGCTGGGATCTCAGGGATCCTAGCATACCCTGGCTATTTGCTGTCAGCATGTTCCATTAATGCCAGATTAAATAACAGAATATCGGCACCAGTTATCGGCAATTGGACCGAATGCTGACCAATAATCTGTATTGCCTTTGGATCTGAAGAAATTATATTGGTCGATTTCTAGTTTCAATATATAAGGATGAATTTAAGATGACACCATTCCTTTGATATAGTCTACCTCATAAGATAAAAATGCATCATACCTGGGACAAAAATGTTCTTTTTACTTTTTTCACACCTTTGCCTGTACCTATACAATACAAAAACCTTTGAAACAAACATAAATGATTAATTAATTAATTATTTATTAAATGATTATTGTTTTTAGTACTAGTAGTAATTTATTTATCAAATAAAGTGATTATTAGTTAACTTTAAAAACTAAAATATTCGCAATTTAGAACTAAGTTACCAATATTTGTATTCACTTTTTAATAGCAGGGCAATAATTGTAGCCATATTGATTATTGGAAGACAAACTTAAAATTTGATGGAATGGTCACAATTGCGACTTTTCTCACACTATTTTTTGCATGTTACAAAATATTCCTTCATGTAGTTGAGACTTGTTTTATATCTACGAATCCCTTTAATTATTTCACTTAGGGAATGCACACAAATCATACCTAAAGGTAACAGCACAGCACAGATGTGCTTTTATCGTTGTGAGCCTTGATAATCTGATACCCATGGGATTGATTAAACACCTTCGATTGAAGCTTGTTTTTGAGCCTCTTTTGTAAAAGTAAAAGGCACCTGATAGAATGTTTTCAAAGCTTGCACACAGTTAGGGGTGTATTCACTAAACATTTTTTGTATTATGAGTTCTAAATCTTCCTGAGGTTGGTGATTTGTTTACATCTAAATTTAACAGGTTTGTTGTCATCTCCCCACAACACATTGCAGCAAATGGGCACACATCTATATCCCAACAGTGGAACTAATGAACAAAGGGCTCTGGTAGAAGATTTTTAACCTCTAATTCCACAAAAAATGTTTCCACTTGCCCCTGACAAATAACCAACTTTACAGTCACGAGATCCTACATCCAGGGCAGTGGCGTACATACTGCCGTTGCAGACGTACCCCTGTGACCGGGTACCTGCCACCATCTTTTGCGGCCCCGGCCCACGTGGCACACCGCCGGGGCCACTGTCCAAGGGGTCCATCGGGTGGCCCATGCTGCTAGGGCCACCGGATGGGTATGGATTGTCAGGCGCTTTAACAGTGCGACCGGGCCCCTTGTGATAAGATCACAAGCTGGGAGGAAGTGACTGCACGTCACTCCTCCCAGCTAACACACACAGCTCAAGCGGGAGGAAACAGGAGGGTGACTTAAACATTGGGTGTGTTTGTTTGTATGTGTGTATGTGTGTGTCTGTCTGTATGTGTCATGTGTGTGTGCGTCGGTATGTGTGTGTGTGTCTTTGTATGTATGTGTGTCTGTCTGTATGTGTGTGTGTGTCTGTATGTATGTGTCTTTGTATGTATGTGTCTTGTGTGTATCTGTATGTTTGTATGTGTGCCTGACTGTTTGTATGTATGTGTCTTTGTATGTGTGTGTCTGTCTGTCTGTATGTATGTGTGTATGTCTGTTTGAATGTATGTCGTGTGTGTCTTACTGTTTGTGTGTTTGTATGTATGTGTCTTTGTATGTGTGTGTGCCTGTCTGTGTCTGTGTATGTGTTGGTCGGTGTGTATGTGTATGTGTGTGTGTCTGTATGTGTGTATGTGTCTGTATGTGTCTGTATGTGTGTCTCTATTTATGTATGTGTGTGTCTGTATGTGTGTGTGTGTGTGTGTCTGTTAGGGGAACGGAGTGGGGGGGGGGTCATGGATGAGTTTCGCACCGGGGCCCCAGGGATTTTGTGTACGCCACTGATCCAGGGCCAAGTTAGCATAGGGGCTGATGGAGCTGCAGCATGGAATAGGCCCATCGATTAAAAAAGAAATTTTTTTTATTTATTTTTTTAAATTCATTCTTCTTCACATGCACTTGCTTAAGTATGGAAACTTAAGATATATGTAGGGGAATAAAATCTGTGTGGACTGGCTGACAATGAAATTAGTTAATGTAAATCTTACTTTGTGCACAATGCAAATGCTATTGCTGCTTCAGTCTCTCTAACAACGTGGCATGTTCTCTTTCTTTTACACTCACTACATACACCTCTTCTTTGTCCAAGACTATATACCAGGAGTTTCTGCCTGCAAGTAAGAAGCTAAGGAGAGGAGTGGACAAGGGGACAGTCCATAGAAAGCGTGAAGCAAGCACATTATTAGCTGCATTTATGCCAAGCTCAGGATGCTGTCTGCATATTATGTTGTTTGCTGGCCAGCCTGCATGATTGGCAGGCAGCCTGACATGCATTCACACCAGGCTGACTTTCTAATTCCTTTTTGGGCATGCTTGCCCCTTTGGGTAGTTCTGGTTACATGATTCGTGGCAGTGGCCCACCTTTTACTCCGCCGACCAACATCCTGCTTCATCGGACACTGCTGTTAGTGTGTATGGATTTACTTGAAAGATGAAAGCGAGAGATTAGCATAGGGTACTGTGAGTTTCCCTGCAGCACCATCTCTGCCAGATACATGACGCTTGGAAAGTATGACTGTTTTTTATTGTTTTCTGTCCATAAAATTCTGCAATTAGGCCCATCATAACTGTCAGCACCAGGCACAATGGGCTCTTAATCTGGCACTGCCTACATCCCCATGCCACTTCACCCTTTCCTTCCCCAAATTAAACTGCCATCTTTCACTGACAATTAACTCTCTCACTGCCAAAATTAGATTTTGCCACATTTTCCTGCCTACGAACCCTTTCTATTCCCAAATTAGATTTGCACATTTACCTGCCAATTAACCATCTCCCTTCTTGATTTTGATTGACACATTGCCTTGCCTAGTAACCTCTCCCTCACCCTAATAGTTGTCCTGGGACTGACTGAACAGGTCCAACTAGTCGCTCAGTAGGGTTCTTGCAAGTGCTATAGACACATGCAAAATGTAGATTAGACCCCCATTCAAGCACCATGCAACTCACAGCCAATTTCCATGCAGTTACATAGAGGCATGCTATGCATTTCGCAGACACCCTCCATACAATTCACAAAAATAAACTCTGCTCTATGCATAGGCGTGTTCAGCCTATTGCATTAGGGTGTGTACCCTAAAGCATAAGCACAGGCCGCATATATATATGTATGTGTGTATATATATATATATACACATATACACACTGCTGTGTGTGTGTGTGACGGTGCTGGTAGTGTGCTATGTGGGTGAGGGTGTTTGTGTGTGCGCGCTTGTGAGGGTGCTGTTAATGTACTGTGTGTGATGGTGCTGTTTGTGTGTGAGGGTACTGGTAGTGTGCTGTGTGTGTGTTTGTTAGGGTCCTGTTTGTGTTTGTGAGGGTATTGTTAGTGTGATGTGTGTGTGTGAGGGTGCTGTTTGTGTGCTGTGTGTGAGGGTGCTGTTTGTGTGTGTGGGTGCTGTATGTGTGTGGGTGCTGTGTATGTCTGGGTGCTGTATGTCTGTGGGTGCTGTATGTGTGTAGGTGCTGTGTATGTCTGTGGGTGCTGTATGTGTGTAGATGCTGTGTATGTGTGTGGGTGCTGTATGTCTGTGGGTGCTGTATGTGTGTAGGTGCTGTGTATGTCTGCGGGTGCTGTATGTGTGTAGATGCTGTGTATGTCTGTGGGTGCTGTGTATGTGTGTGGGTGCTGTATGTGTGTGGTGCTGTGTGTGTGTAGGTGCTGTGTATGTCTGTGGGTGCTGTATGTGTGTAGATGCGGTGTATGTGTGGGGTGCTGTATGTGTCTGTGGGTGCTGTATGTTTGTTGGTTGTATGTCTGTGGGTGCTGTATGTCTGTGGGTGCTGTGTATGTCTGTGCTGTATGTTTGTTAGTGCTGTATGTCTGTGGGTGCTGTGTATGTCTGTGGGTGCTGTGTATGTGTGTCGGTGCTGTATGTCTGTGGGTGCTGTGTATGTGTGTAGATGCTGTGTATGTCTATGGGTGCTGTATGTGTGTGGGTGCTGTATGTGCTGTGTATGTCTATGGGTGCTGTATGTGTGTGGGTACTGTGTATGTCTGTGGGTGCTTCATGTGTGTGGGTGCTGTATGTGTGTAGGTGCTGTGTATGTCTGTGGGTGCTGTATGTGTGTGGGTGCTGTGTGTGTCTGGTGCTGTGTGTGTGTGTAGGTGCTGTGTGTATTTCTGTGGGTGTGTGTGTGTGGGTGTGTATGTCTGTTGGTGCTGTGTATGTCTGTGGGTGCTGTATGTGTGTTGGTGCTGTGTATGTCTGTGGGTGCTGTATGTGTGTGGTGCTGTGTATGTCTGTGGGTGCTGTATGTGTTTTGGTGCTGTGTATGTCTGTGGGTGCTGTATGTGTGTGTGTGCTGTGTATGTCTGTGGTTGTGTATGTGTGTTGGTGCTGTATGTGTGTTGGTGCCGTGTATGTCTGTGGGTGCTGTATGTGTGTTGTGTGCTGTGTATGTCTGTGGGTGCTGTATGTCTGTGGGTGCTGTGTATGTGTCTGTGGGTGCTGTGCTGTGTATGTCTGTGGGTGCTGTATGTCTGTGGGTGCTGTATGTGTGGCTGCTGTATGTGGGTGGTGCTGTATGTGTGTTGGTGCTGTGTATGTCTGTGGGTGCTGTATGTCTGTGGGTGCTGTATCTGTGTTGGTGCTGTATGTGTGTGGGTGCTCTATGTGTGTGGACGCTGTATATGTCTGTGGGCGCTGTGTATGTCTGTGGGCGCTGTGTGTCTGTGGGCACTGTGTATGTCTGTGGGCACTGTGTATGTCTGTGGGCGCTGTGTATGTCTGCGGGCCCTGTGTATGTCTGTGGGTGCTGTATGTGTGTGCTGTGTGTGTGTGGGTGATTGTGGGAGAGGAGGTGGGGGTACATTACTTGATATCCCCCCTCCCTTCTTACCTTATGCCTGGGAGGGGGGATCCTTGTTGCTGCTGCTTCCATCCCTGGTTGTCCAGTGGAGAGTGAACTCTAGCCCCTGTGGGGCTAGAGGTCACTCTAGCGAGATTTGAGCGTTGCCGTGGCAACGCTCATATCTCGCGAGAGGAACCCTGCGGAGCTACTGGCAAGAGCTCCACCGGTCCTCTCCTGCCTCCCTCCCTGCATGTGGGTCGGTGGGGAGGGAGGCTGAGAGCAGCGCCGGCGCTCGGATAGCGTTGGTTCTGCATGAGCCGACAGGGGAGATCCTGAGATCTCCCCTGCCGGTCTCAATACACATAGGCGTGCCGCGGGGATTAGGATGTGCCCAGGCATACCTGGCACACCCCGTGCGCAGGCCTATGGCTCTATGCAGTTTAGACACACTCCATGCATTTCACAGACACCTCATACAGTTCACAGACACACCACATGTTTGAAACTTTGCAAACAAATGTGATGAATTTGATAAATTCAAGTAACAAGGTAGCAAATAGCCCTTACCACCCTTCCCAGTCAGTCATCAAGTTGCAGTCTGAAGGCTACTCCCAGAGCAGGCTAAATCAGTTGCTTCCTCCATCATCTACGCAGAAATTGACTCTGAACCCGAATCTATTGCCACCTGACTCTTACGGTACTTTACCTGACAGTAAGAAACCTGTGTCTGCTCTCCCTTAAGATGGGGCCCTCCTTGCTGTCCCTTGCTTGATGGTGATAAGAGTGGGCCTCTGAACTCTGGTGGACTCTGGTGCGATAGCACTTTCTGCACCTCCAGTAGTTCTACCCCTGATACATCCACATGTAAATTATTTTAGTCATGAATGATTTTCAAAGAATATTATACACGAAAGTCTTTATTTCATTAATGTGAAAGAAAAATATTCAAATACAGATGACACTGGAAACCAATAATATTCCCTATTAGGTTCAGTAAGCACACAGTGCGGGACTCTCTTCCTCTTTCTTTAAAGGAACTCTCCAGTGTCAGGAAAACAAACCCGTTTTCCTGGCACTGCAGAATCCTGCAGTGCCCCCCTCCCTCCCACCCCCCATCCCATGTTGCTGAAGGGGTTAAAACCCCTTTATTGACTTACCTGAATTCAGCGCCGATGTCCCTCGGCGCTGGGTCAGGCTTCACCCACACTACTCCCCCGCCAACATCAGCCGGCGGGGGGGGGGACCTAATGTGTATGCGCGGCAATGGCAGCCCACGCGCTGGAGGTCCTCATGCATAGCGTTAGGACGTCCAGTGTCGTTTAAAACCCTTTTCAGGTTTTAAAAACCCGGAAGTCCCTCTAGTGCAGTGGTTCTCAAACCAGTCCTCATGGCCCACCAACAGTCCAGGATTTATGTATTTCCCTTGTTTTATTCAAATGGAGATACTAACAAAACCTGGACTGTTGGTGGGTCTTGAGGAGTGGTTTGAGAACCAATGGTCTTGTGGCTGTCTGATAAACAGCCACTAGAGGAGGACTTAAAAACTGCAATAATTACACTTGCAGGGTTAAGGGTGATGGGAGTTGGCACCAGGACTACTCCAATGGGCAGAAGTGGTCTGAGTGCCTGGAGTGTCCCTTTAAACCACATCTAAAATACATATATTGAAAATGAATATCTTTATATAAGAGATTTTGAACCTAACATTTTACCATGGATAGTAAAATGTTAGGTTCAACATCTCTTATATAAAGATAATTTTCAATATATGTATTTTAGATGTTGGATTGATTCTTTTGTTGTCCTGAAACAATAATAATAGAAAATATATAATGGGGGAGGCGGGGGGCATAAATAAACTCCTGTTGTTAATTAAATTAAAAACCAAATAATGCGTATTCTAAGGGTGTTCAGGGGTCTGGTGTCGCCCATACACCACTTCAAAAACAAAATAAAAAAGGATTCTTCAGCACATCTTTAATACCTCAGTGTCCTTTTATTAAATTTCACAGCTGATACATACACAAGTAAATGGCACTTCTGTAGAGTTCTAATATAGGATTTTGTGATAATGTGTAGTGGAACTAGTTCCTAGCTTGATATTGACTGATAAATGGTTGAAACATTGTTCTATGCCTGCTGTGCACTTTAATAAAAGGACATTGAGGTATCAAAGACATGTTGGTGCATCTTTTTTATGTTGTTAATGAAATTAAGTCTTTCCAGCATAATATAATTGGAAAATTCCTGAATTTCATTACAATCAGGAGGCTTCGTATTATTCTGGTTTAAAGCACAGATAATATTCTATGAAATACAAGAGCAATAGTTTAAAATAAAATCTTTTAAAAGTCGAATCATTAGATCGATCTGCTTCTTTCATGATATCTTCCAATCTCTTCCCATATATAAAAGCTTTGGAAGATATATGGATGTATTTGTATCTGATAAAATCCATTGGATCCATCTTGCTAAAGTGTCAAAGATATTGAAAGGCATGGTTCTTTTAAATTAAATTTGTAACCGAATATTAATATGTTTTAAATTTTGTGTTTTTGTTTCAATATCATTTTTTATCACTCTTTATAAATAAGGAAATTCGGGATGAAAAACTAAACAGACGTGCGTTGCCCCGACAGCAGTGGCAAGAGGATAGGCATACAAAGGTAAACAGCAAAGGGCAGTAGATAATATAGCACAATTATGTTTGTGGATAAGAAGTTTCACATGCATAAGATGTTTCAACAGTTAAAGGACCACTATAGGCACCCAGACCACTCCAGCTCAATGAAGTGGTCTGGGTGCTAGGTCCATCTAGGGTTAAACCTGCAGCTGTAAATATAGCAGTTTCAGAGAAACTGCTATGTTTACATTAGGGTTAATCCAGCCTCTAGTGGCTGTCTCATTAACAGCGGCTAGAGGCGCTTCTGCACTTCTCACTGTGAAAGTTCCGTTAGCGTAAGCGCTTAATTTTAGTATCCCTGGGTGCGCCGTCGTCCCCTTGCCTAGGAGATCGTCGGCATCGGTCTGGGTGAGCAAGTGGCCCGGGTTTATATATATGCACCTTAGGTCGGATAGTGTTTGAAAACTGCCAGTTTGTCTCCATGGTCTTCCCTGCCTAACTCCCTGCACTGTCTTATGATTTGTCCTGGTACATCTCTAGAGATCTGTCCATTCCCTTACTTGGGTTTGAAAAATGTAAACACTTTTGCATCTCAGCTGGGTGTATCCCATACTGTACTAGCAAGTGATGAAGTAAGTGAAAGGCAACGTTCGACACTCCAGATGATGCTTTGCCAGCATCAAGGATTATCGAGCATCGAGCATTATTTGAGATGCAGTCCAGAACATCTAGTATGCCTAATGATGTCTCCCCCTGATCTAAGGTATTCAATGGGTGACGTAGTATCTCTGGATGGAACATGGGTTTATCATCTGCAGTAATAGAAAATTATCTATTTCTGTTTCGTTTTCAGAGTCTGGTTTAATATCAATGACAATATGATCATTGTAGTGTCACTATCTGAAGATTGGAAAGAATCAGGTAGTTGTCTACGTATGGTAGTAATTTTCAGAATAACGTCCTCCCAAACAGAGGGTCTATTATGTGTACCAAAATTACACTGGTTTGGGTTGCAGCTTTGTGGCATGTTATCGTGAGAGATAAATCTCTCTTGGTCATGCAAGTTTTCCTTTTTTTTTTTTACGTTATCTAGTGTATCACATCGCCTAAATGTTTTTGTTTCATAGACACTTTACCTGACTTTGGAATTTATTTCATATGTATAGAACTTCCAGGATGTTCATCAATTCTGGTTTCTGAAGGAGAAAGGAGACCTTCACTGCCAGTAATTTTGCTACTAGAATCAGACATTTTTATAGCTGTGAAAAACACCTTAGACACGTTCTCATTTACAAGGGCTCCAATTATCATCTGAAACTGATCCTCATCCAATTTATTGTTTTCCCTTCTATTTTGAGAATATTTTTAAAAACTAGATCTGATAGATCTATCTGAATTAGGCGATAAGGATATTTTCAATATTCTTTGTAAGTTATTTAAAATATTAATCAGAAATTAACTAAACATATATATATCCTAAATATAGAACTGTTTTGACTATTACATTTTATTGGAATTAAACTGAATAATACTTTTAACTGAATATTATGTTTTAAAAAAACTACAAGAGTGAAAAAGCGATGGAATTAATGAATTACTTTTCTGGGAGAAGCAAAGAAAGTGGAAGATAGTCTTACCAGTTATTTTATAATAAAATAATTATTTGTTTATAGATCACAGAGAAAGAGAAGACGTCCCAGGAAATCTTGTAGCAGAAAAAGGAAGGTAAGTAACAGATTAGTTAATCTAGTTAAGTCAGATTTCTATCAGGAATCCACAGAAGCAGGTAATAAGATGAAATTGAACCAAAGACAAAGAATTTGTGTCTTGTCCAACAATATTAGTCCAATTGGGGGTTACACCAGAGAAGAATCCAGGAGACTTAGGAAAAATGGCGATGGTAAAATCGGTTAAACATGTGTAAAAGGAATCAATTTCCGTAGCCGGGTCACAATCAATAAATTCGTCCGTTATAGGGTAAGTATTAACCCAATGACACCATTATGGCATTCTATGCAGTCCGCAATATAATGAACTGTAAAGCTGTTGTGGTGGCATAGATCACCGTAATGGCTTAGAGCCCTGGAGCTTCAGAAATGTTTACCTTCCCGTCGATCCTTTTCGTGGGATTGACTGACAAATTATCCATCAGTGCCTCTTAAATTTACATGTATATTGCTATCTTAAAGGTACAAAAAATAGGTAAAACCTATCCTGTATCCTGTCTATGAAGGCCTTTTCCCTGTTTCTAGAGACCTGCCTTGAATCTTGTCTTTAGAAAGCCTGCTCCCTGGTTGCAGAAGCCTGCCCTATATCCTGTCTCTTGAAGGCCTGCTCCCTGATGCCAGAGGCCTACTTGGTATCCTATCTCCTGCTCTCTGGATCTTGAGTCTGCTGCCTAGTATCTTGTAGCTTACCTAGTGCCTTATATCCTGTGGATTGCCTGCTACGTTGTATCTGTTGGATTGCCTGCATACTGTATTTTCCTCTTATTTTTTGTTAAACATTTACATTATCTGCATTCTCCTCTAAATGTTAATTTTTTTTCACTTTATCTTACTGTGTTGTGTCTTCATTCTCTGTATATTGGGATCAAACTTACTTTTCATTGCAAAGACAGTCCCAGCAATTTTCTCTGTAAATCCAAGTCTCCCAACAGTCCGATTTAGGTTAGACAGTTCCTGTCTTAGTGTCCAACCCCGCTTCCCCACCTTTGTTTCCTGGTGTACCACTTTTGGGGACAACAGGGAACTGTCCCCAAAAGTGTAGCGATTCATTAGACATTTTTTATTTTATTTTTTCTCACAATCTCCCATTTGCGAGCAAAAGTGCCAGCACTAGGTATAAACTAAATTGCATTCTCTTTCAAAGAGCAAATTTAGTTTTAAAGCATGATGGGTGTCCTTTAAGGCCAAATTAGCCAAAATGGAAATATTCTTTAAGTCAGCTAATCTTTCAGTTTGGCTACAGTTTGACTTTGAATTCTCACTTTAGCAGATAACCCTGCTGGTGTTTTATTATTTTGTTTCCATATTTGTTTTTGCTATTGAGAAGTTATGTGATGTGGCATAGTAACACAACACAACTGCTAATTTCAATATCACTGTGTGACTATATTACAATTAGGAAGACAGCATCAACATTTTTTTTTTTTGTTTGTTTTTTTCCAGAGGAATTTTAATTTGCTAAGAGAGTTGCTACTTTTGAGAAAGTATCCCATTTTAAAATGCGGAAATAATATTAATTAGATATTAATGAGCTTCCTTTCAAATAATTCACGGAGGGTTTCCTTCGACAAAAAAGTAAGCTAGAGTTTCTTTATTACTGCTAATGTTTAATTCCCTCGTTTTCCTTGAGATATTTGTTTTGTTTCTGTGAATTCTCCATTATGTTATTTGCATATGTCCTTGGGGTCTGTTTACCTTGAAGACTCTATTAACATCATGCGGAGATTAAATGAACTAGTCTGTCCTTCAGCCTCAACTTCAAATGGAACAACCATTGTTTTGTCTGACTGCAGGCATTGGCTCAAATTCATTATTGCTACACATAGAAGGAAATTGCCAGTCTTCTGTGAGAATTAACACAAAGGAGCATTTAGACCTATCGATCTGTCTGTGTGTGTGTGTCCATCAGTCTGTTCGTCTGTCTGTCTGTCTATCTCTCTCTATCTCTCTCATCAATCTTAATTTAGTTCTGCATCTTAAGCAAAGTTACTAAACTCTAAATAGAGATCTTTACATTGCATTACACAATATTAAGAAAGACTCTAAGCACCATAACTATTACAACCTGCTATAGTGAATATTGTGCCAGGAGTGCATGTCGTTGTCCCAGCGGAATCTGAATCCCACTGAGTACCTGTGCTGTCTCCAGTCTTCTTGAGAAAGAGAAGCTGGATGCTAATGTATATGTTCATTAATTGGCTGAGAGTGTAAGCTGAGCTCTCTCAGCCAATGAATGGGTTGAACAAAACTACCATCAGGCTTCTCCAGCCCTGAGAAGACTGGGCACAGTGCAGGTGCCCCACAAGACTCAGGCAAATGTTAAACCATGGAAAACCGGTTTTACAGATTATACAGGGACAGCCCCAGAGCACTCTGGCGCCATACTAACCATAACGGTCTGTAGTGGTTATGGTGCTTAGAATATTCCTTTAAATGCCTCTTAGTAGCATAGCACTCTCTCAGTGATATGCAAGTTATTTAGTTGTGTCAAAAATGCAATTAGTTTTCCACCAAATTTCTGGGTATTCAGCAAGCTATACTAACAGTTTATAATTATCATCATATCTGCCTTACGTAATTGTAAATCTGTAGATCATCTTTAGCAGAAAATAAATTGCTGATCGATCTTGGAAAATGAATAATAGCTGCGCAAGTGAACTGTGGTCTTTCTACACAATAATGAAAAACAATAATGTTGATGGTGTTTGGACAATTAATTGGCAATGTTTCAGGTTATTCTGCAGAAATGGTCATCTCTGGTCAGCTTGCACCTGTTATTCATTCAAATTTGCTTAATTAGAAGATTCGCAACACAGCGTCCACCTCTGCATTGTCTTTTTTATTTTATTCATCTTATGCCTCACTTATGTTTCATAAGGCATTATTACAGTTTTTAAGGCTAAAGAGAACATCCACATGCATTAAGCACTTTAATTGCTGAATAGAGACTGGGATTTTAAAAAATGAGCCTTGTTACACCTCCCCTCTCCCCCACTCCCTTCACGCAGTTAATCAGTTCACAGGCCTTTTTACTTCCTGGTAGTTTAGCTCAGTGGAGCTTAAGTTATAAAGCAGCAATGGCTCAAACTTTTAATTGAGTTGCTTTGTGAAATATGTGATTGGACAGCCACAGGAAGTCAGGGCTAGGTTAGAAGGGGAGGACTTTCAAAGGACACATAGAAGAAATCTGCAACTTTTGCAAGTTGTTTTTAGATATCCCCTATCCGGTATTTTATATCTTGAAGGCATCGATATTGGACCTGCATTTAAAGGGGACTTCACCCAAGAAGGGTTGACAAGCGTATTTTGCACAATTAGAGATACATATCTCTTTGTGCCATGTGTATTTTAACTGTTTTGTACCATATTGTTATTAAATACTTCACCATGCATGCTTTTTATTCTATTTCTTCCATGTTCATCTCAATATATACATGGTAAATATATGCATGTTTTGTGACTGTGGCGCCCCCATTGGTATATGTTTTTTAAACTATACTGCCTGTATATTTGCTGAACCTCTAAATCAAGCAAAATTATTTTGGTCCATTCTCAATGTACTCTTTATTATTTTTAAATAATTTACATGTGACGAGGGCCTCTCCAAAAATCTAAAGGGTAAATTAGATCTTGCTCTCTTGCACATTGTGCGTAGATGAGTACAATCTGCACTTCACTAATTAGACCCAGTGAATGCTGAAACAGTCATACGTGATTGCTGCATTAGTTGTGCAGAAGGGATCTTTGGCTCTTAATGAGAGAATAAAAAGAAATATAACGACACCTTATCTTTTTCAAATTCATTTTTCCAAATAAGTCATTTTCAAGTGAATTGTTTATCATGAACACCGTCTTGTTCATAATTTATATCTGTTTTTGTCTTCTTTTATTTTTTTTCGTTTGAACTCTCAGAAAATTGTGTTTATTTTGACAAAATTCATGTGTTCTTTTATTGCTGTTTGGAAAGAATGAATGGTCATGTGTTGGCAATTTCTTTGTAAGTACCATTATCTGTAATAAAAAGATACATTTCTCCTTCCATTATCTGAGATCATCTTTAATATCCTGCTGCCTTCTTTTTAATTGTGAAATATAGACAGATATATCCATTTTTATTTGCTTCTCATTTGCTGTGTGCTGTGTTTATGAAAATAGGAATTGATTAAAGTGTTGAAATACTAAGAGGAAATAAATATCTTTTATAATATATTGTAAAGTAGTGGTGATCAGAGATTGATGTATTGCTGTAAATCTGTGTTGTTATTCTGATTATTACTTTTTTTTGTTTTGTATTTTCAATTAAATCCGAACAAAGCTAAACAATTCCCTCAATCCCCTCTATTATCGCTAAATAATATCAATACACTGAGGTTTATTCAACAAGTTAAAAAAAAAAATAGGGCTGAAACAAAACTGGAATCTTTTGGCCCAATAGATCAGCGGTATATCTGGAGGAAGAAAATGAAGCATATGCTAAAAAGAACATTCTGCCTTCAGTTAAGCATGGTGGTGGCTCGGTGATGCTCTGGGGCTGCTTTGCATACTCTGGCACTGGAAACCTGCAGCATGTGGAAGGCAAGATTGAAGTATCAGGAAATTCTAGGAAAAAATGTCATGCCATCTGTGAGGAAGCTGAAGCTTGGGCTTCATTGGATTTTCCAACAAAGCAATGATCCCAAGCACACAACAAATTCCACCAAGGCTTGGTTGCAGAAGAAGTCCTGGAAAATTCTACATTGGCCATCACAGTCACTTGACTTGGACATCACAGTCACTTGGCCATCTTTGGTGGGATTTGAAGAAGGCAGTTACGGCATGCAAACCCAAGAAAATTATATATATTAAATATATATATATGAACTGGAGGCCATTGTGGGTGAGCAATGGCCTAAGATTCCTCAGGAACGCTGCCAGAAGCTGCTTTCTCGCTATGCATCTAGTTTGCAGCAGGTCATAACAGCAAAAGTTCACACGTCACAATAAACTTGCCATGAGCTTACATTTTCTGTCGGTTAACTTCAAGGTTATTGAATAGACTTTGAAACCAAAATGCCATATAGCCCAGACCCTTGCCAATTTATTTTAGTATTCAACATGGTTTTAGCAAAGTATAATTTCAATGCATTACCTTCTATTCCCCGTTGCCAGAGGAGCCTGTTAAATACTACAAAATAAAAGTGCTGATATTTATTCTCTTTTGCTCACACAAAAATTCTTTATATTATTGCTAGGTTTCTAAAAGAAATGATAATCTGTAAAGCTGCAAAACCCAAGAGAACGGTGTAATTTACTTCATGTAAATTTGCTGCGTGCCTTAGATCTTTAGGAGAAAATAAAGTCATTTCCATTATTTTGCTCCCTGTTTACCCCTGCTCAGGTAGCATACATCGATTATTTTTATGTTTCAAAGACTGAAGTATGAAAATTCTGCAATTTGTCTGAAGTTTCTTTGAGCGGGGAAGAAATGTCATCTCAGAAATAGACTCTGGATAGGGCGCTGGAGATTAGCCCTTCTTAGCTTCCATTTAGGAAGACGAGAAGTAATAAATGTTTTAAAGCATATTTTACAAGTTTTTTTCTAGTTGTAATGTAAGTTTGTAATGCTTCTTGACAGGCACCATATTAATATTTTAGTAGGCACATTAGTAAATTGATAGTTAATATCATAGATTTATATAATACATGAGCATTATTTTAACTAAGAATCATATATTAGATTGCCGTACTGGTGACATCATAGGTTACTAGCTAATAATAATTTAGAGCAAGAACAATGTCTTTTTATTTACTCATTCTAAATACATTTATTGCAATTTAACCCCTTGCCAACCGCGGACGTACCAGGTACGTCCGACAAAAACATTTGTTAATAACCTTGGATGTACCTGGTACGTCCACGGCAGAAATGACCCCTGTACTGACCTTGACCGGCGATCCTGGTCGGGGGGGACTGCCTGAGACCCCAGCAGTCCCCCTGCAGCAGGTCTGGCCACCGCGACCCTCCAGGGCCATGTGATCACTGTGATCACATGGCCGCAATAGGAGTCTATGGAGCTGCCAGCAGGGGGACTGCCTCAGCTGTCAGGCAGTCCCCCAGGCAGCTAAAAGTAAAAATAATAATAATAAAATAATGAAATTAATATATAATACATATATTATATATGTAAAATATATTACAAAATAATGAAAACATTTTATAATATATTATACATATATAATGCATATATATGAATTCATACATATATATCTCAAAATACACTTATAATGTGATCATATATATGCATTATATATGTATAATATATTATAAAATGCTTTCATTATTTACAATATATTAAACATATATAGGAAATAAGTGTGTGTGTGTATATATATATATAAATATATATATATATACACATACACACACACACACGTATTATATAAACACGTATTATATGTATATGTGTGTGTATATATATATATATATATATATAAATATACACCCTGTTCCAAATTATTGTGCAAATTATATTTTTCTCATTTACCTAAATAATTGATGTAAATAAGTCAGCATAATTCTCATGTTATCACCTATTAAGAGTACAATTCAAATTTTATCGAACAAACCTCCTAATGATAACAGTAATTTTTTTAAACATAAAAAACTTACAATGCACTGTTCCAAATTATTAAGCACAGTAAGTTTTAAAAAACTTTATAGGTTGTAAAGAACTGGAATTTGTAATTTGTTGTGTTTGCAGCATATTTACTGAAATCAAAAGCTATTTCAATCAAACTTATAACAACATTTTAACTTTTTTTTAACATTTTAACAGGTCACGTAACATTTTAACATAGGACCCCTTATTTGATAGCAGTTTCACAAGTCTTGCATCCATTGAACTGCCTCCCACCTTCATAGATCTTTTGCTTGAGGATGCTCCAAAGGTTCTCAATAGGATTAAGGTCAGTGGAGGACGGAGGCCACACCATGACTTTCTCTCCTTTTATCCCCATAGCAGCCATTGATGCAGAGGTATTCTTTGCAGCATGATATGGTGCATTGTCATGCATGAAGATGATTTTATTACGGAAAGCATTCTGTACCAGGGAAGAAAGTGGTCAGTCAGAAACTCCACATACTTTGCAGAGGTCATCTTTACACCTTCGGGGAACCTAAAGGGGCTGATCAGCTCTCTTCCCATGATTTTGGCCCAAAACATGACTCCACCACTGCCTTGCTGATGTCACAGCCTTGTTGGAACAGGGTGGCCGTCCACCAACCATCCATTACTCCATCCATCTGGACCATCCAGGGTTGCATGGCACTCATCAGTGAACAGGACTGTTTGAAAATTAGTCTTCATGTATTTTTCTGCCCAATGCAGCCATTTCTGCTTGTGAGCATTGGCTAGTGGTGGCCGAATAGAAGGTTTATGCACAGTTGCAAGACTCTGGAGGACTCTACACCTTGATGTCTGTGGGACTCCAGAGGCACCAGCAGCTTCAAATATCTGTTTGCTGCTATGTAATGGTATTTTAGCAGCTGCTCCCTTGATCCGATGGATGGATTTGGCAGAAATCTTCCTCAATGTGCCTTTATCTGCACAAACCCGTCTGTGCTCTGAATCAGCCACAAATCTCTTAATAGTGCAATGATCACGCTTACGTTTTTGTGAAATATCTAATGTTTTCGTACCTCGTCCAAGGCATTGAACTATTTCATTCTTTTCGGCAGCAAAGAGATCCTTTTTCTTCCCCATATTGCATGAAAATGGTGCTCTGCTTAATAATGTGTAACACCCTCCTTTAGTAATTTTTCGGTAAATTGGGTTCACCTGGCAATCTAATTATCACAGGTGTCCAAGATTGTTTTCAGTGATCAAAAGATCACTGAGACACAATGCCATCCACGAGTTAAACTAAAAAACTAAATATTTAATCTTTGTGACACTTAAATAGAATTTGCATAATAATTTGGAACAGACAAATATATATATATATATATATATATATATACACAAGTATTATAGTTTTTGACTTTTTTGTTAATTGTTTGTTTGGCTAGTGTTTCTTCTTTCACTGATAGTCTTATAAATTTATGTTCACTGTTATGACTTTCACCCTTCTAATCTTTCATATCTTTATCTCAAATGTTAAATCCTCTGGTTTTTCATCACTGATTACCTCAATATCTCCATGTCTCCCCACCCATAATGGTGTTTTTTTTTTCTTCTAACCCCAGACCTTATATTTCAGACTGGGCCCCTAATAACAGCATTGATTAACACCCAGTACTCACAAGCAACCAAGCCCTGCAGAAAAGCCTAAGCAGAGGTATCATCTCTGGAAGGCTGCCCACCCCATGGTCATTACCATACTTATAGATAGTGCAGATCAGCTGATTTTCTAAACACACCAATCAAGTCACCAAACCTCTCCTCACCTGAAATCCCTCTGTTAACAAACTGCATCCTTAGCTTAGAGTCATGTCTACAAATGCTCGCAGTTTAGGGAATAAGATCCATGAACTTGTGGCAATAATGGCAACTGATAATGTAGATTTAGTCGTGGTTACTGAGACATGGTATAATGAGAAAAATGACTGAGATGTAGCAATACCAGGGTACTCTTTAGATAGAAAAGACAGGGAAGGCAAGAAAGGGGGAGGAGTGGTGCTGTATGTGAAGGATAGCATAAAATCTAGCCGAGTAAAAGTTAGTGAGGCAAACATAGAGTCCGTTTGGGTTACGTTAGAATTTGGTAATCACACAGTAACTCATGTAGGTGTGATTTATAGGCCCCCAGGACAAATTGAAGAGTTAGATAATATACTGGTTAAGGAAATAGCTAAAATGACAATGAAGGGGGAAGTTATCATCATGAGTGACTTTAATCTTCCTCATGTGAACTGGAAAACCAAAATAGCTGCTTGTGCCAGGAACACACATATTCTAACCTCCCTACTGGGATTGTCTCTAAAACAAGTCGTTGAGGAGCCAACTCATAAAGAGACCATACTACATTTAGTGTTAACAAATGGAGATTTGGTATCAGATATTACTGTAGGCGAAAGTTTAGGGGACATGTGATCATCAGTCAGTGCGGGTTAATATAAAAACAGTGACTGAGTCGCACCACACAAAAACTAAAGTTGTAGACTTTAGAAAAACAGACTTTTCTAAAATTAGAATATGTGTAAATGAGTAATTATTAGACTGGAACAATTTAAATGGAGTCCAGGAGAAATTGGATTATTTAAAAGTTGCACTGCTGAAGGCAACAGAAAATTACAATAGGATTGTCAATCAAAGCAAAAAAATTCAAGAAACCACTGTGGCACTCTGCAGATGTGGCCAAAATAGTAAAAAAAACTAACGTTAGCATTTAGTAATTATAAAAAAACCCAGAGTGAGGAAGACAAAATGATCTATAAGACTAGGCAGAAAGAGGCTAAGCAAGTTATAAGAGCTTCCAAATCACACACAGAAGAGAAAATAGCACTGTCAGTAAAAAAAGGGACAAAACTTTTTTTAGATACATAAATGAGAACAGGAAAGTAAAACAAGGTTTAGTTAGATTAAAAACAAAAAAGGAAGGTATGTAGAAGAGGATAGAGATATAGCTGACTGCCTCAATGGATATTTTTGTTCAGTATTGACAGATGAAAATGAAGGAAAGGGGCCTCAGTTGGGAAAAATGACATTTTTCATAGTCATTTGTTACATGTGAGTTTACAGAGGAAGAGGTTCTATTTCAACTGTCAAAAGTAAAGACAAATAAGGCAATGAGACCTGATGGAATACACCCAAAGTTATTAAAAGAGCTTAGTGGTGTACTAGCAAAACCATTAACAGATTTATTTAACCAATCATTGTTAACAGGAGTAGTCCCAGAAGATTGGAAGTTAGCGAATGTTGTGCCCATTCAAAAGAAAGGTAGTAGGGAGGAGTCAGGCAAATATGGGCCAGTAAGCCTTACTTCAGTAGTGGGGAAAGTAATGGAAACCATGTTAAAGGATAGGATTGTTGAACATCTAAAATCACATGGGTTTCAAGATCAGACACAACATGGGTTTACTTCCTGGAGATCATGCCAAACTAATCTTATTGATTTTTTTGATTGGGTAACTAAAGTAATAGATCAGTGTGGTGCAGTAGACATTGCTTACCTAGATTTCAGTAAGCACACTGTTGCACACAGAAGGCTTATCAATAAACTGCAATCTTTAAGTTTGGATTTCAATATTGTTGAATGGGTAAGGCAGTGGCTGAGTGACAGGCAACAGAGGTTTGTAGTCAATGGAGTATACTCAAAGCATGGACTTGCCACCAGTGAGGTACCTCAGGGATCTGTACTTGGACCCATTCTCTCTAATATTTTTATTAGTGATATTGCAGAAGGTCTTGGTGGTAAGGTATGTCTTTTTGCTGATAATACTTAGATATGTAACAGGGTTGATGTTCCAGAAGGGGATAAGCCAAAGGATTTAGGTAAACCAGAAAAATGGTCAGAGTTGTAGCAATTGACATTTAATGTGGATAAATGCAAGATAATGCATCTTTGACATAAAAACCCAAGGGTAGAGTACAGAGTATTTGATAGAGTCCTAACCTCAACATCCAAGGGAAAGGAATTTAGGTGTGGTTATTTCTGTTGACTTAAAAGTAGGCAGACAATGTAATAGAGCAGGTGGAAATGCTAGCTGAATGCTTGGTTGTATAGGGAGAGGTATTAACAGTACTTCCACTTTACTCCCCTCCCCTCCCTATTCATCCCATGCACTCTTCATATACCTTTCCAGCCTATCTCCTACAACTCCTCCCATATCCTCTATATACACACCCTCCTACAAAACTTTTTCAAATCCTACTCCCACCTTCACTTCCTTTCTATCCTTCTGCTTCTAGCAGCTGGTGACCTCACTCCAAACCCCGGTCCCATCTTAGCAAACCCACCACGTTCTAACTCAAGGAACCACACCAATCTCATACTCATGTTACTCTTCCTTTAAATCCTCCTTCAATACTGCCCTCTGGAATGCACGCTCTGTTTGCAATATTACAAAATCCACTGCTGTCCACAACCTCTTCATCTCGCGTTCCCTAGATTTACTAGCCTTAACAGAAACATGGATCTCCCCCTCTGACACTGCTACCCCTGCATCATTATCCTTTGGTGGTCTTCAACTTACCCACAACCCAAGAGACTCTAAATGTAAAGGTGGTGGTGTAGGGTTTCTCCTCTCACCTCACTGCTCCTTCAAACCTCTATCCACCCCTCCTTCCCTCTCTTTCCCAGCATTTGAAATTCATTTGATTCACCTCTTCAAACTCTTCTCTGCTATCATTGTCATTATTTATCACCCCACCTGGATCCCCTCTTCCTTGACCACTTTTCTGCCTGGCTACCCTACTTCCTCTCTTCTAATATTCCATCCCTAATTCTCAGGGACTTCAATATTCCCATTAAACCACCTTTGACCTCAGCAGCCTCTAAACTACTTTCAATTACTTCCTCCCTCGGACTATCACAGTGGGCTAATTTTCCCACCCATGTAGCTGGCAATACCCTCGACCTCATTTTCTCTTATGCATGCACAGGATCAAATATCTGCAACACTCCATTTCCTCTCTCTGATCACCACACATTGATCATGCCTTTCCTACCCTTCAGACTTTCTCCCCGGCTACTGAACAAGAGGTGGCTGCGCTTCTCCTTTCCTCTTCCCCCACCACTTGCCCGCTCAATCCTGTCCCATCTCACTTTATCAGATCTCTCTCATGCTGTCTTGTGCCTTCCTTAACACACATCTTCAACTGCTCTCTCTCTTCTGGCATTGTCCCTGCTGACCTTAAACATGCCACTTTATTACCTATCCAGAAAAAAAAATATCTTGACCCATCCTCCCGCTCTATCGTCCCATATCCCTGCTCCCTTTTCCCTTAAAGCTTCTGGAAAGACTTGTCTTTACCTGTATGTCTCACTTCCTCAATTCCAACTCTCTCCTTGACCTTCTTCAAATTGGCTTCCGCCCTCTCCCCTCTACTGAGACTGCTCTTATCAAAGTTACTAACGACCTAATCACAGCTAAATCCAAAGGCCACTACGCCATACTAATTCTTCTTGAACTCTCTGCTGCCTTTGACACAGTTGATCATGCTCTCCTTCTTCAAACTCTTCAATCACTCGGTCTCTTTGATTCTCTCCTCTCATGGTTTTCCTCTTATCTCTTCCAACTCTCATTCAGTGTCTCCTTTTTTAATTATACCTCCTCCCCTGATCCTGTCTTGGTTGGAGTCCCCCAAAGCTCTGTCCTTGGTCCCCTTACATTTTCTCTTTACTGCCTCTCTTGGCAAACTTTTGACCTCTTTTGGATTCCACTACCACCGGTATGCTGATGACTACCAAAATATATCTCTCCCTGCCATCCTGCAACATGTCACTGTTTGCCTTTCTTCCATCTTTGACTGGATGTCCTCCCGCTTTCTGAAACTCAATCTCACTAAAACTGACATTCTCACATTCGGTATGTTGCCAAATCCTGTAGATTCCGCCCCTTTCTTAAGCAAAATGCTACCAAGGAGCTTGTCCATGCTCTAGTAATTTCCCACATGAATTATTGTAACCCTCTCCTAATTGGTCTTCCCAAAAGTCGTATTGCCCCACTACAGTCTAATGAATGCTGTTGCCAGATTGATTTTTGCTCTCTAATCGGTCCTCTCACACCTGACCCCTCTGTCAGTCTTTACATTGGCTTCCTGTATCCTATAGGAGTCAATTCAACGTGCTAATCCATACCTATAAAGCACTAAACAATTCTAGCCCTTCTTATATCTCTTCACAGTTCCATAGATATGCCCCTTCTTGGTCTCTCTGCTCTACCCGTGACCTTCGACCAACTCACGCTTGCAGGACTTCTCGCGGGCAGCTTCTTTCCTATGGAATAGCCTGTCTACTGCCATCAGACTCTCCCCTAGACTTCAATCATTTAAGAAGTGCCATAAAACCCATCTCTTTAGGAAAGCATATGGCCTCCCAGAGTAACCTTTACCTCACATACCGGTCTCTTGCTCTCTCCTAAAGGGCAGCACTCTACTCTCTCCTCCAGCTCTGCTTCACTCCCACTTTAATTAATTGCTATTTCCTGTTCTAATGTGTTTTATATCCCACCTCCTATAGACTGTAAACTCGTTTGAGCAGGGTCCTCTTCAACCTATCGTTCTTGTAAGATTTCTGGTAATTGTCCTATTTATAGTTAAATCCCCCCTTCTCATAATATTGTAAAGTGCTGCGGAATCTGTTGGCGCTATATAAATGGCATTAATAATAATAATAATAATAATTTTATACTACAGAAAAAAAGACTCTTGTTTTAGAACTATATATGTCTTGTATCTCTTTGCATATTTATTTATTGTTTAATTGCAATGTATGTGGCGCAGCCCTACCCTTAATTTGTATTGTTCTTTTTTGATTATATCCTAAAGCAGGAGTAGGCCATGCACGGCACTCAAGGTGTCTTTGCACGGCACTCAAGGCTGCTAGAGCCAAACAGGCACTGGCCTATCAGGAGTCCCAGTGAAACTTCAGATATCTGCTAACACGAAAAGATGGTTGAGGACAATCCTCAATTTATGCATTGCAGCACGTAGAGGAAGTGATCTCAGATCACTTCCTCCCAGCACTTGTGAATGGGAATCCACACAGTAGTAGAGCAGCCTGCCGCTGCTGTTGCAGCTCCTGTCCTTGATCTTTACCTGGCCAGCCTGGAACCCACTGGAACCCAGGGAAGCCACCCACACTGCTAGATATACACAGAAATGCAGAATAATACTCCCCTCATACAAATAATACGAACAGCCCACACACAAACACAACACACAATTTGTACAAACGTAACCAGCTAACAATCCACATACATGCACACAACCACACATGCAGCTTCTCACATGCAATACCTCAAATAGCCCCCACACACTACCAAACACACAATGTGACATATCCATCCACACACACAATTCCACAAGCAGCCCCCATACACAGCTTTCATTCATATGTATCATACACAATACCATAAACTACTAATGAACATATACAATATAATAGCTCATATACGCACGAATATAAAGATACAAAGCAAATACAGTATAAATAACACGAGCAGAATACGGCAGCATACACACCTCAATTTAAAAAAATTAAAATAGGACCGGCACACTACGGAACATCACAATCCTACATCGGCACAGTGCTGCTAAAAGGTTGCTTACAACTGTCCTAAAGGCTTAGAGGGATTAGTTTGGTTAATTAGCTCTGACCCTTCGTTATGCTTTATACTTGTTTTTGTTTTTTTGCCTTGATTTGTATGCATTCTGGGTTCCATCTTATAGAGGTTGCTGCACTGGTCATCATCCCTTCCCAACCAGACCATTGACACCTATCTTTCATAAAACCATGTTGATTCCTGCTAATGATATTTTGGTTCAAAATGAATTCTTGAATATTATCCCTTAACAGCTCTTCAAATTCCCAACCACAGATGTTACACTCATGGGTCTGTAGTTCCTGGGTTAAGCTTTTGAATCCTTTTTAAATATAGGCACCACATCTTTTTTCACATCTGCTTTTCTTCCTCTAGTACAATTCCTGAGAGAAAAGAACCCTGAAAATTTAAAAACAGTGTTATGGTTATTTCTACACTAAGCTTCCTAAGCACACGTGGGTGAATACCTGTCAGGATACTAGTTGATCCAGCACGGAGAACTGTATCATACCTAGGACTAAAGGTAACGTCTTACCGGGCCTCAGAATGGCCGGATTTAACGTACCAGAGAATAGTCAGAAGACTTGCTGAGGTTGGGGACACAGAATGAGACACAACAATGAGGAAAAGCCAAAAGTCAAGGATACCAGAATACAGGGAAGTCAAACGAAGCCAAAGTCAATAACCAGAAATAAACGCTCAGGAACACACTCTCAGATAATATACTAAGGGAAACCACAACAGGGCAATGAGGAAAAGCAAAAACGAGTTTAAATACGTCTCCTTCAGATAGAATTGGCAGTTCCAGGCCTTTGACCCCACAACGTGTGCGCACATCCTTTGCGTGACGTCACATGCATGTTGACGTTGTCAATAGCGTGGGTGGACATGGGGTTATAAATTGGTATGGATCCGCAGTGACCGGCGTCTTTCAACATGCCGCAGGAGTCAGATACGCCGGCACAGGACTGCTGATTAGCATCTCCGTCAATGTCAGGAAGTTAGTTGTCACCACGGACACCTCAAGGTGAGGATAAACATGTGACAATACCATCTGGCACTGGGACTTTGTTTATATTTACTTTATTTAATTTCTGGGGCCCTAATAAAACAATAAGGGGGGGACCTACTGTCCTCCCCCCCTGGCCCCCACCCCTGCGCGGTGGGTGGGGGCCCTAAATGAAACACCCCCTCCCCCCCAATCAAGGTGACTAGGGGTCCCTAGCCCCTAGTCACCCCCCCCACCCCAAAAAAAACCTATCCCCTACCTATCCCCCTCACCCTAAAAATAGTGAGGGGGGAATAAAATAACTAACCTGTAAAAAACAATTAAACTTACCATTTGACGTCTTCTTCTTTCTAAAATCTTCTTTCTTCAGCCCCCAAAAAGGCCAAATAAAAATCCATCATACCTGTCGCAATTTTAAAAAAAGCGCAATTTTTTTTAAATCCATGTTCGCCCTTCGAGGGCACGCCGCGTACTGAGCTCCGCAGGGCGGGGCAAGGCTTTATAAGCAATTAGGCTTAGAACACTCTGATTGGTGGATTAAGTAACCAATCAGAGTGTTATCCTACAAAGGTATTGTTCCCCTAATATATTGTTTCCTATCATGTATTTTCAAATTACATTATATTTTAAGGTTATCGTTAGTGTAAGTTTCAAGGTATGTAGAGTTGTGTTACAGTAATGTAGGGGTTAAATGTTAGTTTGTTGACGGATAGTATGAACTTTACACTTATCAGTGCAATTCAGCCTGGAAGGGCTGCCTATTACAGCACAGTAAACATCAAGTTGTTTGTGAATAGCTTAATAGATTACCAGTGGATGGCAACTGGAGACACTTGGTACCATTACCACAATGGTACACTGCAGTGGTTATAGGGCCTAGAGTGTGTATAGGAGAAGATTTTATTACCAGGCATTACTGTATATAACATGACTGCATATATGGCATACATTACAGGAATTGTGTATTGGAAATATAGTATAGAATGAGACTGTTTAGAGGACAGACAATATAGGATGAGACTGTTTAGAGGGCATGCAATAAAGGACAAGCATGTACTAGACTGAATAAAAAAGAATATTAAAAGATGTCTGTGAAAGCGAGTGTTAGAAATTGACTTGGATTGGACTGTGTGAGTTATTACGTATTAGAATGAGAGCGAAGTATTACAGGAATCTGGGGAGTATGAAAATTTGGCAGCTAAGCCATAAACCTGCAGCAGAACATAACTAATAATATAAAACACTTTGTACTTGGTAGACAAAAGGCAGAGCAGTGACAATCCCACAGCAGCTTTCTGGATTTCTGTCTGAAGGATTTCTGTGATGACTGTAGGAATTCTCATTCCTTATGACCAGAAGTCACTTCCTCGGCAGATATAGGTTGTGATTTAGTATTTATGGATATATTTTTCAAATGATTTAATATTTTTGGATACATTTTTAAAATGATCTATTATGTTATGAAATTATACTTAAATATTTTAATATTTTTTGATGTGATATATTTTTTATATATGATATATTGTGTGATATTGTAATATTTAAAAAAAATATATTTTTAAATGTTTATCCAAAAATATTAAACCATTTGGATGCTTTTCCAAAAATATTACATCAAAGCAATAGATAGATAGATTAACCCAATACATTACAGTAAGACTATCCATTAAAACCTACACCAGACTTAATACTTAATACTAACTATTAACGTGTACACTGTTCTAAGGCAGACCCTTAATATCAATGCACCTTATTGATAACCCTTAACCTCTACACCACCTTAACACTGACATTCACCCTAGCCCTAACATTAACACTAACCTGTTAATTTTAATATGTCCCCAATGCACTAAATTCATCATATATCACAGAGTTACATAATGTATTCAATGTAAAATTGTAAAATAGAAACTTACCCGAGCTCTGATAAGCTGACACTCTCAGCCAATGAACCAGGGTTTATCTCAGAAGAGTAAATTGAAACTTGTAGCAGGAGCTTCTAGATCTCAGAGGAGGAAGTGACAAAAGCTCTTGGCAGACCCCAGGTTAGTTGCAAAACTGCTACCAAATGGTTCGACAACTTAAATTGATGGTGGGGAGTCAACATGGCACTCCTGGTACCATCACTTCTGCAGCCTTCTTGGAGTGTTCCGTTAAATGATAAACGGCTTGCCTCAAAGCCTTTCAGAATTCCTTCTCTTGTTATCTTTTGTTACTCTGTGCACAGGCATTATTTAATAGAAGTAAACATATATGAATATATTTTTGTAAAGCAAAACCACTTAGTTTAGATGTATGCAACCCATTCAGTCAACAAGGCTAAATAATTACTGATAATAAGTCAAGATGCATACAGACATAATTTAAGCCTGACAAACATTTATTCATAAGGCAAGTCATAACAAACAGACTGAATTTTGAGTTTTTCTTTGTGATAGCAAGCTGCAATTATTTTTTACAAGGTCAAAAAGTCATAAATAAGAAATTGAAAAATTGCAGTGTTCGTTGAACAAATGCTCCACAAAAAATAGGACACCGACAAGATGATCCAGGTATACAATTTTGTTGAAAGATTTACAAAAAATGAGCGTTTATCTGTTCTAACCAAAATGATCAATTAATTGCAGGATGAAGAATGACATAAAGGGGCCTATTCATCAAACTGGGAAACTAGAAAAAAAAAAAAAAGATTTATTCCAATTTTGTTAATGTGGCTGAAAGGGATACTGTCACCATTTCATCATAGGGAAGTGGTTTTGGTGCATAAAACCTGTTCCTATATCCTAGCAAAAATATGCAAACCAGAGATGGCTACAAGCACGTATCTAGTAACTAGCAAACTGACAGTCACTTCCGAACACCTTAGAATATCTTTATTTTTAACCTTTTTACCTGAGTTTGCCACAAGCTCCTGGAGCAGCCTGCTTGCCAGCCTCCTGCCCACAGACTATAGACACTGTGAAAAAATAATGTAAAAGTCTCTGTTCGTGCAATTGGGATTATATGGTTTGTTTACCGAACAACCGCACAAACCAGAGACCACCGTGGTGCTTGTTAACACCTATTACCAACTTGGAACATTTCTCACCGCAGTGTTCTAATTGTTCATCTGGGTGGCCGCAATTCCTATAGACAACCACGAGGTGGTGGCCATCTTGTTCGCATGAACGCAGGCAGCGGTGTTTGTGCATGAATCTCCTGGAACTAAAATTGGATACAGAAACTCCAGAACACCGCTGGACTTCCATCATCGCCTGCATTCAGTTCTATACAAGTTAGAAGAGCACTGTTCGGTGGGATCATTCGTCTGGATAAAGGGAACACGCTCTGGGGTAAGACTATTGACTCTGTTTGGTAGTTTGTTCATTTTCAAACTACTGAACTAGACCAACCACAAGCCCTGATTCTCTGGAACTGTTTTGGGCATGGGACCATGCCTGCAGACGGTCAAATAAATGACTTCCATAGAATTTCTGAACCCCTGACCTGATCTTGTTGATTTTTGGATATGTTGGTCACCCAGATCAGGGCTATCAGGGGATGTGACATTTGTGGAGATATTGTGTGTTTTGGGGTACTTTGGGGACTTTTTAGAAATGTGTGTTTTTTCTGCCTGGAGATAATTTGGTTAATGCAGTATCTGATCCAATTATCTCCCAGGCAGAGGGGAGGGATTGTTTGCCTTGTGTGGAAGTGCCTTACATTGTAAATGTGTTATTATTGGTTTGGAAGTTTGTGTCCATGTGGGCGTACCTCTTGCTTGGGGACTTGCATAAAAGGCCAAGTGTGGCAACATTAAAATCTATTCGGCTTACACTCCAAAACTGTGTGTTGTCCTGTTATTGAAGGGAAAGAAGATTTACTCCTGTGTCTGCTGTTCCAGCTTGCAGGGGATTCAACAGAGAAAGTCGTTGTAAGGACTAGAGCTAATTCCCCATTCAGCTCCAGGAAGGAGGGCATCCAGGGCCCCAGTCAAGCCACGGCGACTGTGGGCAGAAGTGCTGCGGTTTGTCCCCTGTTCCAGCTAGGAAGCGGTCCTTGGCGGAAGTACCCAGTCGAGGTACAGCGAGCTCTGTTACAGGAGTGTTCTCTAAAGATTTAGAAAAGCCCTCATACATTTTCCACAGATTTAAATTTTGTGAATAAACTCCAAACAGTGAAATTGTTCTTACCAACACGTAAAATAATTCATAAAGTTATTTAAAACTAGAAATATTCTTTGATTCAGCTGTTTATCCAACTTGAATATTTCATGCTAAAACTTGCAGTGCCTTTTCAAATTTCCTACAATTCCATGTGTAGAGACTAAACTAATATGGATTTTTAAGCCATAAATCTGTTATCTCATATACAAAAATATTTATGATGAAAAAATAAATAAAAAAGAACACGCACATAGATAATATACCTTGCATGTAGAAAATGTTGGACATCAAAAAAGTAGGCTTATGTTAATTTGTACATAATTGAAATCTATTGGCTTATTATGTATGGCTATGATGTCTCTAAATCAAAACAGAAATCCAGATGTGGTCTCCTCGTTCACTGTCTATTGTCAACTACATCTCATTGACGAGACCCAAAGAAGACAGAAATCTCTCCTTCTGTATAGACGAGTCTATGATTTCACATCTGAATTGCCCCTAGTTTGGATCAGCCTAATATACCAACATGCCAAATAGGTACTTACCAAGGGGAAAGCTACATGAGTTTATGCCCATGTTTAGTATTCTTTCATGTCTTTAAAAAGTTAAAGTTATATTTTCAAAAATACATGAAATGGAGGTAAAACTGTTTTTCCTCAATATTTTTGGCACCATACCACAGACTTGTTAAAGAGGTTACCATCTGATGAATTATTAGGCCAGATGAGCACAACATTTTTGACAGCCCTCTGTTTGATATAATGCATACTAGGACAAAAGGAACAAAATAAATCAGAGCGGCAGATGTCAGAGTGCCCTTGTTTTGGTTATTTACGGTGGGTTGTGATTTGAAGGTAGTAAAATGTATATCTAATAACGGCTTGTAAATAGCTACTAAAAAAAAAAAAAAGATCCCTAAAAAAAACAGCGCTGTTGTGCTGACGGTCAGGGTAATATCTAAAAGTTAACTTTACATCGGTCTCCAGGTCTCATATTCTTCCATAGTCTCAGGTATTTTAAGATGATACTGTAATGTGCTAAATGCAGGTTTTGTTAAAGCGTGAAGTGTTTAAATGATTGAAAATACTGACTACATAAGTACATTCACTTATGTCCAGGACCGGACTGGCCATCGAGCAAACCCGGACTGGCCTTCATCTACATGGGACAGTCAAAGTTCTCCCTCACTGGCCCACTACCCAAACATGGAGAGCTGCGCAGGGAGTGTCAGGTCTCACCGCTCCGGTCACTGAGAGCGTTGCTGCAGGTTTCCATGGCAATGCTCTCATTAAAGCTGGAGCTAATCAGAAGTACTTGTAGCAGAGTGCACTGAGCCAGGTTCTCCCCTCACTGTCCTCCGTTCCTTAACCAAAAGTAATAAAATGGAGAGAGGAATAGATATTTCTTCTTTGTTTTTGTATTTTTTTTGTTGTTTTTGTTTATGAAACTATTAGATTTTTTTTCATTTTAATATTTTATTCCAATCTGCAGTCTGAACCACTTACCACAGACACCCACACACAGATACATGCATAGGCACACTACAGCCCCACACCTTCTACACACACACATCTCATAGACTAACACATACATACACTACACCGTCTAGACTCACAAACACTCTATAGTCCCTTGAGACACACACTACAGTACCTATACAAACAGAAACAACCCTGTACATACAAACCTAAATCCCCTATATATAAACATGCATATTACAGCACCTGTACACACACGCTACAGTCCCTATATACATCCACATGCACACAAATACATTTACAAATGTAAATGTATGCTTACTAATGCACGGAGCCTATATAACAAAATGGGGGAACTAGAGGCAATAGCATACACTAAACAAAATGATATAATAGGTATAACAGAAACATGGTGGGATGAGACACATGACTGGGCAGTTAACTTAAATGGGTACATGTTATTTAGGAAGGATAGGAAAAACAAGAAGGGTGGTGGGGTATGTTTGTATGTCAACCATGAGTTAAAGTCAAATCTTAGGCATGTGGAGTGTGACAAGGAAAATGTGGAAGCTTTAAGGGTAGATATCTGCTTGGGGCAAACAAAGGGAAATCAATTATTTGTTGGAATATGTTATAAACCACCTAATGTAAATATTAATGAGGAAGAACAGCTGTTAGAGCAAATTGGGAAAGCTGCAAATCGGGGTAACACGTTAATTATTGGAGATTTTAATTACCTGGACATAATTTGGGATAGATTGACTAGTACTTCAGCAAGGGGAATCAGGTTTTTGAATGTGTTAAATGACACCTTCATGTCACAACTGGTACAAGCACCAACTAGAAAGGATGCTTGTCTGGATCTCGTTCAACAAACAATGTTGATCTTTTGACCAAAATTCAAGTAGGGGAGCATTTGGGAAATAGTGATCACAATATGGTAATTTTTAAAATAAACTCAAAAAAGCAAAAGCACGTGGGGTATACTAAAATGTATAATTTTCAAAAAGCTAGTTTCTATAAGATTAGGGCAGATCTACAACATATCGACTGGCATAAACTCCTTAGTGAAAAAAACACTGAGGATAAATGGAAACTATTCAAACAAATTATAGAACGGTTCATTTTTCAGTATATACCATTGGGTAATAAATATAAAAGAAACAAATTAAAACCAATGTGGCTTAGTAGAGAAGTAAAACAAGAGATTACAAATGAGAAAAGGGCGTTTAAAGCATTTAAATTGGACAAATCAGAGGCATCCTATATAAGATATAAGGAAGCCAATAATGCTTGCAAAAAGGCAATTAAAGTGGCTAAACTAGAAAATGAGAAATTGATAGCCAAAGAATGCAAAACCAACCCCAATTTTTTGGGGGTACATCAATTCTAAAAAAAACTAAAAAGAAAGTGTAGGTACACTGGAAACAGAGATGGGTCTGTTAGTTAATGAAGACCAGGAAAAGGCAGAAATTTTAAATAACTATTTTTCTTCAGTATATATTAATGAGGATCCTATGGCAAGCTATATGCAAATGATTGCTGCACAAAAACAGCAGATAACTTGTGATTGGATAACTCGAGACAAGGTGCTACAGCTGCTAGAGTAAATTAATGTAAATAAAGCTCTGGGGCCTGACGGTATTCACTCACGAGTACTTAAGGAGATAAGTAGGGAAATAAGTGAACCACTGTATTTAATTTTTCAAGATTCTTTTGTTTCAGGTATTGTACGGGTGCTGAAACGTTGACTTACTGGATTGACAGAAAATAAAAGAACAACCTTTTGGAAAAGCACAGAGTTCCGGTATTTTTTCTATTTTTATACTATTATTGTGACTTGGCACCAGGGTACATCATTTGGACAGTTGGAGTGCATTTATATTTACATATATATTATGTTATATACATATATATATATATATATATATATATATATATATCTATAGTCCAGTCTCTAGTAGAATCTTGTAAAAGGAGCTTACTCAATGAGGATGACTAAAATGTCTCTACCCTATATTGCTCCAAAATGAACTAGTGTTAACTGTTCCTATAATAGGTAGGTTAAGGTAGGAAAAAATAAATACTTGGGTTACCAGGGAAGCAGTCAACAATCTACAAGAGTGTAACAAGCTGTTATCCGATAATCCTTAAAATTGTAGTGATTTAAGAAAGGAATATACATCACTCCTATGTGTACATGAAAGAATATTAGGAAACCCAGGTAAAGGGAAAATAAAAGGGGAGATCATAAAATATACCTCAGTCTCCAGGTATAAACCCAGGGACCTCCCAAGCCACTGTATCCTAATCCTTATATAAATAAACACCAATACCTCCAATTGCCTCCAGATAGAATCCCTGACTCATGACTTATCCATATGTCGTTTTGGAATTTCTGATAAATCACAGATTTCACAAAATTCAGAAGAATCATGATTTTCATGTAACCGTACGCACATCAGATTTTAGCCCAATTACTATACAATTTGCACCATTGCAATTTTCCAAGCCAGCACGGAGGGTAGCAGCAACTGTAGAGATCCAATTTGTTAATAACCTTAATCTCACCTTTGGCTGATTTAAACACAAATGTATTTCAAATAATTTAGGAAAAGTTTCTTTACTCTTGCTGTACACCTGGTTCAGATGGAATTGTCACAATTCTTCCATTCCAGAGATATACGATCATGTTTGGAGAGAGTCTCACTTTTGACTTCTAATTGTTGAGTTGCATATTAAAACTGCCCAAGGACTGCTGGACAGAGCAAGAAAAGAGCTGAAGTCGTCAACAGGTCTGGAAAAGTGTAAAACTCTCCACATGTAAATTTAAGGTTTCACACCTGGCCAGTGTGACACAGCTGGACATAGGCGACTCTGTAATTAGGCGATTTATGCGTCCACTTAAGGCCTCAAATTCACTGGGCCTCATGGCCACATAACTCTACTAACTGGAGAACAAGGCTTGTAGCATGGGGCAGGAAGCGTAGGGTCACCACCGGAGGGATGACAACTATTAGGAGGTGCGAGGAGCAACAGCAGCCAGATGACCCTTGTACTGCTCCAGATTCAGGAGAGGGAAAGGGAGCAAAAGCATATTGGAAGATGGGAGAGGGGTAAGAGGGAGATGGAGCTGAGAGGAGAGAGGAAGATAGAGCTTGGGGGAGTGACAGAGATAGAGCTGGGTGGTAGAGAGAAAGAGAGAGCTGGGGGACAGAGAAAGGGAGCTGGAGTGAGAGGGAGATGGAGTGGAGGTAGAGAGGGAGATGGAACTGGGGGGAGAGAAGGAGATGGAATTGGAGAGAGAGGGAGATGGAGCATCACTTTCTGTGGTTAGAGTTTAGTGCCCATCTATCTTTGTACTTAGCCACCACTGAGGTCCAATACTATTCTCATATCACTGACAATGAGCTGTGGGAATTGTAGTCCAACACAATTTGAGGTGTTGCAATGTGACTCTGTTGTAAGAGATTTTAAGGATTAACTGACTCCTCTGTTAACCATCAAGTTACATTTCTGTACAGCTATACTTGTATTTTCATTTCCTTTCTCCAATGATTGCAGAAGTAAGAAATCTTTCCTGATAAATAATTGAATCATGGTTCTATCTGCTGTTTTACTAAATATTGCATAACATACATACCTACCCCAGAGTTATAGTAAATTTGGCTCTGTAAGTGAGAAAAATAAAATTTAATTATTTTTCAGTATTCTCCGTGTGACTATGTTGAATATTTATCATGGAATAGCACCATAAAAGCAATTAAATTAATAAAACTGACTTTATTACATGAACAGTAATGCTTTTCGATCTTACAAATCTGAGTTATAATATTAGAAAGATGAATGATTTGGATACAATTACAAACGGTAAAGGAAAATTTTAACAACTGGTGAAGGATTGAGTTTGGCTTTTAAAAAACATTGTAATGCATGAGAAGATCGAGTTTTGTTTTAATCCAGAGATCTTGTGAAAGATGCTGGGCACATGCATGCATGGCCAAATTTTTGGGTCTCCACTTCCAGAGATGGAACTGAAATTTTATTATTATTAACATTTAGAAATCTGTAAATTTGCTATGTATTTGGCTCTTTTAATATATCTACACATAACATTTTTAATTTTTTAAATAGCACAAAAGACATTAGAATCAGATGGTATTAGACTTGAGCAGCTTGATATGACAGTCTCTCAAACACTAAATAGGGTTCCCTACACAATCACACATTAGGATGAGCCTTTGGTTGTAAAAACTTAGATGGTCAACTCAATGTCATCAAGGATACTTTGAAGGATGTATTTTATGCTACAAAAAAACACAGCAGATATATCTGCCGAACAGAAAACGTCATCATCTAGCACCAGACTTGCAATATGTCTCTTCCTAACGACGATCACACCTACCACCAAATTCCAGAAGCAGGAAGCAGAGGAAGTAGAAACTGGTCAAGACTAATTACCACTCTTATATAACTTGACAGACATGGACGAGTTAAGTGTGGATTCCTATCTGTGCTATTTTTAATTTATTTTGATTAATAAAGGTAAGCTCCTTTATATACATTTATGACATATGCAATAATGGCATCCTGCTTCAACTAAATCCGTGGTGGGGATTAAATCACCGGAGCCCTTCATATCCAGAACAAGTTCATGCTTGGAATTTGTAAGTATGATACTTTTATTTAGTCAATATATGGTTAATAGAGTCATATAATGTGCCACTGACCTTTTTTCTTTTTATCTGCACATATCACTGTGTTGTTATGTGAGAGGCACCTGTTGTCCCTGACTGCGCTACATCCTTAGATGGGGTTGTACCGTCCGTGCTGGGAACACTAGAACTTTTAGTAGCTCTGTAAGGTGTGTTTTTGGCATATCTATTAAACCCCTTCACTTCATATTGCACTATTATTTTTATCTTGTTTATACTTCCTTTAAGCTTAATACTGCTGCGTATATGGAGACTTTTATCAACTGCATGTATGTTTATATTGTGTCTGTTTTCTTTGCCGCTGTTTATCAATATTTTCTGTTTGTATTGTTTTACTTGCTGCAAAACCTGGATAACATAGTGAAACTTAGTGTATACTTGATTCAATGCTTAGATGCTCATAAACGTAACTTTTTGTATAACTGATTCAATGCTTTCCTATGGGAAGCTTAAAAACCTTCTCTATGACGTTGCGAGAGGCAAAGATGTGAGCAGCACTGTGGGAGCCCTAGTGCTAAAAAAGGTAAGTAAATATATACACTGCTCAAAAATATAAAGGGAACACTTAAACAACACAATGTAACTCCAAGTCAATCACACTTCTGTGAAATCAAACTGTCCACTTAGGAAGCAAGACTGAGTGACAATCAATTCCACATGCTGTTATGCAAATGGGATAGACAACAGGTGGAAATTATAGGCAATTAGCCAGACACCCCCAATAAAGGAGTGGTTCTGCAGTTGGTTATCACAGACCACTTCTCAGTTCCTATGCTTCCTGGCTGATGTTTTGGTCACTTTTGAATGCTGGTGGTGCTTTCACTCTAGTGGTAGCATGAGACGGAATCTACAACCCACACAAGTGGCTCAGGTAGTGCAGCTCAACCAGGAGAACACATCAATGCAAGCTGTGGCAAGAAGGTTTGCTGTGTCTGTCAGCGTAGTGTCCAGAGCATGGAGGCGCTACCAGGAGACAGGCCAGTACATCAGAAGACATGGAGGAGGCTGTAGGAGGGCAACAACCCAGCAGCAGGACCGCTACCTCCGCCTTTGTGCAAGGAGAAACAAGAGGAGCACTGCCAGAGCCCTTCAAAATGACCTCCAGCAGGCCACAAATGTGCATGTGTCTGCTCAAACAGTCAGAAACAGACTCCATGAGGGTGCAGTGGCGGATCCAGAGCCTGATCTCGGGAGGGGCACTTGTAGATTATTTAAAGAAATAATCCAGACACAATAACTACTACAGCTCAGTGTAGTGGTTATGGTGTCAATAGTGCCGGGACCCCCTCCTAGAGTAAGTAGTCAAACCGTTTAAGAACAGTTTGACAACTTACCTGAGATCTGGTGGGAAATGGGGCGGTAGTAAGGCATAGGAGCAGTGGTGTGTGTGAGTGGTGCAATGTGTAAGGGGTGCAGTGTGTGTGTGTGAGGGGGACAGTGTGTGAGCAGTGTGTGTGTGTGTGTGTGTGTGTGTGTGAAGGTTGTAGTGTGTGAGTGGGGGGGCAGTGTATGTCAGGGATGCAGTGTATGTGTGGGACAGTATGTGTGTGTAACAGTTGCAGTGTGTGTGTGAATGTGGGCAAAGTGTGTGTATGGGGCGGCAGTGTATGGGGGCAGTATGTGTGTATGAGGGGCAGTATGTGTGTATGAGGGCAGTATGTGTGTATGAGGGCAGTATGTGTGCATGAGGGCAGTATGTGTGCATGAGGGCAGTATGTGTGCATGAGGGCAGTATGTGTGCATGGGGCAGTATGTATGCATGTGGGGGCAGTATGAGGCATGGGGGGCAGTATGTGTGTATGGGGGGCAGTATGTGTATTGGGGCAGTATGTGTGTATGTAAAGGTATGTTTGTATGGGGGGCAGTATACGGTGGCTGGGGGGCAGTATGTGTGTATGGGGGGAAGCATGGGGGCAGTATGTGTATGAAGGTGCAAGGTGGGGGGCAGCATGTGTGTGTATGGGGGGTTAAAAGTATGTGTGTATGGGGGTAGTGCATGCGTATGGGGGGGGTTGCATGTGTGGTGGCTGGGGCAGTATGCGCATGGGCATGTGTGCATGGGGGGGCAGTATGCGTATGGGGGGCATGTGGGGCGGTGCATGTGCATGGAGGCAGCATGTGCGTATGGGGGCAGTATGTGTATGGGGGCAGCATGTGTGTATAAAAGCGGTTACGTGTGCGTATGGGGGGCGTTACCGTGTGCGGGGCGTTATTGGGCAGCATGCGGCTGTAAAGGCATGGGGGGCGGCGCATGTGTGTATGGGGGCAGCATGAAGGTGGGCGGGGCAGTATGTGTGTATGGGGGGCAATGGGGGCGTATGTGTGTGTGGTATGGGGCAGCATGGGGTGTATGTGTATGGGGCCAGGCATGTGTATTGGGGGCAGCAATGGGGTAGTATGTGCTGGGGGCAGCATGGGTGGGTAGTATGTGGGTATGGGGGTAGTATGTGTGTATGGGGGGGTAGTATGTGTGTATGGGGGGGCAGCATGGGGGGCAATATGTGTGTATGGGGGGCAGTATGTGTGTATGGGGGGAGGCAGTATGGGGGCTATGTGTGTGTGTGATCAGGGTAGGGTGGCTTTTTTTTTTTATAGTATAATATTTTTTTATTTAATTAAAATAAATATTATTCTATGTCCCCCCTCCCTTCTTACCTTTACTGGGGAGGAGGGGGGACATATTTCGATCCCTGGTGGTCCCAGTGGGGATTCATTGGTGGTCAGGTGGTCAGAGTGAACTCTAGCCCGCGCTCCCGGGCTAGAGTTCACTCTCGCGAGATTTGGAGCGTTGCTGTGGTAACCGCGGCAACGCTTCAAATCTCGCGAGAGGAGGACCCGGAGGAGCTGCAGACCGAGCTCCGGGTCCTCCCTCTCCCTCCCCTGCCGGCTGCCAGCACAGTGTCTGCGGACCGGGGAGGGAGAGCTCTGATCTCCCCCCCGGTCCGCAGGCACATTGCAGGGGAGGGAGACCGGCGGATTTCTCGGGGGGGGCAATTGCCCCGTTGCCCCCCCCCTGGATCCGCCAGTGTGAGGGTGGTATGAGGGCCTGACGTCCACGGGTGGGGGTTGTGCTTACAGCCCAACACTATGCAGGACGTTTGGCATTTGCCAGAGAACACCAAGATTGGCAAATTCGCCACTGGTGCCCTGTGTTCTTCACAGATGAAAGCAGGTTAACACTGAGCACATGTGACAGACGTGACAGAGTCTGGAGAACGTTCTGCTGCCTGCAACATCCTCCAGCATGACTGGTTTGGCAGTGGGTCAATAATGGTGTGGGGTGACATTTCCATGTGCTCGCCAGAGGTAGCCTGACTGCCATTAGTTACCGAGATGAGATCCTCAGACCCCTTGTGAGACCATTTGCTGGTGCAATTGGCCCTGGGATCCTTAGCAATGCAAGACAATGCTAAACCTCATGTGGCTGGAGTGTGTCAGCAGTTCCTCGAAGACGAAGGCATTGATGCTATGGACTGGCCCGCCCATTCCCCAGACCTGAATCCAATTGAGCACATCTGGGACATCATGTCTTGCTCCATCCACCAACGTCACGTTGCACCACAGACTGTCCAGGAGTTGGCAGATGCTTTAGTCCAGGTCTGGGAGGAGATCCCTCAGGAGATCATCCGCCACCTCATCAGGAGCATGCACAGGCATTGTAGGGAGGTCATACAGGCACATGGAGGCCACACACACTACTGAGCCTTATTTTGACTTGTTTAAGGACATTGCATCAAAGTTGGATCAGCCTGTAGTGACTCCAAATCCAGACCTCCATGGGTTGAAAAATTTGATTTCCATTTTTTAATTTTTGTGTGATTTTGTTGTCAGCACATTCAACTATGTAAAGAACAAAGTATTTCAGAAGAATATTTAATTCATTCAGATCTAGGATGTGTTATTTTTGTGTACCCTTTATTTATTTTTTTGCAGTGTATATTATTTTATGGCAAATGGGGAGGAGGGACACGTTGATACCACTAGGGAAAAGGTTTGTATTCATAATAATATAGTGTTCCTTTAAGCTGATCAAAGGTGAAAGAGCAAGACATTTTGAAACATGCTTTACTGAAGCAAAATATCAGAAATGGATGGAGCCAGTAACTATTTCTTGGAGGAATCCAATAACTGAGCAATGCAGCATACATAATGTATGGACTTGAGAGCCCAGACTTCGTTGCATGCATTCAAAGGCAACATGGACATTACAATGCTTTTCAGAATAGGCCAAACAAGAATTGTGTAAGTCCTTATAGGCATGAAAGATGTATGACCATTCTGGAAAGTAAAGGAATATAATGACACATTTTGCCGTATTAGATGTGCAGATTTCACTCAGTCCCTTTAGGTGAGCCCCATTCAAAGTTTTTAGCAGAGATACTACATATGCATATACTTTCCAAATGTATTTTCCAATAGTCACCAAAATCTGGTATAATATGAATACAACCACAAGTACCAAAGTCAAATGGTGACCATGAGCTTATATATAGGAAACAATTAGAATGACAGAATAATTAAAGTGGATATAATACTACCTGACACTTCTCAACATAGGTATAACTAGATAGTCAAAGTAAATCCAAAATTCAAAATCAATGGAACCTTATTCTGGAGGCCCGTAGTGCTTCGGTGTGTGTTCCACCCACAGCCTGCATTCCACACAGCCTCTGAGGAAGTGCAACTACCTTCACGAAACATGTGATGTGGAGTATTGCAATGGGATTGAAGCTGAGGAAGCCTGTGTGAAATGCAGAGATAGGTGGAACACACAACAAACTCCTACAGATCTCCAGGCTCATTTTCCATCATCACAATCTCCAGCTTTTTTTATATAGTGCCGGCACAAGAGAGACTGAAGTATTAGGTGTTAGTCCCCAGTGAACACATAAGAATAACATCTCCTGAAAGGCAAACTTAACGCTTATATACTGCAAGTACTTTTAATCTTGCCTTTTAATAAAGTCACTATACAGTAGGCACTTCGGATGGCTTTTTTCTGTTTATAGATTTACAAGTGGAAAGTTGGGTGAGCCATTCCTGGAATGGAATACCGTATAAACACTACTTAAAGCTGCCGCACACCATCCCTCTGGGCTCCCCAAAGTCCTCTGCCAGTGCTGGGTTCCGCGATGGGAGTTCCGCTGCCACAAGATGTCAGCTGCCACTGCCCCTGTATACAGTATGTATAGGAGGAGATGTGGGTGGGTCTGGAGGTGCGGTTGGGAGTGTGATGTAGCCAAGCTGACACTGAGTCACAAAGTGTATTTTATAACCTCTGGAGGCTCTCTCTAATGTTTCCTGCTGCCATCTTTTTCCCAGGTAAACAATGAACACACCGAGCAATACACCTGATCTATAAGAAAATGGAGTTAATTAGACCAGGCAACCTTCTTCCATTGCTCCATTGTCCAGTTTTGACACTCATGCCCCCATTGCAGCCCCATACACAGCAAACTGCGATACATGCTGCCAGTGGCGGTCTAAAGGGGGGTGGAGAGGGCGGTCAGCCCCGGGTGCCACCAGGTAGGGCAAATGGGGGATGTGTGAGCTGCCAATGGGGGATGTGTGAGCTGCGCCCCATGGCAGCTGGGGTGCTACACAGCTCACACGGAGAGACCAGCAAGCTGAACTGGCGGCACGGAAGGAAGAAGGGACAGGACTATGTACATTTGGGGCGGAGCCAATCCGCAAGCTGGGGCGGGCTTAACACGGCCCTTACCCACTGCTGTTACTGCTGCACATGGAGGTGCAGAAAGAAGGAATCCCTGCTCCTCCACCTAGCAGGCTCCAGGGAAGGACTTCAGTGAATCCACTCCTCCTCCAGCCCACACTGTCTGTAAGTAAGAGTGTGTGTGTTTGTGTGTGTAACTGTCTGCCTGTAACTGTGTGCATGTATGTGTAACTGCCTGTAACTGTGTGTGTGTAACTGTCTGCCTGTAACTGTGTCTGTGTGTGTAACTATGTGAGTGTAACTGTCTGCCTGTAACTGTGTGTATGTGTGTGTAACTGTCTGCCTGTAACTGTGTGTGTGACTGTCTGTCTGTAACTGTGTGTGTGTGTGTACCTGTCTGACTGTGACTGTGTGTGACAGTCTGCCTGTGTGTGTGTGACTGTCTGCATGTGACTGTGTGCGTGATTGCCTGTAACTGACTGTGTTTGTAACTTTCTGCCTATAACCGTGTGTGACTGTCTGTAAATGTGTTTGTGTGACTATCTGCCTGTGACTGTGTGATGCTGCCTGTAACTGTGTGTGTGGCTGTAACTATGTGTATGACTGTCGGTCTGTGACTGTGTGTGTGACTATATGTGACTGTCTGCCTGTAACAGTGTGTGTTACTGCTTGTAACTGATTGTGTGTGTGTAACTCCTCTCCAACTGTAACTGTGTGTATGACTGCCTGTGACTATATATGTGACTGTCTGCATGTGACTATGTGCATGTGACTGCTTGTAACGGTGTGGGACTGTCTGCCTGTAACTGTGTGTGAGGGGGTGCAGGGGTTTTAAAAAGTTAACAAATTTGTGCAATACATTTTAAAAAATTTAAAAAAAGAACACATTTAAAAATTTTTGTAGGTGTTTTTTTTGGAGGGTGGGGGTTGGGTGCCAAACCGAGGACCCACCCTGGGTGCCACATGCTCTAGGTATGCCCCTGCACGGTGTGTTCTGACACCTTTCTATTATGGCCAGTATTAAGTTCTTCAGCAATTTTAGTTACAGTAGCTGTTCTGTGTGTTTGGACTAGATCGCCTAGCCTTTCGCTCCATGTGCATTAATGAGCCTTGGGTTACCATAATCCTGACATGGTTTCACCACTTGTCCTTCCTTGCATCACTTTTGCTAGGTTCTAACTACTGCATACCAGGAGCACCCCACAAGACTTGTCGCTTTGGAGGTGCTCTAGCCATCACTATTTGGCCCTTGTCAGAGTCTCTCAGATCTTTTCGCTTTCAACGCATGAAATTCAAGAACTGACTGTTCACTTGCTGTCTTATAGATCCCATTCCTCGACAGGTGCCAGTGTAATGATATAATCAATATTATTTACTTCACCTGTCAGTGGTTTTAATGTTTTGCCTGATCAGTATATCAGGATTTGTGACTGTAGTGATGTGTGTACCAGGTATATAATATGTACTTTATCATTGTACTTTATTTTATTTCCTATACTTTTTTTTTTCTTTTTTTTCCTTTTCATTTTCCCTTTATTTTCCCTTTTCATTCTCCCAGTTTTATTCATCTACTCATTCACTATTTATTCAATTGGATTTTTTTACAGCTATTCAGATTCATTTATAAAATTCCTTTAATATATTTTTAATGGTTTATGAATACCATTCAATATTCAATAACACAACAAGAAATGTTTTATTTATAAGCACTCTATGAGCACTATTCACAATTAGATTATGATATGTATTAATGCTTTTGTATTAATGTTCCACTCTGCTTTAATATAATTCTTGATATTCTTATCAGGACGTCTAGGAGGGTTATCTCTCCCTCCCCTCTCCGTCTGATTTGTCCCCCCTCCTGCCGGATGCCCGGTGTCCTCTGCTGCAGACCGGGGGGAGGAGCCTAGGACCACCCCGGCACGCCCTATGGGCGGGTGATGCCGATCTGGACATGTACTGCTCCTTCCCCCCGACCTGCACGCGAGGGGGACGGGCGTCATGACGAAAGGGGATAAGCACTTCCGGGCGGCGGCGGAGTGACGATCACGTGGGTCCGTTACGTCAGTTCCGCCAACCGCCCGGCCACAAACGGAGCACTTCCGCCAACCACCACACACCCACCAATGAAATGTGAGAGCAATAAAGGCGCCAAATATTATGCCCAATTAAAGACACACACACAGAATATACCACATTAAGGAAATACAACCATTATTGTGATTGGACAATATGAACTGAAGTCATTAAAGGGGAGGCCCTAGAAATCATTTAAAATGGAAGATCTTGAGGACTAAACATTACAGCTAACTGAGGAAGCTCCACAGGAAAGATTGAAACGCGTATTGGCTATTTCAAAAGGACATTTTATTAAGGACTTTTTTACAACCATTGTTTTTATTTTTGTTTTATACTTAAATAAATTTGTTACTTTTTATTCAAGACCCTTTTAAAGTCCTCTTTTTGGAAACCTCAAGAGTATCTTCCTAGGGGTAGTACCATCCCCACTCAAATTGGTACAACACCCATATACCTAGAGGCGGGACCCACAGGCTCAGGACCAGGTGAGCACATTACTTATTTTTATAAATACTGTGTTCTACAAACACCAACTACACATTAGTCTGCTTCTCAAAACTTTTTTGTCTTTGAGAAACATCCCATACTAAAGGAGACGTGCGGTGCTACCCAATATAAGCACACAAGTCCAAATACGGAGCCAGTGTTCTCATATACAGGCTCCTAAAAATGTGAGTGTTCCATTTATTAAGACATCATTACTTAAATTTTAATATAATTTTATTGTCTTAAAACCATCTGCACTATATTATACCTTTTATATTTCTCTTTTGACAAGTACCCTATATTTTAATACTGTATGAGAAACCAGTTGGTAAGTGTAACGGAGCTCCTTGTACTCCGACTGAGTACCCTCCGTTGACGGATGCTCCTAGTGCTTCCTGAGGACTCCAAGCGCTGCAGCAGACACCACAACCACCGCAGACTCCGCAACCTGACTGGAGTCTCGCCGTCTTCCTTCCACCCTGGATCAGCTTCTGTCCTCCAGGACTGTGTGGGAAAGAACTCTTCCTTCCACCCTGTATGAACCTCCAGCATCCAGGACTGTGTGGTAAAGACCCCTCCTCCAAGGAGAGCGTGTCAGGAACAAGCTCTTAAAAGAGCTAAGTGACTCAAGCTCAGGGGAGCATGCAGAGTATAGCAATCCCCAGTGTGATTATAACAGCTCCCTCCAATAACGAGACAAGGCTACGTTTAGAGGGATCAAGAAGAACTGTCAAAACCTTTATTTCCCTTGGGACCAGCCAATAGGGTCACCACAATAACATTGTTGTGAAACCTCAATAAAATCACAAACAGTCAAACCATATCAAGCAACACACAGTGACTTATCACAACACAATGGCACATTTTAAAAGGGGTGGGGGGAGACAATATTTAACAATAAATATCTCACCTGCCTGCAAAATTAGCAATATGCAAATCTACCCGAATATGCAAATGAACCAGTCTTGCAATTCAGGTAGTGCATATTGCTGTTGCTACCAACAGAGGGCACTAGACAAGCTCCATAGCCAAACCCACCTAGTTGGTAGCAAACCTCAGCAATACAAGAGAGCAGGCAATACATTACACAGTACACACACACACTATAAACAATTACATAACACACACCCTGCACCTATAATGGGTACAGGGTGACTAAAACATAAGATAAATAAAGCAGCCTACATAAATAGTCTGTCTGAAGGTAGACTAGGGGCTTTAAAGCCAGATACATGAAAGAGTCATAGTCACAGGGGAAGAGGCTGGCAAGTAGGCCTCTCCAGGACCAAGTGGTGAAGGGCACTTCGTCACATATCTCCCCTTCGGGGGGAAGACTAACCAGGCACCTGACTTTCTGTCGGTCAGTGCCTAAGTTAGTCGAGTCACCCACCGACCATAAGCAAGTGCCAGAGTAGCCCACCCACAACAAACAGTTATTAGAGCAGCCCACCCACAGCAAACAGTGACTGCACCTGGGTATTCCTCTGGGGTGATGGGGCAACACACTGTGGGGACTTGAGGGGCAGAGGCCAGCGGCACTCTGCCCTGATGCCAGTGCTTCTGCTGGGAGGAGGGGGGTGCAGGCCAGTCCTGTGACAAGGGGATCGGTAGGGCAGAGGCCAGCGGCGGTCTGCCCTGATGCCAGCTCTTCCGCTGGGTGGCTTGGGACATAGTCTGGCTCAGTAGCCAGGGGAATGTGGGGGTCAGTGGGGGTTAACCTTGGTAGGGTAAGCTGCCGCTGGGGAGATAGGGTGCTGTGCTCCTCTCCCTGAAACACAGGCTGCTGCTGGAGAGGGAGACCGCCTGTCTCCACTCCCATAACATTGTCCTGCTGCTGGAGAGAGAGACCAACTGTCTCTGCTCCCTGTAGGACACACTGCTGCTGGGGAGGAAGGACGACACCTTCGGCTCCCTGTAACTTTCACTGCCGCTGGGGAGGAAGGACGACACCTTCAGCTCCCTGTAAATTGCACTGCCGCTGGAGACTAGGTGTCCATATCCTCAACCTCCACAGTTGTCGCTCAAAGGCCATTGCCGCACTGTTCTCAGCACTCAACTGGCGCATTACTTGGTGGACCACCTCGTTCGAAAGGTCTGGGCCATAGCAGACCAACCGCCTCTTTACCTCCTCAATGTAAGCGTCGTCCTCGTAGCGACGTATCATGTTGAGGTGCTCTTCGCAGGGCTCTATCCATCCCTGCTCCATGCTGCTGTAGTTAGGGACGCTGCACAGTGGCTAGCGTTGCCCTCAATAACCTCTCATACGATACCAGTGTCTCCGAGCTGCTTCTCCTCGCACTAGGACGCCATCCCACCGCTGCCACCAATGTAACGGAGCTCCTTGTACTCCGACTGAGTACCCTCCGTTGACGGATGCTCCTAGCGCTTCCTGAGGACAGAAACTGATCCAGGGTGGAAGGAAGACGGCGAGACTCCAGTCAAGATACGGCGGTTGCGGAGTCTGCGGTGGTTGTGGTGTCTGCTGCAGTGCTTGCAGTCCTCAGGAAGCGCTAGGAGCATCCGTCAATGGAGGGTACTCAGTCGGAGTACAAGGAGCTCCGTTACAGTAAGCTATATGTGTTAAAGCGCTCCACTTACTGGTATAAGCCACTTGTCACTTACACCGCACTAATAATATAATAGAACTAAACCATCATTTCTTTTTTTAATTCTCATATACATATAGAAGTAGCCAAATAAATCAATATTTTTCATTTTCTAGCTTTGCGTTTTATTTAAAAGCCGAACTTGGGCAGACTAGATGAGCCAAATGGTTCTTATCTGCCGTCACATTCACTTTCTATGTTTCTTCCCTTTTCAATAACCATTAATATTATCTGCATTTCCCATTCTGGTAGCTCTGGTCCTTAGTCATTGTAGACATTGAAAATGAAATATCTACTGGTTCTTCAAGACTTTAAAGGTCAACTGTTACTTCCTATGATTTTTTCTAATATTATGCTTACTTATCCCAGTATTTAACAAATATGTATTTGTGAGGTATAAAAAAATAAAATTGAATGTAGAAATCCACATCTGTGTGCCTTTATCTTAGCTCCCTGTCAATCATTGTTATAAGCTGTGTCCTTTGCCCCGGGCAGTTATTATAGAGAAAGCATACAGAAAGAAGGAGAAATAAAACATTTACATTTTATCTCTTCACGAGAAAGTTCCCATTTTACTTAAATTTTATAAAACTGTAAGAATAATAAATCCTATTTATTATTTAGGGCAATGCACATAAATCGCACTCCTAACAGACATTACATGAAATATTTGGTACTTTAACTATAGGTAATATTAGTTCCATATTTATACAGGATGATAAGAGACACGTGTCCATCAAGCTCAGCCTTTCGCACATCTGTTTTTGATTTTGAGAAAACAAGGCAAAAAATCTAGTTTCAAGTGCTTCCAATTTTGCAACAAACTAAGAAATAATTTCTTCTTGATCCCAGAATGGCAGTCAGTTCTTTCATTGGATCAAGAAGCTGTTACCCCACGAATTACAAATCCCTGAATATTATGTTTTTGTAAGTATGCATCAAGTTGTTGTTTAAACATCTGGACAGACTCTGATAAAACCACCCTTTCAGGCAGAGAAACATCATCCTTTTTTATCTTTACTATAAAAAAACAGTTCTTTAGATTAAATCTCCTTTCTTCCAGTCTAAATGCGTGACCTTGTGTCCTATGTATAGCCCTGTTTATGAATAGATTTCCACACAATGGTTTGTATTGGCCCCGAATATATTTGTATAATGTTATCATATTCCCTCCGAGGCACCGTTTTTCTAATCTAAACACATTTAAATTTGTTAACCTTTCTTCATAACTAAAATGCTCCATTCCTCTTATTAATTTTGTAAATTATCTCTTCTTTTGGTTGATCATGTTATATTTTAAAAACAACTTATTTAAATGTCTATTTACTAAACAACAAGATGTGGGAAAAAGAAAGTCAACTTGGAGGACAATTTAATAATACAAATAGCCAGTTCTGCAATGCTGCAAACCTAATTTCTAGATAAGGTATGTTTTGTCCTAATTTTGTACAGTTAGTTCTCCTTTCACTGCAACCATCTATTAAATAAATAGTTCTACTGGTGTAATTATTGCATGTTTTATAAATATACCAGTTTGTGATATATTTCTTTTCCAAATGATAGGGGTTTTTCTTTTCTCTTCCCATTACCCCTCCCCATGAAATCCTAACAGAGAGGTCAAAACCAGTAGGTGACGCTATATAACTTTAATTAGCTGGAATTGATTACAATACTTTCTTGTTAGTTATCACTGGTGTCAGGAAATGCCCTATGCACTCAATTAAACAGAACGTATAAGACAGTGTGTATGCTTGGCGCTTTAATATAGGAGAAGTAGAGTGATGGATTACATAGAAGTTGGTTTATTAGCAAAAACAAGGAATTGTACATTTACTTAAATAAGACATTTTTATTGAGTGCAATATTTTTCATTAATGCCAGTTGCAAATAACCTACAAAATTTATTTATGTACTTATCTACTGTTGATTACAGCCATTGTATTTTTTTATATATGGAAAAAAGGGGAAAAAAACAAAACAAAAATGAGATAAACAAATAATACATTAAAAGAAATATGATGGCATGCAGCTTGATTCATTCTGTATTACCATTTGATAAAATGCCAAAATTCATTAAATTGCACAGCAATCTGGAGGTGGGCCTACTCTGATAAGTTGCAAGCTATCAGAAATAAAAATTAAAGATCTGCCATAACAATAAAAAAAAATAAAAACACTTAGATTAACATGTACACTACCAAGTATTTTTGGTGTTGGAAATATAAGCATAACATTAGTTTAAAACATGGGATGCTAAGCTACTACATACAAATAGGATAAAACAACAATTTTGCATTTTACAAAACAAAAGAAAAAAGGTACCAGCGTACTATCCCAAATTCCTACACACCTTTAAATAAGAGGAGGTTTTTAGTACCACTCCAATAGCCGTCAAAGGAACAGCCCAGGAACCATAACAACTTCAACACAATAAAGTTGCTTTGGTGTGAGATGGACTGGGGGCCGACTTACTTTCAGGAGTTGGACCGGCAATGAATGGTTTAACCTCAAAATCTTCAGTCAGGCATCCGTCACCTCTGCCGTGCTACTTCAATCAGGAAGTCTTGGGCTAAGTGCTGTGGAACACAGCTTATCAGTAGCTCCCCGTTCCCAAACATATCTTTTTCACTCTGTTTTGCAAATGGGGAGCTGCTAGCTGCTCTCAGCCGAGCTGCAGACCCTACTCTGAGCCTTTATTATTAAGTAACTTGACAGAGCTGATGGGCATCAGACGTTTCAGAGATAAGGTACAGTTTTCATTGCAGGGCTTACTACACTTCCAGTGGCTCTCACCCTGGAAGTCATTGAGTGGTGCTTCCAATTCCAGAATTGCGGGAAGCATTTGTTTTGCACATTGTGGCAATTGCTGTGCATGCACATTAAGCCCACAATGCATATCTATGAGAAACATTTGATTGAACAAAATGGTCATCAAGCCTGACTGGTAGCTAACCATTACCAATGAATAGTTTATCCCAAAGACTTTAGTCCGGTGCCAATCACCTCTGCACAGCTACTTCAATCAGGAAGTCTTGGGCTGGGTGCAACCCAACAAATATAAAAGTATTAACAAGAAAAGGTGAAAAAATAATTGTCATTCCTGTACAAAAAACACACTTTGTGTAAATTCATTATAAGCATAAAAAGTGCATTAACGTTTAAAAACTCACACACTTTGAGGGGATCACAGCAGGAAATACTTATACTCTTATGTACTGCTCAGGACTTGGATACTTTTCTATAACAGTAGAGGTATAAGGTCCACATGAGCGCTTTGTAAAAAAAAACAGCATTTATTAACATTATTTTAAAATAGGACTGCCTGTAATGCAGTCACAACTCCAATACACAGATCAACAGACCCTCTCCCCCTTCTATTTATGTCCTCTTACAGTCTTTACACTGGATCAGGTTGCTTCTATTATGATTTTTTTTGTCATTTCACATCAGAAAATCCGCATAAGCTGGTGAATACACTACAAAAACTGCTGTACTTCACCTTCCCTCTTCAGAATTCTATCAATCGAATTTAGGACTCTTCTCTAAATACTGTTTTACTACTTTTTATTATTAGTGCTGTTTTACATCTCTACATTAACATTTGACGCAACCTGTTTTTTATCTCTACCTTTTATATGCTCTAGTAACTATCACTCAGACAGCCACCAGAGGTGCTTCCTCTTTCCTCGTAGAGACGATTCGATTGGAGCAGCGAACCATTTTGCCATGCATGTGCACTGGCCTCCCAATAATTTCCTATGGGATAACATTGGATTGACTAAAATCAGCAAGTTTTGATCTCAGCCAAGGAGGCGGGCCAGCCGCAAAGAGAGAGCAGCACTGAGTGGGGTAAATGGTATGCAATACCTTTTGGTGACTGTTCACTTTAATGGCGACTGCTATACTATAGCATTCGGAATACACATTTTAATTCCTAACGCTATAGTGTTTCTCTAATGAGAACGTGGAAAAGCACAGTGGTGCAAACACATAACAAAAGTAAAACAAAAATGACCTCAATCGTGAACACAAAGATTTGGAAATGCATCTGTCACTAACTGATTATCAAATATGTGTTTGTGAGGTCTGAAAATGTAACTTAAAGGGAAACTCCAGTGCCAGTAAAACGACTGCAGGTCCCCTCTCCCTCCCACCTCCCAATCCCCGGTTGCTGAAGGGGTGAAAACCCCTTCAGTCACTTACCAGAGGCAGCGACATGCCCACGCCGCTGCTTCTTCCACCGCCGCCGCCGCTCCTCCTCTGCATTACGTCGGCTGGTGGGCGAGACTGATCCCGCCCACCGGCCGGGGAGATCTAATGCGCATGCGCATTAGAGCTCCCCATAGGAAAGCATCGAAAATGCTTTTCAATGCTTTCCTATGGTGAATTGAGCGACACTGGAGACCTCCAGCGACGCTCTAGCACAGGTTTTCTGTGCTATAATCCAGGAAGTGCCCTCTAGTGGACAGCCACTAGAGGTGGAGTTAACCCTGCAAGGTAATTATTGCAGTTTATAAAAAACTGCAATAATTACACTTGCAGGGTTAAGGGTAGTGGGAGTTGGCACCCAGACCACTCCAATGGGCAGAGGTGGTCTGGGTGCCTGGAGTGTCCCTTTAAATCAGAAATACACTGCTGTTCTATATCATAGAACTGAGCACCTCTACCTTGATTTCCTGTCAACCATTGTTATTAACCCTGCCATTTTCTCCTGGCAGTTGGCATACTGGTATGAGATGAAGCGTGTGCCCAGGCTGTGTATTATGTGAAAAAATTTAATAAAATAGTTTGTATTTAATGTTTTATCAAGTGGTACAATTTCCAGTGAAGTGATGGTTCCCTTTTAAACCTATGTGTAGCCCTCTACTTCAGGGCTGCCCAAAAGGTAGATCCCCAGATCTTTTAAAGTTACAGCTTCCATGATTCTTTGTCATCCTAAAGGCATGCAAACCATCATGAGAGTTGTCGTTCTACAACATCTGGTCATCTAAATCGTGCAATCCCCAATAATCCCAGTGCAGTGTATAAACCCTGCTGAAGTTTCTCCAGCATTTTTCTACAATGGCATTTATTCACTAATCTATCGTGATGAGTTGAAAACAAAACTAAACTGGAAACAAATTTAATTACCCAGAATTTGAGATTTGTATATTGGGTTTTAATGCAAAAGAAAAACTCACTGTTTAGTGAATTAGCCCCATTAGTTCCAGCTTTTTCCCAGCACTCTAGAAATTATTCTACCAATTACTGTTCCCTCCCCCCATCTCTCTGTTGATCCTGATGGATGTTCGTGCCCTCCCTCAGTGGTAGCGGTGAGGATTGCAGTAACCATACTGGTAGCTACCACCTTGGGCCAACAAGACATCGAGTAATAGGCTTTGCAGCCTGCTGATCCCACAAAGCTAGATTTGGAATCAGTGCGATCAATCATATGAGGCCTGGGGGTAGCTGTATCCACAACCGAGGTCTTGGTCGTCCTCCTGCTGCCAGGCTCAGCATAAAATGAAATACACACGTACTGCGCTGAGCTGTCTTCACTTGCCAAAGGGTCTCATATGAATTTTCATATCTTGAACATCTAGATCATTGGAAATGATGAACTGCAGGAGACAGCATCCTGAGAATTGAATGGAGAGAGCGCGCAGATAGAGAGGGGGGATAGAAAGAAAAAGAGAGTGTGAGAGGGATTGAAATGAAAGAAAAGAGAAAGAGAGATAGATCAAAGAGAGAGAGAGAGAGATAGGGTTGTTATAGAGTGAGAAAACAGAGTGTGAAAAGAAAAAGAAAGAAAAGTAAAAGGAAAGATGGAGAAAGAGAGAGAGAAATAACAGGATAAGGAGACACAAAATATGGAGAGTGAGCGAGAGGAAGAAAGAGAGTGGAGAGAGAGAGAAAAATAAGATAAAGAAAAGAATGAGAGAAAAAAAAGGGAAAAATACATAGAGGGAGAATATAAAGATAGAGAAAAAAAGATAAAAAGAATGGAAAAGAATAAAAGAGGAAGCATGTTGGTAAGAGTGGACAGAGGTTGAGAGAGAGAAGTAAGAAAAAAAAATCGAACATATAGAGGAAGAACAAGAAAGACAGAATGAGAGAAATAAAGCGAGCTAGAGCTTGGAAGAGAGAACGAGAGAGATTAATTTACTTTGTCATGCAGAGAACAGTGATTTAATTTGATTTGAATGAGAGATAGAGAGAGAAAGAGAACAGGAGAGATATGGGAGAGAAAGAATACATCCTTAACCCTTCCAGCCCTGTACATAGCACTGGATCTTGTAGATCAGGGCTACACATAAGGTATATTGCCCAGATGTTGTAAAACTACAACTCACACGATGCTTTGCATGCCTTTAGAATGACAAAGCATCATGGAAGCAGTAGTTTTAAAATATATGGGGATCTACCTTTTGGGCGCCCCTGTTGTAAATGATGATTGTAGGGCCAATAAAATGAAATAACAATAAACACTTCAGGGTAAAAACACATCAGTTACATTAAATCGGTGTCACTTTTGTGATCCGGTTAAGGTGATAATTCTTCTATATATCAACCACATCCTACATGACAATATTCATTTTATCAAAGCCTCATAGGAGTTGTGTACATTTCCTATTTCTGTCTATCCTTAACTATCACATCTGCTCGCTTTAGGTAACTGTCTTTTCTGTAATAAAAATCATTGCATGGTTTGGTAAGAAAATATTATTGTCAGCAGCAGCAGCAGATGGGCTGCCTGAGGTCTCTTATGACGTTTAATAATAAGCTTAATCTGATAAAGAAAATAACAATGTGTTAATTCTCTCGATAAGAATGTAACTCACTTTAATGGCATCATTTAGTATTTTTTTTATGTGTGTAACACATGTAATACACTTTTACATTTATAGATTTTATAATGATTGTAAGGGGCAAGCCTGTTGTATTTTATCCCACGCGTTCGCATTTACTAAATAAAAAGAAATACTTTCATCTATTTCCCAAGAATCTATTTTCTTGTTCTATTTCCCCAGAATCTAATTTTGTTTTCACAGAAACCAGGAAGCGGATGACAATGTTCAGTCAATCTCTATCATTCCCATATTTTATTGTACATGTGTCAGTGGGAGCATATTAGTTTTGACATTAAATGCATCCTAATTTCTGATAATCTACTGTGATGTCCTATTTGCATAAGCACAATTACATGGAAACAGAAACTGTTATAAGCCAGTGTAAAGTCACTTGTACAAGTAAATATCTTTATTATTATAAATACACAGTCATTATTATGTAGTCTGTATTTTAAAATAATACAAATAGAAAATTTCCCTTTCTTTTCAACCAATAACTTAGGTTGAGAGGTGGGAAATATGGTCTGGATGGTGGTACCAGCTCCACCAGACTGGGCTTGAACCTTTATATAGTATCTATAAAACACAAAAGAAACTGTAATGGGAGAGCAGCCCTCAAGGGGGAGTTCCCAAGCGCTGGTATAATATTGTAAATATTTAAAATATATACCTTGTTAGCTTATTTTTATTTCCTTTTGATTTTCAACACTTGTGTTTTATAGTTGTGGTCACTTTAATAGTTACATAACTATCCCCCAAATTCTCCTCATCAAAAGGAAAATGCATGACCACATCCAAGACACTATCACTTTAAGACCATAGTATGTACAGCGCTACGGAATGTGATGGCGCTATATAAATACTAAAATAATAATAATAGTACACGTAATACAAGATACAGAAATATAGTGCTTCATGGAAGCCAGTATAAGCAATATTAGACTGTTGAAATATGGACTTCATCACTGTCCTCCTTTTGTGAATAATTTTGGACCATCACTTTACAATGTACGTGTAATGTGTCTTTATTAATGATTTTGACGTAGTGAATTCCGCGACCTGGGGGGCCGTTCCAGCAACTAGAAGTCTCAGGGTGCATATCCAGTGCTGTTTTCTTATACAGTAGTGATTCTCTACGTACAGTAGAATCATTACCTGATGGATAAAGAGAAGAATGCTATAGGGTCTCTGTAATGTCAATCATTTGACGTCAGAGATCCGAGTCTCCACGCTGAGCATTCCCACGTGGATACATTTTTGTAAGTCACTGGTGATGCACCCATCGCCTATGCTTGTGATTGGTCAGACTAGATTTAAATACCCTGGGTTTTTGGGAGACAATTTTTAACCCCTGACGAAGGAGTCTGTGAACTCCGAAACGCGCGTCAGGTTTAGCGCGGCACTTGGTTATTTCACAAAGAGTACAAATTTATGCACTTATAGGGAGATGTTGCTTCCTTCACTTTTTCTTTCAGTTTTGTCTTTTAGTTTAATTATGTAGTTTATCACCTGGAGTCTAGTCTATTGGTGTGATAGATATAGGGACTTTTAATTACGTGTTCCAGAGATAGCCTTAGTATAGAACACCCACGAAGGTGTTATCAGGAGATCGTAGTGAATTAGCACAGCGGAATCAGTAGCATTCTTTCCTATGAAATGATTTAATAATCGTCTAATCGCTATATTTTTCAGGGGTGTAACAACTACTTTATAAAGACTTATTTTTAGTCAGTACAAAGGAAACTTACACAATAAAGTGCAAATCACACAAAGTGTGGGGGTGGTAGCAGAAGTATCAGTGCAGCTCCACAGTGTTTAAAAAACCACATAAAAAACACGAATTAAAATACAAATAAAAGATAAAGATAGAGGAGTATACTTATAGACACTAGTCGGTCCTTTAAATGTCACCTATATACAAAAAAAGAAAGTCCAAACATAGCATAATACTGTTTGACAAAATAACGTAATGAATAGATGTTGATTTCCACTCACACTTTGCAGAGCCACATATAGTAGGCTCGGACTATTGTTGCTCTTTCAGAATTCCCTGATATGCTTGACTCCACCACGTCTCCAGATCTCTCCACTTGTGCCAGGATACAGGAGATATAAATAATTCCAGTAGAAAGTGGGGATACTTTTAAAAAATGTAATAGCATATGTAAATATAACAGGGACATATATAAAGTGCATAAAAAGTGAGAAATAAGTAAGATAGCAGCACTGACGCGTTTCGACTACAATAAAGTCTTTTTCAAAGTGCACTTTCTTTTTTTGTATATAGGTGACATTTAAAGGACTGACTAGTGTCTATAAGTATACTATATACATCTGTATTTGCACTCCTTTATCTTTTATTTGTATTTTTAGTCAGCATAGAGTTGATACCTCTTTTTCACGTTCTCCGCACCTAGGCTCTCTAACTGTTTTCCCTGTATTTCTTAACCCTCATGATGACCCTGATCTAACTAATAACAGGGCATCTTGAACTAATCTATCTATCCACCTTAGACACTATCAGGGAATTATACACTTGTCGGTGTTTTATCCCCCTCTGCCTATACTTAAGGCTCTCATTACATTTACTTAATATGTACATAGCAATGAGTTGCCAGTATTTTATTTGTCTATAGCACTATTATGGGATATAGCACGTATTGGCACTATGCTGTGGACAATTGATACTATTGTATCCTTTTCTCGATAGAAGTTAAATAAAGTTTTCTTTTTCCCTTTATTGAGGATACTTAGTCTCATATTACCACTAAGTATTTAACGTGCTTCTTCCCTGTATCTCTAGCTTACTAGGTATTTTTGATACAATATTGTGTCCTTTGGAATTTATACCAGCGCTTGGGAACTCCCCCTTGAGGGCTGCTCTCCCATTACAGTTTCTTTTGTGTTTTATACGTATTTTAAAATAATTTAAAATTATAGCTAGTTAGTACATGCCTCCTGAAATTAATATACTTTTGCTGGACAGTAGTGCATAGGATAAGAAACAATTCTACAGATCTGAATAAGAGGTTCCTGATTAGAGGAGGTTATTTCTGGTCAAGAATGGGATTATCTGCCACCACAGTATATCTGTGTAAGAGCAATAGATTTAAGAACTTTAAAAATTATTTTAAAAGAACACTCTGTATAAGAACTTTAAAAATTATTTAAAAAGAACACTATGTGTATTCCTGACCTTATAGTGTTAATTCCAACATTTAGGTGGCTTGCACCCCCCCTTTCCCACCTTACAAGGTAAGAAAACATAGCTTATTTCCAGTCTGCCGGCGCTGGTCCTGCTCCCGGTCTGCCTTTTTGGCAGAATTAATTATCTTAGCCAATCCAATGCTTTCATATAGGAAAAGCATTTGATTGGCTGAGATTGTTGTGGCGAAACCGACCTCGCCACTGGGCATTGGAGAAGACTGATTGCCAGCCTCCTGCCATGTGACTATGGCCCCTGGGATGTATTGCCCTTTAAAGACATGATTTGGGCATAAGGGATTTGTGTTGTGCTGCTGCTGGCCCTTTAAGAACCATCTGGGGACATACTGTGGAGTTACTGGGTGGCCACCATTTCCTGTATCAGAGGCACATGGTGAGAACAATGGTTGAAGCACATGGTGAGAACAATGGATGGCGGCCATTTTAACTCACAGACACTGTTTGGACTTTTCAACACGGTGCCATCTCGTCAGTATTTGGTGCACAGAGACATCGTGCAGTGGTTTTGGACTATACAGCAGGGGACACATTGGAGAAGAGTGATTGTTTTTCATTTAGCCTGTATATGTTCTGCAGAATCTGCATTAAACTGTATCTTCCAAAGTACTGAACGGATCTGGGTGAATTTTGGATATGTGGTTCACCCAGATCCCCCGGTTCCAAGGATATACTTTACTAGGAGAGTAAACCTATTCATATGGTTCCTATTCAACTGTCTACAGCATTCATATGCTTGGGAGAATTTATTTGTTTCTCCGGTTTGGTGATTGTGGTGTCTGCCAGAGTGCTTGTAGTCCTCAGGAAGTGCTAGGAGCATCCTTCAACGGAGGTACCCAGTCGGGGTGCCAGGCGATCCGTTACATTGGTGGCAGCGGTGGGATGGCGTCCTAGTGCGAGGTAAAGCAGCTCAGAGACACTGTTCGTGGAGTTACAAATTGAGGGCAATGCTAGCACACGTGCAGCACCCCTGGGAGCAGAGGTATCCAGCGACTTGGAGCAGACAAGTATGGAAGACTCTGGCGATGATTGGATGGCCGAGGTGAGGCAGCGAGTGGCCCAGTATGGGGATGATTTACCCATGGAGGTACGCCGGGTGATCTGGAACCAGGTCACGGCCGAGCGAAACACAAGGCTGGCCCGAGAATTCCGGCTGGCGAAAGAGAGAGAGTATGCTCAGCGGAAGGAGTGTTACAGCAGCTGAGTAGAGGCTGCATCCGAGGAGGCTAGCCGTCTCCCACTGAGGCGGCCGCAGGAACCCGAAGTAGGGGTCCTCATAGACTGGTCCTGTGAGGAACCACAACAGGCAGGGGGAGATGGGACCGAGGTCTCTCCACCGAGCCCACCGGGATGCTGGGCAGCCGGCCCAGATCCTCAGCAGCAGCCGGAGTTGCCAGGTGCGGAAGCAGGTGGTCCTTACTCGCAAATGTTGAGGGACCTCACAGACTGGTCCTGGGAAGACCCACAGATGGCAGGGGGAGATGGGACAGCGGTGTCTCTACCGGCCCTACAGGGATGCTGGGCGGTCGGCCCAGATCTCCAGCGGCAGTATGTATCACAGGGAGCTGAAGGTGCTGTCCTTCCTCCCCAGCAGCAGTGTGAGTACCAGGGAGCCGAAGGTGTCGTCCTTCCTCCCTAGCGGCAGTGTGAGTTCCAGGGAGCCGAAGGTGCTGTCCTTCCTCCCCAGCGGCAGTGTGAGTTCCAGGGAGCCAAAGGTATTGTCCTTCCTCCCCAGCAGCAGAGTGTGTCCTTAGGAGAGGAGACAGTTGGTCTCTCTCCCCAGCAGTCCAGTGAGTCACAGGGAGCCGAAGGTGCCGTCCTTCCTCCCCAGCGGCAGTGTGTCCTGCAGGGAGCAGAGACAGTCAGTCTTGCTTCCCAGCAGTGGGACAATATATTGAAAGGAGAGACAGTCAGTTCCCCTCTCCACCAGCAGAGAGAGAGTTAGGGAGAGGAGCCTGTTACCCCCTCTCCCCAGCGGTTGAAAGTGTGTAAGGGAGAGGAGTTTCTTACCCCCTCTCCCCAGCTGCAGTGTAGCCCACCATGGGGAGACACTAAGCCCCTCACCAGGGGCAGTTGGGACCGTGGTCTCTGCGCCCAAGCTACCGGGAGTACGGACAGTCGGTCCTGCTCCACAGCGGCAGAGAATTCTACCGGGAGGGGAGAGTCTCGTTCCCCCTCCCCAGCGGCAGCCTAGCCCACCAAGGGGAATAAGCCCCACACCGGTGCAGATGGGATCATGGTCTCTGTGCCCAAACCACAGGGGGTAGGGACGTTCGGTCCTGTTCCCCAGCAGCAGGGCTGTTTATCCAAAGGGGAGACAGCCTGTCTTCCCCTCCAGCAGCAACACCAGGTCCAGAGGGAGGAGCCTACTAACCCTTCTCCTCAGCTGAGCCCCAACCAGGCTATTCCCGTGGTAGCGCTGGCACCAGGGCAGAGTACCGCTGATCTCTGCCCACGCAGCAACCCACCAATCCGGAGGGCTAGTACTCCCCAGACCCATGGTGGAGCCCCTGGACATGGACAAGCTACCCACTACCCCAGGTACATTGTGGGTGGGCTGCACTACTGACTATGTTTTGTGGGTGGATTGCTGGACTAACCAAGGCACTGACCGACAGGAGGTCAGATATCTTGTTAGTCTTTTTGGGAAAGGGAAGAAATGTGGCGAAACCGACCTCGCCACTGGGCATTGGAGAAGACTGATTGCCAGCCTCCTGCCATGTGACTATGGCCCCTGGGATGTATTGCCCTTTAAAGACATGATTTGGGCATAAGGGATTTGTGTTGTGCTGCTGCTGGCCCTTTAAGAACCATCTGGGGACATACTGTGGAGTTACTGGGTGGCCACCATTTCCTGTATCAGAGGCACATGGTGAGAACAATGGATGAAGCACATGGTGAGAACAATGGATGGCGGCCATTTTAACTCACAGACACTGTTTGGACTTTTCAACACGGTGCCATCTCGCCAGTATTTGGTGCACAGAGACATCGTGCAGTGGTTTTGGACTATACAGCAGGGGACACATTATACAGTGATTGTTTTTCATTTAGCCTGTATATGTTCTGCAGAATCTGCATTAAACTGTATCTTCCAAAGTACTGAACGGATCTGGGTGAATTTCGGATATGTGGTTCACCCAGATCCCCCGGTTCCAAGGATATACTTTACTAGGAGAGTAAACCTATTCGTATGGTTCCTATTCAACTGTCTACAGCATTCATATGCTTGGGAGAATTTATTTGTTTCTCTGGTTTGGTGATTGTGGTGTCTGCCAGAGTGCTTGGAGTCCTCAGGAAGTGCTAGGAGGTACCCAGTCGGGGTGCCAGGCGATCCGTTACAATCGTCAAAAGGGTAGTGTGGGGCCAAATGCTGGGTTGGCCAATCAGCATCTACTCATAGAGATACATTGAATCAATGCATCTCTTTAGGGAAAGTTTAATGTCTTCATGCACAGCGTGGAGACGCTGAATGTCAGTGCTGCACACTCTGAAAAGGCAGTGTTCAGTGTTCAAAGGACTGACTATACTACTCACCAGAACAACTACATTAAGCTGTAGTTATTCTGCTAACTATAGTGTCCCTTTCATTTTGAAATATTATTTTTATTATTATATTTTTTATTTTGTAGATTTGAAAGCATGTTCTATGTAGTGCAGTAGAACATAGGAGTCACTTCCAAACTGGATTGTACACACCCCCACATTGTGTTCACTAACCATGAAACAAAGTCACTCATTTAGTGGTTAAAGCTACAATTATGAATGCTCCCTGGATACAAGTCAGTGAACAAATGACTTTTTTTATTATTAATCTCTTTTTCTTTAGAGACTAAATGGCAGCAATAAGCATTCAAAATGCAATAAATGTCCTGCACAATATTATTCATTATGTAGGATGAAATGAAAGACAATGCACATTGTGCCTTACAAGGTTACAAGGTCTTCTAATGCGTTTCTATGTGACACTGCTGCATTGGCAAGTTCAACCAGTAGGTGGTGCTCTTTAGTAAACTTTAACTTCCCTGCCCCCCCTCCCCAAACTACACATTTTTTCCCACTTTGTACATATTCCTTGTTCCAGCTCAGTGTAGTCCAGGTACATTTCATTTTCAGTTTCAATATTCAGAAATAATGACATTTTGTAACGCTAATGAATTTCACAGTTTGAAAAGTAATGGTCATATTAGCAGTTATTTAATTTGGAACTCTCGGACACACATTTTTTGAAACGCTTTCTTAATAACATGCTAAACAGATGAAAATGGTTTGTACAATCATTCCACACTGGGAGTCATTTCACTTGCATCTCAATGCTAAGGGAATTGTAAAGCACTGGGTATTTTATAATGAAATTAGTCAACACCAGGGTTGTTTACTTGGCCAATAAACAGAAAAATTTGTAACCCAATAATTTAGCATATCTGATGTCTTGTAAATAGGATATTATTTACGTTTAGTGGTTAGAACACGACCCCCCAATATTACCGCTATTTAGGATATTTCCATTTTCTTTTTGTTGACCTTTGAAAGAGCAAGTACGTCAACGTACATATATCACCTCAACATTTTACATTGATTTGTAACAGTTAACAAATGCAATACAAACCCATTTAGAATGCCTTATTAGCAGTAGAGGATAGTTCTTACGGGCAGGGGGAACAGAAGATCCCTTTTTATGTTCCTATAAAAAAATATTTTGGAGTGGTAAAAACTGTCTTAGTGTTAGAAAAACACTGTGTCAATCATGATTAGTTCTACAGTTTCTCCCCCCCTCCCTCCTACCCCTTATTGACTGCTGTAGATGCAGTTAAGAGGCCGAGAAAATAAGGGTTTGGAGTATTTTTTTTTTTTAAATTACCAGTTCTCTGGATATAGACCAATCAGATATGCTTAGATATTTGTGCTGTTGTGAGGGATTCTATTCAGGTGGTTGAATACTTTTGAGACTTGAGAACTCATTACAAGTTGCATTTTTTTGTTGAATTTTGGAAAACCACTTGAAGTATTCATTGTGTTGAGCTATTTCAGTGGCTTTTGTCTGATTTGTTCATTGCATACAGCTGAAACTCTGTAAATTTTGACAATAAACCTGATTTTTAATGGGGGTCAAAACTTTTGATTACAACTGTATATTGCCTGAGGTTTACAGTAAAGCAGTGAACCAGTCTTTGAGCCCTTAATACAGGCCAATGTCTATGTTTAATAATAAAAATGTCTGAGCCACTGATTATAGGCATCTCATTGAAGTTTTAGTGTATAGATCATGCATCTGAACTGTCACTGCTCAATTTTCTGTTATTTAGAAGTTAAATCCCTATTGTGTCTTGTTATCCAGCCCTAGCCACACCTCCTCTGACTGGTACTCACCCATCCTGCATGAAAACAAAATGGTTTTCCTTTCAATCAGATGTAATTTACTTTAAAAGTTTTTATCTCCTCCTCTGTAAATTGAACGTTAATTATATACAGGAGGCTCCTGCAGGGTCTAGCAAGCTATTAACAGAAAAGGAGATAAGATATTATAAATTAAGCAGAATTTGCAATAAAGGAAGTGTAAACATAAGATGACTCTTTACAGGAAGTGTTTAGGAAGGCAGTGCACGTCCCATTCCGGTAGGTGTGACTAAGGCTGTGTAAACAAAGTGATTTAACTCCTAAATGGCAGAGACATGATCTGTTCACCGAAACTGCCTCATTAATCCAAAGCTGTTTTGGTTACTATAGTGTCCCTTTAACTCTACAATATGACAACTTATCAATATGACAACTTCATGATCTCAGCCAATTCAATACTTTTCCATTGAAAGCATTGGGAGTCTATTGCACATGAGTGGTAGCTGGGCCAATCATCATCTCCTCATAGAAATGCATTGAGTCTGTGCTTCTCTATGGGGAACGTGCAGCATCCCCACGCAGAGCGTGGAGATGCTGAATACCAGTGCCTCACACTGAACAACACTAGAATAGGAAGCACCTCTAGTGGCCATCTGAGTGACTGCCACTAGAGGTGTTATTAGGGACCACTGTAGACACTGCCTTATCTCTGAAAAAGCTGTACTTACATAAAAAATCCTACAGGGGCAAGCTATAGCTGTAACATGTAATGGTTCTTGTGACTATAGTGTCCCTTTAAAGATGGACTATCAGAGAACTCTTAGTTATTTGCAATTGCTGTTACAGTGTTTACTAGAGGTGAATAATGCAGTTGAGGTAAATAAAATAAAAATCTTACAGGGTTATTTTCTAAAGTGAGAATTCAAAGTGGATTCAAGGAGAATTTAAAATTTTAGCTCAAAGTGGCGGAACTGAAACCATAGCAGACTTATGCCTCGTTTCCACTGAGCGGATCGGTTCGATTCGGTTCGCTATTTTGGGTGTTTCCATTATGAAAGTGGGCCATACAAGCGAATCATACCGATCCATTCAGGGTCCTGCTTCAGATGTAGGGCCATAGGAAATGGAACAGTTCGGTTAGGGTGGAGCTACTATACAATCCATTGATTGGTGGACAGGAAGAGCATTTTTTCTAAACCCCGCATGGCCCTGAAAGGTTTGACTTGCAGTGGAAACGCTCACCAGAATGGTCTGGTCCATTCTAAACCTTCCAAACTGTACTGACCCGAACCGATCTGCTCAGTGGAAACGAGACTTTTTCAATTTTGGAGCTATACTGCTCTGATAGCATAGAGCAGGGGTGGGCAATCTGTGGCCCTCCAGATGTTTTGGACTACATCTCCCTTGATGCTTTGCTAGCATTATGGCACTAAGAGCATTATGGGAGATGAAGTCCAAAACATCTGGAGGGCCGCAGATTGCCTACCCCTGGCTTAGAGCATAGACAGTCATTGGTCCTTCTGGGGCTAAAGAAAGCCCTGATTTTGAAGTCTGCAGCAGTTTATCTTCAAACCTACTGCAGCACTGAGTTTTGGTTTGTCAAAGCTGAGCAGGCACCGTCAATGTTAATGAAGTTATTACTCTTCATTTGAATGTCTCATTTGCTTTGCAAATGTCGACAGACTCTATAACCTCTCTTCTTTTTCCATCTTGCTTTTAGTATTTTAATAGAATATAGAGTACTTTAAATCACTTTTCTGCAATGGCAGTCCTTGACTCACTTCCCAATTAAGGTGAGCAAAATATGGAGTGTAGCAACAGTTCTAAATCATCTCAGGTAATGCATAGTTATTAAGCGTCTGTATAAAACCTTAAGTGCTGCAAACAAACTCCTTGTGTAGTGTGGGCAGAAAGGAGCACTTTTAATGATTTGAGTGTTCTTCAGGTTTGGAATAATTTAAATAGTCAGATTTTTTACACAGATGATAACATTAAGGTTTATTTTAAATTCTAAGTTGCAGTCACCGGACCTAGTGAGCTAATGTCCAGCTGTTAATTCATTGTAAATCTTCATTTAGCCATTAAACCCTTTTATTTTATTACTTACATTTTGCCACTTTCCGTATGTGCCTTTTTGGATGAAAATAATTTTTTTTTTTTTAATTCTTTATTTTTTGTTATGCATGAGATAACAAACCACAGTTTTTTACATCTATGGCATGAAAGTAGCCGCACGTTTTTAGGTGTAATTATAAACAGGCAATGCATTCACGTCTATTTGTAGGTCTCAACAGTTCAAAATTAAATAAAAATCTAAGCATGCAAGACGTGGTGAATAGTATTCTAGGCATAATAATTGAGTGTCGTGAGCATTGGACACAGGTTAGGGGCATTAGTTTACTTCACAAGATCAGTTTAGTAGCAATAGGTTAAATGATATATAACTATGCTAAAGAGACAAATGATTATTTATTGATCCAGGCAGTTTGGTAAAACAAATAAGAAAAGATATAGCATGAATGGTGATAGTGCTACTCATGTTATATAGATTAAACATTTCATATGGTACTGTAACCTATCCATGAGTATGTGCGTTCAGATGCTAGTTAGTACTGAGGTGAGAGACAATAAGTATGCGCTGGAAAACACGTTAGGTATCAGGAGAAAAATAAACTGAACCTTATATCTAAGGTATATAAAATAAATGTGATCAACGGCTAGGTAAACTTTGCTTGGTGTTTTGACTCGCTCACACTAAGACTGTTATGAGTAATAAAATAAGAAAGAAATGTAAACAAAAAGAAAATTCACTCTGTTCACATAGTAACATCTGTCTCGTAATAAATGGTTGGCTATGTTGCCCTCTGTGAGTGTAGGGGTACCAGAGGTAGCCAGTCAGAGGTCACAAGTTCCACAGAGTCCCGCAATGCTTGCGCTTCAGCCTATGCCTTGTATAGTCATCTCCCAGGCTTGTAATGTGCTGGTCAGGCCTTCTAGCCAGTGTGAAAGTCGGCCAGTCGGTGGGCAGAGGAGACATGTAGGTAATTCGTTTAGGCTGCAGGATGTTGCAGCTGGGTACTTAGGTCGGTTAGATGCAGAGTGGCCATTTCGGCCCTTCTGTAAGTTCTGTGAGAAGGCCTTCCCTTGAGTTGTAGTTGCTTAATGGCGGTTATTGGCAGGCTTTCTGGTTGTCTAGTGTGTAAGCCCCGCCAGCCTCGCCGGGCAGGAACCCTCCAAGTGTGCCTCTTCAGCTTCAGATGCGTAGGGCTGTGTATGGGGGATCTCCGCTCGTGCCGAGGCACAGGCAAGCGATGCCTGGTGTGCGTTCCGTGAACCGGGGTATATTCCTTGCCGTCTTCTCCTGTTTCATCGCGGTGAGTGGCTTGACTGTGCTTTTCGGAGCTGGTTTTAGTTTAAGTGAGGCGATGGGCCATCGAGAGACTGCTTTGGTCCTTTGTGGCCCACAGTTGTGCCCAGAAGTGGTCAAAGGCTTTTGCTATGCGGTCCTCATGGGGGGTCCCGCCTCCTGGACTCAGTGTAGCCGCCATCTTGACTTGAAGCTTGTTGTGTTGTTGCTTGGCCACTGTCGTTGCTTTACCTCAGGCTGTGCCCCAGTGGGGACTGGGATTACCCCCACCAGTCCGGAGGGCGGAGGGGTAGGAGTCCGACTGAGTCGGTTGGTGAGTCTAGCGTCAGGGAGAGCGGCCGCCTCTCCCCAGTTCCAGCTCTGGTAGGCTGCAGTGCAGTGTTACGGCCTCAACGGGCTTGAGTGAGGTGTCAGTCGATTCAGCAGTGCACCCCCAACATGGTTAGTGCACCGCGGTATATGTTTTAGCTCTTGAGCTCCAAAATCCGCACGCCAGGCTCTGCCCCCTGTTTTGACTTTTTAACTTTATAAATCAAATATTTTAATTAAAGGGAAACTTTAAGCACCAAAACAACTTTAGCTTAGCAAATTTTGGTGTATAGATCAATCTACTGAATTGTCACTGCTCAATTCTCTGCCATTGAGACGTTAATTCACTTTGTTTATGCCCTAGTCACACCCAATAAGAAAGATTAATTTTCAAACTGAACCCACACCACTTCATCTCTATGAAGTGGTCTGGGTGCCATGTGCCCTCCCTCCTTTTATCCCAGCATTTGAATACATTAAAAAGTGCTGTTCTTCAGAAATGGCAATGTTTACATTGCAGGGTTAACCTTCTTCGAGTGACTGTCAATTTGCGGCTTCTAGAGCCACTAAAGTAAAACTCTCCTATTTATCCATATGGTCTCAGGAGACCATCTGATTGATACAGTGTAGTGTTTTGCAGCTCATGTGCACTAGCCTCCCATCTTTCCTATAAACAAGCATTATCATCAACATTGATAACCTCAGCAAAAGAGGCAGTGCAACACAGAGGTGGCTGGTGAAGCCACCTCCCTGAAATGCATTTTTGCATGTTGTGATGTCTGTTAATCTTTTCTGGTTTTCGGCCAGGGGGATCTGTAACATTGTTAAATTATAAAACTCCTAATTTCTATTGAAATCTGCACTTTTAGTAAAATTAAAAATGGGGACGCATTCTTCCCACGTAAAGCCCTTTAGCAAGTTAAAATGATTTTGGGGTCTGCAGTGTTCATTTAAGTAAAGACATATTTCATGTTGACCATATTTGTGAACATGCAATTTCTCCTTATTGTAAAATGGGAGTTCCTTGAATTTAACACAAATAAAAAATCTAGATATAAAAAAATGGTATTAAAAAAAAAATCACATTTGTATCTACTAACAAAGAACATGTTTTTGTTGTTGTTGCAAAAATTGGTTATTTTTGGATATTGGAATTACAGAAAAGAGGTACTCTAAAAAGATAATTATAAATTTTGCTAATAGAATTAATTGCTATATTAGTAATCCCCTTTTGTTAGCAAGTAGTGAGACTGGACACATTTTGTCCACAGTTAGTTGAAAATAGTCTATCATGTTATTTTCTGACCTAAAAGCAGGATATGTTCCTGAAGGCTCCAACAAATAAGTCACTAGTTTCGCTGTCAGCGTCACGCTCCTCAGCAGACAGAAGTCACTTTTAGCCGTCAAAGGATTCGGTCAACTGGGAGATGCCTGCCTTGCTACTAAATCCCTCTTGAGACTGAAAAGGGATTAAATGCATCTAATACCTCTATTTGTAGACTGAATAATTCACTTGAAATTCCAGGATGTTGTGACTTTTTCCAAATCATTTTCTTATACAGTTATTAATAAACTGGTAAATCCTGGTAAATCTATGCAGGGCCATCTTAACAACATTATAGGCCCCCAGGCAAAGCAGTGCACTGGGGAACTGTCTGCACAACCACTCACAGGAATAAAAATGTATATTATCGATAAAATTAAGCTTACATTTATTGGTACCTCAGTGTTTAAACTTTAAAAAAATATGCTGTACAGCAGAGATTAATCTACACAAATGGTTGGACAATATAAAATGAGCCTTGAAGTTGAAAAACAAGAAATTCCACATAAAAATGGTACTCAGTTGGTAAATCATACCAGTGGAAATGGCACAGTACGAAATTACTATGAATTATTTATTATTCAAGTCTTCAACACAAACATTTGCTAAATTTCTTTGAAGAGAAATGTTTTATATTTAGCTTGAAGTCAATGATGCTCATTATGCCATTTTCCATACACATGAGTGAAAACCTATGGGCCCCCTATGCGCTTGGGCACCTGGGGAACTGCCCAGTGTGCCAATGCATTGAGCTTCTCTTTTTTTATGCCCTAGGCAACTGTGATGGGTTCCCACCCATTGATTCCTTTGTTAAAATCTTGTTTTTACTACGGTTTACTAGGTTTATTTAATACACAATCGTATTATGTGGAAAGTTGACCCCAACACTATAATAAACTGAAAACCAAAAATGTTGCAATTTAAGACAGAATAGCCAGGTTGAATTATAGTGAGTCGCAAAATTACTTATTTAATTCAAGCATACCTAAGACACTCTTTTCAGCCAATGAGCTTTTAAACGTTGGCCACTTGAGGTCCATTTACAGGGTAATCAGATGGAGACCTTTGAGTAGGGCTCAAAGGCCTCCTTTCATTCATTTGGAGCAACCCTTAGCAACCTTTATACCCCTTTAATCCTTGCATGGCGGGTAATGAGGGGTTAATTAAAATAAAGCAGGGAAAAAAATGTGGGAACTTCCTTATGCTAAGCAAAGTATGAGTGAAAACCCAGTTCGGTGGAACTACTGAACTGTGCTCCCTCCCCCTATTAAAACACAAGTGACCCCATGTCCACTTAAAAAAGCAAATCTGGCTGCTAAACACGGAAGCATGTCATATGCACCAATAGTGCGTCATGTGTAATATTTGTGCATTTACTAAATTATATGGTTTACGTTATTATTATTATTACATTTAATGATTTTAATCCAAATTACCACAAAGTTGCTACTACAAACAAAAAAAAAACCTCTCAATTAGTTTTATGATAGCTTTCGTCACTATTACAAGTCATTTTCATAAATTCCTCATGTTAAATAAAATTCAGTCTTCATGGAGAATTTGTTTAATAAGTTGTGGCGTAGAGGGGTTTCTAGTGCATAAAACTAACTTCCTTATCGTCAGATTACATAATATCATCCAATCATTGGCTTCTAAAACCTACAGGTAACATTGTAACTAAAATAACAAGCCTATAGGTAACATCATGCCTAATAGTAACGACAAGCCAGTCAGTCAAGGGATTTAACTCAATCTAATGTGATGGAGCACTTTCTATTCAGAGATTGACATTTTATATTCACTTCCAATGAACCAAGAACCAACATGCTTGAAAAATAGTAGATGTGAAAGAGGAAAAAAATTAAAGATATTGGAAAAGGACTGAAGCAAAAAGGTGGAATAGATCTCATTATTTACAATTAAAATGTAATAAAAAAAATATAAAAATGTTTATTGAAGTAAAGCATACCTCCCATACAATCAGGATTGTATTGGTATGTAGACTTCATAAGATTTTATTTAATTTTAGTTGTGATGAGTTCTCATGGACTGTAACATCTGTGATAATTGGTTATAAGGAATTTATATCAAGATGTATTTATCCAGCTTTAGAAACAAATAGTGTCTCTTTGCATTTGTGTCATCTTCATGCTTCATGATTCATGCTCCCTTTTGTTTCTCCCATAATTTTTCCACTCAGCTTTGTTTTTCTTGTTTTTTTATCCAAGTAATACCTCTGCCAGAGATGACTTTCCCACCCAAAGCTTGATGTTGGATTGCAATCAAAATAAAACTTTCTGGACTTTGAAATCCAACTCGATAATGGAGAAGCCAATGAAGCAAGCAAGTCTAGTAAGCAAGCCTAGAAACAGCACCCATGTTCCAAAAGTAGACTAGTTTGGATCAATGCCATTAATTCCAAAGTTTCTGTCTTGCATTAATTAATTATATTAACTAATAATATCATCCACGCAATATGGGTAAGTGCAAATCTGGAAATGAGGTAAGTATCATATCAAATCTAGTAAATACTCACTATATATATATATATATAAAGATATAGAGCAGGGTACAGAACAGGGAAAAACTTACATATAAATATATATCCACTAGCCTTATAAAGTTACTCCAATATCAAATAAATAACTAGACACTGGGTTATATCTCAACCTGTATGATGCTTAGAGTCAGAATGCTTTATTGTGCAGGCCTATTAGTATAAAGCATATATACAATCAATCAGTTACCCAACTAAAATAGTTATAAAGGAAACCAGGGTTGAGATAGTTTATGGCAGAACAACTCCTTGTGCGGGTACTTCCACTGGTATTGTGTGTTTTTCCCTGTGTTTCGTATATTGTACCCTCTCTCTGTTCGGGAGTGCTCATGCGAGAGAAATTCCTTCAACTCCCAAATGGGGACCACCCTGGTATCCCATTTAGAATGCTAGTTAGAACGTTCCAGTAGAACGTTTTCCCCTCACATTGACATTGTGGCAGGCTTATGCAATGTACGATCATATACTGTAACTAAACCCCATTATTTTTTGCCTAGATTAGGTGTTTTTAATAAAACTAGCAAAATCTGTCAGCACCAAAGTAGCTGTTTAGTAGATAAGGGAGTGCACAGGATTTTCATTTTTACTGTACTATAAAGAAACCCCCTCAGCAGAATTCCTGACCAGGCTCCTCTCAGAGGCACAAGCCAATGTCTTGGCTCAGAGGAATGGGGCGAACCCCACACAGCGCGGTGAATGGCGGGCAGGAGAGATGTCCCCGGGGACCCCTGAATGAAAACCTGAATTGTCGTACAATGCCTTCAAGAATTTCGTGGAATCGGAGGAGGGCATTGACCACTTTCTGCAGGACTTTGAACGCATATGCCTACTATATAGCATTGCTCCAATGGACTGGGTCACCATCTTGGCTGGGAAGCTAACGGGGAAAGCTGTGGACACCTACTGGGCCGTGCCCAAGGATGAGCTAAGGAATTATAGCTTTGTCTATCGCGTCAGGTATGCCAACCCCAGAGGCGTACCGCAGGAAGTTTAGGGAGTTGAAGAAAGGGGAGAAAGATTCCCATGTGGAGTGGGCCTGTCGCATAACTCGAGCAGCCCAGAACTCTCTGCACTCGCAACAGACAAGCCTCCAGCTTTTTCTACTAGAACACTTCTACAATGGGTTTTCCCACCGAGGTGCAGGAATGGGTGAAAGACAGACAACCTCAGACCATGGCGGAAGCAGCCCAGCGGGCCGACGAGTATCAGATACACAACGGCACCAATGCCCCTAACCTTCCAGTTACTGACCCCCATGCACCCTGTTCCTCAGCCTAACCCTACACCAACAGCCCCACTCAGAGGTCCCCCCCTCTCTGATACCACCCCAGTGGGCACCGACCTGGACAGATCAACGATGCCATCAGTGCTCCCAGCCTGGCCACATCAGGAGGAACTGCCCCCAGCTGAGGGACCGGTCCCACAGGACCTCCTCCTGCACCCCGAGCTGCTGCCCCACTGCTACCAGGCTGCCCCCACGTCCAAACCCCACTCTGATACCATATTCTGTTTTTATTGCCTCCGCTACATGGGGTATTTTTTCTTGATTTGCTTTTGTCTGTTTGAATTCATCAAAAATTCTTAAATAAATATTAAACAAAAAAGTAAAATTTACTTATTATATGCTGGTGAGATAGCTCAGTGGGCTAATGCATCATCAGTAGAATCTGTTCAACCCTTGGGTTGACTCAGCCCTTCATCCTTCCGAGGTAGATAAAATGAGTACCATTAAATTGTGTAATAGTAACAACCCTTGTGCCATGTTGGGCTAAAACCCAGGTAAAATTAGTGAAAACCTTGGTGGTACAATGGTATAGTACTGTCCTGGGAGACACTGGGTAGGGAGAGGAGACAGGCTATACAGGATATGGAAAGAAAGTGCAAAGTAAAGGATAGAACATATTGTGGGCAATGAATACAGTAGTAAAATCAATGCATATACCAAATATCCTACTACAACCAGTGAGTTGTAAAAAGCCCCTACCTGAGGCTAGAAGAGAATAAGTTAAATAGCAAGAAGTTGTTTCACTGCTTGACCCAGGAATAGGAGATAAATGGTATTAAAAGAATAAATCCACTTAGTAAAGGGAAAATAAGAAGAAAAGGGGGTATATTCACTAAACAATTGAATATTTAAAATAGTAACAGGAGTAATAGTAACATCCCCAGGATGTACTTGAAAACCAGAATAATCTGAATGTACCTTTCCTGGTTAAATACTTTGTTGTTATTAATATTATGGATAATTTTGTATTTGTAGTTTTGAGCTGTAATTTTAAAGTTGCTGGATGGTCTCAAATGGGAACTAGACTTTTTGAAGAATTTAGTATGGCTGGACCATTTTTGGTAAATGTAATGTAGTTTGCACTTCCGACACTCATTCATTTGACAATTCGGCAGTGTCGAACTAAATTTCATTAAAAAAAAATAAAAAAATTGTTCAGTTGAACTGAATTATTCTGCTATACACAAGTTTAGTTCTAAACAACGGTGCAAGGGCAGTGGGTCCTGACCATCATGGAGGCCAGACGCACCTATTATGAGCTCCTCCACAAACCTGCTAAATGTGGCATTTTACAGCCTACTAATGCTCAGTCTGACTTAGCGTACACAAAATCCATGCATCCTGACACACCTGCACTGCGGGAAAGAGGTTGGCAACTCAAGGAGAACTTGTAGGCCCCACTGTGGTAAACACAGCCTGGTATGTGCCGGGCGAGGGGATGCAGCCGATCTCCTGTTCCGAAGGTAACCAGATGCCTCAAATCTTGTGCAAGTGTCCCGTAACCCTCCTCCTCCCCCCTGGACTGGCGTGGGGGTGGTGATCCCAGTACCCAACTCTGACAGCTGAGGCCTCGGCTACGAGCACACCCTGCGGTGGCCTACTCAAGATGGCAGAGGCCACATGGCTTCAAGCTGCTAATGCTGACCCTGGTGATATACTCACCAGGCTGAGAAAGCTGCTCCTATACTTCTGGTGGAGGCTCGAACAAAGTATGCCTCAACCTGCTTCTCCACAGCCAATCACACCCTCTCATCAGGGTCACTCACGCAAGCCTGCAGATCCACATGTGAGGAGAGCTCCAACAAGGCGGCAGAACAGGCGGCACTCCTCATCCAAGTGTTGAACGACACAAAGGCCTAGCACGAGGCTGCCGAAACCCAAACTGGAGTCTCCACAGAGGGCTGCGATGACTGCACAACTCCTGCAATGTATAGAAGTACCTGCTAGGTTTACCCTGACAGACCTCTCCATAAAGTCTGAGGGCATCGGCAGAGTGGCGCTTTGTGATGGGAGTTTTGGGACTCAGCCAATGTGTCTGATCCCTTTTGGGCCTGCCATCGAGAGATACCACTGTCTCCTAGGGGGAAAATAACTTACAGTTATGTTGGTTTTACTTTTTCTTTTTAGTCTAGCTAACTTACTCAGCATAACTCTTACTCTACTTAGACATATCTGCTGCATTCTTACAAACTAGCTTGTTAACACTGACCAAGCTCCTTTTCTTTTTTGTTACTTTTAAAAATTGTGACAAAATGTCATATGCCACATCTTGTATTGAATATTGAATTCCTCTACATCCTGATACCACTGTTGTGGCGTTCTGAGGCTGTTTGTTAATTTGCTCACAACAAAAATAAAGAATTAAAAAAAATAAAAATGAAAAAAATAAAATAAACAAGGGTGTGAAAAAGAGCAAATCAGTACACTTCAAATTATACACATAGTATAAATATGCATAATGATAGATGCGTTTTCCCGCTATTTAGTACACAGATCAAGTGAGAAAAAGTAAATAACAGTGAGGAAAAAGAGGTATCGACAGTAAAAACAAAATCTATATTTATACATTTCATATATTTTTCACAATATAATATATAAAATGTTTTTGCTCCTCTTTCCCCCCCTCTATTGCGCACTTCTCACTTGATCTGTGAATAAAACCAACATTTACTGGCTGCCCGTAGCTATCAATCATCTTTTTTCCCTATTAATCATCTCTATTTTTGGCCCCACAGGTGAAACTCCGAACCCTGAAGCAAGGAGCATGCTTGTCTATCGCGTTAGTTGTTTGCATCTATATAGCGTTTCAGAGATGTGAAATTGTGTACCCTACTCCTAATTGCAATATGCAACAAAAGTCATTTGTATGGATGGACTACAAAAGGTGGCGTTGTGGCAGGCTTATGCAATGTATGATCATATACTGTAACTAAACCCCCATTTTTTTGCCTAGATTAGGTGTTTTTAATAAAACCGAAAAATTGTTCAGCACTAAAATGACTGTTTAGTAGATAAGCGAGTGCGCTGGATTTTAATTTTTACTGTACTTATTGGCCCCCAGCAGCACCCTAATTTAGCATGTTTAGGTGAGTGCAGCCAAACCCTTATTTTCTCCTACAAAAGGTAGCAACCACAGTTTTTCTCGCAAGATAGTACGAGGAGGAATTAAGAGGAAGTTGCTAAGATGAATTTAATTATATTTTTCCATTTTCATTAGCATCTGTCTGTTTTGGGATGTTATAGACTCTTTTTCCAATTTATCTCTAGATGCACAAAATCAGAAAATGTATAAGAAAGTGATTGAGTGTATCCTCCTTTATCACAAAGTAATTAAACTGGTGTTTATTCTGAATGGCTTTCTTCAGTATAGAATTGATTAATTCAATAAGTGGGTTTTCTCATGAAGGCGTGATTAATGGGATGATTAACGTGTTATAAATGGCTTTTTGATTTTATTTTGAGATGCGCCTGGACCAAACAAAACCCAAACGGATTTTCTGGCAGTTTGTATTTTATTTAATTCAACTCACCTTCAACTTCTACTTATTTCTAAGCACATAATTGCTCATCTCCCAGGACTGAAAAACAAAGAAAAGTTTTTATTCCCCTCTCCGTACAGAATCATGCATGGCCAAGAGTATGAGAGACGAAGTACACTAGTGCATTCATAATCTGTATTTTTTACAGATGGGCTTGGACTGTTTTCTTGCAGCAACATTTTTACAGCTGGACAAGGGTAATCAATATCTTTTTTCATTAATTGTGTCTAATGACATATGGAAATATGAAAATAAACAGTAAATTTGAAGCACTAATCATTGGCCAATTCACAGTTGCTACCATTCATTGGGACCTCTTGGATGTGAAGAAGAACTGCAAGAAGAGAGATGTTTGTGGATTATTTGACCTGTGAAATAGTTCATCTAGTCAAAGCACCAAGTGTCCAACTACTTTAAACAATGAATAGCAGCAGGCGTAGGATTGAGAGATATACAGTTGCAAACAATTAACAAAACTAATAGAACACTAAGTACTTTTTTCAATGGGTTCCAATCACTAACTGCATAGCTTAAAAACTTAAAAATGATTTTACTAGTATTATGTGCTAGTTCATTTCTTTTTACAGTTAGTTGACACATTTACAAATGCAATTTACGAACAATTTTGGATCTATTCCAAATTTTAAAGCTTTATTAAAAGCCATCCACAATAAACATTAAATCAGACAAACAAGGTACTTAAAGGAATGAACTTCACAAAAATGTCTTTTAATAATGGACAAATATTTCTGAATTATTGAAGCAACCACTCACATTAATGGTAACTGGCAAAACAATGTGAAACAGGATGCTTTTTAATAGAGTCAATTAATATGTAATCATACAGTGCTTATAACTCTTGATAATGTCTATTTAATGAATCCCGTTCTAATGATGATATTAACTTGAATATAACCCCCCTGCAATTTATTATCAACCAACAAACATGTTTACATTTTCATCAAGTTAAGAAAAAATCTGCTCTAATATGTGTGCACAGAAATTGCATTTGTTTGCTGTATTTTTGCCTGCGAATGAGTGTAATTCATTTGTGAAGAAACAAATGATCCCATAATAGGATGTTATCTCATTCCAGAGATGGATTCACATTTCAGATGCCCAAAGGTATACTAAAAACCATGGGGCTCTACAGACCTTATATTAAATTAGAGGAACACTCCAAGCACCATAATCACTACAGCACACTCTTCAGTGCCAGGAGTAAGAGCCAGATTACCCATTATGGTGCAAGGAGTCTCAGCTGTATAGGTGGCTACCTAGGGCTTGTGCTCAGAAAGGGGCCTGGGAGGCCCTCATCTGAGCTTTGAGCACCTGCACTGTTTTGTCAAAAGATCTCCCTGCTCAGCCTTGTGTCCCCTCACTTCATTGAGGGACAAATGCAGCCGCATGTTGGGGCCTCGTCTTATCAGTGCCAGTACCAAGGTCAGCACACTGGTGGGGGACAGTGAATAGTTCCTTCCCAAAGTCCCAGTTATCTGCCCCTCACTGTGCTGATCCTTAGTGTGTACTAAGGAGAGCAAAATAATAGTAATAGTAGTGGTAGTGGGGAACAATAGGGACCTTAGTGTGGGAGAATCTGGGCTATAGTGTGGGAAAAGGTGCAGCAGATGGGCAATTGAGCTTTAGTGGTGGTTGTGGTCAGTATAAAAAAATTTAAAACAAACAAAACAAACTAACAAACTCAGGGAGGGGGAATCCTGATGGTCCAGTTGGAGATGCTGTCCAGGCTTCTACGAGGGGGCAGTCATCTGGCATCCTGCTTAGGGCTCTGGGCAATCATAATTCAGCTCAGCCAGGAGTACCCTGGTGCACCCTATTGTAAGTAGTTAAACTCAGTATAGTTTGACTTCTTTCCTATTAAGTTTATTTGAGATCTCTGTTCTACAATCCTGGGCTATTTCTCTGGGGTATCTCCAGTTGCTTTAAAAGGAAAATCTAGGTTAAAAATGCATATTTAATGCACTTGAACAAAGCAGGTAAAATAAAAAATGCATTTATTAATTTATTTAAAAGGATTTCCCCAAGTTCTTTAAATCCTACCTCTTCTGCAAGATCTGTAGCTAAGCTTGACCCTTTTTGCCGATCATTAGCTTTCTTGTTTTATGCGTAGCAGTGTCCAATTACATATTTCTCATATAAAATAATTATAGATATATACATAGAAATAGATATTATAGGTGTAAATATCATTAGTATTAATAGTGCATGTCTAATGTGTTCAGTTACTCTTGGTCTCAGATGGCCTCAGCTAGCTGCCAGGATGTCTGATGGGATTAGGAAAGGTACCTTGCAAGCCATTGTAAATTGATTAGCTAGCACAGTGGGAGGTACGACTGAGTCAACAGTGTTCATTAGGGTGAAAAGTACAGGCATCCCATGGGCGATACTAGGCCTGACCTGGTCTACCTTCCGGGCCAGAGACACCAGGGCCGTATCGCCAAAGACGCTGCTTTCAATGTAATCTGTCAGTACTAGCAGGAAGTTAAAAGAGCAGTTGATAGAAACTTCTAAAGCAAACATACTCTGCTACTGAACCCAAGGTAAGGTCCAAATTAACACTTCTTTTCTGAAAGTGTGCAGGTAAGTATTATGAGTCACAGCCTGGGGAAGTTTGACTAGCGCTGCAGAAATAAAGTCAGCTTAATCCTAATTGCAGAGAATTGAACAGTGAGAGTGCAGATGTATGAGTTATGCACCAAAACCACTTAATTAAGCTGTAGTAATTTTGTTTTTTAGACTGACTTTTTAAAAACGCAACAGATAGTAGAGGCTGCACAGCATAGGGTGAATACTCAGATAAGTTTATTGTGGAATCAAAGACAAAACTGAAATATGGAGTTTTGACCGTAAGGCCTTAATCATGTATTCAAGGCCAAAATGTTATATCTATGTTTTACCCTTGATTCCACAATAAACCTATCTAAGTATTCACGCTATGCTGTGCAGCCTGTGGCTCTTCCCTTTTGGATGAATTTTGGAGGTTATCAAAACTCTGCCACGGAGCTCTGGTGTTACTAATATCAGTGTGCAACACTTCACTACTGGTCTTTTTAAAAATAATCCTATAGAGTGAAGGACAAAAAAGCAAGATCCACCACTAACCCAGTTTTTATTGCAGAGTAAGTCTAATACTCTCGCAGTGGGGGGTTCTAGGTCCTCTGAAAAAACCCATAAATCATAAAAAAATAATAAAATATCAATATAAGAGAATAATATAGACAGACATACGTAAATACAGATTACATGATTCACAAAAAAAATGGGTGTACATGCAGGACAAACCAAATACCTAGTTAGCGGAACATGTTTTCCTCCTAACCTGGGCAGTTTCTCAACAGGAGCATTGTAGGATGCAAGCAGGTACGTATGCAGTCTCTTACATTTCCCAAGACCCACTGGAAACAAATTCTAGGTGTGGATATTTCTTATAATATATATATTTGCTGATGACATCATTAGCAACATTTTGCATTGAATTTTATAACCTACGTAAAGGCTAAATGGCCACTCATGTTTGTCACTGATAGAACCAGTCCAATTGTTCTGGATACTCAAAGGGATTAACCTCAAATGTAAAAATCACTGGCTCTCTGTTTGCAACTTTTGCACTTTGTGTGACTGTCTTAATTACTACCATTAAAAGGCCATTAAGGGCCATTAAGGAAAAAAAGCCCATGTAATGCAAACCAGATGCTGATCTGGTCTTATTCTGTAAGCGCATGTATAACCCTTTAATTGTGTCAAGCATCACTACTTCTCTGAATTAAATTCTAAGAGACAGAGAACCTGTAATGTCTCAGCGAAGAACTGCTTGTTCCCTTGTCACTCTTTTTCACTTGCCTTGCCCCAGTTAGAATTCTTTAAAATGTATGCGAAAAATTCTTTATATTGTTAATCATTTTCACAAGTGGAATTCTGAATATAGCAAAATATTAGACTTTTAATTTAACACCTTGCAATGAAAATGAAGGCTGGTGTGACCCTTTCAAAGAATAATTAAAACCTCAACACTGGGTAAAGTTGCATACATTTTATTTTATTTAGTTCATCAGTGTGTTTACCTGGCAAAGTTTTTAACCAGAGGGGTTCTATGTCAAGGGTCAAAATGTTGCCAGGTCCACTCTCTGGACTGCATATGATGTAACCTTTGGAGCCAGGATCCCCTTTATAGTGTGATGAGTAAGGATGACAGGAAAGAAGTAATTCAAACTAGCTTAACAAAGAAATGAGATGCATAGTATCACAGTTGTCCAATATGTCTCAAGATGTGTTGGTAACCCTCGCTTAAAAAAACTCTGGAAAAGTCCACAGGCTATTTCTTAGCTTTTCTTTATTTTTTACAAGACTCAGCACAATTCCCACTCTGTCCTTCACCTAACAGCTTTCTTAAATGCACACTGCAAGCAACAAAATAACTTAAAGGACCACTATAGGCACCCAGACCACTTCAGCTCAATGCTATGTTTCACTGAGGGTTAATCCAGCCTTTAGTGGCTGTCTCACTGACAGCCGCTAGAGGCCGATTCCGCAAAGACGCTGACGTCCTATGAGCGGTTTGAATGCACGCGTGGCTCTTGCCATGCATGTGCCCTCGGCGCTGACGTCGGCAGGAGGAGGGGAGTTCCCCAGCGCCAAGGGAGCCTGGTGCTGGAGAAAGGTAAGTGGCTGAAGGGGTTTTAATCCCTTCAGCCCAGAGGGAGGGGGGCCATGAGGGTGGGGGGTGGGGGAGTGGGACTAAGGACTACATAGTGCCAGGAAAATGAGTTTGTTTTCCTGGCACTATAGTGGTCCTTTAAGGAAGGAGACAATTGTTCAAGTTCTGAACCATAACAATTTTAGCTGTATGTCTGTTAAACCATAATTTCCCTCTGTTATATTAAGTGCACTCACACATATTATCTATCATTTTGTTCAGGAGAAATAGGGCTTTCACATTACCTAAAAAAAAAGAGTGAGGAATAAAAAAAAAAGTGTTATTTGCCAAGTACTGCGTGGCATTCTAACTATGAATGTCATAATACTGTTAGCTTTTACTGCAATAAAATACACACATTTGTATGCTGTGATGTCCAACAAGACCAACATGGGTTTCATGATGTTTTGGAAAGTTACAGGGTTAAATTAAGAGCTTGCCCATTTTAATTTTTACAGATTGAAATTTGCTTGATTGGTTTGCTGGGCCTACAGGGCCGCCATCAGAAATTTTGGGGCCCCTAACACAGCTCAAGGTCTGGGCCCCCCTTCAAGCCTGCCTCCAAATCCCGCCCACAAGAATACACACACACTAACAGATACAAATACTGAAACAGACATACACACATGCATAGGGAGATGCTGAGACACACACACATATACAAGCAGACATACATACTGACAAACATACATATACATACTGCATATTGATATATACATACATACCGACAGGCATAAATACATACATACAGACACACACAGGCATGCATACAGACACACACTGGCATACACGCACTGGCATACATACACACACACATACACACATGCACTGGCATACACACACATACACTGGCATTCATACACTGGCATACATACATACACATACACTGGCATCCACACACTGGCATACATACACACATACACTGGCATTCACACACACATACACTGGCATTCATACACCGGCATACACACTGGCACACACATACACTGGCATACACAATGGCATACACACACTGGCATACATACACATACACTGGCATTCAGACACTGGCATACACACACACATACACTGGCATTCAGACACTGGCATACACACACATACACTGTCATTCATACACCAGCATACACACACACATACACTGGCATTCATACACACATACACTGGCATACACACACTGGCATACACACACTGGCATTCAGACACACATACACTGGCATTCAGACACTGGCATACACACATACACTGGCATTCATACACCAGCATACACACACACATACACTGGCATACACACACTGGCATTCATACACTGGCATTCAGACACACATACACTGGCATTCAGACACTGGCATACATACACTGGCATTCATATACCAGCATACACACACACATACACTGGCATACACACACTGGCATTCATACACTGGCATACACTGGCATTCATACACCAGCATACACACACACATACACTGGCATACACACACTGGCATTCATACACACATACACTGGCATACACACACTGGCACACACATACACTGGCATTCAGACACTGGCATTCAGACACTGGCATACACACACCAGCATACACACACACATACACTGGCATTCATACACTGGCATTCAGACACACATACACTGGCATTCAGACACTGGCATTCAGACACACATACACTGGCATTCATACACTGGCATTCAGACACACATACACTGGCATTCAGACACACATACACTGGCATTCAGACACTGGCATACACACACATACACTGGCATTCATACACCAGCATACACACACACACACACTGGCATTCATACACACACTGGCACACACATACACTGGCATACACACACTGGCATTCAGACACACATACACTGGCATTCAGACACTGGCATACACACACATACACTGGCATTCAGACACTGGCATACACACACACATACACTGGCATTCAGACACTGGCATACACACACATACACTGGCATTCAGACACTGGCATACACACACACATACACTGGCATTCAGACACTGGCATACACACACATACACTGGCATTCATACACCAGCATACACACATACACTGGCATTCAGACACTGGCATTCATACACACACACAGACACTGGCATACACACATACACTGGCATTCAGACACTGGCATTCATACACACACACAGACACTGGCATACACACATACACTTCATCCCCAGCCACCCTCCTCTCTTCCTTACCATTTCGTCGCAGGAGGGTGGCTGGGGATGATGGGCATCGGCTGCCTCTCCTCATGCTGCGTCCTCCTTCCCGCGCGGAGTAAAGTGGGAGGAAGTGACCGGACGTCACTTCCTCCCAGCAGCACTTGCTTCCGGCTGCATTTTTTTTTTTTAAAGGGGCCCGGTCGCGCTATTACAGCGCTAAACGGGCCCCTGAAGATAATAGGGCCCATTGGGTGGCACCGGCGGCAGTTCCGCTGATCCACGTGGGGCCCGGGCGGCCGGGCCCCCCAGGGCCGCCGGGCCCGTGACAATTGTCACGGTTGTCATGCCCTGATGGCGGCCCTGTGGGCCTATGTTGCCTTTCAGACCGTATGGCAGCCCAGGAATGAGGATTTGCCATAATGGCACATTACCTCGCTAAGTCTGCTTACTCATAGCTATCAGGGACCCTGGAGCGCTTCAGACCCAGTCGCCATTGCTTGACAGGGATCGCTAAGGGCCTTGTCCAGCCTGGGCCAGTGTACTAGGATTGTAGCTTTGGACACCCTTTTCAATAGCAGAGCAATAATCAGAGCTCTTTTCTCAAACACTTTGTGAAGGTTAAAACAACAACTAACTTTAATACACATAGCACATATATATATAACCCCCCAACAGCCTAATTTACATACAATAGGGTAAACAGAGCACTATAGTACAAGGAAGGATGGGGCCAGAAAATAGCAAGAGCTGAAAACCAAATGGAAGATTGAGGAGGCATTGGGCAGCTAGTTTGAGTAACAATAGGACAATATCCTGCTGGGAAAACAATAGGACTGGGAAAAGGGGGAGGTAGCAAGGCATATACAACCTGGACAATCAATACATCCAACATACCTTGCACTAATAATGGGCACAGGGTGACATAAACACAAGAGGAATCTAGGAACCTACATATAGTATCTGTCTTCCATCCCCAGTGATGGTGACTGACACGACCACACCCTGCTTCAAGAGTGTGCGTGACATAGTTGTGGTGGTGAAAGGGTTAAAGTTCACTATTTGTCTGCACTAGATTGTAAATAATGAATAAATCTCCCTTAACACCGCCCACGCTTAAGCATAATAATATAAATATTACTATTTTAAGGCTGTCACCACCAAGACAATTTATAAATGGGGTTCCTTGGTCCCCCGGGTAACTTAATAATAAAAACCCACCAAATTCAACATAGCACAATATTTAAGCAATTGCAAAACACTAATAAGTCTCTTCAGGTAACATGAATCTTTTAAAAACAAGGGCTATAGGCGCTCTCTATAGTGCAATAGATATGTAGGGGCTGCTGTATACAATACAAGGATTCCCAAGACTTCATGTCAAAATCATACGTACATAAAACTTCAGAGGGTATGGTATAGTAAACCTCAGGATAATAAAAAGAAAGACAATAATGGTACAGTACAATTTGATAAAGTGCAAAATAATGGATATGGTGACTATAGGAGAACCACTCACATTTGGCAGAGCTATATTATTTCTCATGGATGGTATGATCTCCGTCTAAGGATATCCGTCTAAGGATATAAGGTGGTATAAGTGGTGCTGGTCCTCCAAATGCAAATGCAAATATGGATGGTGAATATGTAAGTAGAAGAGCAGAAAAAACTCTGATGGTGTAGTAAGTACTGTAAACTGGAATAAAAATAAGTAGTTTTTACAGCATGGGTGGTATAATCCCCACCTTAGGATATGATGATGCCAGGTAGCAAACAGGAACTAAAATAGTTATCAGTATAAAAAATAACTATTGTAAAAAGCATAAAAACATAGGAAACAGTAAAAAGTGTCCTAAGACATGTCCCACTTGACGCGTTTTGCCTGTCTCCACTTCTCCAGTGCTTGTTGACAATTGCAATTCCCGTGAACATGAGTAGTTTAGGATTATTTTCATTTGCACAAAAATGTGATGAAACAGAGTGGTTAGCGAAACTCTTTTCTATGTTTCTACAATGCTCCGCTATTCTCACAGAGTGAACTACTCATGAATCACACCGTCCATGCACAATACAGCAGAGCTCTAATATAGCTCTGCCAAATGTGAGTGGTTCTCCTATAGTCACCATATCCACTATTTTGCACTATCAAATTGTTCTGTACCATTATTGTCTTTCTTTTAATATTATCCTGAGGTTTATTATACCATACCCTCTGAAGTTTTATGTACGTACGATTTTGGGCGCATCATGATTCTTTACCAGACAAAGGCAGAACTTAAAGGAATATTTATTATGAGCAAAAATAAAGTCACAGTGCATACAAAAATATAGATGACAATCAAATTAGTTACACCAACAACAGATAAAAACAAAAGGGATAAAATAACAGAAGTCCTAATTATTTACTCTGGTTTTCAACGTAAAACTTCTGCCGCAGGGGGTCTCCGGGAAAAAAAATGGTGACTCACTTAGAATTAGATTCTGGCCCCTCAAGCAAGTACAAATACACATCTCTGTATCATGGGATATATACCCTGTGGATTACCACACCTCGCCCAGGGGTGGAGTTAAGGTGTATCTATAAAGACAATAAGTGGCCACCCCCTTGAGTCCCAGACGCACATCAATCCAAGTAGAAACTTTTCCTTCTATCTACTCTTTTGTACTTGCCACATAAATAATAATTACCTCTATAAATTTGTTACCATTTTTCCATTCCATAGATATGTCACACTTCTTACTTCTGACTCAATATAGCGGACATAACAATCCCTTCCGCTATGGTTAAGTTATGCCAATCATGTTTGGACTTGTTTAGAAGATGGCGCTTGTTCCATGCTAAATGTAATAAAAATGAGGCTTACTTACTATTCTGTGGCTACATATTAATGTTTCTTTTGGATATAATACTTGAACCCAAGTCTAATGATCATTAACATATCAAAGAAATAAACTCATCAATTAAGAGGCAGAGGCCATATGACTGAAGGCAGTTACTTTACATTGGAACTAGACTTCCAGGCCACTTATGTGTGACTTCTCACTCCTTACAGAGCTGCTGATTAATCAAAGGATTAATCCATGTTTTAAACCATCTACCTCCTTTCACATTACTATGTAATTTACATTATCCCTTCTGTCATCGGACCTTGCAACCAAGTGGCCAATTCATATATGCACTACACAAATTACATTACATGGCAATATTTTGTTGTGAAACAATGAATTATGCAACCTTGGCGTGACAGTGACTGTCACAGCACACAATTTGCAAAAGTAGACAACCCTTAGTTTTAAAGATGATGTATGTCCAGTCTTTTTTAGTTGTCCCTTACTCAAAACCCTGGCCAAAGTTAGCATTCATATTCGTTTTTTGCTTGTTTTTCAGAAAAACTGCACTTTCACCGATTATATCATTGTCATTGCACATTTTACTGCTCTAAAACACTCATATATGTGTTCATAAATGTATCACAATTAGAACAGTACATCTCGTGACGTTTTCATATATATATATATATATATATATATATATTAACCCTCTTCCAAATTATTATGCAAATTATATTTTTCTCATTTACCTAAATAATTGATGTAAATAACAGTCAGCATAATTCTCATGTTATCAACTATTAAGAGTACAATTCATATTTTATTGAACAAACCTCCTAATGATAACAGTATTTTTTTAAACATATAAAACTTACAATGCATTTTTCCAAATTATTACGCACAGTAAGTTTCAATACACTTTATGGGTTGTAAAGAACTGAAAATTGTAGATTATGCTAGCTTTAGTGTACCTATAATCTTAAAGGACCACTATAGTGCCAGGAAAACATACTCGTTTTCCTGGCACTATAGTGCCCTGAGGGTGCCCCCACCCTCAGGGTCCCCTCCCACCCGGCTCTGGAAGGGGGAAAGGAGTTAAAACTTACCTTTTTCCAGCACTGGGCAGGGAGCTCTCCTCCTCCGATCCTCCTCTGTTCCTCCTCCTGGGCTGAATGCGCACGCGCGACAAGAGCTGCACGCGCATTCAGCCGGTCACATAGGAAAGCATTCATAATGCTTTCCTATGGACGCTTGCATGCTCTCACTGTGAAAATCACAGTGAGAAGCACGCAAGCGCCTCTAGTGGCTGTCAATGAGACAGCCACTAGAGGAAATAGGGGAAGGCTTAACCCATTCACAAACATAGCAGTTTCTCTGAAACTGCTATGTTTATAAAAAATGGGTTAACCCTAGCTGGACCTGGCACCCAGACCACTTCATTAAGCTGAAGTGGTCTGGGTGCCTAGAGTGGTCCTTTAATTTTATTAATGACAGGAGGCGAGTATTTGCTTAAGTCTCTTTTTACTAGAACTCCACAGCAGCACAGAAAAACAACCAATCAGAAAAAAGTTAAGTACTATAAAACTCCCCTCCCCATACATAATTTCCTCTTTCAAGCTGCGACAAACATAACAAAAAGCAGAAAATAATGGTGAAGAAACAAAGTCCTAGATATAATGAATACAACAATGTCCACCATCCGAGAAGAACTGTCAAACCAGATAGAGTTGATGGACTGTAAACTGAAACTAGAGAAAAAAAAGTCGAAAAGGTTGGTTAGCCAATGAAATGTACTCTGAACAAACAAGTAGTCACCTAGTGTAATAACCAGAAATACCATAATATTCAGAAATCCCAACCCTTACTTCGGAAGCAGACTCAAGTAACAGATAATAGAGACAACAAGTAACAGATAGAAGATACAACAAGCAGAGTTGCATACGTACTTGATGAACCCAGACTATTAAAATTAAACAAGGGAGGGATAAGAATAGGTGGGAAATACTCGCCTCCTGTCATTAATAAAATTAAGATTATAGGTACATTAAAGATACCATAATCTCCAATTTTATAACATGACAGGAGGCTTCATATTTGCTGTTTTAACACTCAGCCACAAATCCAACGCTGTTTGTTTAGCTGGTACCTATTCCGGGAGATAAGTAGATCAATCTCAAATGGATCTTCCAACTGCGAGAAGAGACAGTAGACGGATAGATGAAGATGCCAGCTGTCGATGTACCCCAAAATACGGGAAAAAACTCTGTCCGCTGTTAGATCCACAGTACGTGGGGATGTGACCTGTTTCCTAGCAGACGTCCATGGACTGTAAAGCTGACCTATTAGCCATTCCCCGAAGATGTAAAATACTGAAGGTCATCCATGGATGTAGGATCGCGAGAAAAACTGCCCCCAGGTCTCGACCTTTGATGTGGGAGATGGCTTCTTTGATCGTGCCAAAATCAGCAGGTGATTTGGTCCTGTAGGCAAATTTTCAACCTCAGGTAAGGCGTCTATCACCAATTCCGTCCCAAAACCGTATAGGGTCTTTACGTTCCCTCATGATCTACCAGTCAAGTGGACTCATCCGGGAAGGAAACAATTATGCTGGTAAAAAATGCGGGCCAAATTAGTCGTTTACCAAGTGAATCCAGTACTCCAAGTAGACTGTGGAACTTGCGACTGTGGTAGGCCAAGTACCCCCAAGGGACGTCCTATCAGGATTGAAACTGAATCTGTGTAGTGAAACGGTGCTCAACCCTAGAAATATCAACATGAGGTAAATGTAACCAGTAGTTGAGAGATTCCATCCAAAGGTATCCTCGTCGAGGAGTGAAAAGGTGGTCCGAAGCCAAGAGGCAATTGGGACCAGCCTAGATGGCGAGGAGTCGTCACCAGCTGTAGTCGTATGGACCGCCAAGGAGTCGAAAGTGGTTCAGTAGGTGAGTTGAAGGAGAAACCAAATCGGTCCTGGTGAACGAGGGTCTGGATCAAGATTTCCATCCTCGAGACTGTCGAATGACTCTCGAGAGTGGAATAATCTGAATAACTGCTTGAACGATCCTGTACCAGTTCAGCCCTGCCAAAAGCCCGTGGAAGGACTTATGGTATGCACGTCATTTCCAAGATAGGGTATAATTGAGAGAGGCATCTAAGACTCTGTATACTTAACTGTCAATACCTGCTAACTCCAAAGTGGATTGCAGGACGAGGGACCCAGGCAAATGCATTTGAGGTCTGTAGTCTAGGCCTCCCTATAAAGGAATATCTTCATCTTCGCCTAGCGAACCGTGATCTCATAGCGTTCTCTACTACGTAGATAAAACGGGAAGTCCCTTCACTAGGGGCAGTTGACTCCAGATAATAGATATCTATCTGGTTTGACAGTTCTTCTCGGATGGTGGACATTGTTGTATTCATTATATCTAGGACTTTGTTTCTTCACCATTATTTTCTGCTTTTTGTTATGTTTGTCGCAGCTTGAAAGAGGAAATGATGTAGGGAGAGGGGAGTTTTAGAGTACTTAACTTTTTTTCTGATTGGTTGTTTTTCTGTGCTGCTTTGGAGTTCTAGTAAAGGGAGACTTAACCCCTTAAGGACACATGACATGTGTGACATGTCATGATTTCCTTTTATTCCAGAAGTTTGGTCCTTAAGGGTTAAGCAAATACGTAGCCTCCCGTCATGTTATAAAATTGTCATTTGTTGTGTTTGCAGCATATTTACTGAAATCAAAAGCATTTTTAATCACACTTATAACAACATTTTAACTTTTTTTACATTTTAACAGGTCACGTTACATTTTAACATAGGACCCCTTATTTGGTAGCAGCTTCACAAGTCTTGCATCCATTGAACTTGTGAGTTTTTGCTTGAATTTGTTTGCAAGATGTCAGAATAGCCTCCCAGAGCTGCTGTTTGGATGTAAACTGCCTCCCACTCTCATAGATCTTTTGCTTGAGGATGCTCCAAAGATTCTCAATAGGATTGAGGTCAGGGAGGATGGAGGCCACACCATGACTTTCTCTCCTTTTATCCCCATAGCAGCCATTGATGCAGAGGTATTCTTTGCAGCATGAGATGGTGCATTGTCATGCATGAAGATGGTTTTATTACGGAAAGCATAGTTCTTCATTCTGTACAAGGGAAGAAAGTGGTCAGTCAGAAACTCCACATACTTTGCAGAGGTCATCTTTACACCTTCGGGGACCGTAAAGGTACTGACCAGCTCTCTTCCCATGATTCAGGCCCAAAACATGACTCCACCACCAGCTTGCTGACGTTGCAGCCTTATTGGAACAGGGTGGCCGTCCACCAACCATCCACTACTCCATCCATCTGGACCATCCAGGGTTGCACGGCACTCATCAGTGAACAGGAAATTTGAAAATTAGTTTTCATGTATTTTTCTGCCCAATGCAGCCGTTTCTGCTTGTGAGCATTGGTTAGTGGTGGCCAAATAGAAGGTTCATGCACAGTTTCAAGACTCTGGAGGACTCTGCACCTTGATGTCCGTGGGACTCCAGAGGCACCAGCAGCTTCAAATATCTGTTTGCTGCTATGTAATGGTATTTTAGCAGCTGCTCTCTTGATCCGATGCATGGATCTGGCAGGAATCTTCCTCAATGTGCCTCTATCTGCACGAACCTGTCTGTGCTCTGAATCAGCGACAAATCTCTTAATAGTGCGATGATCATGCTTACGTTTTCGTGAAATATCTAATGTTTTCATATCTCGTCCACGGCATTGAACTATTTCACTCTTTTCGGCAGCAGAGAGATCCTTTTTCTTCCCAATATTGCATGAAAATGGTGCTCTGCTTAATAATGTGGAACACCCTCCTTTAGTAGTTTTTCCTTAAATTGGGCATACCTGGCAATCTAATTATCACAGGTGTTCGAGATTGTTTTCAGTGATCAAAAGAGCCCTGAGACACAATGCCATCCATGAGTTAAACTGAAAAACAAAATATTTAATCTTTGTGACACTTAAATAGAATTTGCATAATAATTTGGAACAGGGTGTATATATATATATATATATATATATATATATATATAATTTTTTTTTTTGCAATGCTGAGAAGTTTAAATCACCTGTCTTGTCCCAATAACAAAAATAGGCGCATGTGACAATACATATAGCTTGAAAACAGGGTACGGTACACATAGATTAGGTATGTACAATTGCGATGGAACAGCACCATTTTTAGAAGAGAGAATAATATAACATGCTATTATCCGAGTAACTACTGAGTTGTAGTTAACTGCCCTATTATATAGAAATATTAAACAGAAGTAACATGCTAGACGAACATAGTGATATCTACCACATGCATATATATCTGAGTGAGGTGGTAATGCTATACAATGCAGCAGACCAAGAAGGCCCGTATGCAGTTTAAGAGGAACACACGGTCAAGCTGAGTAAACTGACATTTTGCCTATGACAGTATGCTAGATGTGGGTGACTAGAGGATAGTAGATCTTCCCTTCCAGAGACACAGGCACAGCTACTACAGAACACCAAACTCCCGAACTGAATACAAGGGAATTCTCCTAACTCCCGAACTGCATACAAGGGAATTCTCCAAACTCCCGAAATGCATACAAAGTAGCACTCCAAACTCCCGAACTGGAACCTCACGAATAGCTGCTAGCAGACGAACACTCCTGGCAATCAGTCTCTAACAGCATACAGTAAACCCCCCCAAAGACGAGACACAGCTCCGTGTTGAGGGTCAAGCAGTGCAGGTTTATTGAGGGCTACCTGTCCAGTATTTATACAGGTCTCCCAGCTGGTGGACACTCCCCTAGAGGACCAAATGGGGGACTGTGACAAAGGACAGACATGAACCAATGACAGACACACAGAGGTAAAACATCCCCACAATGCATCCTAATTTTCCTCCCTCCGTCCTGGAGATAATTGGGAAGTAATCCAATTATCTCCCAGGACAGAGGCAAAACTCCATTAACCACATGGCAGTAAAAGACAGTAAAAGACATTAAAATGTATAAAGTTACAACTGTTGCACAAAACATATACATTCTACCTATCCCCAGATAGCTTAGATCTGAGCGCACATTATTATCGGATGATGCTCAGATCACATACATACAGTGCAATTGCCATGGAGCCAAAGTCTTTCCCATAGTCTTTCGTTACACGAATAGGCTCTGTAACGGCACCCTCAGCATAAAAGGGTTTAAACGCCGTTTAGGAGATCTTCCCCTTCCAGAGATACATCCTAACTTCCCTCCCTCTGTCCTGGTTACAGTAAAATACTAAAACACAATAAAATACACAATATTACATTTATCACACAAAATATATACTTGCAGATAGCTGGGATCTGAGTGCACAAAAGTACCGAATAGCGCTCAGATCCTATGCACACAGTCCAATCGCCGTGGAGTCAAAGTGTTCACAAAGTCTGTTCTCCATACGAATAGACTCCACGGGATGGCTATCTTGTGTATGGTGTATTCAGGTACAAACTATCAAATATAGGGCCGTTCGTGTACTTCTACTGAACAAGAAGGGAGGTCGGCGACTTCCGCGGTGTTCGCGCCAAAATGTATCCATTTTCAGGTCCATGAGTTGGGCGTCGAACACCGCTGTGCGTTTGCGTGTTTAAAATGGCCGCCACCTCATGTTAGGTATATGAATGGGGGCCACCCAGCATTCGTCAATTAACCTGCGGTTAACCGCAGCTTCTGGGAGGTTAATTGCAGACACACTCCAGCTCCCAGGTGGTCCAGTCATTCCTGTGTTAGCACGAATAAGCCTTTTCTGCAGGGGAAAAAGAAGGCTTTTAACATGGGGCCATAATCCAAAGGCAACAGGTGAGCAACCAGGCTTCTCCAATGCAATGTGGCGAGATTGGTCTCGTCACAGGCTCCATGGCATGGCTATCTGGGGTAATGCTGTTCATACGATTAAACTACCGAATGAACAGGCATCCGGTTAAGTGACCGAATGCCGATGCAAGGAGGCTGATGGCTCAGCGGTGTTCGCGCAAATAAGTGTCCGTTTCCAGTTCCATAGTTTGGGCGCTAAACACCGATGGCCGTTCGGGACTTTTAAATGGCCGCCGCCACGTGTTTGGCAAACGAACAAAGGCCACCCAGCATTTGTCAATTAAGCTGCGGTTTACCGCTACTCCAATGCTTCGTGGCGAGGTTGCTTTCGCCACACTTAGAGTAGGGTTGGCAGAGGTAGCATTTGCGATTTGTGGGTTATCAACAGGATTTCACACATGGCTGCACATAAATTACAAGCAAGCAGTCTAATCATAGTCAGCTAATGCCTAATCTTGGCAGGGTGTCCGTTGAATCATTCAGGCTGCGGAAGGTGACAGGGTGATTCAGGCGGGTCAAGACCCTCTTCCGGCCCCAGGCCTTTGTGGAGGGCTGCTTAAATGAACCGCAGGCTTGGTGGCTTCGTGAGTCTGAGGCTTTCCTGTATCTGGGCAACGAAAGACCCAGGTGGTCACCCGCCGCCAGTAGCAGGCTGTCTTCCTGCGAGGTGGACGATGCTTTGGAAGCTTTCTCCATAGGACCCACAGCCCAGATAGGCGAGTAGTATATAGCTAGAGCCTGAGAAAAGCTGTCCTCCTGCCTGTCCCTCTTCACCTCCCTCTCCATTTGGACAGTTGTCAGGGCCAAGCGCTTTTCCAGTAATGCTTAGAAGCATTAAAAGCTCTGCCGGGTGGCATGGATGTAGAGGGTGATGTAGGCCTATCTGCCATCTTGTTAGTGTCACCACGTGAGGTGGAGAAGCTGCAATGGGCTACTGGGGCCCACAGAAGTGCTCGTGCCAGGCCAGTGGGGACCAGGATAACCCCCACCGGTACAGAGGGGGTTGCTGCACCAGGCAATCGGTAAGTAGGTGAGCTCCGGGTGTACAATCTCCCAGCAGGGCTTCACAGCATCCAGACCTGCAGGTTATTTTCCCGAGAAATTAGACAGGATTCCCTGAATTAGAGCTGAATAAGTGAGAATAGGCAGGAGCTCATCAGACTTGCAACCAGCCAGCATGGCAGTCTGTCCCCCCATGTAATGTATTTTATATGGTATTTGTGCATAATTATATTGTTTTTATTAGTTATATGTTGGAGCATCTGCCTGACAACGCAGGCAATCTCTCTACAGGCAATATGTCAATCACGCTGGTCTGAGTCAGGTGATCACTATGTCATTACGATCACATGATTTGGCTGGCAGGATTGGCTGCAGGGTTACTGCCTTGGTTGTCAGGCAGTCCCCCCGACCAGATCAGGATAAGTATGCAGGCTGAAGGGCCCAATCGTTAAGGCTTGTTATGCTGCCATAACAGCATTAAAGTTATACTCCAATGTCAAAATCAATAAAAAACTAAATCACTGTTTGGTAGATATACCCCCAATGAATACATGCATACATTTTTTAATTTTCATTTTACACTCAATGTATCAGGATTTGGCATTTGGAGAGCGGCCGCCCCTCTGACGCCTGTCATATGTAAAGGCCGCAATAAGTGAAGGATAGGTGTTCAGGACCAGAATAGGGTATCCATTTTTTCAGGGACATTAGGGGGTTGCATAAGGGTTATAATTTTGGGGTTACACAAATCAATTTGAACTTGGATTTAAAGGATAACTGTCAGCAAATTTTCACTTCCCATTTTTAAAAGTTCATCACATTTACTAAAACTTAATTAATTTACATGATGTTTATTGATTTTTTTTTTAAATTTTCACCTTTTATCTGGCTGCGCAACAACTAGTATCTGACCCACAGCTCCTCAACCTAGCTTGTCTGCTGCTGCGGTTTCACACAGAGTAATCCGAATAGCAGGCAAGCTAGGCTGAGCGGCAGTTGGTCAGATAATAGTTGTTGCTCAGCCAGATAAAAAGTGAATATTAAAAAAAAGAAAGAAAATCAGTATACATCACTTTAAAATTATCATTACATTATAATAAATTTAACTAGAAAAGCTACAATTTCTGGGGAAATTGTGTGAAGTGTTCTTGCCTCCACCAGTAGTCTACAACTGGAGTGGGCGGAGTAACTGGGTGGAGTGGGCAGAGTAACTGTTGTGTGGTTGTAGTGGCTGGAGTAACTGTGGAAAGGTTGGACTTGGAAGAGTAACTTCATGAAACATTGATTAGCTGTATTGTTGTAACATTTTATGTTACTGTTTTTCTGTTACAGGTATAACGAATTGACTAACATGGAAATATATTTATTAAATGTGACAGTGCTCACCTTTGTGTTATCAAAACTGTAGGAATGACAGCAGTTTAGAGAATGTGTTTCATCTAGCAGCCTCTTTGTTCCGGAACACTCTGCTGGCTGCGCACACACCTCGGTTACTATGGCAACTCACTCTACTGCAAGGGCAGAGAAGAGCGGTTAAAAACAAACTGCTCCAAATTGCTCACTTCACTGGCGGTTGCCATCTTCAAACAGTCATAGTTTAAACACTATGAATCCTACAGCGAAGAGCTTTATATTGTGAGAATCACAAGACCCAGACCTACATGATGCATAGTATGTCTCTGAAATATTAAAAATGAGCGCACAGATGCAGTTTAGAAATTGCCCTTCAAATTTGAGGTGGCTAGAGTGGAGTTTCAATGAATGTCAATGGACGACATGAGTTGCAAACAAATGGTCATTTTTTTGAAAACTATCAGGACTTTGGCTTAGTGGCAGCAGGGATAGCTGAACGTTTTGATATAAGAATTGTGTAGGTGGGCTAGAAAGTAGGGAGTGGTGACAATTTAGAAAACATGTCCTGATTTTTTAGCTCACACTCTACATTTTGTCAGCTCCCACTCTAGTTTTGAACATTCTGCCATTCATTCCTATGGGACCAATTTCACCACAAAAAAACGACGATATTTTGTGAACCGTTCGGCAAAACGTTCCACAAAGTAATAGTACACTGATCGGGAACAATCCGCACGTTTCAGTATAGTACTGTCTATGTAGTGTAAAAACTGTGGGAGGAGTTAGGGTGGTAAATTTGGCTATAATAATAATAATAATAATATGTGAGATAATAGTAAGTGGTCTTGCCATGCAAGAACACTTAATAATTGATGACAGTTATACATTAATGAATCAGGAAGATGGAAACTGTATTGAATTACTTAATTCTAACCTTTTTATTTCCTCTAAAAAAATTATCCACAAAAGAATATCACTCATTATATAAAGTAGTTTTTTTGTAGGTCATAAAGAACAAACTCTGTACTACTTTTAGCTGGTCTGACATGTTTCCTGACATCTATACCATCTCAGCAGATATAAAACCTCAGCAGATGTCATGCCAGTGTGCTTTGAAGCCCCATAATAGCACAATAATTGTCTTAATATAGCTATTTTTGTAAAATTTACAGAGCACAAAGAGAAAAAAAAAGTGTTTACTTTTCCAGATTCCCAATTCTTTCATTGCAACAAGACACACTATAGTACTGATAGAGTTTGTCTTGCTCTCCATTAACAAGATTTTTAAATTTGGTCATCATTGTATACCCATGAACTGCAAGCATTTACTAGGTTTGGCAACTGGATCAGTTGTTTGATAGACTACAATTCTCATGAATCTTTGCCAGTCAAAAAAAAAGAACTGTGGATTAAAGAACGTTGAACATTGTACATCCGTGGCCGGTTGCATGTAGTTTCAATGTTTTATTAGAATTTTCTATGCCCGTTGCGAACTTTCGAAGCACAGAGGAAGTGACCCTAGAAAAGTTGAGATGGAACAAATGCTCAAGTAGATATATTCTGATTGCCAGCTGGTTTGTTTATGCTTCGCCAATTTTACTGTTTAGCTGTAAAACCTTTATCATAAGTGTCATTTGGCATTACCTTTGCAATAAGGTAATTATAGCGTAGCTTCATTAAAAGCAGCCTCCGTCACAGGAGACAGTGAGTGATGTACCATGGATTCTCATCTGACAGCCAAGCAAAATAAGAAAACGCACAGTTGAGCTGAAAAGAAAAAGGTCCATTCACTTAACAGTGCATTGGCATGAACTTCAATCCCAAATTGTAGATGGCAGAGATGTAATGTTACACCAGCACAGTTAATATTCCTATTCCTATTTTGTCCTAAATTTCTAAATCTGGATTTGCAATTCCCCAAAGTTTATTTTTAGTAAATCTATTCTGTTATAAATACCAAATATATATACATTTTATTCTTTTTTTTTTATCTATCTATCTATCTATCTATCTATCTATCTATCTATCTATCTATCTATCTATCTATCTATCTATCTATCATCCATTCATCCATCCTATGTAAAGGTCTGATTCAGACTTGAACAGCTATTTAAGTTTCCCTTTGCAGGGAGCCTACTGTACACTTGTACTCTACAAACACCTGGTCATTTTGGGTCCACTACCCTTTCTCAATGTTGCATTGAGAAAGGGTTACGGACCCAAAACTTTGCATTAGTGTTTATCTTGCAATAAACCTTAGTAGCATTTTGGTGCACTTTGCCTTCTATTCCTCATTTGTTTGTTTTATTTGCCCATAATCTGTGTAGGCACTGTTACACAGAGGAAGGCTTGACTGGCCTACAGGCATCAGTCCCAGTCAAAGCGCCTATTGCACCCTATACACGAACACACAAACGCAGCACAAGCTTCCACTGTGCAAAACAAACATAGGACATATGTAAAAGCTATTCTGCGGGTGTCTGTGCATGTGTTCTCATGGAAAAGCATTGGACTAAAATGCTCAATTGGTTTCTTAGAAATGGTATTTTATACTTTGTCAGGCCAAAGAGACAACATCTATGCACAAAAAAAACCATTATGATATAGTGGATTTGGTACTTAGAGTGTCCCATTAATCAGTTTTCTGGCAGGCAAATACTACATTATTAGGTTCCAGTAAATTAAATGGAACATAGCCAAATAGAAGATTTTGTCAAACTGTTCTAGTTAGGTTGTAAACTCTCCAGAAAACACTGTTTAGTGTAGATGTACTACGATTGTTCCTACGGTGTGTTCCTTAAGATGTGTACCACAGATAATGTTTTACAATGGTTTACCCTCTTATCTGTGTTCCCCGCTGGGCACCAGGGCTCCTTGCAGCTCTGGTGACATGTATCCAGCTTGTGCAGAGCTGTAGTAGACAAATGTCAATTCTGATGACCATTCATTGGCTGAAAGCATCAGCTGAACACTCGCAGCCAATGAATGACATACTATGCATTTACATATGCACAGAATTAAGAATTATTCTAGCCTTGGTAACTAAATAATCAGTTTTTATAAGTTTTAATAAAATCAGGAGGTGAGTATTTGTACACTTTGTTTGCCGGAGTCATCCAAGCAGCAAAGAGAGGGTTAATATTAACAATACAAAAAGAGCCAATCAGGAACAGAGCAAGCCATTTAAAACAAAAACATCCCAACCCCCTTCCCATCCTCTTTCATTGATGATGATAAAACATGAGGTAGAAGAGGTCCTGTTAGTAGAACAGAGTACATGACGGAGTCCATAAAACATCACAAGGTCTGTAAACAGAACGTCCAGCAGGATAGCAAATGTTCCAAGTATGTTCAGACTAAAAGAAAAGAGAGACTAAATGAGAGTACATCCACCTATGTTTGAAAATAAAAAAAAATAGTAGTGAAGCATAACTGGATTAGAGAGCAGAGTGCGGAGAGAGTAAGGGACAGGTATCTGAGATAGAGGTTACTCTGGGAGGCCATAAGCTTTCCTGAAGAAATGGATTTTGAGACACAATTAAAGACTAGGGGCGAGTGTGATGGTTGTAACCAGGCTATTCCAAAGGAAAGGAGCCATCCGGGAGAAGTCCTGCAAGTGGGAGTTAGCTGTATGGGTGTGAGCAGTGGACAGGAGAAGGTCATTTGCAGAGCAGAGAGATGGGGGAGGGGCATACCTATAAATCAGTGAAGAGATATAACAGTGGCTAGAGTTGGTCAGTGCTTTATAGGTAAGGGTTAGTATTTTGAACTGACTCCTATCGGATGCAGTAAGCTAATGTAAGGACTGACAGAGGGATGAGGTGTGAGAGGAGTGACTGGAATAGAATGTGATGGCAGATAAAAACTATTTGGCCAATCTAGTTTGCCCAATTTTCTAAATAATTTCATTAGTCCCTGGCATTATCTTTAGTCTAGGATAGCCTTATGCCTTTCAGTTTGGCATCTATGGGAAGGAAGAACAGAGTCAAAGGGCCCAGCACATCCAGCAGCGTGTCTTGAGTAGCCTTGAGTCCCTTCCATGGGTCCCGACATGAGCAATTCATAAAAGTTACCAGGATCTCATCAAACTCAGATGTAGCTGCCAACTTGTCTGGGAGGGTAGGATTGGGGCATTTTGTCTGTAGCATTTTACTGACTTCTCCCCCAAATGACCATCTTAACCAATAGTAACATAATATAGAGGACCCCACTCTGAGGGATGCAGATTCCACATCTGGCAGGGGTCAAAAAATGCTTTCTCTGTGGACAGGGCTGCCATCAGAAATTGTGGAGCCCTTAACACAGCTCAAGGTCTGGGCCACCATGTGCCCGCCTCCAAGCCCCGCCTCCAAATCCCGCCCACAGGAATACACAAACACAGACACGAAAGGACACAGACACAGAAAGATACACACATACTAACAGGCACAAATACTGAAACAGACATACACACATATAGACACATACACAGATACACACACACACACACACTGATATACAGACACAGACACTGACGTACATACATACTCACATACATACTGACATACAGACATACATACTGTAACGGATCGACGGGCACCCCGACTGGGTACCTCCGTTTATGGATGCTCCTAGCGCTTCTTGAGGGCTCCAAGCACTCTAGCAGACACCACAACCACCGCAGGCCAAACCTCTCTTCAATCAGAGCGATGCAGGTACAAGCTCTTACAAGAGCTTAGCATTGAATATAGCAAGAGAGTAAGCAGGGCATAGCAATCCCTTGTAGCAGATTCCCCCAATAAGAGACGGCACTCCAAATTGAGGGTGAAGTAGAAATGTCTGTACTGGCACATACAGACTCTTTTATTCACATTCTACACACATAGTACTGTCCACAAGGTTTTGCAGAACAACCAATCAATACGTACTATACACTCAGACACTCCCACACAAAATCCTCCCCTCTGCCTGTGATATAAACACAATGGTCTAACTTAATTATCACAGGTAGGAAAATACACAGTTTTACACAATATTCATAACTCTAAAAGTATACATCACATTCACATAAAATTACATTTTCAGAATCAGCATACTCCAAATACAAACATACGTCAAAATCATACAAATTGGTCCAGTGGGTCAAAAGTTAGTTGAAAGTCCCTTGGTGACCAAATGAAGCATGGCTTTTCTGCCCAAAACCAGTTCCACAGAGTCTTCTATCCTGGAGATTGGGAAGTAATCCAATTATCTCCAAGGACAGAGGCAAAACTCCATTAGCCACATGGTAGCAAAATACAATAAAATACATAAAAATATATAACTGTGCAGTTATTGCATAAAACAGGTACATTCAACAAATCCCCAGATAGCTTAGATCTGAGCGCACATTATTACTGAATGGCACTCAGATCACATACATAGAGTTCAATTGCCATGGAGCCAAAGTCTTTCACATAGTCTTTTGTTATACTGGGCTCCATGGCATAGCTATCTGGGGTAACACTGCTCACATAGGGAAAGTACTGAATGACCCGGCTTTCGGGTCATTGCAGGGGAAAATCAAGCATTTCAACATGGGGCCATAGTCACAGGGCAGGAGGCTGGCAATGCCCAGTGGCGAGGCTGGTTCCGCCACACATACATACACAAATACATAATGGCATACATACACATACATACTGATATACATACATACAGACATACACACACACACACACACATAGATATTTACATACACAGATACATACAGACATACTGACATACACACACACAGACATACATGCATACTGACAGATATATACATACATACACACATACATACACACACACACACAAACACACAGAGACATACATACAGACATATATACATACTGACAAACACACACACACATACAGATAAACAGATACATACAGACATACTGACATACACACACACACAGACATATATGCATACTGACATACATACATACATACTGACACACACAGACATATCTGCTGACACACACACACAGACATACATACATACTTGCAGACACATACATAGACATACATAATGACAAAGACATACATACAGACATATATACATACTTACATACACACGCACATACAGATAGACACATACAGACATACTGACATACACACACTGACATACATACACAGACATACATACTGACATACACACATACATATATACATACTGACATACACACACATACATACATACACACACTGACATACATACATCCTGACATACACACAAAGACATACATACTGACATACACACAGACATACATACACACATACATACACACACAGACATACATACTGACATACAAACCAAACATACATACACACAGACATACATACTGACATACACACAGGCATACATACTGACATATACACTGACATACACACAGACATACACACAGACATACACACAGACATACATACACACACAGACATACATACTTGCAGACTGTGAGCGTAAAAGTGGAATTGTGCTTGATGTAAGATACATCAGGCCTGATTTGTTAAACAGCAACCTGAGAATTTTCAGTTAAATGCCCCAGGGAGAGATGTTTGAGTTTGCAATCTACATTGCTAAGGTTCTGCAAAACATGTTATGGGTCCCTGGGGCGGAGTATTTGGAGAGCAGGGTGGGCCAATGCTCCAACAGCATTAGTTGCTGTGTAACAGACCACTATTTGGATCTGACTTACGAGTTAGTTAATTGGCACTCACCTGTAGCCAGTCAATTAGTAGACAGGCCTTTAAAAGAAGAGGGCAGCCTGCTGCAGAGTGAGGGAGAAAAAGACAGCTAGGAGAGATTGTGTTTATTGCAAAGACATTTCTTTTGTTTGGAAAATTGGTAAGTGGGAAAGCCACCCAATTGCAGATAGCAATTACTGTCTAGTAAGAGCTCAAGTAAGAGCAAGGGATTTTGTTTGTTTTTGTTATTATTTAAAGAACCTGTTTTCTTACTGAATAAAAAGGAAAACTGAGCTGAAGGTGTCCTGGACTTTGTATACCCTAGAAGGCTGTGGTTACTGCAAGATCGGTGACAATCCTACCTGTAAAAGAGGTGGTTTGTTACATATGGTGGAGAATGCGGGCAGCCACGTAAGCCTGAGGGTAAAAGTCATTTAAAGCTCAACATGGAGGATGTTATCAAGGCTCTGATCCAATCCACCTCTGTGCAACAGGAGGCTAACAGGAGAGCTGCAGAAAGCAGTGCAGCCCTGCAGCAACTGGTGCTGGCCCAGGCAGAGTGTGCTAAAGTCCTGGCCAAAACACAAATGGAGTGCACTGAGTCCTTGGTGAAACAGCTTGTTGTGACACAAGCGGAGATGTTTAAAGTAGCCCGTGAGGAGCAGCAAAAAGTCACCCAGGGACTACAACAGGAAATCCAAGCTATCTCTGAAAAACTGAATGGAGACCCTGATGGAAGATATCTGGGGCCAAAGGTGATTCGGGCGAGCCACTATCTTCAGAAAATGACCGCATCAGATGATGTTGAGGCATACCTTCTGGCATTTGAGCGCACTGCTGAGAGGGAGGGATGGCAGAGTGGTGAGTGGGCAAGCATACTGGCACCGTTCCTAAGTGGAGAGCCGCAGAAGGCGTATTATGACCTAGAACCAGCTGATGCAAGTAACTACAGCAAACTGAAAGCTGAAATCTTGGCACGACTGGGTGTAACCTCTGCAGTACGTGCCCAAAGGTTCCACTCATGGTCATATTCTTCAGACAAAGCCGCGCATTCCCAAATGTTTGACCTCATACACCTTGCACGGAAATGGCTACAACCTGAAATCCATTCAGCTAGCCACATTGTGGAAACCTTAGTAATGGACCGGTTTTTGCGTGGTTTACCAGCTGCCCTGCATCGCTGGGTCAGCCAAAGTGACCCCCACACAGCTGACCAACTGATTGCCTTGGTGGAAAGATATGTGGCTGCAGGAGAACTGCTACGTCCTACTTCACAGGAAAACCCCCGCAATCCTAAGCCCCAAGATTCTGCAAGACCTGGTAAGACTGTTCAAGGTTTAAGGGGAGCTGAAGAACTGCAGCTCTATACACAAAACACCAGGGGGGCATCCAGGTCTAATAGGCCTGGGAAAGGAACTAATTGGTGGTCAGATTGTACTGTCAAATGTTTCAAGTGCAAAGAGGATGGTCATATGTCCATTGAAGGATGAACCTGTCCATTGAAGGATGAACCTATGGAATGCAATATGGGCAAAGATGAGGGAGCACTTTCATTTTTGCTCAACTGTTATGGTACTGTTAACAATGACTATGATGATAACCCTCATAAATGCTCTGTAACTGTGAATGGTAAAATGTCTAAAGAATTACTTGATTCGGGTAGTATGGTTACGTTGGTAGCAGAGTCTGTAATACCTTGTGTAAAACCTGATCATGTACAGAAAATAGGCATTATCTGTGTTCATGGTGATAAAAAGGAATACCCCACTGCGGAAGTAAATATTGGAACCCAGTATGGGGATTTAAAGTACCGAGTGGGTGTAGTACCTAGATTAGCCCATGAGGTAGTGATCGGTAGAGACTTTCCTCACTTTCTAGAATTATGGGCAGCTGTACTAAAGAGGGACCAAACTTTATCAGAAATTTAGTCAATCGGCCGAGGATAATGTGTTTCCTTTTTCCGATATTGACTTGGGTTTTGACCACTGTGATGGAAAAATAAGAAAAAGGAGAAAATACTGCCCTAAACCAGTATTAATAGGAGATAACCCAGCTCAAACTAGTGAAGAGCCTACTAATACTACAGACAAGGATAAGGACTTAATTGATATTGGAATCAGTCCAGGTAATTTTAAAAGTGCTCAGTGGGAAGATCCCACTTTAGTGACAGCTAGAAATTATATTAAAGTTGTAAATGGGGTTGCTAATCAACCAGGAGAAGCCCTACCGTTCCCCTATTTTGAAGTACAAAATGACCTAATTTACCGTGTAGAAAAAAGGGATTCAGATATCATTAAGCAGCTGTTGGTTCCTCAGACTTACCAAAATATAGTACTAAAGTTGGCTCACAGCCACATATTAGGGGGACACTTGGGAGTCGAAAAAACTAGAGAGAGAGTCCTTAGAAGGTTTTACTGGCCTAGAGTGTTTGCTGCTATTACAAACTATTGCTCCTCATGTCCTGAGTGCCAGTACAGGGCTCCTTTCAAGACTTTTCTTGTCCACTTGTACCCTTACCCATAATTGATGTGCCTTTTGAAAGGATCGCTATGGACTTAGTGGGGCCACTGGTAAAGTCTGCTAGGGGACACCAATATATATTAGTCATCTTGGACTATGCAACTCGCTACCCTGAGGCCATTCCCTTGCGTAATACCTCTGCAAAGTTAATAGCTAAGGAACTTATGTTAATGTTCAGTAGGGTGGGTATCCCTAAAGAAATCCTGACAGACCAGGGGACCCCGTTCATGTCCAAAGTCACAAAAGAGTTGTGCAGGCTCTTGCAGGTTAAACATCTTAACATCTTATCACCCACAGACTGATGGTTTAGTAGAGAGGTTCAACAAAACACTTAAGAGTATGCTACGCAAGGTAATTGATGCTGATGGAAGAAATTGGGATTTTTTATTTCCATATCTACTGTTTTCCATTAGGGAAGTTCCACAGGCCTCCACGGGCTTCTCTCCTTTTGAATTGTTATATGGAAGACATCCCAGGGGAATATTGGATATTGCTAAGGAGACCTGGGAACAGGAGACTACTCCTCACAGGAGTGCAATTGAGCATATAGCTCAAATGCAGGATAGAATGGCCACCATCATGCCCATTGTCAGGGAACACATGCTGGAAGCCCAGCAGGCTCAGAAAAACAGCTATAACCGTAATGCTAGAGTCAGAGTGTTCCAACCTGGAGACAGGGTATTGGTTCTGGTCCCTACTGTGGAGAATAAGTTCCTTGCGACTTGGCATGGACCCTATGAAATAATAGAGAAAGTGAGTGATGTCAATTATAAAGTCAGACAACCAGGAAGAGGAAAGCCTGAACAGTTGTATCATATAAATCTGTTAAAGCCATGGAAGGACAGGGAGGTCCTGGTTGCTTTAAAAACTTCAGAACCTCCTATAGTAGAGCCAGAGGTGAACGTATCTGAGACTCTGTCTGTACATCAAAAGCAAGAGGTCAGAGACTTCATCAGAAGAAATAGGGATGTTTTCTCGGTAGTTCCAGGAAAGACTAAGGTGATTAAACATGACATAATAACCGAACCAGGGAAAAGAGTTAATCTCAAACCCTATAGAATTCCTGAGGCCCGGAGGGAGGTTATAAACTTAGAGGTTGAGAGCATGTTAAAACTTGGAGTCATTGAAGAATCCCAGAGTAACTGGAGTAGTCCTATTGTATTGGTGCCAAAACCTGATGGCACATGGAGGTTCTGTAATGACTACCGCAAGTTAAATGCTATCTCAAAATTTGATGCTTACCCAATGCCCAGAGTTGATGAGTTAATAGAAAGACTGGGTAAAGCTCGTTATCTAACAACCTTGGATTTAACAAAGGGTTACTGGCAGGTCCCTCTCACTGAAAGAGCCAAAGAAAAGACAGCCTTTTCAACACCCAGTGGCCTGTTTCAGTACACTGTATTGCCATTTGGGTTACATGGGGCACCTGCCACATTCCAACGAATGATGGACAGAATTCTTAAACCTCATGTTCGTTATGCTGCAGCATACTTGGATGATGTCATCATCCACAGTGCAGACTGGGAATCCCACCTCCCCAAAGTTCAAGCAGTGCTTGATGCTATCCGCTCAGCGGGCTTAACTGCCAATCCTTCCAAGTGTACGATTGGTTTAGAGGAAGCAAAGTACTTAGGTTATTCTATTGGGAGGGGTTTGGTTAAACCACAGGAAGCCAAAGTAGAAGCCATACAAAAATGGCCAAAGCCCCTTACAAAGAAACAAGTAAAGGCATTTTTGGGTTTAATTGGATATTCATCCCAGATTTTGCTACCATTGCTGCACCTCTAACAGACCTTATTAAAGCAAAATCCCCAGTCATAGTTAAATGGTGCCCTGAGGCAGAAAAGGCGTTTAAGAGTCTGAAGGAAGCTATCTGTAGCCATCCTGTCTTGGTGACCCCAGATTTTTCCAGGGATTTTATAGTTCAGACAGATGCTTCTGATGTGGGCTTGGGGGCTGTTCTTTCACAGGAATACCAGGGTGAAGAACACCCTGTTTTCTTTTTGAGCAGGAAGTTAAACCCACATGAGAAGAACTACTCTATTGTTGAAAAAGAGTGTCTTGCTATTAAGTGGGCATTAGACTCTCTTAAATACTACCTGCTAGGCAGAAAGTTCCGATTGATAACGGACCATGCACCTCTGACATGGATGTATCAGAACAAGGAAAATAACTCCAGAGTAACCAGATGGTTTTTGAGTTTACAATCTTTTAATTTAATTTCACTGTGGAACACAGGGCTGGTCTGCAACAAGGTAATGCTGATGGGCTTTCGAGGGTACACTCTCTGATTTCCATGGTCGCTCAAACCCATGGGTATGAGCTGGGGGGGAGGATATGTGAGCGTAAAAGTGGAATTGTGCTTGATGGAAGATACATCAGGCCTGATTTGTTAAACAGCAACCTGAGAATTTTCAGTTAAATGCCCCAGGGAGAGATGTTTGAGTTTGCAATCTACATTGCTAAGGTTCTGCAAAACATGTTATGGGTCCCTGGGGCGGAGTATTTGGAGAGCAGGGTGGGCCAATGCTCCAACAGCATTAGTTGCTGTGTAACAGACCACTATTTGGATCTGACTTACGAGTTAGTTAATTGGCACTCACCTGTAGCCAGTCAATTAGTAGACAGGCCTTTAAAAGAAGAGGGCAGCCTGCTGCAGAGTGAGGGAGAAAAAGACAGCTAGGAGAGATTGTGTTTATTGCAAAGACATTTCTTTTGTTTGGAAAATTGGTAAGTGGGAAAGCCACCCAATTGCAGATAGCAATTACTGTCTAGTAAGAGCTCAAGTAAGAGCAAGGGATTTTGTTTGTTTTTGTTATTATTTAAAGAACCTGTTTTCTTACTGAATAAAAAGGAAAACTGAGCTGAAGGTGTCCTGGACTTTGTATACCCTAGAAGGCTGTGGTTACTGCAAGATCGGTGACAATCCTACCTGTAAAAGAGGTGGTTTGTTACAAGACATACATACTTGCAGACACATACACATTGACAAAGACATACATACACACATACAGATAGACACATACTGACATACACACACTGACATACATGCATACTGACATACATACACACATACACAGACATACATACTGACATACACACAAAGACATATATACATACTGACATACATACACACATACATACAGACATATTGACATACATGCATTCTGACAAACATACATACATACTGACATACACACACAGACATACATACTGACATACACACACACACAAACATACATACTGACATACACACAGACATACATACATACACATACAGACATACATACTTGCAGACACATACACAGACATACATACACACACAGACATACATACATATACATACACACACACCTCATTTATCAGGAGGGTGGCTGGGGATGATGGGAGCGAGCGGATGCCTCTCCTCTCCTTTTTCCTGTCCTCTGCTCTCCCTCCGCTCTCCTCCCGCGTGCAGTAAGTTGGGAGGAAGTGATGGGTCGTCACTTCCTACCAGCAGCACTTGCGGTGTAGCTGCAATTTTTTTTATTTTTTAAAGGGGCCCGGTCGCGCAATTACACGCCCGCAGGGCTGACCGGGCCCCTGAAGATATAGGGCCCATCGGGTGGCCCTAAATACTTGGGACCTGCGGCAGTGTTGCCGCTCCACGTGGGGCCCGGGCGGTCGGGCCCCCCAGGACAGCCGGGCTCGTGACAACAGTTATGGTTGTCACCCGCTGATAGCGGCCCTGTCTGTGGAATCCAGCAGCTCAGTCTGTAGACTTGGCCAGTGAAGTGTGAGAGCCCAAGTGGGGCTGCATTAGTGTGTGCCTGGAAACATCAGGCATACCCCATGAGACACACTGCATTGGTGTATGCCTATGCTGTTCAGTAGTTGAACCCCTCAGATTATATCTTGTGTTAAACCAGACACATTGGGGAGATTGATCAAGTGTTGCTGACACTTTTACATCAAATTTTTGTAATTTATTAAATCTGTACACCATCGGGGATTTAACAGATTTATCATTCTTTCCACCATGTTTTCTATCAGAAAGTGTTTTCACTTCTATCTTTTTTTTTCTGCTCTTTTAAATGTGACATCTGCTGATACGGAAATTTCTGAGAGAATTGGTAAACTTTACCACTAGTTAAACCATTCTTGTTATGATTACTTTTAGACAGGATTACCAGATCCACCATGTTTACGGGGACTGATAAAACATTCTCATATTTATTGCCTACTATGTAATTGCTTAATTGCGGTATTCTTCATTGCCTTATTGCTTAATCTAACACACCTTCTTCTGAATTCTACATATATGGTGGATCTGGTCACCCTGCTTTTAGACAACTTTAATAAATATGATCAAAGTAATGAAAATGTAACTCACTTTTCAGAAAACTTCCATACATCTCGCCCACTTTGTTTTTTTGTATTGAGTTCTAAATTGAATGATTCCAGAAAGGTATTGTCTCATGAAATAGTTCAGGTCTGTACTCTGTTAGCAGCAGTTAATTTCATTAGATGAGTAAAATAAAATTAAATATGTACTTAGCATTCATCTTGCAGTAATTGAAATGAATTTCCTATTTGCTCATTTTGTGAAAAAAAAATCTGGCTATTTTCTTCCATTCTTTTCTAACGCACCAGAGAACCTCTTCTTGCGCATTTGTTAACCTGTTACATAGTACATGCTGTGAAGCCAACTGATCAATTTGCAATAACATGAATTTGTAAACTTCACTCTGCTAGTGCTTTCTAATGGAAAACATCATTTATGTGCATAGAACAGTTGCAGAATTCATAGATGTCACATGCTTTTTTTGTAGCAATAATACTCCTTGACTATTTTATAAAATGACATTGAGCCCTTTTCTTTTTAGGAAACATTTATTTAGCCCACACAGATCTGTAAATTACATCTGTAGTATCTATGGAAAGGGCTGTCAACACATCTTCATCATTTAAAAAAACCTATTGGACTTTTGATGACTGATCAATTTTCAAGACTAGGAAAAAAATTGGAAAGTTATTTTCCAAAATTATACACTAATGAGATGATTGGGTGGGCACACCTCCTGCTCCACAGCAATACCTCACAACATTACATTACGTTTAATATGACCCAGGTTAAATGTCTCAGAAATCACTTTTAAATTTTATAACAAGACACGGAAGCTCATATTGCATATCCCTTTCTCTACTGTCCACCAATAGCAACAAAGAATACAAACAAAATGAAAAAATAATGTATACACAGTGACCATGACCACTCCACATCCAAGTCCCACTATAATAGCAAGCACCTCCCTAAGACCTTCCTCTTTCTTTGCTGCTCCACAGTCAAAGGGACACTATAGTCACCAAAACAACTTAAGCTTAACTAAGCAGTTTTGGTGTATAGATCATGCCCCTGCAGTCTCACTGCTCAAGTCTCTGCCATTTATGAGTTAAATAACTTTGTTTATGAACCCTAGTCACACCTCCCTTCATGTGACTTGCCTAGCATCCCTAAACACTTCCTGTAAAGAGTCATCTACAGTTTATCCTTCCTATTGCAAGTTCTGTTTGATTTAGATTTTCTTATCCCCTGCCATGTTAATAGCTTGCTAGACTCTGCTAGAGCCTCCTGTATGGGATTAAAGTTAAACTTACAGAGAAAGAGATGCAATTTTTTAAGGTAAATTACATCTGATTGAAAGTGAAACCAGTTTTTTTTTCATGCAGGCTTTGTCAATCAGAGCCAGGGGAGGTGTGACAAGGGCTGCATAAACAGAAAAAAAGTGATTTAACTCCTAAATGCAGTGAATTGAGCAGTGAAACCTGAGAGGCATGATCTTCACACAAGCTTAAGTTGTTTAGGTGACTATAGTGTTCCTTTAACCCCTTAAGGACACATGACATTCAAGTACCTATTTCTCTGCCTCTGTGAAATTTTAGCTTGTAACTTGTGATTTTAATTGCTTTTGTGATTTTTCATTGTACTTGTGCTTTTAATTGTTCTTGTGAGTTTGATTGTACTTGTGATTTTATTCTGGTGCTTTTGTTGCATGTTATTATGGTCAATTGCTCTGTTATTATAGTCAATTGTTCTGTTATAGTCAATTGTCCCAGCCCCAGACCAGATTGGGTGGTCTCTTCCCTGTATTTTGGGGGTTTTCCCTTTCCTGTTTTTTGTCCCTCTGTTTTGGGTTCTCCTCCTTGCTGGAGTCTGTTTTTGTACCGCTACTTGTTTTGTCTCCCTCTGTATCTTCCCTGGCTTTCCATTGAGTTTCCTTGCTCCCAGGACCGTTTTGGTACCTTTTGGCGGCTCTTTCGCGCCGCCATTTGGCTCCATTCGACACTTTTCAGAAATCTTATGCGAACGCTGACCTTTATTGCATAAATGGCTTTTGGCCACGTTTGGTTCCCGAATACGGTTTAGTTCGTGGACTTGTATTCGGCCGTGTAGCGGAGTAGTAGTATTATCCACGGTATCTCTGCTGGTAGACAGAATCAAGCAGACACAAAGCAGGTAAAATCCAGGTAGCGTAGTTACAATCTTTCTCCCAAGAACTAGACGACACATAGCTTGGAGGTCAACTGAGGTTTATTTTCAGGTCACGGTATTTATGGGATTCCCCATGCAAGGGGTTTCCCTACTGACATTTCAGGGGTTGTACAGTAGGGGACTACATGGGGAACTGACCAACACACACAATTTTCCCATCATACACTGCTGGACGAGAGGGATACTCCCACTGGAATATACCGTTAAGGGGATTATCCCTCCGTTCAGCAGAACTCACTTTTTACATTAAAATACATAACTTTAACAATATTCACTAGTTTTACATGAATGGACGTTCGGTAGATAGCTGGGGGCTGAGCGCATCGTTCGTGAGAATACCGCTCGGCTCCCAGTCTAACTAACCGAACGCCGTACGAAATACACATAATTTCCAACATAGATTTAAAAATACCGATTATCGTAAGGGGAATAACCTACCGAACGGCCGAGGTTCCCGAACGGCCTGGAAGTCCAGTGGTATTTGTGCCGTCGAGTAGCCGTTTTTAGTTCCAGGCGCTCGACGACAAAACACTGCTGGGCTAACAAAAGAAACAAGATGGCCGACCGCCGCGTGGTCGGTATTCGAACGACGGCCACCTAGAAACACTCTTAATTACTGATTGCAACATTGTTGCAATCGGTTAATGGGTGCCACATGACCCCCTTGTGTGGTCGTCCATTCGGTAGGTTATTCGTTTCACGAACGGTGTTTAACTCACTGTTCGTGAAACTTCATTAGAAATGCTGGGGTTTTCATACCGCAGCATACGAATGCCCTCATTCGCCTAGAATACAAATAGCATTGGTTTCTATGGCATAGCAACAATACACACATCTTTATACATAGATAGTCTCTGGTGGCTAGTTTTGCCACAGGCCGTTTGGCAATTTTGGATACGTTCGCGCGTTTGCCTTACTGGACATGTTCTGTGCACGTTGGGTAGTTTTTGGTCCACGTTCGCGGGATTTTCAACCCATGATTCTTTTGGCTTCGGGAACTGTGTTCCCTTCCATTTTTTTCTCCTTCTCCTCCTTGTCCCCTATCTCTCCCTGCCTTGTGTGTCCCTATTGCTGCTCTTGGCCCTGGTGATCTCTCTCATGTTTCCTTTTCTAGGGTAATTTTAGTTTGGGTGATTAACCCTTACTACTCTCTTTTTGCCAGCTTGTTCCCTGCACTATTTAGGTGTTAGTGCCTGATTATTTTATGCCGTATTGACTTATTGGCTAATGTGGGTCTAATTTCATATACCTAAGCCTAGGGTGCCTGCATGTCAGCCTACCCCTGGAGAGTTGCCCCCCCCCATCGCCTTTGGAAAACCCTTACCACTTCTGGTTCCCCTCCCTTGTTGGCCACGTTGAGGGAGCACAGGCTACAGCGCTCGGTGACTAATGCCATTATGGCTGCCTTGTAATGGACCCTTTAGGGTATGCACCCAGAAAGGATAGACGTAAATCTAGGCATACCTCACCCTCTGTCCCCAGAACCCCTATGACTGGAATACCAGCAATGGAAATGTGCAAGAGCACAAAAAGAGATCGACTCCAACTCAGAAATCGAGTCTAGTGAGGAGGCTGGTATCCAGTCTTATAGCGACTCTGTGAGGGATTCGGCTAAGATGGGCTTTGACCTTATTACCTCCGTTCAGGTGGAGACAACCAGAGGTGATCTCAGGGCTGCTCCTACCGCGGAATGCGGGGTCTGCCCTCATGTACCTGTTGGGCGAGCCTTTGTTCGACTCGGATGAGCTCATATATCCGTGGTCAGCTGAGTGGCTCCCAGCGGACCCTGGGTTACCTGGGTGTGGTGCCCGCTCAGCAAGGCAGCCTGGGAAAAACTCAATGCTGAATGCCCTATGCCTATGGTGCCTAACAAGGTGTGTGTCACCCCAGAGGTAGACCCTAAATTACCTTATTTTTTTGGCCTAGTTGTGTTGGAACCACATACAAAATCTGATGCTTTGCATGTCTTCCATTTGATCTTATCGTCTACCTGGATGACTTCTTGCTCATTTCACCAGATCGTGCCATTCTCACACAACGTCTTCAGCGGACTGTGGATCTACTCTCCCAGCTGGGTATCATCATAAACTGGGGGAAGTCCCTCCTGACCCCAACTGTACAGGGTGCTCATTGGACTGTTGGCTTCATCGATCAAGGTGTTGTTTCTGTCTCCGCTCCATTGCCGGTTGATGCGGTTGAAGATCCCTCACCTATGCGAGAGTGCATCCTATTTGAACCTGGTCTTCCTGGACAGCAAAACAAGGGATTAATTGAGTTGGTGGATCCACAGCCTATTTACATGGAATGGCTGGCCAAGCTTTGGGTCTTGGCTGGAGTTCCCTACAGACTCAGACGTGAGTCTCCACTGCTGTAGTGTGAAGGTGTGTCGATGGGTCAGATTCCATATCCCGTCTCCATGACCTTGTCTTGGAACTTCTGGCAGTTTTTCCTTTGTGGTTTGGTGTTTCGAGAAGGACAATGCATGTGCCTGCATTAGCCTCAGTATGGACAACATTTCTGCAGTGTGGTGTGTCAATCACATGGTCGATACCCAGTCTGCGGTCCTAGCTCGGTCCTAGCTCGTCTGGCAATGGATTTTTGGGAGTTCTGTCTAACATGGAATTTGGTGATCCAGTCAGAGTATCCCCCGATTTTGCACAACGTCCAGGCGAATTGGTTTTCACGTTATCTCGTTGACAACGGCGAATAGAGATTGGACGTCGAGGTGTTCTCGGCTGTATAGTCCTCTTACAATCAACCTATTTGCGTCATGGCTCTATGACCAGCTACCACGTTTTTCCTCAACTGGTGTCAAGTCTTGGCTGCCGTGGACATTTTTCCTGCAGGACTGGCACGGGGACCTCCTGTATGCTTTCCTTCCTTTCTCCATGCTTACCCGCACTGTTCTTCAGATCCCTCGCCAGCAGACAGAATTGGTCCTTCTGGACCCTTTTTGGGTAACTCTGCCTTGGTTCCTGCAACTTCTGGAGATGACGGTGGCTTATACCAGACTGTTGCCGTTTTACACAGGTCTCCTTTCACGATCCGTCCAGTTGTTGTCACCCTCGTTATTCCTCTGCTTGGGATGTCTCTGTGGTTTTTGTCTTGGTTTTTTTTCCATTGTATTATTTTTATTGGATTTTCTATTTGCTTTACATGAATCTGACAAGTCCGACATAAACGTTTTGACAAAAACATGTGATAGGTCAACATACAGCAGTGATGGAGTACAGCGTGTATTGAAGGGTACAGTACTGTATTAGCAAAACATACATTTCGATGCTACTTCCTCATTTTCATACTGTACATGGCCCCAACCTCCCATAGTCATGAAGGGTCTCTATGTCAAACCTCCAGAGTCATATGCTGTGCATTGATGTAAATATGTAACACATGACTGTTATATAGTGACTTTAACATCAAAACAAACTAAACTTTAAAGGAAAAGAGACATGGTATGTGTTATTCAGTCTGTGAGCCATTTCTTCATACATCCTGGTCTTATTGAGTTTTTCCAGGACCAAGGACAGTGGTGGAGCCTGTTATTTTTTTACAAAAGGATGCAATGCTGCTTTTTGCAGCTATCATTATATGTATGATTGTTGATCTTTACCCCTTTGTTTATTACTTTCAGAAATATTTGTAAGATGTAGGATTTAATATGTAGTGGTAGGTCTTGCCCTGTCATGGTAAGGATCATATTTTTGATTTGTGCCCAGAAAGGGTGGAGTGTTTTGCAAGACCAAAACATATGGCTAATCGATCCCAGCTCATCTCCACATCTCCAGCACCTGGAGGTCAAAATAGCGTAGATACATGGGGGGTCTGGTTCCACCTCATCCACACTTTATATGTCACCTCTAGGTGGTCCATGCCTGCTTGCTTCCTTTGTTTGTATTAATGCTTGTCTCTGCTGATATGAAGTGAATTCCTTTTGGAGCTCCTATCCCCAGTTAATCATGTATGTGAATTTAATTCTCTGAGCATCCTGGAGGGCTCAGTAACAGGCTGATAGTGGTTTTCCACTAAGCTTCCCTCCCACGCACAGGCGCTCAAAGTTACCCATCAAGGTTGGCTGCGTTTTTGGTCCTTTAAGCTCCTGTAGAAGTAAGTAGATGTATAGATCAGGGTGTTGCCGTGGATGTGATCTATTTGGATTTTGCAAAGGCATTTGATACAATGCCACACAATAGATTAGTGTTCAAACTCAAGGAAATCGGTCTAGATGAATATGCTTGTTCTTGGGTAGAACATTGGCTTAAAAACAGAGTACAAAGAGTTGTCATTAATGGTACATTTTCAAGCTGGACAGAAGTGGCAAGTGGTGTCCCTCAGGGGTCTGTTCTGGGACCCCTTCTATTTAACATGATTATAAATGATCTTGAAGACAGCATTGAAAGTCATGTTTCAGTGTTTGCAGATGACACAAAAGTTTGTAAAATAATACAATGTGAGCAAGATATTACTTTGCTGCAGAGGGATTTAGATAGACTGGGGGACTGGGCACTCAAATGGCAGATGAAATTTAATGTTGAAAAATGCAAAGTTATGCACTTCGGCGTAAAGAATACACAAGCAACGTATACCCTTAATGGAAGCGAATTAGGGATAACAACACACGAAAAGGACTTGGGAATTGTTATAGACAACAAACTATGCAATAATGTGCAATGTCAATCAGCAGTGGCCAAGGCCAGTAAGGTATTGTCATGCATGAAAAAGGGCATTCATTCTCGGGACAAGAATATCATTTTGCCTCTTTATAAATCACTGGTAAGACCCCATATTGAATTTGCTGTGCAATTTTGGGCACCTGTTCTAAAGAAGGATATTATGGCACTAGAAAAACTGCAGAGGCGGGCTAAAAAATTAATAAAAGGAATGGAACATATCAGCTATGAAGAAAGGATTGTGTGGAAATCTATTCACAAACCGGACTTTACATAGGACACAAGGCCATGCGTTTAGACTGGAAGAAAGAAGATTTAATCTAAGGCAAAGGAAAGGTTTTTTACTGTAAGAACAATCAGGATGTGGAATTCTCTGCCTGAAGAAGTGGTTTTATCAGAGTCCATACAGATGTTCAAACGGCTACTAGATGCATTCTTGCAAAAACAGAATATTCAAGGATATAATCTTTCAATGTAGGGTAATAACTGCTTGATCCAAGGATAAATCTGACTGCCATTCTGGGGTCAAGAAGGAATTTTTTTCCTAACTTGTTGCAAAATTGTGCTTCAAACTGGTTTTCTTTGCCTCTTTTGGATCAACAGCAAAAAACAAATGTGAGGTAGGCTGAACTTGATGGACACAAGTCTCTTTTCAGCTATGTAACTATGTAACTATGTAAATATGTACAATATTTTTAATCCTCAGAGACGTGAATAGTTCCCTGTTGGAAAGCATGAAAGTCTGTTGTAGCCCGGGGTCCCCAAACAGTTGTTCAATTCTCTGTATTACCGCAGTGATCCATGGGTGGATCCGCAGTTCCACAGTGTGGTACTGCAAGCATTGTAAGGGAGCACACCATAATGGGGCATTTGAAACCAACCGAACCAAACCTGTAGTGATAATGAGGTAGTGGACAGTGGCTGTATATGCGTAGGTTGTAGGTGTGATGGAAGCCTCAACAGGTGAAGTATAGAGTGTGGCGCGACTACAGAATTTTCTAATGTGTACCATAGGGGGTATTCTGTTTTTTTCGTGAAGGCCACCTATTTGTGCTAAGAAGCTTGTGAGGATGCTTTTAGGTATTTCTACTGGGAGGGTGCAGAAAAGGAACAACACCTGGTGAAGTATCATCATTTTAATAGAGCTGACTCTGCCAAATCATGAAATCAGACTGATTCTGTCAGGCATAAGTCTATCCTGGAGTACGAGGTATGTGCATTTAAGAAGAATGTGTAGTCTTAAGATGTAGGATATAATGTCCCTCACATGTCAAACAGGTTGTATTGAATAAGTAATGAGCTAAATTGTTTACACAAGTGGCGTTTTTTCTTCTGTGCATGCATTCCCATACTAGTTTCTAGTGAAGGGTCTAATACGCAATTTAAGCCATTTACATTGAGAGTAAAAATAGAGAAGGTACTTGTTAAGACACCTCCAGTGTCTTTAGGCAAAACCACCGTTTAGTAGACCTTCCCCATCTGCAATATCAGTAACTCCGTTCGCCTAACCTGTAGTGCATGAACCAAATGCAGGGGAAGCAGCAATCTCCCGACCGGGATCCGTGAACGGCTCCAAACTCCCGAACGGCAATACACGAACTGCTGCTAGCCGCCGAACAATAACATCCACCAAGCGGCTTTCGTTTCCATCCAGCAGTCTATAAACGTGAAGAAGAAATCCCCCCAATAACGAGACAGAAGCTCCGCATTGAGGGTCAAACAGGATCTGGCATTAATGTGGGCTACCTGCCCGTATTTATGCAGGTCTCCCACTTGGTGGACACTCCCCTAGGGGACCAAATGGGAGACTTAAATGACAGACAGATGGATCGCCATGGAGTCAAAGTTCTTACAGTCTTTCGGTATACGAATGACTCCATGGGAAGGCTATCTGGGTTAAGTCCTTTCGTATGCTTCCCAAACTCCCGAACGGCCGGTATTCGTATGCTTTCGTGGAGGCAGCCAGGCGTTCCGTTGTTTCAGCGGTGTTCGGCAGAAAAAGTGTCCGTTTTTAGTTCCATGAAAATAGAGCCGAACACCGCTGGGCTTTCGCGTGGTTTTAAAATGGCCGCTGCCTCTTGGTCGACATACGAATGACGACCACCCTGAATTCGTGTAATTGAGAAGTGTCTGCGGTTAACCACAACGTTCTAATTGGGATCAATAGGTTAACCAGCAGCACACTTCTCTCCTGGGTGGCCGTCCGTTCGGCTAGTTTGTTCGGGAAAAAAACAATCATTCGAATGGCTGGGCTATAGAAAACAGCCATTCATACGAACAGGATAAAACAGACGAATACACCTAAAATAAGCAGACAGATGGTTCTGTCACAGTACTCATTTGTTTAATTGTTAGTCAGTCATGCGGTTGTCCAGAGGACGAGGAGCTGGCAGAAGAACACAAAAGAAAGAGAGAGCAGAGAGATTTTAACACCTAAAACTGAAAGAGAAGCAGGGATGTTTAATCTGTCTCATAAAACATTAACAGCTACTCAAGTAGCTGTCCTCAGTAGTGGCCTAAAATATGCTCCAGGTGTGACTACAAACAATGAGTTACAAGTAACATAATTAGAACAGATCTCAAGAAAAAAAACATTTTCATCCCTCAAGTTTTAAATCAGGCCCATTGCAAGTATTCGAAAAACTAGTCACGTAAGATATGGAAAACATAAAAAAAAAAATTAATTATATACAACATCTAACAAGAAAAGAACGAGAAGGGATAAAGGAACTGAAGGATTACACATAAATAATCATCAGACTAGCCGATAAGGGGGGGTGGGGAGGGGTAAGGTTATCCTCTCTACTAAGATGTATAACAAAGATCCAACACCTGTAATTAAGGAGAGACTTAACAACTATCTTAATAAAAAAAACTAGATATTCTGAACAGAAATGAATTGGGTCTAGAATCCTAAAATTTTACAACTTAAAATTTATTATCTTATTTATTGTTGTAAGATAAGAACCTTTACCTTACATGTAATAATCTTAACAATTCAATTATAGTATTACTCCCTCAGTTCGTAGATACTATCAAAGCCCTTATCTCTGGGTTACTAAAGCAGCGAATGACACCACCACAAGCCCCATCAGCCTCTAAGCACTATGGACTTAGCAGTCCGATATAGATATTGCTTATTTCCAACCCTCACTTTCTCTAGCGTGGAGATCGGAGTGCTATTACTGCACGTGCGCTCCAATCTCCATCTACACTTCTGGGTTGCTATGACAACATATGACGCAATCACAAGTCCCACCACTCGCAGAGCATTGTGGACTTAGTAGTCCGATGTAGCTATTGTATTTTTTTAACCTTTCCTTCTATTTAGGTTATCCAATGCATTTTCAGATCGGCATGTTTATATGTATAGATATATATAGAAATCATTTTTTCTTTTGTTTAGATTATGGCCAGAGGGCAGATACAATAGCCCTAATAGACAACCCCATCAACCAATCACAAAGTATAGCTGCAACCACATGACTGCGTCTCAACTCAATAAACCATTATGGGAGTAATAGCTTTTTTTCCCTCGGTTTTTAATTATTTTATATTTTAACTATTTAATAAAGGTAAATTCCCAACACTAATTTGTTTATTATATATTGAAATCTGCTATTAGTGACTTACACTCACTAAATGTATTATTTATGTATTCATTTTATGCACTTATGGAATGAATGGATCACATATGTGTTGCCTTAGTCATGTCACTGAGATGATTAAAATTGCTTGTAATTTCAAATGCCCTATAAATAGGGCTACTTGCAGAACCTCCATTATTGTCACTTAAAAAAGCCATCTGTGCAAAACGTGTTGTGATTTTAACCGACTGAGTATTTAATACATTTATATTTTATTTGTTTGGTAAAATTTTTAAATTTAAATAAAATAATAATTTCATTTACTATTCACTATATTTAATTTTATTTGGTCACATTCTTTATTTAATTTTATACTTGATTATTTTATCATTTTTGGAAAATATCCGCTGACAGTGCTGCATTTTATCTACATACATATCCCAGGTGGGGATTGTACCACCCACGCTGATTCCAACGAGCATGTATATGCTCCTTTAAATGTGAGTACAATTTACTTTTATGTACAAATTGTGTTTTCCAATAAAAAGAGCACTATTCTCCTTATTTCTATATTTTACTATATACCCATTGGAAAATACAGAGGAACATCCTTTACAAGCTATATCTGTGAGCGGGAATTATACCGCTTTAAGATCTTACTAAGAGCTGAATTGGATGCTCTTTGTGAGAGCATTTTTTTTCTTTTTATATACACACAGGGTTTGTTCTATTGAGTTGCACTATTGGATCTCCTTTTAATGTATTCCATATGAGATGCGTATGCTGTGAAGATAATAAAATATGTACCAGTGTTCCTTCAAAGACCTAGTTGGGATTCTTCACTTAATATCCTGTGACAAGGATTATATTGTCAGAAGCAGATAGAATCGAGCCAACAGACGGCTACTTGTTTGTGTGTATTTTTATAAAAATTATTGTTTCTGCACTGGTTACAAAAAATATCACACTATTGTTCGTTCACTCTGTTATTTATTGCTGTTTCATTTCTTGGAACCTATCTAAATTGATTAAATACATTGAACTGCCTACTACAACTACAACCGTTCTGAAGGATTTTCTTATTGTTTTAGGACATTCTTTGCAATTAGAGATTCCAGTAACTACTACTTGCATACAACTGTATTCCTTAGCAATACCAGTACTGTCTAGTTATTTGGCGCAACCTGCTTTCTTTCTACAATGGCACGAGCACTTCTCTCTTTCTACTGCTAATGCCTCTCCCTATGCAACCAAGCATTCTGCTAGCATTTCCTGCTGTTCAATTACATTGTCTGCCTACCTTTAAGTCATCTGAAATAATTACTCCTAAATCCCTTTCCTCAGATATTGAGGTTAGTAGGGTATACCTGTAGTTATACCACCTGTAGTTGCCACTGTAGTTTTCTGTGCATGCAGCTTGTACAATAGTCATTTAATGTTTCTGACCAAAATTTCATGTAGACAGTTATTAATATTTTGGGTGATAGAATTTGGGTGATAAACTTTTTCAATAGTATATAACACATGGCTACTTTACCCCCCCCACACTCTCCATTTCTCCTCCCCAGTTGTAAATACCTTCATATGACTGTTCCATCTCATTCTCCGTTCTTCAGGCCTCACTTCACACTCAGACTGCATTTTTTCTCCTCACTTATCCCTCCTGGAACATCAACCCTATTGCACATTTTTGTATCATCAGCAAAAAGACATACCTTACCATCAAGACCTTCTGCAATATCACTAATAAAAATATTAAAGAGAATGGGTCCAAGTACAGATCCCCGAGGATCCCTGACATAGAACCTCTTTCTCTGTAAACTCACATGTAACATGACTCATTTGTCCTTTTTTTTACTGAAGTTACATTTTCAGCTGTAAAGACTAAAGAAAATATTAATTGAGGCAGTCAGCTAGACCTTTTTCCTCTTCTACATACCTTCCTTCTTTAATGTAACAAATGCTTGTTTTACTTTCCTTTTCTCATTTCCGTATCTAAAAAATGGTTTATCCCCCTTTTTTACTGACTGCTATTCTCTCTTCTGTGTGTGATTTGGAGACCCTTATATCTTGCTTAGCCTCTTTCTGCCTAATCTTGTAGATCTGTTTGTCTTCCTCACTCTGGTTTTTTATAATTACTAAATGCTAACTTTTAGTTTTTTGCTATTTTGGCCACTTCTGCAGAGTACCACAGTGGTTTCTTAATTTTTCTGCTCTTCCTGTCAAGCCTAATGGAATTTTCTGTTGCTTTCAGTAGTGCAGTTTGTAAATAATCCCATATCTCCTGGACTCAATTTAAACTGTTCCAGTCTGATAAGGCCTCCTTTACACATATACAAACACTGACAGAGACACACACTAACACAAACATTGAAATTTAAGATGTTTTAGTCAGGGTGGCTTCCCTGCGATCCAGTGGGCATCTGGTACCAACTGCGGGCTGTACTCAGAGGCAGTGATAGGCAGTTTCTATCTTGCTACTTGACCTCCTTTGAGCATTGGGAGGAATAGATTGGACATCACTTCTTCCCAGTGCATCAGTGCATCTGGAGAGGCTGTATGTTGTAAAGCAGGGGTCCTCAAACTGCGGCCCTACCAATGTTGCTGAACTACAACCCCCATGAATCTCTGACTATCTATGTAATTCAAAGAATCATGGGAGTTGTAGTTTAGCAACATCTGGAGGGCCACAGTTTGAGGACCCCTGTTGTAAGGGATCCATGCCATCAATGTATTCTGCAATGTGATCCAGTGCCCAACTGGACCACATAGCATTACAGGGTCTACCACCTTCCTACCTCCATCAAATGTTCCTCTAGTCTTCAATTATTTAAGAAGTCCCTTAAAACCCATCTCATCAGAAAATCTTAAGGCCTCCCAGAGTAGCATCTATTTCACAAACCTGCCTCTTGTTCTCTCTTAAATGGCACACTCTAATCTCACATTCCAGATCTGATACTTTCCCACCTTGTTGCTTGGTTGTTATCCCCCACTATGCCCTTCCTACTGTGGTTTTATATCCCACCTCTAGATTGCTAACTAGTTTGAGCAGAGTCCTTATCAACCTATTGTTCCTGTAACATTCTATAATTGTCTGAATTATTGTTATATTTCCTCCTTTATGATATTGAAAAGTGCTGTGGACTAAGTTGGCACCATATAAATGCCAATAATAACAATATCCTTCTGATGGTGGCCCTGCTGCCCTGGAAGCCTCTGCTTACTGGAAGCATCTCCCTATCTCTAAAATCTCCCTTTCTCCTCCCAGTTCCATCTACTTCTCTCCACCCAGCTCCATCTTCCTCTCTCCCCCAGTTCCATCTCCTTCTCTACCCCACTCCATCTCCCTGTTTCCCCCTGTAGAGCCCTCTCTTTCTCCCCTCAGCTCCATCCCCCACTCTCTCTCAGCTCCATCTTCGTTTTCTCACCTTAGCTCCATCTATCTTTCCTCCCAGCTCCATCTCTCTCTCTTCACCAAGCTCCATCTCCCTCTCCCTATCTCCATTTCTCCCCCACTCCATCTCCCTGTTTCCCCGACTAGAGCTCTCTCTTTCTGTCCTCGGCTCCAACTCTGTCTCTCCCCTCTGCTTCATCTTCCTCTCTCTCCTCAGCTCCCTATCACCCATCTCCCCATTTCCCTTTTCCTTCTCTGAATAAGCAAAAGTGCAAGGAGTGTCTGGCTGCTATTGCTCCTTGCACCTCCTAATAGTGGTCATCCTTTTGGTTGTCGTGGCCCGATGCTGCCTGCCTCAGGCTACATACTCTGTTCCCCAGTTAGGAGAGCTAGGTCATTATGAGGACCCAGTAAGCTTGAGGCTTTAGTTGGCCACCTAAATCTCCTAATTATCGAGCAGGGTATAAAAACTGATATTAATATATTACATTCTATAAAGATAATTTCTTTTCCAAATAGATCAGTAGTTTAAAACAGCATTGCTGTAAGATGTACTGGTGACATATTGAAATCTGTGAACTTGACTAAACAGAAAATTTATGGGTGTCAGACATTTGTCAAAGAGCTAATGAAAAATTTGACGTATATATAAATTATATGAATGATTTCAATAAACAACATGTTGCCAACAGTCTTAGATAATTTAGGCCACAGCAGCAGGGATGTTAAGAAAATGTGAAATATGCTAGTTTGCTCTAAATTTTGCAAGTCAGATTTTTAAAGTCAGTTTTCAAATCACGACAACTCACTGTTTAATGAATAAACCCCTTGGTCATAAATGGAGAAGAAAATATTAGTTTAAATGTCTATGACATTTTTACTATGTGATTTCAAATTATTTAAGTAGCTAATTTAGCAGAAGCTGTAATGGCTGAAAATTCAATTAAACATGAACAGGAAATACCTCGTGTCAAGATTTACTTAATAAATCGATATATATAGACTACCAAATACGAGTACTTACCAATTTTTCCACACTTAATTAATTTTACTGGCTAATAGTGTATTTATGATTAGAGAATGTATAGTCTTTTCAATATGTTTTATTTAATTGCTTGCCAATCAAGAAAAAAATAGTTTCATAACATTTTTAAATTGCTAAATGACTACTGCATACACTTTTTTTTTGTGATTTTAAAATTCACCTTCCAGACATTTCTTACAGGCAACGATTTTTTTTGCCATACCACCAATGTCTGAAAATGAAATTCTGAAATTTGCAAGATACCATGTTTAATGCGCATTTAAAAACATGTTAAAAAGGATGGCGCAGAGACCTGGAAAATATTCTTACACACATAAAGAAAAACACCAGTTTGAACAAAAGCCCAATTATTAATGCATTAAATAAATAAGAGATCGAAAGGGCGTGGGGCATCATGGTGGCTAGAAACACTGCCTGAGCTCTGAGCTTGATAACCATTATCTTTTGATTTTCTGACTACCTGCCTGCTTGGCGGGAGAGGCAGTTGATCTCCTGTCTCATGGGACACAATGCCTTCTAAGCTTACCTGGCAGGCCCGCTCTCCCCTTTGGACCAGGAGTTTATCCTGCTTCCCACTGAAATGCAGCCCGCACCAATGCTGTACTCTGAGGCAGTGCCTGTCAAGATTGAAACCAAGCTTTATTCATCATGATGGTGGCTATGCTTTCTTCCTGTGACTTTGGGCCTGTGCAGCCTTGTCTAGAACACCCAAATCTGGCTGATCAATTATTGCAGCAGCTTGAGGAACTTTTTGACCGCTTTTGGGCCTCCTTGGTGGCACGTCAGTTGAGTGGGTTTATCCCGCCTTCCACTGGAATGCAGCCCGTACCAATGCTGATCTCTGAGGCAGTGCCTGACAAGATTGAATCCAAGCTCTATTCATCATGATGGCGGCTTTCTTCCTGTGACTTTGGGCCTGTGCAGCCTTGTCTAGGACACCCAAATCTGGCTGATCAATTATTGCAGCAGCTTGTGGAACTGTTTGACCGCTTTTGGGCCTCTTGGTGGCAAGTCTGTTGAGTGGGTTTATCCCGCCTTCCACTGGAATGCAGCCCGTACCAATGCTGATCTCTGAGGCAGTGCCTGACAAGATTGAATCCAAGCTTTACTCATCATGATGGCGGCTTTGTTCCTGTGACTTTGGCCTATGCAGCCTTGTCTAGAACACCCAAATCTGGCTGATGACTTATTACAGCAGCTTGAGGAACTTTTTGACTGCTTTCGGCACTCCTTGGAGGCACCCAGTGAGTGGGCCTCCTTTGGGCACTCACTCACCCTTGGCACAACGACTTACAACTTGGGCCAAGGGCCAGAAAGGGCAAAGCCCTAAGGAATCACCCACGTGGACAGAGGATGATCCAGGCCTTTTATCTCTCTCTATCGGAGAAGGACTTTCTGAGTGTTGGAGTCTGTGGCTCAAGGATGGCCTATATTCTGGCCTAGGGCTGGAGTGATGCCCCACATTGCTCCCAGACCATATTTGCATCCTGTACTCTCAACATCAAGTTTTGTGCTGCCCGGATCTCGGAATAGGCTGAATGCTTTCGCTCTCCATAGTCCCTTTGAAGAATGATTAGTTTTGCTAATCCTTGTGGCGACCATCATGTCTTGTCGTAATGTTTTTATTTTTACCTTTATTTTCTCTTACATTAGGCTGGTAGTGCTTTCTTATTGAGATGATGTCCAATCCCAGTGATACATTTCATACCATGTGAACTGTAGCTCTGTCTGAGATACCTTACTACTACGATAATGTTTCATGTATGATGTTCTTTGTGCTCTCTCAGTTGCACACTCTGCATCTCCCTTACATATCTGTCCACTTCTAACAAAATTTCGTCTCATGAAGCCTTTGACATGTAAAACATGCTTGTTTGTTTCTGTTTATTGTTATTTTACTTTAAAAAAAAAAAAAAAGGCTGTTGTAGCTAAGAGTTTATTTTACTCGACTGCATTGTTTGTGCTAGTGCCCTTACTCCTAATTCTATTCTGTGTCATGTATTAATCAAATTCCTCAATAAAAGAAAGATTGACAAAAAAAGAAGTGAAAAAAAGATTAGAAGATTAAGAATATGATTAGAAACTAATAAAATGAAAAACAAAAAAAACAAAAACAAAACAATTTTTTTTTTTTTTAATAATTCCTGCATTTGAACAGCAAGTAACATTAGGCAGCAAAAAAACAGTCCATGAAGAAGCTTCACCACTTAGGAGCCTGTTTTTCTAGTGTACGATGTTATGCCAAGCAGAGGTTTCTAGAGTAAGTCTTTCAGCAGTAGTTTCACTCATCATATCCAATAAGTAGAACTGCTAAATAAGTTGATAGCAGCCACACCACTAGTGCTGTAAGATTGTTATCAGTTGACAGATTTGTAAATGTAGCAACCGTGGGCAGTGAGATCCCATATACATACATTGGCCGTCCCCTGATCAGCTGCTCCTCCAATCCGGTGGACCACCTGAGCCACCTGTCCGCCCTGACAGCCTCCTGGGAACAGGCCACTTTACGCACTCCCCCAAACTTATAAAAGCCCATTCAGCCCTATGCACAGTGCCCTGTTGTGGTTCCTACAGTGGTGTATCCTGGTTTTGTGCTGCCCTAGGCAGGACAAAACTCAGGCACCCCCCCGCGCCACCCCCACCCACGCAACCGCCACCCAACCTTCCCCCCTGCTCCGCCTTCTAAATACACACACACACATTCACTGACAGATACGCATTCACTAGCTAACAGACACACACACTCACTAACAGACACACTCACAGGCAAACACACACACACACTAACAGGCAAACACACACACTAACAGGCAAACACACACACTAACAGACATCCACACTAACAGACACACACACTAACATTAACATACACACTAACAGACACACACACTAACACTAACATACACACTAACAGACATCCACACACACACTAGCAGACATACACACACTCACTAGTGTTTGTTTATTTTTATTTTTATTTAACCCCCCCCCCCAGCCTCCTTACCTTTGGTAATGCTGGGGGGGGGTTCTTCCTCTCCCTGGGGTCCAGTGGCTGCAGGGCGGGCGGGCGGCCGCCGAGGGAGCTCTTCCCCTGAGCGCTCTGCTCAGCTCCCTCGCGCGCCGCCAGCAGAGTGAGGCTGGGAGCCGGAATATGACGTCATCAACACGGCTCCCAGCCTCACTCTGCTGGCGGCGCGCGAGGGAGCTGAGCAGAGCGCTCAGGGGAAGAGCTCCCTCGCCGCCCGCCCGCCCAGCGCTGCAGCCACTGCCGCCCAGCGCCCAGAATGTCTGTTATCCGCGAGGCTAACAAGACATTTGCCCTGGGCATTTGGGGGGTGGCGTTTTTTGCCGCCCCCTGAAAAATGCAGCCCAAGGCAAATGCCTTGTTTGCCTCGCGGCTAATACGCCCCTGGGTTCCTAGTAGGTAATATAGAGTATTACTTACAAGGAAGTATATAGAGTATTACTTTGTCTGTTTATTATCTTTTTGATATTGACCCGGCTTTGTCATGACTACTCTGTTTCTCTGGCTCCCTTGACTCAGCATTGGCATTTATTCCTGTGGTTTCCTTGATTTGGCTTTGGCTTTTGCTCCTGTGATTTTCTGGCTTCCTTTGATTTTGTCTGGTTCTGATGTTTCTATTGTCATTTTATTTTACTATCATTCCGGCCACTCTATTGTTCTGGTGGATTTATATTTTGAATGTTGGTTATATCGTTACAGGAGCTCTCGTACTCCATCCAAGTTCCTCTGCCATATCTGCTGACACAGGGAACTCTAGAACAATTCAGACCCAGTCCCTGAAGTTTGACTAGGGTCTCTCCAGAGCTCTTCCGCCTGACCAGACTACAGCTTTCTCCTTCCAGGCAGGTATCGTCCCCTCTGACTACTCCTCTGAAGCTCTCTTTTCAGGCAGGTATCCACACCTCTGTCTGTGATATAATCAGCCTTTATAAAGGTACTTGTGGAACTCAGGCCTGGCTCTTTTGCCTTTGTCCCATGAGGTCCGAAGACTCTGTTACTGGGATTCCTGAACAAATTAGACACAGGACACACAGTTCCAAAATGAACTGACATAATTCTTTAGTTTGCACAAGGACTTGCCTTTGGGGACAGGTCCTTAAACATGTGGAGACAAACATTTTAAATACAGATATGCAGAATATTGGAGAATGAGCAATTATAATTCTAAAGTACTTGAACTGTATAATACAAATAACATTTGCATGATATTACATATAACATAATAAAAAGCAACAGTTTATGCACTTAGCTGTCTATTTGGTTGCTCTAATTTACATATAAGCATCGTGCAAATAAACACACTTCCGTTAAATCAGAAGATGGTGCAGCAGAGTTATCAATAACAATTAATACTTTATATTTCAACTACTACCATCACAAACCACTTTCAGGGAATCTTGGGACCAGGTCCATAGTCTGTGGGCAAGAGGATGACCTTCAAGCCTCTCCAAAAGGCAATGGCATGGGAGCTTCTGTCACAGTAGCCACAGCTTAGAATCTTCCAAATGTCAGAGATAGCAAGTAGGAACTTGCATTAAGTTATTCTGTTTACTTTCTGGACAATGTACAAAATATTTGGACACCAATGTGGCAGTCTTATAATGAGTGATATTTAAATGGATACTCTTAGCAACAAAACAAGTTTTACCTTAATAAAGCAGTTTTAGTTTGTAGAGTATGCCCTTGCAGTCTCGCTGCTCAATTCTCTGTCATATGGAAGTTATATCAGTTTTGCTTCTGTTTTTGCAGCCATAGCCACACCTTCCCTAGCTGTGACTTACACAGCAACATGAAAACAAAATGGTTTCATCAGATGTAACTGCACAGTGTGTTTACTTTGGATGGTTTTATAGCTTGCTCTGTTAATTGAACTTCTATCACACACAGGGTGCTCCTGTAGGCGGTAATGGAATATTAACAGAGCATTAGTTAAGAAATGTTTAATTAAATAGACTGTGCAATAAAGGAAGTTTAAACATTATCTCTCTCTTTTTCAGGAAGTATGTAGGGAGACTGTGTAGGTCACATACACAAGAGGTGTGACTAGGTCTTCATAAACAAAGTGAATTTAGTCCTAAATGGCAGAGCATTGAGCAGTATGTCTGCAGGTGCATGATCTATACAGCAAAACCACTCAATTAAGCTAAATTTGCTTTTTGCTTATAATGTTCATTTAAGGATTTATGTAGCTGTCAGCCACTATGTGCACTGAAACAAGGACAAGGACAAGGGACACTCTTATCATATGTTTATAGTTGCAGCCAAGGCTACCATTTAGAATTCTTTAGGTTCCTTCCAAAATCATATGCCAATGTACACTCACTAGCAGAAACAAATAATAGCACACACTTATTCACACACATACATACTCAAAGGCACACACATTATAACTCTAACACGTTTCCACAGATACACTTTACAGTTATATAAGTGCATACACAAACAGATAGACATTGCCACAGATACACACATATACACAAATCGATACATACTGCAACCCACATACATACTACCACACACATACCTACTACCATAAGCGCACAAGCACACACTGTCACATAAACAAAAGAAACACCTCGCCAAAACTTTTGAAGCCTTACAAAATATTCTGATGTAAATAACCTCAAAGGGATAAATAGAAACAAATAATAGTGTAAAACAGTACAGATATACATGTGCTGGTGGTGGTAATACACTCACGTTTTCCAGAGCTAACTAAGAGCTCTGCTGGATTGAGCACGGATGGTATAATCCCCGTCAAAGGATGTGTAGATATCGTTGATAGGAGCACTTTGAATTGTGTATTACTCCAGCAGATGCAGGGAACAGAAAGACAAAAAATACTCTAATAGTGATGTACGTTCATATAATTAGAATGTGTACAAATTAAAATGTACTTACATTCTCTGGAGCAGGACTTGCTCTAGTGTGATAAGCCTTAGGTGGCATAATTCCCACCTTGGGATGTAGAAGATATTCAGGAAGCTGGATGGAGGTATATGGCATGTTAGCCAGGACTGGCCACAGCTCTAGTTAGCTTGTGTAATTAATGATGTGTTTGCCATGCGCTTTATGATGACTTGGCCTCTATTTTTCTCTGATATACGGCCCCGGGTAGCAAAGCAGAAACAGCAGGAAAAAAAAAAAATTTGGGACTGTCCTAACAAACCCTGGACAGTTGGGATGTATATTGCACCATAACATTATAGCTGAAGTTATTAGAATTCCTGGTAGTCAGTAATAGATCACCTCCCTAAAGGACACTCAAATGAATACAGTGGTTCTGGTGCAAATATTCTGTCTCTGCATCCTCAGTAATGTAAACACTGCCTTTTCTCAAAAAAGACAGTGTTCACATTGCTTCCTATGTTAAATTGCCACCTCTAATGGCTGGCACTCTGTGGCATCACTGGAGTCTTTTCCTGGTGTGGTCTTTCAAATTTTTGCAGGATCGATATTCAGTATCATCATGCTCTGTATTCCTGTAAACTATGACCTATACATTAAGCAAAGGTTGTGACAGTGTACCTGCATTGCTCTTTTAAGGTGCGTTAAATTGTCTTGCTAAATATACATGATTGGAACTATCCAGACCTTGCAGAAAAATATCACTTTACATCTGATTAAAATGTCTGATTTAAGGGAATAAAATATTTTGGGAAAAATTGTGTTCTTCAGACAACAATGGAAAGAGTGTCAGAAGCACAATTTTACTGTTTGACCAATGTATACTTCCAAAAACTTCTCTCCCCTGGCATCCATTTTGTGCCAGACCACACTCTGCCAACCATAACTTAATCATGCATTATTTCCACAGATGCTGTGCTTTGCTTAATTTGACCTACCTGCGGTTTTAAGGGCAGCAGAACCTCCCCGAGAGGTAGGCATTAAAAAGCATAGTAAATTAACTGTCCTGTCCTTTATTAGTTCCCAAAGCCAGATATCTCTCAAGGTCTTACAAGTTCAATGAAGCGTTTCTTCTGACATGCCAAAAATCAGGGCAGCAATTGTCTTTCTAATCTCTCGTCTGTTTTGTGTTTTTTGTGTGTTTCCTTCATCCTGCTGTTCCATGTGCTGCTTTAATACCTGGATCATTTGCTTAGTTCTATTATTTACTGACTGATTAAAAGGCCTGACATTTTTCATGGAAAAAAAAGACACATGCATTATCAGTTGTCAAGTTCCTTAGTAATTTAAATGTGCTTTAAACGCATTATTTTTAACTTTAAATATTGGCTTTTACAATCATCTTGTCAGAGAATTTTTTTTTAAGAAAAATAAGGAAATCGTAATGTTTATGTTAAAGGCATACAAAATACACTTCGCTCCTGCTTTCAAAATTGGAATTATGCTCTTTGACATCCACAAAATATGTGGATGACAAAGTGACCTTAATTGTGAAATTGCCATAAAATGCATATTCATACTAGAAGATTGGAATACTTCTTCCTAGATGAAAGTTGCAAATAGGTAGGGGGTGTGCTTAATGTATAAATGAAGTGATAGCTATAAGCATAAATAATTGTGGCTAGAGCCCAGGCAAAGTAGAGGTCACCATCTTGCTTTTGTTAATGATTCTCCCTTATCCAAACTTTGGCCTCATTTGGAACCTTTGGGAAACAGAGAGGATAGAGCGGCAGAGCCTCTCTCCCCTGACATCCACACTATTTACCTGCTCCCTCCTCAAATCTTCCCTCTCACCACTCACTCAGCCATGCACAAACCATCCCTTTCTTCCCAAGTAGGCCCCATAGTTCCCTCCGCACCAGAACTGACCCAAGACCATACCCCTTCCAGTGGACAAGATCCTGTAACCTGCCCCTGAAGACCCTGTAAGCCAAAATACATTGGACTTTGTATTCCTCCTGATTCTGCGGTAGAGGAGGTGTAGGCAAATTGGGCTTGGTAAACGGATTCCACAAAAAAGGTTTCAACAGGGACACATGGAAGTTGTTAGGAATGTGCATAGAAAGGGGCAAATCCAATGTATATAAGACAGGATTCAATTGCCTGAGAATTTTATACAGTTCTATAAGTTTTGGTGTTTTGGTGCCACTTGTACATTCAATTTGATATTATGTTTACTCAACCACTATCTATTCCATTTATGATAGGTAGGAGCAAATTTGTGTCATCTATCAGCAAATTCCTTGTGAGCATCACTTCTCTTGTTCAGGACGTTCTGAACCTGCTCCCACATTTTGCGTAAATCGTCCAAGGCAGGCATTCCCTGTGAAGGAAAGACTCCGACAAGACATTAGGATGAAAACCTACATTCATGTCTACAACTGTTTTGAGTATTTTTTTTCCCAAGGAAGCAGGTCTGCCCAAATGTTCTTGTGATTGGAAAAGAAACAACGTAACTACTGCTTTAAAAAAATCAATTTTTTTTTATTCTTTATTTTGGTCCACACTGCACGTACAGTACACAATGCATTTTAATGTGAAAACGTCATCAGAGCCTACAGTAATACACCCCTTAGGGTAGAATAATGGCAGACAGTAAGAAACATGCAGTGTGAATTTTGATATAATAAGGAAAATGATATTCCAGCTTTTTAGTTAGTATCTAAGTTTTAGAACAAATTCCTATTGTGTACAGTTTATAAAAACTTGTCCCACATGTAACTTCCATTATTATTTACAACCTGGCAAACTAAAAAAGATAAAAAAAAATTAAATGCTCTAAACTCTGTGATAGGATTCTCGCACCATTCTCTGATTACAACCTCTAGCCTGGGTCTCTTTTCCTTGTTCTTACTTACTAAGGTGGCTATAGCCCTCATCAGTGGAAGTGAAATAATAATGGAAGTTACATGTGGGACGAGTTTTTATAAACTGTACACAGAACAATTGGGCAGACCTGCTTCCTTGGGAAAAAAAATCGGATGATATGTGCTGTTCCCCCTACGCTTAGATATTGTGCATTCTTCACCAATTACATACCTATCCTTTGGTGGCTACTTGCTAATATGGTGTCTTAATTTGTAAGGTAGGTATTGTCAGCCACTCCAGGCATTAATAGTTGAGAGTCGCAGATGAAAAACAAAACAAGGATAATACTAGTAAAACAAGATTATAAAACAAACAAAAAAAACAAGGCAAAATGTAGTAAAAACTTGGTGAGTCTTTTAGAGCAAAAGATGGGGAAGAGTTTGTTACGCATCTTGGTGAGTCTCATAAGGCTTTAGCAGTACCAGCTGAACAGATCTATGGTGGGTTCAGCAGTCTTGTCTTCTTATTCACTGTTCCCATCTCGGTGTTCCATCCTCACTCCGAGTTGGTCACTTCAGTTGCAGGGATTGTGTCTGCAGTCAGTGAAGGGGAGGCCTGCCACGGCAAGTGAAGTGCCTTCAAGAATTTTGCTGGATCCTCATGCACTGATAGGGTTAAGACAGAGTCTCCAGGCTGCACCACAAGAGTGCCTGATGTTCCCCATCTGTATCGGATCCCATTTTCACGGAGCTCCCTCGTCACTGGCATGAGCTTCCGCCTCTCTAAAAGGACATTGAAGAGTAAGTCATCATATACCCGGATGGAACAGCCATCCACCATGATGGTAGGGGTATTCCTTGAGTGAGCCAATATTGCAGATTTAATAGAATCATCCTGGGTAACTGATGTTAGCTATGATGTCCCTGGGTGCATCCGCAGGGGCAGTTGGGACCTTCTGTATTCAAAATGCAGATGTGATGGGTAAAGCACCCACTGTGGATAGAACTCTCAGTGCCACTGCCACTTCATTGGTAAAATCCAGAGTAGCCTCTGTGCCCACTCTTTCAGGTACACCGCGGGTCCGTATATTTTTCTTGCGGTGCCGTGCTTCTAAAGTTGTGACCGTGCGGGTGAGCTTTTGGATTTCCTGGGACATGGTCTCCATTTGGGCCTGAGCCTCCATAAGCATATGCTTTCTTTTCCCTTTTCTTGATTCCGCTGCACTGGCTCGTGTGGTGAGGTCGTCAACTTCAGTACGCACATCATCTAGGTCAGCCTTCCAGACCTCACGCAAGTATACCAACAGTTTTTGCTCATGGCTCTCGATGGTGTAATGCTGTCTTCCTCTAGAGACTCCTCCGAGTCCCTGGAGTCTCGAGGCCTCGCAGGTGCCATCTTGGGCTGCGCGGTTTGCTGCGGCCTTTCAAAAGACATACGAATGTCTGTCAGTTTAGAGCTCCCCAAGTGGGTCAATTTGTGATTTTTATGTCCCATCTCTCTCTGGGGGGGGGGGGGGTTCTGAGTTACACAGGTATGTGTTTTGTGATCAGTTAGGTGTTTCTCCATCGCAATTTAATCTGTATAACAGTGTGGCCTGCAGAAGCTCCACATCAGTATGTCTTGTTCCTTGCTCAGCTAGCCATGCCCTCGTAACTAATGCCTAGCTAGACCTTTCAGTTTTTCCATTCATTTGGGGATGATAAGAGGAACAGAAGTAAAGGTTAATGCCTAACTGGGAGCAAATTATTTCCCAGAACCTAGATACAAATTCAGTACTTCATGTTAAATACAATGCAAGCAGAATATTTCTTTGGCAAACATACTGGATCATTTTTGTGAAGTTGGGGGTTCTGTGTTGAACAAACTGTTTGTTAGGAGGTCTATGGTTAAGAGCTTGATTCTGGGAGTCCTGTATCTCTTTTTGAAGATCAGAAGCAATCACTATTTTAGTAGACGCTGTGATTTTATTATTTAATATTATTGGAATCGGCTCAGATGGTATGGGCTCAAGTCATTCAAACTGACATAACAAAGCATCAGCTTCCAGACCTGTAAGCAAGTATAAAATTCTACTGTAAGAAGAAAAATGACCACCATCCTGTCTAGACGTCAGTATTTTAGCCTCTGCAATTAATGAGAGGTTTTTATGATCGGTATGAATAGTAACTGGTACTGATAAAGGAGTGTATCCACACCTTTAAAGCTAGGAAAATGTCTCCTATCTCATATCTGCTTTTAGTGTCAGACAATTTTCTGGAAAATAATCCACTTGGATGAAGAGACTGATCAGAAGCTTTTTGTTGTGACAAAACAGTACCAACTCCTGTTTCCCAAGCATCAACCTAGACCACAAAAGGTAGAGAGGAATCAGAATCTTAAATGCAGTCACAGCCTCTGTAGTCCATTAATGACAGCCTTTAGTCACTTTTGTCATATTGGTTATGGGTGCTATTATAGAGGAGAAACCCTTAAAAAGATACTATAGTCACCATAACAATTACAATCTGCCTTTTCACATAGCTCCTTAGGGACACCTCCACTGGCAGTTACTCAGCCACTAAAGGTGCTTCCTGGGTCAGTGCTGCACAATGTGCAGCACTGACATTCAGCACCCTTACGCTCTGCATGGAGGCGCTGAACTTTCCTAATAGAGATACATTGATTCAATGTATCTCAATAAGGTGATGCTGACTGGCCAGGGTGATGTTGGGCTCCTCTCCACCTCCTTGGCTGACATAATTAGAATTACCGATCTCAGACAATCCATTTTTCCAGATTACATTCCCATTTCTGTATAGCTGGTATTAGAAGCCTTTGATCTTTCTTATCAGGTTTGGAGGACAAATGTAAAACACCCTAATCCTATGATACATAAACAACTGTTTGCCAGTGGTCCTTCTGCAGCATTTATTTGCCCAGGTTGTACATATCTAAAGTCAGCCTTGACGTGCTAGTTATACATTCTGTTCGAATGAAAACTAATGCTAAATTTCTTTAAACAAAAATCCTCAGGTAGTGAAGAGGTTAAACACATGCTAGCAAAGAATTCTGGTTATCCGTTTATGACCGAGAACAGCAACTAACTAGATTTTCTAGACACGCATGGAGAGCATTAGGCACTCTTTTAACGTTAGTTCCAAAATATTTTGAAGGGTTCAAATGAAAACAAAATACAGAAGATAAAGACTAATTACAATAGGTAATTAGAAATTCTAAGCCTCGGAATCATCCTCTATAATTAATGTATTTAGCAGTGGTAGATACAATTTTTTGGAACTGGCACAAAGGAATCAGAGAAACAAAGAAAAGATTTCTGGAGAATTGTTGGCAGCATTTTATTCTTTCCTTTTTTTTCTGTATTTGTTTGTTTTTACTATGTTTTTTTTTCTTATGACACAACAAAGAAGTACTTGACAAAGATACATATTTTCTGGCAGTAAATGTTTGATCTTGACTATGCATGGAAATCCGAAACAATTTTTTCTCTTCTCTCCGAAGAGTGTTTGCTAAAAAAATGTCCGTATGAGCAATCCAACATTGACCACAACATTATTCTTTTTCGTAAATTTTGACCAAGGGTTCATACAAGTGCATATTAGAAGACTAAGTGCAGTTGCAGTAAGTAAGCCATCTGCCAAAACTGTTCTATGGGTAGTTGCAGTTATAAATATTAATAAAGACGTGCCGTGTGCTTGAAAGATGTTATGGGTAGAGCATAACAATATCCAAACAAAGTACAGGGTGTTCAAGGCTACTCTAGATTTAACCACATATTTTGCTTAAATGGAAATAAAGGGACACTGTCATTTGCAACACACATGAATGATAATGCTTCTTTCAAGTAGGTATACAAATTGAATCAGCAGAAGTAGCATTTGGGTGACAATACATCTATATATTTTTTAAGAACATCTCGGGCACTGGAAGAATGAAACATTAAATGGGCTATTTAAAAAAAAAATATATATATTTTGCTTTTATATTACACAGCCTTGTTAAAGTGCTCTTGTCCACCCAATATTTGCCTTATGTTGGTTAATTTGTTTGAAGATACTCAGGAATGTCTAAGAGTCTCTCTTTTGTCTCAGTAAGGATTGTATATGGTTGAAAAACACTATATAAATTGTTGGGATAGGAGGTTTGCTTTGATATTGACAGGTTAGTTTACACTTTAATGAGCAATGCAGTGGTACCTAAAACCTCTATAATTTAAATGAACATAGGGATTTGGGATGGTGGATAGGTAATTAAAAAAATAAAAAAAATCTTAAAGTGACAGCCAGCCCCTATGTTGTGGTAGAGCAAATCTACACTCAGTAATCTCTCACTGCCATTTAGATGTGGACGGATTTGTATGATAACTTGTATGAAACTTCTTATAACAATAATAAAGTACACAAAGGTAAGCTTTGCAATATACGAGGAGCTGGTAGGTTAGAGGATTAATTGATATGGAATGAAAAATAAATACCAAAACTCTATAACAAGATACAGTAAATAAAATATGGAAATAAAACTCAACCCTTCATAAAGCTGTTACGTAACCATTAAAAGGGGATACTGAGAGTTTTTCATATAAAATAAAAAAATAAAAATATTTTAAAAATAGTGAAAATAGAGTAGATCACATATATATGAACATTAAATAGACAATATATAAATATAATTAATACAGATGAATAAGTGATTCATGAAAAAAATGAATTGTATTTATATATTGGCAATTTAATGTTCATATATTTGTTGCATATATTTTAGTTTAACTAGAAACATATATATGTTTATATGTTGTCGTTTTACAAATGAAATATGTTATATCAAAGAATATTTACTGACCCTGGATGGTGAAATACAATGGAAACCTTTACGAAACATATATATATATTTCTGTGATCTTTATTGTAAAGGTCATATTCATATTTAAGCAGAAAGAAATGTTCTTTTTATTTACTCTGCATGCTTTTTCTGTTCAGCGCCATCAGGAAGCTGTTCAATAACCACAAGCAGCTAATGGAAAAAATATTAATGCTGCAGTGAAAAAAATACAAGTTTAAAATGATGACTATTTACATATTATGTTAAAGAAGAACTATATCTTTCCAGGAACTTCAATACCTTCACTTATCCCCTGTATAACAAATATTTGTTTGAGAGATCTTAAATGCGAAATTGACGGAACACAGTAATGTTAGAAATACAAACATGTATTCATTACATTAGATTGTTCTAACAGTTAATTAGATGTTGAAGCCGCCCGTAAAAAAAAACAAAAAAAACTTATAACTTTTATATTAAAAACAACAAAACGCGTTTCGCCTCAATAGTTTCAGCTTCATCATGAAGCCGACACAATTGAGGCAAAATGCATTTTGGTGTTTTATTTGTTTTTATACATATTTCTACATTGAACCTTTGTGTTACTGCATGGTGGAGTATATTTGCTTGTTATTATGTAAGTTTGACCATTGTGTTTATATATCTTCTGGTCTGCTTATTACAGTCTGCACTATTATCGGTTTTTCCTTTTTTTCCCCCTGGGTTGCTGACTAAGTGTAAAAAGGCAGAAAAGTAATTGAAGAAAATTCCTTTTTTACAAAAAACATGTAGACGCGACTCCAAAATTAAATAAGCAAGAATATTCTGGTTTTTATCATACTTATAGCAGTTCAAAAGGTGCAATAACAGGGTTACCTTCTCGGTGCTGGAATCCTCCCAGTAGTTAAATGATACTTCCCACAGGACAAGTTTGTTGATCCGCACTCATAGGGAATCTCCAAAAATGAATCAGGAGGAAATCATAGAAAAAAATGCACATTTATTGAAGTCAAAAAAGAAAATATATATGTCAAGATACTAGAATAGCAGTCCTCATGTATGCTGTATTGGTCCAAGACATGTTTTGTACCACTCTGGGTGCTTTCTCAACAACAGTTTGAGAAATAGAGATGGGCAATTCGTTTCGTTCCGAATGTACATTTGTATGCATTTCATGCCATTTGGACATTCAGATGCTTAAGAAGTGCCGAGGTTTCAAAGCGCCAAAGTTCCAAAGTTTGGTAGTTTGGGAAGTGCTGAAGCGCCAAATCTCCGAAGTGCCGAAGTGATTTGGATTTCTGAAAAGTGGCAAAATTATGTGAATGATGACAGGAATCTTGACCAATAAGCTAATTCCTTCTGCAATGTAATGCTTGCTTGCCCAATCCGGTTTCACTATTCCTTGTCCAATGAAATTAGCAAATTTTTGTGATTGATGCTAGAGAACAGCAAATTAATGGTGATTTTGTCACTGACACTTGGCCAATGAAGGCTAACAGAGTCATTAAGGTGGGATAGTATATAAATCACTGGTAGACATGTGCAATTTGTTTAGTTCCGAATGTACATTTGTACGAATTTCATGCGTTCGGACATTCGGATGCTTACGAATGTCTGAAGTGCCGAGGTTCCGAAGCGCCAAAGTGACGGAGTTCGGTAGTGACGAAGTTCGGTAGTTCGAATGTCATTGGTCCGAATTGCCGAAGCAAGCAAATTTTTTTACTTACCCGAATTTCCGAACCGAACCAAATCAAATTTTTTGCCCATGCACATCCCTATTGAGAAAAGTGGTGCGAAAGGCTTCTCTAATCTTTCTTTAAGTTCAGTTTCTTTGGTCGCCCCCCTGTACAGCAGCTATGGGTGGTCATATGCTCAGGTTTTGGACTTTTTATACTTTGTTCACTCACAACTTACTTTTCACATGCTTGGACCAATACAGCATACATGAGGACTGCTGTTCTAGTATCTTGCCATATTATGTGTTTTCTTTTTCGACTTCAATAAATGTGCATTTCTTCTTTTCTTGTCCTGTGTGAAGTATCATTTGCTAGCTAAGTGTTCCTGCCAGATTGGATGATATCCTTTCAAGGAAAAATCAACATATTTCCTGCTGGGTAGTTTAAAGAACCCACAAGCTCTGTCACTGTGAGCCCGGGATTGTCTCTTTTTTTTTTGTGAGTGTGTGATGGCAATTTCTAAAATGTTGATATTTATTTAAAAGAAAACAGAGCATTGTATAAAAATGTTTAACACTATTTATATGTGATTCTCAATGTTTTACTTCCACTGGTGTAATTGTCAAATAAGTAAAAAAAGTAAAGTTCCCCTTTAAGTTTTTTTTTCTATGCACTAACTGCTAAGCTAAGGTTAGTATGATCTGTTATATATAAATTTGCTAAATGGTGTAGCAGAATTGCTCTGTTCTCCACCTCAATCCAATACTTGTACTAAAGTCTTATTTTTGCAGGCACTTTACAGCCGTGCAACAAAAATGAGATCTCTACATTCTATAAAACATTTGTTATTAATAAATGCAACGATCCCTCTTTATCACAATATACAATTGAAAGAAAATGGTGCATCAAAACAAAAAAAAAGGTTAACACAAACTAGAAATTATTTTTAGTGTATTATTTACTTGTGTAAATTCCAGGAAAGTGCATTTTCCCCTTTAAATGCTTTTCCCCTAAAGAAATTAACAATTTATAACAGAAACTTGTGATAACAGTCTTTTTTTGTTTAGACATTAGCGATATGATATAACAAAACTGCCCTGTTTTTGCCTTGATACTGTGCTGCTACAAAGTATTGTTTTTGCAAGTGCTTTGTAGCTGTGAAGTTAAATGAGATGCATTTCTGTCAAACATTTGCAATGTAAAAGTACAATGGTCCCTCACGATCACTAGTTCTGTTAAGACTTGCAGTTTTTTTGATCTTTCGTTTGTTTTTTGTTTTTTTCATGCTTTCTTCCATCTGTGCTTTTTTCCATATGTTAATACCCCCACAGCGTCCCTGTGTCAAAATGGTGTATTTCAAGTGAGCCAAGAACTCTCATAGGAATCCTTTCATCTGACACATGACTATGGATTCTACCTTTCTCCAGCTGGATACACAGACTGAGAAGAGGTAAAAGAGCCTTCTGTTTAGTCTGGCCATGTCATTAAAGATTATTCATATGTACAGACGAAATAGTTTATCCAACGGCATAAAGTCTTTTAGTATTAACATTTTGCTTGCTCATCTGTGACTCTGGATTAACTGAATTACAGATCTTTCCATACATCTTGATGATAATATAACAATTATAATATTGAGAATTGTATGGATTATGTTTTAAGACATATGTAAGGGGAGGATTTCATAGCATGATGTATCTTTGTAATATGTATATTTTCACTGACGAAATCGTGAATATCAATGTTGACATTTTTTGTGAAAATAAACGGTAAAATATAACACTCAGAGCTATGAGCCAGTAGGGAATGCCAAGCAATGTGCTAGTTATTTCAGCTTGTGCCAATACCATAACATTTTCGAGGCATTTTTTTTTTGCCCTTGAACGTAGTAATCATTAATCTGAATGGTGTGCCAGAGCTAGATTATAGCTGTCTTTGGAAGAAGGACATTCCATGTGGCTCTTTTGCATAAACATTGTTTCAGTAGAAAAAATAGAAGCCTTAATATTAACAATGGTAGTGTTGGAATATTTGATCAGAGCAGATATTCTTTATCTCTAGTTTTCAAATATATTGCATTTAAACTGGAGTTGTCACACCTTTAAGGGTTATTCATGAAACACCAGATTTTGTGCCGAATTGACAAAATCCGGTGAATATGACCATATTCCGACTGAACTGACAATTTTCGGATTTACTAAAGCCAAATGTGGTCAGGATTTGGTAGGTTTGACCCATTTTGTAATATGGTTTAGAGGAGTAATATCCGCATCCAAACCAATTTACAGCACAGGCATCTTAGATTTTTCAACACTCGCAATGCGGCCAATGATAAGCTGAATGCACTCAGCAGGATGAATATTTGCAAATGATCATTTATTTGCTTTTTGCAAGTGAATTGATAATTTTAAGCAGTACCTCCCCGCTGGCAGTTCTAGCAGCCTCAGCAGTGTGATGGTTGATTATGTTATGAATGGCCAGTACTTTCCAAGTAGGTGCCACATGGATAAAGTAAAAAAAAAATCCCAGGGGGTCAATAAGACCCTATTGCTACATTGAAGGTAATGTACCTTCACCTGCCAACATATTTATGCAAATGGGGGGAGGGGAGAGGGGGCACAGTCCCCCATGACTCCACCCATGGGCCTCAGTTAGGGGCTACTTAAAATTGTAAGAGAGGGGGACGTATTGTCTCTCCCCAGCCCCCTACTATTTATAATAAAGAGGGGACCTATTATCCCCTCTACCAGCCCGCACCCATGCTGGGGGGTGGGAGCTTTAATATATATAATAAATTTAGGGAAGGGGGGCAGACAAATAGATCTAGTTTCCCAACTGATGCTGAGAAGACAGTGCACTAAAATAAACTCTGATATACTTAGAGAGCAAGCACATGTATACCAATTAAGTGCATTTTATTAATTTGCAAGGTACAGTATTCTTAACCTAGAATCAATTGGCTCTGTGGGCATAAACGAGGGAAACCACTTGCCATAGTTATCTCTTTCCAGGCAATTACACATGACTTCTAATGTTGATTAAAATTTAAGAAAAAATATAGAACCCTGGTCTTCCAGCTGTTGTCAGACTACATTTCCCAAACTTGTCACTATGTGTGCTGGTGCTGTAGGGAGACACTAGCTGGAGAGTTAGAGTTGCAGATTAATCTTTATTAGACTAGTGTTACTATGAGTTAATGAACTCCTGTTCTACGTTCCAAGCTAATTAGTTTCACCAACAGACTGTATTTATTTTGTAAAAATATATAACCTCTGACCAAATCTCAATATGTTTTCTTAACATCAACGCAATCTGCAGTGATTTATTACTTTCAAAAAAATTCCTTTCATAAGTGCTTAAGAGCAGAGAAGGAAAATACATATATGTTCTCCATCACTATTTAATAAATTTCTTAAAGTGCTCTTAGGGTTAATCTTTATAATTCTGATTCTTCCCCCACTCCAAGTCTTTTTGCATAACAAACTAATAGACATATGTAATACACTAAGTCCTTCTGAATTTTTGACGTTCAGAAGCTGATGTCACCATGGTAACTTAAATGCCCACTCCCCCGGTCCTCGTCTCTTGTTCTAAACGATGACAGCTCTCCTATTTATTTCTTCTTCTCTCTCTCTTTTTTTTTTTACAATATTTTTTTTCCCTTTTTGCTTCCCAGCTGAATCATCCAGGAATTAATTCACAGAATTCTATTTGATGCACAATGTGTAACGTTCTGACCAACCCCTGAAAATTTGTACATGATGTTATATAGCTGTCTTACTGTGTTTAACACAAACAGGAAAGGAACAAAATATGTAGTGATAAGATAAGAATTATATGGGTGCATTGATGGCAACAGTATGTGAAAGATAGTACACATTTTATTTTTCATGGCTATTGCTCACGGTTATACAATAGAGTTGGTATATGGGTCATTTGAGGAACATTTATCATTTGCGGAAAAAACAGAATATAGGAAAAAGGTGGAATGACTGTGTAGATGGTAAAATTGAATCAAATAGTTGACAGCCTTTAATGAAACACTACACACATAGAAGACTTGCTTGTATATGAGCTGAAATGTGATTATGCATCTCTCCTGAGATATCTGACGTATTAATGCTGTTATTTTTTTAAATGATGCACATTTTAAACAATGGGACATTGGGGAAGATTTCTTTTTTACAAACCTCATACAAGGGATGGCCAAATGGTAACCAATAGGTTGTCTACAAGTGGAGGACTACTAAATTTAAAGGGAGCATCCAAGTACCAACACTTTATCTGGAATGCATGGTTAGTTCACTGTTTTCCAAGTCAGCTCCCATGGCACAGAAACAACTCAGTATCCCCTGTGGAAATGAACTGGAAAATGCCGAACGCTTGGACAATTGGTGTGCTGTAAGAAGTGATTTGGCATTCTTTGAGTTAGATCACATCTACATTATGCTGATTTAGCAATTTATTATGTTCCTTTTCTTCCTTTATTTTCCTTTCCCTTTCTTTCTATTCCCCAACTATTTATTTTTGACCCATGATTGAACCCTTTTTAGTCTTTCTTTCAACTTTTAGTGCTTAATTTAGCTCTTAGCATTCTATAAAATAAAGCTGATGATTGAACTACAGCTCCCAGAAACTCTTGCTATTCTCATGAAGCACTGATTTATAGGATGAGCTAAACAGTACTTTAAAGGGACACTATAGTCACCAGAACAACTACAGCTTATTGTATTTGTTCTGGTGAGTTTCTACTAATGATTCTTTATTACCTTCAGGCTTTTTGCTGTAAACACTGCTTGTTTTAGAGAAAATGCAGTGTTTACATTACAGCCTAGTGAGAACCTCACTGCCACTCCTCAGATAGCTGTTAGAGATCCTTCCTGGGTCATGGCTGCCTAAAATGCATCCAAACATTCAGCATCTCCTCCCTCTGCATGCAGACACTGAACGTTCCTCATAGAGATTCATTGATTCAATTCATTTCTATGAGGAGATGCTGATTGGCCAGGGCTGTGTTTGAATTGTGCTGGCTCTGCCCCTGATCTGCCTCTTTGTCAGCCTCAGCCAATCCTATGGGGAAGCACTGTTTTTGGATCAGGCTACCACTTCTGCTGATGTCAGCAGGCAGTGGGCAGGTCAAAAGGAAACAGGGACAGAGCCAGAAGCTCAAGACTTTAACACAAGTAAGATTTTACTAGCTTTAGGGAGGCATGAGGATGGCTAGATGGTGGTTTTAACCCTATAGGGTCAGGAATACATGTTTGTGTTCCTGACCCTATAGTGTTCCTTTAAAAAGTAAAGTGGGCGTCATGATTAGCAGAGCCACTCCCTGCTCTCACCAAGGCTCACTGAAGAAGCTGCAAAGCCTAGTAATTTGCAGAAATACATTTTTTTAATAATAATGCAGCTGCGGGATCAACAGGGATTTGCCTGAAATACCTTTGCAGTCACAAGACATATGTAGAAAAAATATAACAAGTCCCTTAAAAGTGTGTTCTGGGTCGTGCTCTGTGTAAGGGCAGTCCTAGGAATTACAGGTTTGCTAGAGTCACCATAGCATATATAAGGTATGATAACATTTTTAAATGACAACATTGTCCAGAACTGACATTATAAGTGAAACTTAAATTTCAATTTCCAGAGTTTGTTTTAATGATAAAATTCTGAATCATTAAACATGTTTATCTCCTGAACATTCACCCTATAAATAACTCTGTAGATAATATTATCATGTTAGAACATTGTGTTAGTCTTGCAAATATTTCATAATATATTAAGTTACACTGATACTTTAACCATGGCTTGGTGTTTCGGAAGAAATACAATCTTTCGACTCAGTTTTTTAAAGCTTTTTCAATTAATTTCTGAAAGGTTTAATTTAATGGTTTATTTATGACTGGAATTGGCTGTGTCTGGTTTTAAACAATATTTTGTCTGAAAGGTGAATAAAAAAAGTTCACCTTCATTTATCAATGTTAAGTCTGCTCTGATGTAAGTGCCAAATGTAGTTAAGTGACGCGCCATTTGACAAAGTGGTTAAACGTAAATCCATTCCTTCAAATAAAAAGAAGAGAGAGTTTTCTCATAAAAAGACTAATAACTTGTCTATGTGTTAGCAAAGTAAATGTATTTGGAAGTTTTTAATACTAAAGGAACCATGGCCTATTTTCACTAAACAGTGTTACTTTAGTAAAAAAAAAAAAACACTTAATATTCTATATATCAATGGTGCCTGCTTTGTTGCAGAATTCTTTAATGACCCTTAGTGGTCTCTCAAATATTTTAATAGTAACCAAGGGACTCAGTACATAATTGTTTAGTTCACAAAATCACAACAGGTATACCATTAATCTTTTCTGTCAGTTTACCCTCTGCCCTTTTAAAATCTGTGCAACCCCTTCAGACTCTATCAGATCAATTTTATCATTTCATATCTCTAAGCTCACTTTTTAAAATATAAACAAAACATTTGGTATCACAAGTCTACTAAAAAAAAAATATTAATTGTATACATCTTTTTTCAACTACAGAATTCAATAATTCTAACACAAAATTATGCCCTTCGTTAAATCTTACACTACTACTGGTCAGATACAATGCCTATAGTACTCATCAGCCTCAATACATCATTTGTATTTATAAAGCTCTGCAGCACTGTACAAAGGGTCTTCGGCAGAGTGTAGGGGCCTTGACAGGACATACTTATGTATTAGGGAGGATAGGTAGGTTGGAGCAGCAGTATGTAGAGATCTGTAAGCAGGAACCTGAATTTTAAATTGAGCCCTGTATCCTATGGGAAGCAAATGCAGGGACTGACAGAGGGGGAGGCGTGGGAGATGCAGGCAGACAGGAAGACGAGCTTTGCCACTGCATTCATTATAGATGGTAACTGGGCAAGTTGGGAGCAGGTAAGACCACCGAGAATTGCAGTTGTCAAGGTGAGAGAGGATAGTGGCATGGACCAGCACCTTAGCTGCACCTGGTGTTACGTAGGGAATATAACGCTATGTTTTTGAGATGGAAGCGGCAGGGTTTGGCGAGTGACAGGACATGAGGGGTGAATGAGAGGTCGAAGTCAAAGACAACACTTTGGCAGTGATCCTGCAAGGTAGAGCTGATCTGATAGTAATGTTGAGACAGAGAAAATGGGAGTAGCAACACTTGAGGGAGGGAAGACCAGAAGTTCTGTTTTGGACAGGTTAAGGAAGGAGCAGACATCCAGTAAGAAATAGTAGAGAGGTGGTCAGAGATCAAGAGAAGACATAGATTTGTGTGTCATCTGTATAGAAATGATATTGGAGTCCAAAGGAGCTGATGAGAATTGTAAGGGATCAAGGATTGATCCTTGGGGAACACCAAAAGAGAGGGGTTGGGGAGAAAAGCCAGAGCCAGAGAAAGAAACACTGAAAGAGCCCTGGGAGAGGTAGGAGGAGCACCAGGAGAGAGCAATATCTCACATACCGAGATGACGAGGAGGGGAAGAAATACACAACTCTTTCAAGAATCTGGGATGCAAAAGGCAGGAGTGAGATAGGGCGGTAGTTGGACGGGGGGTTAGGGTCAAGGTTGGACTTTTTAGAATGAGGGTTATAGTTGCATGTTTAAAGGCTGAAGGAAATATGCCAGAGGAGAGGGAGAGATCGAGAATAACCTATATCCATACAGATGTACCTATATCCATAAGATGATGTACATCATAATTATGGTGCTAGTTCTTTTATTTTTATTTCTAGTTAAATATTTATGGCTGTGTCTTATACTCTGAGAAATATGATAATTTATTTTCACTGGCTAAGTGAATTCACTCCCTGACAAGTCACACTTTGGCAAATATCCCTGTTAACAAAATCTTAAAATTTTTCATTCTGAGGTTTTATTTTTCATTTTACACGCAAGATAATGATTACCAAACATGCTCATCGTATAAACTGATTATCTAACAGTACAGTGTGAATTAATGATTCAAAGCTGCAAAATGTATGATAAAAATATAGAAAGTGAATAACAAGTCCCCTCTCTAATAAATTATATAAACACATTATTTTTTTTTAAATAAAATTATATTACAAATATCCTATATTTATTTAAGTACTATTTACATTGACTTCCAAAGAAGCTTTAATTAAACATTACATACAAGTAAACACGAGTGCACCAACTTGAAAACTAATTAGCACTAAATAAACATGTTTTATTTTGTTATTAATTAATGGATACAAGATGGTTTGACATTCAAAGTCTGTTTACACAGTCTTGAATCAGCCAAATTATGACAGTAGATTACCAGCCCATTTAAGGGTATGTGTGATAGCTCTGATATTATATGTTCAACACGGAAAGTAACAACATCTCTAGTACCAGATTCTGCAGCATTAGCCGACTGCCATTCACAGCAGTAGCTCTCAAACCATCATCTGAGAGGGTCTTCTGGTTTCAACAACTGACATTCACAGTGACTGATCACTTGAGGTCATGTGGCAGACTGCTGTATTCAACAAATACCATTCAACCGCCGTTCACTAACCGTCATGGAATAAAGATTGCTGAACTCAGCCACTACTTGATGTAGACGGAAAATAAGTAGTCTTCATCTTCCTTACTTTATATGTGGGGCACTAAAGGATTTGTATACATGATGACAGGGCTTATGAGTACACATACATATATATATATATATATATATAATTCCTTTCCTGCAACCATCATTAAAAAACAAAAAGTGAAACACTAAGCCCTCGGTAAATACTATTTAAAAAAACCTACCTTTCTACCCTACCTTTACCTCTTGTGTCACTATACCCCTCTCCCTCTAGCATGTCAGCTCATTGAGCAGGACCCTCAACCCCTCTTTTACTGTGCATCCAACTCGACAGGTCACATATATCACATATACTTGTTTGTTAGTCCACCCATTGTACAGCGCTGTGGAATTTGTTGGCGCTTTAGAATAATTATAATAAGATAATGATGATTGCTGTGCTGTATAGCTTGTAGCCATGAAAAAAGGTATTTTATTAGAATTGGTTATTATGATCTTGTAATGGCATGACAGGCGTGTAGTCGTACCCTTGAGCATTAAGAATAAAATTCCTCATACATACCCAATAACGCAAATTCTGTCCACAGCTTTTAATATTATATAAATTTTAATATAAAAAGTCATTGTCAGGGGGCGGAGCTTACCTGCAACGTGAGCCAGACGCGCATGGCGAGAGTTCCCGCATCTGAAGCCCTGATTTTGGGCATAAAGCCTGACCACCGGATCGTACAAGCTGCAGACTACTATATTCCTGTCCATAATGGGATGCTGCATCAGGGGATACCCGATACAGGGCTCCCCGCTGCTGAACCAACCACATCGCAGCCTGCGGCCTGCATGGGCGGGAGCCGCTGAGAGACGGCAGCTCTCCCGGTTCTCAGGCTGAAGAGGAGGCCCTCACACATCGCCTCCCCCCGTGGACCGGTGGGGGTTATCCCGGTCCCTGCCAGACTGGGAGGCTACAACCCTAAACATATCGGCAGAAGCCGGTGAAATCTCAAGTGGAGTAAAAGCAGCGATGCCCAAGATGGCAGACATACCTGACTCCACTACACGTGGCCTGAAAACACAGCAACCCAAAGTGGAAGGCCCTACTACTAAAGCAACTGACACACTCGAGGTGATCTTTGACAGATTCTGGGAAAAGCTAGCAGGCAGAGCACAGCAAACAGCAACTGCACAAGTGCCACCCATAGACGAAAGCAAAAGCAGCAGAACGAAATCTGGGGGTATTCCAATGGGGGGACAGATATCCCAAGCTCATACAAACAGGCGGGGAGCGCAGAGGGTCCTGACCCACAAGTGGGCAGCGAAACACATGAGACAGCCCAAACAAAAATCACATGAAGCCCCGGGGCAGCTTCACCTCAGAGCTTAAAACACGTGAGTGGAAATGTGCCACCCTCAGTGTCAAGCGGAGGAGTATGACACGCCAACATAATTACCGACCGGGGATGGCTACCTGCCAGCATCCAGACAATAACTCCTGGGCCACAGTCTTCCACATTTATTGTGTATGTGGTCCTGGTTGGGTTTGAACCTGGGTCTCCTGTATCTCAGCCATATACCTTATCATTGGCTCCACACATCTTTGGCTAATTCTGTTGGTTCCTGATATCTAGTAGCCTGAACCTGTATGCCTGGACTTTACTCACTGCCTGTTCCTGATGCCTGCTAATTCCAGCCTATATAAACCCCGCCTTGGCTATTGATCCTTGTCAGATTGTTTGTTCCTGTTGGTTCCTGTTTTGCTATTCATCTGACTCCGGTTTTGATCTTCTGCTCGTCCTTCGTTCTTGCCTGTCTGCTGCCTGTCCTGACCCTTGGTTCCGTCCCTGACTACGTTTATTGGATATCCCTTGTATGTACCTTGTTCTTGCTTCAATAAAACAAAGATTGACAAAAGAAAAAAAAAAAGGTCACTGTCAAACCCTGTGACACAGTATATAACTAACCCCCCAAAACATTACAATGACAATGGCCCCAAAATTAACAACATAATATCAAAACAATACAACTACAAAAATAACATCATGAAACATAAGAAAGTGCAAACAACTTGTCCAAATGATCCATCACTCCAGGGGGCCTGGCAGCAGGTGCGATCCTTGCGACCGTGGGCCAGTCAGGTGGTACAGCCACTTCACTTGTAAGGGGCTCAGGCCACCTGAGGGCCCCGCGAGCCCAGCCCTGTTACAAGTTTACAGACTCGGTCAGATAAATATTTAGATCTCCCTCCTGGGTCTTTGCAGATTTTGCGCAGCAGAAAGGGGAGGAGGCGCTCTGCCTTCACCTCCGCGCTGAGTCCTGGCTTTCCGAGCATTGCCGCAGTAACCACAGCTACGCTTGATTCCACATGGAATGATTCCACTGGAACATTAACTAAACAGGGGCAGGACAGGACTGTACATGGACTGGGAATACAAACTAAAACAAGACAAGATATGATAGGCAAAACAAGAGGAGAAATAACTAAGTACTATATATGAAAAACATGGGGATTTAGTCACATTATATGATCATACATTGCATAAGCCTGCCAACAACGCCAATGCACCCCATATCTGGCAGGTCCTACTCTGCCTAATGCAAGCTAAACCAACCAAAGAAAACACACATAGTACTTACCTGCAAGAAAGGGCAGAAGACTTGAGCAGCTGCCTGCAGGAACACTGAAACAAAAGGAATGATGGAAAACGGGTGTGGCAACATAAAACAAACATTTAAAGGAAACCTGGACACTAGGAATTCCAGGGACGGATTACAGGAATGAACCCAGAAAAACCCAGCATAAAGAAAACCAGACATAGAATAGAAAACAAGAAAAACTAAACAAGAATTGTAAAAAGAGTACTGGATACCAGAAGCCATCACTAGACTGATCCGCAGAACAAGGCATGATGTGACAGCCGGGACTCGCGGGAAGAGCCTTCACCCGGCAGAGAGCCTCTGCAGCACCACCGGACCACTGGGGAAAATGCTGCACCCTCCCTGGATTCTGGTAGGACACAGAATTTAGTATATCTCCCCCTTCAACTGGCATAAACTCTTTGGAAACTCTTCTAACAAATATTACAAGGGTACATTTCTCAGTATGTACCATTGGATAATAAATATAAAAGAAACAAATATAAACCAATGTGGCTTAGTAAAGAAGTGAAGCAAGAGATTAAAAATAAGAAAAGGGCATTTAAAGCTTTTAAATCGGACAAATCAGAGGAATCCTAAATAAGGAAGATATAAGGAAGCCAATAATGCTTGCAAAAAGGCAATTAAAGTGGCTAAACTAGAAAATTAGAAATTGATAGCCAAATAATCCAAAACCAACCCTAATTCTTTTTTCAAGTACATCAATTTAAAAAAAATTAAAATAAATGAAAGTGTAGGTACATTGGAAACAGAGATGGATCTGTTAGTTAATGAAGACGAGGAAAAGGCAGACATTTTAAATAACTATTTTTCTTTAATACATATTAATGAGGATCCTTTAACAAAAGAGATATGCAAATGATTGCTGCAAAAAACGTGCAGATAAAGAAACTGCTACAGCAGTTCAAGAAAATTAATGTAAATAAAGCTCCGGGGCCTGATGGTATTCACCCATGAGTACTTGTATTTAATCTTTCAAGATTCTTTTGTTTCAGGTATTGTACCGGAGGATTGGAGGATGACAGATCTCATTCCTATATTTAAAAAGGGTTCAAAATCCTTGCCTGGAAATTATAGACCTGTGAGCTTAATTTATGTGACTGGTAAAAAAATTTGAAGGGCTATTAAGGGATAGTATAGAAACATAGAATGTGACGGCAGATAAGAACCATTCGGCCCATCTAGTCTGCCCAAAAAAAAATATTCAGGAATTCATAGGGAAGAACTTTGTTATTAGCAATAATCAGCATGGTTTTATGAAACATAGTTCATGTCAAACTAACCTAATTGCATTTTACGAAGAAGTAAGTAGAAGTATAGATCAGGGTCTTGCAGTGGATGTGATCTATTTGGATTTTGCCAAGGCATTTGATACAGTTCCTCACTATAGGTTACTCTTCAAACTAAAAGAAATTGGTTTAAATTAATATTCTTGTTCTTGGATAGAACATTGGCTTAAGGATAGAGTACAACAAGTTGTCATTAACTCTAAATTTTCAAGCTGGACAAAAGTGATAAGTGGTGTCCCTCAGGGTTCTGTTTTGGGACCGCTTTTATTTAACATATTTATAAATGATCTTGAAATAGGCATTGAAAGCCATGTTTCAGTGTTTGCAGATGACACAAAACTTTGTAAAGTAATAAAATGTGAGCAGGATATTGCTTTGCTGCAGAGGGATGTACATAGATTGGGGGACTGGGCACTAAAATGGCAGATGAAATTGAATGTAGAGAAATGCAAAGTTATACACTTCGGGGTCAAGAATGCACAAGCAATTTACACCAAAAATAGTAGTGAATTAGGGGTATCCACACACGAGAAGGATTTGGGAATTGTTATAGACAACAAATTAGGCAGCAATATGCAATGTCAATCTGCAGTTGCTAAGGCCAGTAAGGTTTTGTCATGTATAAATAGAGGCATAAATTCTCGGGATGAAAATATAATTTTGTCTCTTTATAAATCGCTGGTAAGACCACACCTTGAATATACAATGCAATTTTGGGCACCTGTTCTAAAGAAGGATATCATGCACTAGAAAATGTGCAGAGACGAGCTACAAAATTGATACAAGAATGGAGCATTTTAGTTACGAAGAAAGGTTAACAAATGTAAATCTCTTTAGTTTGGAAAAACGGTGCCTCAGAGGGGATATGATAGGATTATACAAATATATTTGGGGCCAGTACAAACCATTATCTGGAAATCTATTGATAAACAGGGCTATACATAGGACACGAGGTCACACATTTAGGCTGGAAGAAAGGAGATTTAATCTAAGGCAAATACATTTTTGTTTTTACAGTAAGAGCTATAAGGATAGGGAATTCTCTGCCTGAATAAGTCCATACAGATGTTTATACAGCAATTGGATAAATACTTGCAAAAACATAACATAAAGGGATATAATTTCTTATTAGTGGGGTAATAACTGCTTAATCCAAGTACATATCTGACTGCCATTTTGGGGTCAAGAAGGATTTTTTTCCTAGTTTGTTGCAAAATTGGAAGTGCTTCAGACTGAGTTTTTTGCCTTCTTTTGGATCAACAGCAAAAACATATGTGAGGAAGGCTGAACTTGATGGACGTCTCTTTTCAGCTATGTAACTATGTAATTATGCAATCCCTTCACACACACACGCACACAATGCATCCCTTACACACACAGAAACAGACACTGCTTACTTTATAGTAGTGCGGAGAGAATCACACACATTGACGGGCTGGGACAGAGGGAATGACACACGTGGGTGCTGGGGCGGAGGGAATGACACACATGGAGGGGCTGGTACGTAGGCAATGACTAACCTTTAGATTGTAAGCTCACGGGCACGGTCCTCTACCTCTTGTGTCAGTCTGTTCTTATTGTGTTTGTCTTTTTCACAATTGTATAGCACTGTGGAATTTGTTGGCGCTTTATAAATGCCAATAATAAATAAAAAACAACCCATTCCATACTCCAATTTACCTATCCAGCCCCCTGCTGCTGTGACAAGACGGATGATAACTCCAAACCTAACACAAAATCAGGGAGGGTTGAAGGGACAACAACAAGGTCTGTGAGAAAGCATTATAATGGGAAAATATTAAGATGGCTGCCCTATATTTATCAGCCTGCCTATACCAGATAACTAGCCAGTCCAAACACACTAATTATGAGTCCCCACCTCCTAGCTCTGTCTAGGCCTTATTCCACTAAGCTGTGCTGCTTCATGGGCTACAAACTTTTTATATCAGGATAGTTTTGTAGTGTGCAATACACAGCATATTATCTAAAGAAGTACTAATTTGGTTGTTGCGGATGGATGGAATTAGGTGTACCTGATGCAAGGCTCAAAACTTCAGCTCTTTCCTATTCTTATTGGTCTTGCTTTGATGACCATTTGTTTCCTTTTTTCAGCATTTAGATTTTTTTAGTAAGCTTTGTTCTTATTGCGATTATAGCATGTAACATATGACTAGTTGTACCATCATGCTGCTATTTATCAGGAGTCTTTGTACATATTAATTGGCAAGACGCAAAGGTTCATAAAATAAAACAGAACAGAACATCATTTTTTGGGGGGGTTGAGAAACAATGCAGTTAGCTGGAATAGTGGTAATCTTACAGACAATCAACCACCCATATGCCAACACCACCCTCCACCATTCGTGTTTGTCTTGCCTATTCCCAGATGTGACTTGATAATACAATCCTCATCAAGGCATAGGCTGGCCAGTCTTAGCTTGAGCAGCACAAAGCAGCATTGAGTTTGTAGAACTGTAGTCCGTGTATAAAGGAAAGGATGTGTCTCTATGTCTAAAGCAGTCTGCAAAAATACATATGAATTCTATGATTGTGTGTTCAACAGTGGAAACTAACCATGCAAAGTTTTTAGTAAAAACTACAATTCGAACTGAACTGGCTGAAACGAAATCCAATCAATAACAGTTCTGTAGAAAGATGTTCCTAATGACGTAGATCAGTGGTTTCCAAACCAATCCTCAAGGCATGCCTACCAGTGCAGGATTAGGGATTACCCAGTTGTGTTTTTTTCCTTTCTAAATACACCTTAGACTCAACTGGGTAATCCCTAAATCCTGGACTGGTTGGCATGCCTTAAGGACTGGTTTGGATACCACTGACGAATATAATTGGAAAGATTCTGTGCGTCTAGAAAGGATTACTTCTGAGCCCAGTTCTTTGACTAGAGGCTCATATTTTCCTGTAGTTGTGTCAGAACTCAGTACTGTACTTCTATTTCTTTCCTGCGGTAAAACGTGATGACTGGAGGATGTCATTTGATTATTTTCAGAATAATTCAGTGGAATTGTACTTTAATAAATGTAGGAAGAAAAAAAATTGTAATCAATAAAATATGATTTTAATGTCAAAAAGAAATTATACAAGATATACACAATGTGTGGACAGGGGCAGCAAGTTCTTAGCTCAGTCACTTGTTGCATACAACAAACTGTATTATTAAAGAATATTTAGATATAGCATGAGTAGTTCTATAATTGTGAAATAGGAAATGGACAGAACACTAACAGGGTTATTTACTAAATTCAGTTTTGTCAGGAATACAGAACCTAATCTCGGGAGAGACACTGGTAGATTATGTGCAATGCTGTGTATTTATATATTGTTATGACACAAACACACACAATCTCACTACAGCTCACTAGAGAAACTCACTGACACAGGCTCACTGACATAAACACACAAGATCCCACAACAGACAGCTTACAAAAATATGCACAAAACACACATATGTTCGCTATATAAATCTCACAGCTCACTAAAGAAAGCTTATTGACGCATTCACAAGCTTACTACACACATCTCACTACAGAAAGCTCACTGACACACACAACAAGCTTGCTACATACAGCACACTATAGACAGCTTTCTGACACACAAACAAGCTCATTACACACAGCACACAACAGAAAGCTCACTGACACACACAAGCTCGCACAACTCACTACAGACAGCTGACTAACATATACATACAGACAAGCTCACTTTATAAAGCTCACAGCTCACTACACAAAGTTCATTGATATACACACAGAAGCTCACTACACACAGCTCACTACACAAGCTCACTAATATACATACACAGGATCACACAGCTAACTACAGATAGCTCACTGACACACAAGCTCAGTGCACAAAAGTCACTACACAATTTCACTACATACAAGCTCACTACACACAAGCTCACTAGAAGAAAGCTCACTAATATACACACAGAAGATCAAACATTGCAGACAACACACACTGGCCTACCTCACAAAGCTCACTACACAAACTCACTGACATACATACACAAGCTCACTACACTCCGCTCATTACAGAACACTCACTACACACAAGCTCACTTATATACACACACGATCACACAAGCTTATTGACACAAACACACACACACACACACACAAGCTCACTACAGACAAGCTCACTGATGCACACACAAGCTCACTATGCACAAGCTCATTACAAACAGCTCACTAAACAAGATCACACATGCTTACTACACAAAACTCACACGCTCACTGACACACACAAGCACTCAAGCTCACTACACATAGCTCACTAGCACATACAAGTACACTACATGCACACACTAGCTCACTACATACAGCTCACTAGCACACACAAACTCACTACATGCACACAAAATCTCATTAAATGCACACAGACGTACTACACACAAGATCACTGTCACTCCGCTGTGGATGGAGAGCTAGAAGATGCTCAGTACTTGTCTTCAAGGCTGTTCCTGTCAGCATGGCCAGCTGGTGGAACTGGGGATGAAGCTTGGGTATTGGCTTTGGTTCCTGCAGCATGTTCTCAGCATGCTTCTCTTTGAGAAGTAACATGGGGCTTTAAGGGGTTTAATCCCGCAATGTTTTTCATCCACAAAGTGTACTTTGATGGATAGTACACAGTCCATCAAACAACCGGCACAAAAAATATTGAACTGCAGCATATAGACTGGCTTCTGGAGGGAGGGTGGTTGGGGGGGTCACTTGCCCTGGTGCCACCATCCCCCCTACCTCCCTGGGTCTGCCACTCGCACTTGAATACAAAGTGAATGCAGAGTAAATTTCAGAAATTAGCTGAACTTTTTTTCTAATGCAGCTATTTTTACACTGCACTTTTGGGGTTTGTTGTGTTGCACTTCTGGGGCTTGGAAGGATGCAATTCACTGTAGGAGTCAACACTCTATATCTATTTGTCAACTTTTGGTAGTTGATCACATCTAAACACTATACAAATGCATCTACATACTGAATATATGTCATGCATGCATCAACGCACACACTATGTACGTGGATCCATATACTGAATTTGTGCAGTTTTGCATCACACTATTCAAATTTTTTCGCATTTACTCTTTACTCTTACTGAAACATACCCGTACATTGAAATGATACAAATGCTAAAGGAAACTGCCCCCATTCTATGCAGCTCCACATCCCTGTAAAATTTTTACATAATCCCTACCCTCCATATCTTTAACTGTGTCTAATAAGGGTTATATATCCAGCAATCGCAATCCATTCATTTTTTTCCTTCACATTGCAGGTGGAACTGCAAGTTGCTTGATGTGTCTGTCTGTCTGTCCCTATCTCTTTCTGTTTGTATGTCTATCGGATTATCATTTGAGGGACAGGTCTTTTCTATATTTTTAAAGATGGATTCTTGGAAATGTGCTAGATAAACTATAATTAGCAGAAGTATTTTATTGGTGAGTTAGCATTTTCACACTAATGCTCTAGATTTCTAATTTTACAGATAGACCCAGTGCTTTCTATAAATTTACTTATAAAAAATTATAATGATGGGTCTACATTATTTTCACCACTTAACACACTAGAGTACTCCATTAATGTTGTAATGAAACAGCATCCTTTAAATTGGAACCTATGCACGTAACAAGGCTTTTATTCATTACGTTATGCAAAAAATAAATTGAATAAATAATGTATTTTGTGAGGAAGTGAATTAGCGAGACGTCTAGCAAAATGTACAAGTTAAAGAGTTACTTCAACAAAAAAAACCTTCTTTGTCGCCCATCCCCATTCCCCCATCTCATTGTACAGCAATATGGAATTTTCTGGCTCTATATCAATAATAAAATAATAATAATAATAAAAAAAATTAAAAGGCTGAAACGTAGCTCTTTTCTCTCTCTGATACTCCTTTGCTGACATCGTGCGAACTGGCATCAGATGCCAATTTTGTACACAATTAACATAAGCCCAGAACTTTGTTACACCTCCAGTGAAGTAGTTAATCTTTGTTTGTGCATACCTCCCAACATTTCAAATGGACAAAGTGGGACTTTTAGGTGTGTGAATAGGGGTGTTACCAGGAGCAGGCTGTTCTAAGAAATTTAAGGTAACTTACTAATAATTTATGCAACTAAAACGTAATTTAGAACATGAATAACGTATCTTCTTTACACAGACTTATTATTAAACGCATTGATTGCCGTTTAAAGACACATTTATGTTAGTATTATTGATGTGAAGCTCTGTTATACACTCAGACTGTCCCTCCTAAACAGGGACACTTGGGAGGCATGTACAACACTTCAAAGCGAAACGCTGTACATACAGACTGCAGGCACCATGACCACTTCAAGTCTGGTGCTTGGCGTAACACTTTAAATGTTATACATTTAAGTGATTGGATCTGGGTAACTACAGTGGAAACTTACACAATGTTAGGCACACTGTGCCAAATGAGGATGTCAAAATGCAGTAGCAGCTGGTAAGGCTTTAAGATGGTGGATTGTTAGACTCCACCTCTGGAATTTAACTCCCACCAAACGAACATCTGTGCTGGAATTGGATAAGTGATTAAATTGTTTTGCTGACGGAGGGAGGTGCGAGGTAGAAGGGGAACAGAGGGCACTATATTAAGTGCTCCTCAATCCTCTCCTCAAGGCACACCTAACAGTCCAGGATTTAGAGATTACCTGTTTGTGTGCAAGGTGTTTCGAAAAAGAAAAAAAAACACCTTAGAGTCAAAGGCGTTTTTAGTATTTTTTTTTTGAACACCTTAGGCACAACCAGGTAATCACTACATCCTGGACTGTTAAGTGTGCCTTGAGGAGAGGGTTGAGGAGCACTTCAGATTTGTATTTCTAACTCTCTAGAATCCTTAACTATTTGTACATCATAATTGGCCTAACACCATAACCCTATTTGAATGTGGGAAAAGAAAACCATGTATGAATGCCCTTTTTTTTTTGCTGTGATTTACTGTTTCCTGTATGAACTCCTGACTCTGATTCATTGCACAGTTTACAATATTCAGTAATCAGTGGCTTACAATAATCAGCAAACAATGGAAGTATTATCAATGTTATTCACTAAAGTGAGAGTTGTCAGGATTTAAAAGTTTAAAGTGAATTTTAAAGTGAATTTCAAGTTTCAGGCCAAACTGAACACAGAATTGACTTGCAGAATGTTTCTAATTTGTCTATACTGGCCAAAATTTTAAAATTTACCTTGAATTCCTGGCAATTCTCAGTTTAGTTAATAAACTTGTATGGATTTTTTTTTTTTTTAGCAAGGCATCTGCTGAGATATACTACAACACTCCCAGTAGTCAACCACAGGGGTGGGCAAATCTAATAATACATGTAATCCTCAGCGTCTGCAATGGGTAAAATTACTAATCCTATAATCTGTGCCGATGTAGGTATATTGTGTGTGCATGTAGATATACATCTGCACACTGCAGATTTTTATTTACATATACAAACATATAAATATATACCAGATAAATACGGTATGTACAAACTGCATTTTCAATGTCTCCACTCATTTAGTGAATAATTATGATTAAGATTGTTTATTTACTTATTTTACGTTCCAATGCCGTTAATTAATTGCTAATTCCAGATTTCAGTTAATATGATTTATTCTCTTGGAGGGCCACAGTGTCAGATCAGGTGCCAAAACACAGTGAAACATAACTTTCGTTAGTAAGATAAATTAAACTAACCAGACATCGCATGAACTTTATCCCAGTTCCCTGTCATTTATCCTCATCTACCAACATTCAGTGTACACTTTGGAATTACCACTTTGTCTGCAGCAAACTGATATCTACAGCTATACATACCCTTTCTTTATCTCAAAATCTCTCACCCTATTAGCACTCACTAAGTTCTGGCTGTCCCCCTTTGATAGCGCTACTCCTACTTCCTTCTTCAATTCTCTCACACTCCCAGACTTAACACCCATAAAGGAGGCAGTGTGGTATCCTTATCTCCCCCCGATCTTCCTTTCAGTCAATCTTCCTTGCCCCTGCCTTATCTATTCACACGGTCCACCTATTTAAATCCACTCCTTTAAGGATTGCCATTGTTTATGGCCCCCGATACCTGCAAAAATGCTGAATTTACCAAACCACCAATACTTCCCCTATGCCCACTTCCTCTGCTGTTCTATACTCACTCATACCACCACGCCAGAAGAGATTTCTGCTCTGCTCCGGTCCTCCTACCTCCCTACCTATTCCCTCGATCCTTTTCACATTCTGTCTCGTTTCTTACTCTGTCCCTCACTAAAATATTCAATCTCTCTCTCCTCTGGCATATTTCCTTTACTCTTCAAGCATGCAACAGTAACCCGATTCTAAAAAAAAGCCCAACTTCGGCCATAAATCCCCATCCAACTACCAGCCTATCTAACTAGCTTGACAGACTTCCTTGAATCCAACACACTGCTTGACTGCTTCAGTTGAGATTCCACACTTGTCACTCTGTCAAAAGGCCTCTGACTAAAATATCCAATTATTTAATTGCTGCAAAATCTAGTGGTCACTACTCTATCCTAATTCTCCTTCTCTACGTGAATGACACACAAATCTATCTGCTCTCTCCCGATTTCTTGCCATCCCTCTTGACTTGTGTCTATGACTACCTCTTTGCTATTTCTAACGTGATGGCTGCTTACTTCCTTGATCTTAACCTGTGCAAAACAGAACTTCTGGTCTTTCCTCCCTCAAGTCAATGGCACTACCATCAACCTTACCTCGCAGGCCTGCTGACTAGGTGTAGTCTTTGACTCCAACTTCTCCTCACCCATTATGTAGAGTGGATCGCAAAATCCTGCCACTTCCATCTCAAAAACACAGTGCAACTCCGCCCCTGTTTAATGCTGGATGCGGCTAAGGTGCTGGTCAATGCTGCTATACTCTCTCACCTTGACTACTGCAATTCTCAGTGGTCTTACGTATTCCCAATTTGCCCTATGTGGTCTATAATGAATGCGGTGGAGAGGCTCATCTTCCTGTTTACCTCCCACACCTCTCCCCTCTGTCAGTCCCTACATTGACTTCTGGAACTTGCTTACTGATCTCTACATAATGCTGCTCCTACCTATCCTCTCTAATACACAAGTATGTTCCATCCAGGCCCCTATGCTCTGACAAAGACCTGTTTCTATCCTCTGTTCGTACTCACATCTCTCCTGCTTACCGTCAAGACTTCTCTAGGGCAGCACTTTTCATATGAAACTCCCTTCCTTGCTCTGTTAGATTCTCACCCAGTCTCCACTCCTTAAAAAAAATAATTGAAATCTCACTTCTTCAGGAAAGCATATCAATTAACAACTTTCCCTCCATGCACCTCACTTCCTCTCAACTGTGTCATTAAAAAAAAAAAAAAAAAAACTAAGCCATTATTGAAACCTATTCTAGCAATCCACTTTTCTACCTTACTATTACCTCTAGAATGTAAGCTCATTTCAGCATTGGCCCTCAACTCCCTTTCTGTGCATCCAACTTGCCTTGTTACAAATACTTGTCTGTTAGTCCACCCATTGAACAGTACTGTGGAATTTGTTGGTGCTTTAAAAAAAAAAAATAATAATAATAGTACATTGAATGGGAGTGCTGTAGGCAATGGGAAACACCAAAGTATAAAAATCAGGCATGGCACTTCTTATTTTTCACCGTATGGTGATGTTTGTCTAAAAGATTGTGTATCTTTTATTTGAGGGGTCCTCAAAAATTACCACAAAAAATTGATCTTTAGGGCAGAGGTGTCCAAAAGGTACATCCCCAGATGTTGTAAAGCCACAACATCCTTGATGCTTTTCATGCCTCTAGAATGCCTCGACAAAGCATCATGAAAGCTATAGTTTTATAAAATCTGGGGATCTACATTTGGCCATCCCTGCTCTGTGGCAGATCACTCTTGTTTTTCAGTCCCAGAACTGAAAAAAAGAAAAACCCATACAAAAATAGGTCTTGTTGTTAGGCTTATCACAATGAGTTACTGACAAGCCAGTGAACTATAAAATGGTTATTTTTAGAGTGTCCTAGTAGAGTTACTATGACAACAGCGCCATGTTTAGAATGTCATATGTCAATGGTAAATGGCAAATGCTAAACGGTAGTTGGTATCATTGAAGTGAGTAATGTACAAATGTTAAAGACAGGCACAGACCATGAAAACCTGTAAAAAAAAAGATTTAGCTTTAAAGATCTGCTGCTGTTAACAATGTTAAATTGCTTAATGTTGTATTTGATGAAAAGGAATGAAATTTAGCGTTTAGTGCAAAAGCAAACAACATGTTATCACTCAAGCCATACCTCTAACATTTCTCATATTTCTAGATATATTTATTTAAACTCAAACGCCTTGGGCTGGCTCTTGATAACTAATCGACAGGATGAATCTATCATGTTTCTGGAAAAGAGAGAGGTGAAAAACCCCAAATCAATAGTATATCATATTATGAAACTCGTTACTATGAAGCACATTTTTATCTGAGAACAATATTTGTATTGTACTTAGCACAACTTTCCATTTTTGCAGAGGAAGTGCTGTAGGGTGATATTGGTCAGCCATTGCTTTTACATCTCATAGCTATCTCTAATGTGCCCTATGTCTAGAACTAAATGTAAAGCAACAGATGAAATTGGTATCTTGTAATACTTTTATTATTGGGCTAACTAATTTTGGAATTACAAGACTAATGGAGAACCTCCATTTCTCAAGTGTGAAGAATTTCTGAGCAAAAATGGCACACATAATTCAAAGTTTAGTTGTGATACAGGGGTTAAAGCAAAATGAGTGCAGATCAGACACAGGTCTGATAGAAAATAAATTCCCTCACAGAGGGTCGTAAATATGTTGTGTAAAGATCACAAAGTGAGGCTGGAGAGTTAAAAAAATAATTACACAGATTAACAATGCATGGACTCACATATAAGAATCCAGAATATGCATGAAGGCATATATACAATTTAAACATATATATACACACACACACACACACACACACAATATATATATATAAATATACACACAAATATACATATGCATAGACACATACATAAACCCATATATATGGATGTGCACACATTCAAATATACATATACATAAACCCACATACTCATAAAACTACACATATAGAAATGAACACATGCACACACATATACGTCTACATGCATTTAAATAAATTAAAGTATGTCTCTATACATGTTGCTATAGATACAGGTATAATAATAATAAACATGTCATTAGAATGCATTTTAGCATGTAAATACATGTGATAGAAGAGCAGGAAGGGGGGGGGGGTGTCTTATAAAACTTTGGTAGTGGGACAGGATCCCCAAATCAATATTTAGTTCTCTATTCTTGCTGTTAAAAATGGAATCACCCTGGCTTTAAAAGTTTTTCTTTCTTGGGCATTTCAAAAATCCCCTTTGAACATTTTGATTATTACACCCTGTTCCAAATTATTATGCAAATTATATTTTTCTCATTTACCTAAATAATTGATGTAAATAACATGAGAATTATGCTTACTGTTATCAACTATTAAGAGTACAATTCAAATTTTATTGAAAAAACTTACAATGCACTGTTCCAAATTATTACGCACAGTAAGTTTCAAAACACTTTATAGGTTGTAAAGAACTGACATTTGTCATTTGTTGTCATTTGTTGTGTTTGCAGCATATTTACTGAAATCAAAAGCTATTTCAATCAAGCAGGTCACATTATATTTTAACATTTGACCCCTTATTTGATAGCAGCTTCACAAGTCTTGCATCCATTGAACTTGTGAGTTTTTGGACAGTTTCTGCTTGAATTTGTTTGCAAGATGTCAGAATAGCCTCCCAGAGCTTCTGTTTGGATGTAAACTGCCTCCCACCCTCATAGATCTTTTGCTTGAGGATTTTTCAATGGTTCTCAATAGGATTGAGGTCAGGGTAGGATGGAGGCCACACCACGACTTTCTCTCCTTTTATCCCCATAGCAGCCATTGATGCATAGGTATTCTTTGCAGCATGAGATGGTGCATTGTCATGCATGAAGATGATTTTATTATGGAAAGCATAGTTCTTCCTTCTGTACCAGGGAAGAAACTCCACATACTTTGCAGAGGTCATCTTTACACCTTCGGGGACCCTAAAGGGGCCGACCAGCCCTCTTCCCATGATTCTGGCCCAAAACATGACTCCACCACTGCCTTGCTGACCTTGAAGCCTTGTTGGAACAGGGTGGCCGTCCACCGCCCATCCACTACTCCATCCATCTGGACCATCCAGGGTTGCACGGTACTCATCAGTGAACAGGACTGTTTGAAAATTAGTCTTCATGTATTTTTCTGCCAAATGCAGCCGTTTCTGCTTGTGAGCATTGGTTAGTGGTGCCCGAATAGAAGGTTTATGCACAGTTGCAAGACTCTGGAGGACTCTACACCTTGATGTCAGTGGAACTCCAGAGGCACCAGCAGCTTCAAATATCTGTTTGCTGCCATGTAATGGTATTTTAGCAGCTGCTCTCTTGATCCAATGCATGGATCTGGCAGAAATCTTCCTCAATGTGCCTTTATCTGCACAAACCCGCCTGTGCTCTGAATTAGTCACAAATCTCTTAATAATGCGATGATCACGCTTAAGTTTTCATGAAATATCTAATGTTTTCATACCTCGTCCAAGGCATTGAACTATTTCACTCTTTTCGGCAGCAGAGAGATCCTTTTTCTTCCCTATATTGCATAAAAATGGTGCTCTGCTTAATAATGTGGAACACCCTCCTTTAGTAGTTTTTCTTTAAATTGGGCTCACCTGGCAATCTAATTATCACAGGTGTCCGAGATTGTTTTCAGTGATCAAAAGAGCCCTGAGACACAATGCCATCCATGAGTTAAACTGAAAAACAAAATATTTAATCTTTGTGACACTTAATTAGAATTTGCATAATAATTTGGAACAGGGTGTAGGTCCACGATTAAATGGTCAGGCTGAGTAAAATGATGGTGTCTAAAGGGGAGTGCAATAAGAAAGATTATTGAAGCTTACAGGGGCCAGAGACTAAGAGACTATACTGCTCTGTTTGTACTCAAACATTTTGTAAACTTTATAAATTCTGTACTAGAACTTCTATATTTTTCTGATCTTTTTACAGCATTTACAACTACAAATGTGAACTACGGATGAATTGAACCACAATTCGGTTGACTGTTGAATATATTAATGGTGTGATATCTTGATTTGACTGACATTCATCTGGTGTATGTTAGCATTATAAAAGCCAGCTCCCCCTTATGGCGAAGTTCACAATTTATGATTTTTGCGATAACCCCACTAGTGAAGAAATACTTCTAGGTTAGATTAACAATGTGATTTCAATCTCTTTGATGTTGAGTTAATAAGTAACCAATGTCTAATGCCAAAGTAATATTTACTTTAAGTGTAAGACACAGGGTTAGTCACTAAGCAGTGACCTACCAGAAATTAATCATTGGATTACAAATTTTAGACACGCTTTTGCCATAAAAAAAAAAAAAAAATTCTTCAAAATTCTCCTGAAATTTAGAGTTTAGTGGATAACACTCATAATATATGATGACCTTACAAGTGCAATATGACATAATATGTAATTTAATAAACAGTACTAAAAATAATAGTAAAGGTTAAAATATAACTGGAATAAATAGCTTGATGGAATTTTTCTGTGCATTGTGTTTAAACCAAAACAAAAATGGTATATAGCTGAAGACTGCTTACTATCACAAATGGTTGCTGTCCTAGGTTGAATGCTGATACCATTTGTGATATGAAAAATGACTTTTTGACAAATGAGTTCTTTCTCATCATCAAAGGCTCGTGTGTACCTGGCGTAAAACTGCCAGTAAACAGAGGTAAATTGAAAAAGAAATGACATGTGAATAAAGAAATGCTGGCACTTTACAAAACAACCCATTCTGAATTTCCCGCATAATAACATACATGAACCTTTCACAAATAAAATATGCTTTTTCCTCTCCAAACGATGTACTAGAAAATGAAGTAACCCCTTCGCTATCATGTTATTTTTATTAAATATAAAAATAATATGAAATTATATACACAAAAAAAAAATGCAGTTTTATCACTTATTGATGGATTTGCTATGCGTACATTGTTTTAATTAAAGGATCACTATAGTGTCAGGAAAACAAAGTCGTTTTCCTGACACTATAGTGCCCTAAGGGTGCCCCCACATTCAGGATCCCCCTCCCTTGGCGCTGAAGGGGTTAAAACCTGGTGACCTCTCCTCCCCCGCCGACGTCAGATTCCGAGTGGATCGGAATGCACATTCAAACAGTCCATAGGAAAGCATTTCTCAAATTTCTCAAATTTTGCATCCAGCATCGCAGATGCGCCTCTAGCGGCTGTCAGTAAGACAGCCACTAGAGGTTGGATTAACCCCTAATGAAAACATAGCAGTTTCTCAGAAACTGCTATGTTTACATTTCAAGGGTTAAAACCTGAGGGACCTGGCACCCAAACCACTTCATTGAGCTGAAGTGGTCTGGGTGACTATAGTGTCCCTTTAAACATATCCTAGTCAGTCAACGGGTAATTAGAACATGTGTGAATCTTTGAGCAATAGACCTATTCACAAACTTTATTTAAAGGCTCTCTTCACATGGCATATAATGTAAAACTAAATTTGTTTCAAACGTTGCAATAATCTCTGGCTCCCACTCCCTTCCAGTCTTTTTATTTTGGCCAACTTTTTTATGTGACATTGCTGAAAAACCCTTTTCCTATTTTTTGCAACTCAACAAAGTGTTAGATTCTGTGTTACATGACTTTCAGTTTTACATGACTGCTTATACAACTTAAAGGAATACTCAAAGCACCATACACACTACAGTGTGCTATAGTGGTTATAGTCCCTCGAGTGCGCCCATGATACCCAATGTAAGTAGTAAAACCCAGGGCTGGCACTACCATAAGGCAGCACAGGTGTTCGCCTTAGCGCCCTTTTGTCTGGGTGACAGGTGGGAGAGGGAGCACAGAGCTTCCCCTTGCCAGTCACTCTCAGTAGCCATGGCTAGACTGACTCAATGGGACACAATATGCAAAAAAGGAAAAAAGAGACAAAAAACATGATACACAAAAAGGGTAAAGGGCACCATGGAGATTAATAAACACACAGGTAAAGATGCATTTTGAGGGCGGCAAAACTCCTTGCACCAGCCTTGGTCAAACCATTTTCTAATGGTTTCGCTTCTTCCCTTGGTTCCGTTGTGAGCTACTATCTGCCCCTTTCCTTCTGGTCTGAGAGCATGAAGCAGTTTGACCACTTACACAGGGTGATGGTGCCAAGTTCCTCCTGCCACTGTAACCACTTAAGTGCACTGTCATTGTTAAGTACTTTGAATGTTTCTTTAAAGAAAATATAAAACGGCAAAGTTTTAAGTGATGAAAAAATCTTTTTACGTAAGTGAATTCTGTTCTTAATTTTTCATGCAACTGTAAGAGTGTTATATAAAACATTAACGGTGGTACAGAAATGTTTAGGAATGCTAGAACAGAAGTGAATTTATAATCCTCTAATATTTCTTTCCTGGCATCCATCGGTGAGTAGCAGCTGTCAGAAGAGAATTTTAGTTTATTGTAAGTATACATCTTTCTGGTGGCTTTCCATGTATTTAGTAATGCTATTTGGTTAGGAATGGTGTTGTTGAACCTGCGACAACTTACAAGACTAAACAGAGCAGAGCTATCAATTGTGGTTTGCAAATTCATGAATTTTAATCCTTCTTCTCACTTTAGCAGATTTACTGAGTGAAACCCTCTTTTTGCAGAAGATAGCCAGAGCTGACTGTGTGAGACCTGCAACACTTCTGCTGGCCTGCGGATAAGAAACTTAGAGATGCTTTTCTGTCTTTGTTACACCTGACAAACCTGGAGTTTTCATTTGCTGTGGCTTTGTGTAATGGTCCACGTATTGCGGATCTAGTGGGCATTTTATTAAGATATCAGCATGAGTCAGAAAGGCAAGATGATACAAAAAAAAGCTGTTATCAAAGCAATAGAAAAATCACAGAAACATGAGAAAATTGTTCTCATTAATGACCAAGGGGATAAAAGCATCAATGACAGAATAAATAGGAAGCCGGAACACTGTATGCAGGATTTTCTGCCGCTTAGGGCATGTCTCACAGTCAGTATTGAAACAGCAAGATATGCTTTTCGACTGTCGGATTTCTTCTTTTGGGAAAAAAAAACGTAATTACTACTCACCTCTTCAGCAACAAAAGGCTAGCCATTCTTTTAATGAACATTTCATATTTGTGGCTGACAGCGATAATTATAGTGTTGGCCTCTACATGCCCACTTAAAGGAGGGAAAAGAAAATATTGCGCAAAACATTTGTTTATTAAAATTCTTTCATATATTCTTTGCAATAAATCTGCTTCCATGGAGATGTGTATAATAGCGATGATGGAATAATGCTCAGGTATACAAGATATTATTAGGCTGAATACACAACGAGTGAGCTCATCCAGGTCAGATAGCATTAGGGTTTCAGTGTTGAATTTTAACAAACTGCAGACTCATTTCCATAGTTAGAAAAAATCATTTTGGCTTAAATGTCTACCTCGTATATTATATATTTGAATTCATCATATTTTTGGGCTTATAATCTGTGTTGTTTTTAAAGGGATGCAAAAAAACATACCTGTAGAACAGCATAGGATATTGAATAATATTATGGTTAAATATGAATAAAGTTGTAAAATGATCAAAGTTCTAGTTTAGTACCGATAGTGCGCTAGTACTACAGCTCATTGTCGAGTATAGGAAAGTTGTGAAAATTGTGTGCTTGCAGCTTGTGAAAAGCCTCTGACTCGTGTATTCCAAAGCATTGACTGAAAGTCTGGGACTAGGGAGAGAGGGGAAGGCTGGCATATACTGCAGACAGCTTATGTGAGCTGGGATTTTTTCATATATCCCAAAGAAAACATCCATAAAAATACATGCATATTTTCTTTGGGCTTTTATCTAATAAACTGGTAAAAAATCCACAATTTTCCATATAGTATTCATTTAAGAGTACAATGATGATTTGGTGATTTTGCTGTGCGACAAGCCCAGAGAATAGTCGGCAGTTTCTAATAGTATGGATCAGATTCAAAGCCCTCAGTGTGCAATGCTATGATTAAAATTAGTTGAGGAAGGAAAAGAGATCATTTTCTCAAGGTTTGAATACCATGGCTCATTCAAGCAAGGGTAGGTAACCTTCAGCACACCAGATGCTGTACACTACATCTCACATAATTGTCTTACAACCATAGTGCTGGCAAAGCAACCTACCTTTCTACCCTGCCCCTACCTTTTGTGGCACTACACCCTACTCCCTCTAGCATGTAAGCTCATTGAGCAGGGCCCTCAATCCCTTGGTTCCTGTGTGTCCAACTCGTCTGGTTACAAATACATGTGTGTTAGTCCATCCATTGTACAGCGCTGTTGAATTTGCTGGCGCTTTATAAATAATATTAATAATAAATCATGGGGAATGTAGTCCACAACATCTGGAGTATCAATTGTTGCCTACCTTTGCGGCTTTTGACATTTGAAGACACCTTGCAAAACTTAAAAACAATATGGTCTACATCAAGGGGTTAACTCCACACCCGATTCTTTTTTCTTTTTATCTCATTCTCTTTTTAATGTTTCCCACCTTCTGCTCTATACACATAACCCTTAATGCAGCTTTTTAATTGTTGCAGTTCTATTGTACTGCTCCATTTGACTGATTCATTTCCTTGACCTTTACAGTGAAAAAGTATCTCTGAATTCTCTGAATAAAAATGTCAGAGCAAAAAAATAACATAAACAAAAGCATGTATTCAAAGTTTGCATGGTAAAAAAGAAAATTGAAAAAAGAGGTAGCAGCAAGAACAAAGAGGGAGGATTTAAAAACAAGAAGTAAAAGAAGGAAATATAACCTTGTTATATGGAAGACTATGAATGGAACATATTTATCAAACCCATGGGGTTCATATAAGTTCAACACTGAAAATACAAAAGATGTTTAGGCCATATTACGAACCGCAAAGTACAAAATTAACCAGATAGGATCGATTGAAGGATACATTAGCTTGTTAAATTTGTGTAAATAAGTAATCCTTAATTGTAAAAAAAAAGGTCCAATTTGTGCTCCTTATTACCTGAGAGCCACAAGGTTCTGGAATTACTGGTCGGATATCTACAAAGAGAATTTAAGTTTTCCAGGATTACTCACTAAAATTAGACTTCAAGGTGAATTTCAAATTTAAGGTGAAAATAGCTGAACTGGTTAGCTATTCTGGCCTTAAATCTGTTTTGGGGACATCTACCAAATCTCCAACCTACCAAAATCAGCAATCAGACTATAAAGATGAATAGCAGTTGGTAAGTTGGAACGTGAGTTGGTAGGACATTATGGAGATAATGAAGAGGAAAATGATGAGGCAAGTATCAGTGAAGAAGATGTACCCTTTCAATGTTTCATCTTCAGAGCTTTCATTGTAAATCCTGTGTTTTTTCTATTTCTGTAAAAGGTGCACCTTCCAGAATTAGCATAAATACTATAAATCCAAACACTACCCAGATAGGACGTATGTAACATACCAATAGTATTTTTAAACCAGCTAAAGATCTAGCATTCAAGACATGAAAAGCATAAAGAATCACAAGCAGAGACCCATTTGTGAGATGAGACAAAGTAACACAGCTAATTAACTAACTTCCTAAATATAGTGTTTTGTGCAATGACAGAAGTTTAAATATATATGTAAAGGCATTGAATATCTGCCTTTAAACTATTCAGAGGGGCACTGGGACACAAACATGAACCATGAATGTCCCTTTAGAAATGAAATTATATAGTCTGACGTTCTGTAATCAATTAAATAGTAGTCATGATCTGTGAATTTTACACACTATATATCCAGATGTCTATTAAAACATTTATTTCAAAACAATACATTCTATATTATAAAACGTCCCAACATAATGCTCTTATATCTTATTTATATTACATGTATTGGATACATAGATTCATCTTGCAAATAACCAATGTTTCAGTCCAACTACCATGACATATTAAGAAAAGTTTGGCAATGGGACTGAAATGGTGTATATATGCAGTTGCACAGCTGTAAAAAACAAATTACGTTATCTTGTTGATTTTGAAGTCCTATGAGTGTGTTATTCACTTTGGCTGAGATCATCAAACTTGATGATCTCGGCCAATCCAATGGTTTCCCAAAAGGAAAGCATTAGGAGGCTATTGTACATGTGTGGTAAAAAGCTGCGCGGCCAGTCAGCATCTCCATGGGGAGCGTTCAGCGCCTCCATGCAGACCCAATCTAATACACTGCCCACTCCCCCCATTCTAATACATTGCCCACAAATTCAATACACTGCCCCTCCCCCGTTTTTATACACTGCCCACAAATCCAATACATTGTCTCCAAATCCAATACCCTGGCCCCCCTCCCATTCTAATGCACTGCCCCTTAATCTAATACACTGCCTGTCTTCCCTCCAGTCTAAATGAATATACTGCCACTCCACTCTCACCCAATTTAATACACTGTCCTTCCTCAAGTTAACACACTGCCCCCTCCTACCACTCTAATACACTGCCCCCTTCTCCCTCCCCCAAATTAGTACATTGCCCTCCCCGCAATTTAACACACTTCCTCCTCTCCCACAACTCTAACACACTGCCTCCCCCTCCCACCACTCTAATACACTGCCCCACTCCCTCCCCCAACTTAATACACTGCCCCCCTCCCCAATTTAATACATTGGCCCCCTCCCACCCCAAATAAATATAGTGACCCCTCCCTAAAATGAGTACACTGCCCATTCCCTCCCCCAATTTAATAAACTGCCCCCTCCCTTAAATGAATACACTGCCCGCCCTCTCCAGTTTATCACACTACACAGGAAGGTTCCCCAAGTCCCTCTTCCGGTACCTTAAGATGAGCCGCCAGTCCTCCAAATCAAGCCTTGCTCTTCTCTGCTCCAGCAGGCCAGATGCTGCTCTGGCACTGCGAGCAGGAGGGAAGGGGGAGTGGCTGGCCTGAGGGAGCACACGACTGGCAGTGAGAGGGTAGACAAGAATCAGACAGGAATTATCATTCCTGTCTTGAGCCCGGTCGCAGCCACAACACAAAGTGGCCACAGGGCAGGTGGGCCGCAAATATATCCATTGTGGGCCGCAAGTTTGACATGCTTGTTGTACAGTGTTGGGTGAAAAATCGTGGGTGAACCTCGGTATTTCAAAAATCAATTACATATCAAAGCTACCTAACACACCTGGCTTAATAAGAAATTATATAAAAAATAACAGACATACTTTTATAAGGGTGGTAACCCAGCCTTTTTTTTCTGATTTTGATCTTAAAGGGAAACTATAGTGCTAGGAAAACAAAGTTATTTTTCCTAGTACTATAGTGACCTACAATATACCTCCTCCCTTGTGCCCTCCCCCTGTAGCCCTGGAAGGATTTGTATCCCTTCCAGCGCAATAGGGCAGGGGGTAGGTGTTTAGATGATGCTGGATGTCCTTAATGCACTCTGCCAGTGTCCGTTAGGCCACTAAAAGTATGGTAGACAGCCACCAGAGGTGGAGCTAACCCTGCAAGGTAATTATTGCAGATGATCAATAACTGTAATAATTACAATTGCAGGGTTAAAAGTACTGGGACAGTGCACCCAGACTACTTCAATGAGCTAAAGTGGTCTGGGTGCCTATAGTGTCCTTTTAATGTTGGAGATTTCAGCATGGATTTTACTGATGTCCTTAAAGGAACACTTCAAGTCCTTAAATCACTTAATATAACCTCTAATTTCTAGATTAGAGGTACTTGAACGCTTTATTTTTATAGGGGAAGAGTTAACGAGGATCTAGTAAACTTAAAATACTTACATGTATTTATTTATAATGCCGAAAAATTTTCTTTATCTGTAACAGATGATGAATGGGGTAATGTGATTGGCTGGAAAAGCCTACCAGCATATGTACAAATCTACAGATGATACTAGCTATACTAGCCATACTTAAAGCAATAACTTGAGTAGGTTTTCAACCTAATTTACTATGTAGCTAAACCATAATAATATCTTTTTTTCCCCTAGTTATCAAACTTTCTTGATGGCTTTTTGGGAAGGACATTTTAGCGTTTTAATTTTCAACAAATGTCTATTTCAATAGGCATAAAATGAGGTTAAATGGCAAATATTGTTTGATGTTACTAAATGATAACATTTCCATTAGGATTCTAAGTAATGTTCAAGAAAAAGGATCTCAAATCTCTTTTTCTATACTAACATTTAAAGAGTGAAAACGCAATGTTGGCCATAAACGTCTATTCTGAAAACATCATGGTTATAAATTTTCTAGAACTGACATCCATCTCCAACTCTGGTTCCCCATGTGTTAATGACCATCACCTCCCTAACTTCTCTGAATGCAATAGGTGACCAGAGCCTCATGGGGGTTATAGTTCAACAACACCTGGGAAAGCGTTTGAGATTCTCTAGCTATAAGATGGAAATTGAAATTTATGACCATGATGCATTCTGAATAGACGTTTATGACCAAATCCGTGGTTTAACCTTTTGAGTATCAGCCCAGTGATTGATTCATAGAAAATCGGTTTCCAATCAAAGCGTTAAAGAAAAAAAAAGAAGTAATTTTACTTGTTTGTGCTCGTTTTTGAATCATAAAACATAACAAAAATGTAGAGGTTAATCAAACTGACACTACGTAAAGTAATAAAACTGCCACCAGCTTAATAGCGAGTTTGAAATGAATCCAGACCCTGAGACAGCCTATTACAATGTATCTTTACGGTTATCAAAAACCCTCAAGCACTCATCTCACAGACACAAAACTGCTATTTGTGATCTACAAAGGTCATAGATTTTTCATTTAGAGAACAAGTACCTTAAAGCAAAAACTGTAGTACAGCAAGGAAGGTCTAAAGGGTTTTATACAGGTTTATGTGTAATGTATCAGCCTTCTAAACATAAATAAGAAACCTAATGTTAAAAATGAACAATGCACGCATATACTCATAAAAATAAAATTAATTTCTATTTGCACTTTAGTCAGCAATAAACAAAATGAGGAATATAATTTTGCATGTGTTATAAAAGATTAAGACAATTCAGAGAAAAAAATAATGCTACCTGCAAATGGCTTATCTTCAGCCATACCTGTTGGAGTTTAACCCCCTTGGGAACCCGGCTCTAAATGCCGGTGAGCGGCATAGTACATCCCCGCCATCCTATGCACTTACCCGTTAGCCGGCGATCCCACGCCGGTGATCGCGATGGGGGGACTTGCCTGGCATCCCAGGGAGTTCCCCTTCGTCTGATCTGGCCCTCCTGGGCCATGTGATCGTCCATAGCAGTGCCAGCAGGGGGCAGTGTAAAAATTATATATACTTAGATCATATATATATATATTTACACATACATACACATACACTAAGTGAATTTTAATATTAGTATATACATGTATATATATACATATATACATATATATTAATATCAAAATACATGTAGAATGGTATTAATTAAATATATAAATATAATTACAATTATATATATATATATATATATATATATATATATATATATATAATATAATATATAATAATATAAAATAAATAAATATATAAATATGTTAAAAATGAAAAATAAAAAAAATAAATAATTTTGTTCTAACTGTATTTTGATATTAATATATATTCACTTAGAATGAAATATATATAAATCTATATACATAAATATATATGTATATATATATATATATATACATATATACCTATATAAAATATATTTATATATATATTAAGTATATGATCTAAGTATATATATATATATATATATATATTTATTTATTTACACATACATACACATACACTAAGTGAATTTTAATATCATATATATATTAATATAAAAATACATGTAGAATAATTAAATATATAAATATATAAATAGAATTACAATTATATATATATAATATGAAATAAATAAATATATAAATACATAAAAATGAAAAGTAAAAAAAATTATTTAAAAATAAATAATTAAAAAATATATATGTGTAATTTTGTTCTAACTATATTTTGATAATATATATATATATATATATATATATATATATTGATATCAAAATACACTTAGAATGAAATAATATATCTATATACATAAATATATATGTATATATATCACTATATATATCTATATAAAATATATACATATATATATTTTAATTCTACGTATATAAAAATACATATGTGTATGTAATATTTTTACATAATCAAGTCATTTTATTAATTACAATTTGCAGAACCTGCCTGATAACCTAGGCAGAAAGTCCAGAGACTATGTTTTTGATGTTAAATAAAAGCCCTATTTCTCCTGAATAAAATGATATATAATAAGTGCGGGTGCACTTAAAGGGACTCTCCAGTGCCAGGAAAACAAACTGTTTTCCTGGCACTGCAGGTCCCCTCTCCCTTCCACCCCCCCGATCCCAAGTTGCTGAAGGGGTTAAAACCCCTTCATTGACTAACCTGTATCCAGAGCCGATGTCCCTCGGCGCTGGTTCAGGGTCCGCCCACGCTCCTCCCCCGCCGATGTCATCCAGTGGGGGAGACCTATTGCGCATGCGCGGCCGGCGACGGGGGAGACCTAATGCGCATGCGCGGCAATGCCGCGCACATGCATTAGACCCCTTGGCGTACTAAGGGGGGATGGCGGGGGAGGTCCACCCGGGTGCCACTCACTAGGGGGGTGCCCGGGGCGAACTTTCATAGGGGCGGCATTCCCATCCAGCAACAGCAGGTCCATTGTGCTCACGATCTGCGAGAGCGTTGCCGCGGGTCGCGAGAACAGAGGACCTGCTGCTGCTGCTGGATGGGAAATGAGGATGCAGAGTTCTGGGCCCCTCTTCACTGCCCAACTAAAGCGGTGCCACCAGACCACCAGTCGAGGAGTATGGGACCGGCAGGTAAGTGGCAGCAATTATTCCACACAACATACACACTACACACTTCATACACTATACACACACTTCATACACTATACACACTGTACACATTATACACACACTGCACACACTATACACACACTGCACACTTTATGCACTACACACACACTATACACACGCTGCATACACTATACACACACTGCACACTTTATGCACTATACATACACTGCACACACTATACACACACTGCACACATTATACACACACTGCACACTTAATGCACTATACACACACTATACACACGCTGCATACACTATACACACACTGCACACTTTATGCACTAAACACACACTGCATACACTATACACACAGTGCATACACTATGCACACAGTGCATACACTATACACACACTGCATCTGCATACACACACTGCATACACTATACACACACGACACACTGCATACATTACACAGACTGCATCCACTACGCAAACACACACTTATACATGTGTATCTGTATGTTTGTGTATCTGTATGTGTATCTGTTTGTGTATATGTGTATCTGTTTGTGTGTTTGTGTGTCTGTTTCGGTGTGTCTGTGTATCTGTATGTATGTTTGTATCTGTATGTGTGTCTGTATCTGTGTATTACTGTGTTTCTATATTAATGCGTGTGTGTACGTGCAAACACACCCGTACATTCACTCACACAAACTCCATACAAAAACATGCTTACATTAAAAATACACAAACACTGCTCAGTGCCAAATACATTAAAAAAATGTGCAGTTGTTTTTTACATTTCAAAGTTGGGAGGGGGGCGGGGGTGCCAAATAAATGATCCGCCCCGGGTGTCAAATGCTCCAGGTACGCCTCTGATTAGACCTCCCCACAGGAAAGCATTGAAAATACTTTCAATGCTTTCCTATGGGGAATTTAGCGACGTTGGAGGTCTAGTAGACAGCCACTAGTGGAGGAGTTAACCCTGCAAGGTAAATATTGCCGTTTGTAAAAAACTGCAATAATTACAGTTGCAGGGTTAAGGGTAGTGGAAGTTGGCACCCAGACCACTCCAATGGGCAGAAGTGGTCTGGGTGCCTGGAGTGTCCCTTTAATATGGAAGAAGTGAATTACGGTTGAACAGACATTTGATCAAAACATGTACATTTGGCTCAGTCCTTAAGATGTTAAGGCTGGAAACAGGAAGTTTGAGGCAGAGAGCTGCTTATAGATTGGGAGTGTCAGACATTTTTGTGAATGGGAAACTACCTATAGGTGTAGAGCAACTGCTGAAGCCCTTAGCTTATCAGTGGCACCCAGTATTAGGCTTCCTATTTCAAGCTTTGACTAATGGATGTGTAGAGTTGCAGAACTGATTACCATGAAGGTGATCCAGCACCAGGGACCTCTTGGCACCATAGCAACGTAATTATGATGAAGTTGTTATGGTGCACAGTGTGATACTTTAACTTTTGCTGTACTTTTTTAGTACATGCTTTCTGAGTTGGATGTTGTTTGTGGTATAATAATATTCACCTTTATCTAGAAGATACATTAACCTTCTCTTTATTTCAGGTGTTTGATGGGGTGCTACAAAATATACAAATTAAATCTATAGATATAGAGTTATTTTAGAATGAAATATAATTACCAGTACACTACTGGTCTTTTGTTGCTGAGGTTCTGAATAATTATGTGCCTGCATTAATTTGTCTAGAGGTTCTATCCCTATACCCTTGTAATACAGTTAATAAGGTAAGGTAAATGAAAGGTTTATTACCGTGTGACAGCAAGGATAACAGACAGTTTAACTACATCAATAACTTGCAGAGAGAGACGTATAACTTTCAGACTGAATAATGGTGCAAAACAAATGCAGCCAGGATAGACGAGATCGAATATACAGCAACTGTAATGTTAATGTATTGTGGATGCAAAAAGGATTTAACATTTTTTAGGGAAAGACAGGATACTTATACAAAACCCAACTATAGATCATATGTCTTAATGGTGTTGTAAAGGCATCTGTTTTGTTATAAATAGAAACTGTCTTATAAAACAGCAAAAGTCTTCTCATGAATAGAAATGTCAACAGTGTAATCCCAAGCATCTGTTGGGTGATAAATAGACCCTATGTCTTTCTAAACATCAGATATCTTCACATGAGTAGAAAGGTCAATTGTGTTTTAATAGGAGAATCTTAACGTTGTGGTGAGTGCTTTAAATAATCTCTCTCTCTCTCTCTCTCTCTATATATATATATATATATATATATACATACATACATACATACATACAATACACACATATATATATAGTTTAATGTCTTAAAATCATATTGTTACTGCAATAGCATTCATGTCTGACATTGCCTATTGTGTCATATGCACGCATGCAACCCAATAAAAGTATTCAGTCTATGACCTGCATTGGAGCTGACACCCGCAAGCCCCCACTGAGCTTTTTAAAATTAAACCCTTTTACCCAAGATCAGGCTGACCAATGGGTCCACTGGCATCAGCCTAGACAAACACCTGAACTGCCTTCAGAGGCAGATTGCACTTCCACCGGGCTCAAGTTTTACTACCTGGTTCAAAGGCTACAAGGAGCAAAGCTTATTCCTTTTGCTTTTAAGCTTACCTGGTGTTCTTCTGTATGTGTTCTGTATGTGTTCCCTTATTTCTCTTACATTGGCTCAACTTAGTCATTCTGAATTAGCAGTCCTCATTAGAGGCAATATAAGCGATGTCTGCATGTCTCCTGAAGGGCTTATACCCTCCCACATATAAGCGTTTGAATAAATGTACTACACAAGCTAATTTACCTAAAAATGTGCAACCTATAGCTGACTCCTATGACAGTTTGATCTGAACGACATGTGTTCTTCTTTCTTGTCTACATATTTACCTTCTACCTGAATTGCACCTAAAATGTGTCTATATATGCTGTCTTTTATTTTATAACCAAGCTATGCTACATTAAAAATTAGAAATTTAAAAAAAAGTATTCTGTTTAATATGCTTTATATAGTTGTGTTTATTAGGTAGAGCTAAATGGAAACTGCTCATTGAAATGGTCTGTATGCAATGTCCCATGTCCCTTAACCCTGGAGTAATTATTGCAGTTATTGAGAAATGGCAATATTTCTATCCAGGGCTTCCTGGTTGGAATCGGCCCTTTGGTCCATTATCTGAAGCTGGACATCCTATCGCCTTGCATGAGGACCTCCAGCGTCAGATTTTCCCTATAGGTAAGCATTAAATAATGCTTTCCTATGGGGAAATCCTAATATGAGTGCAGTCATTGCTGACGTCAGCGGGGGAGGAGAGTGGGCAGAGCCTGACCCAGTGCCGAGGGAGGTTTTAACTCCTTCATCGCCACGGGAGGGGGGCGTGAGAGAGGTGGGCACCGGACTATTCTATAGTTTCCTGGCACTATAAAACTGCTTTATCAAAATATAACTGCAACACAGCTGATTCAATATAAATACAGCACCATGGACAGCACTACTGCAAAATCACTTCAGTACCAAGGACAGTACCAACATGATATGACATTAGCACTTTGAACATTTCTAATACAATATGACTTTGGCAGATTGGACAGCTCCATAAGGATATGTACTATGGACAGTACCAACATGTTATAACGTCTGCACCCAAGATAATACTGACATCATGTTTATAACCACAGCATCATAGAAATCACTGATATAACTACAGCACCACGGACAACACAATACAACATAAAGTGCTGGGGAAAAGGTTGGCGCTATATAAATACCAATAATAATAATATTAACATAACTCCAGTATCATGGACTGCTCTGATACCCATAGAAGCATAGGAGCATATAAGCTGCCCCCCAGCCCCTACCTCCACACCTGTTTTGAGTGTTTAAAGACTAGAAATAAACATGTGTCTGTCATGATTAGTTCTGCAGTCCCACCCACTTATTGATGGGTAGAGATGCTGCATACGTGGCCGAGCAACTGATCATATCGAGATTTTTAAGTATTTATTTTAAAACATCCTCAATTCCTGGGTTTAGACCCTTCAGACATGATTTGGTAGGCTTTATTACTTTACCCATTGGTTTTGCACTGGATTTTTTAAAATCTGTGTTTTCTGATTGTCATTGGGTTGCAGCAAGAGGGAGTGTCTATAAAGTGGTTGTTTTTTCCAAATATTTAAATCTTCTATGGTGTTGAACAGCCCATGACCTCTTACTGAGTCTGAGATTGAGTACGTGCTGATACTATGTAACAGTAGCACTACAGCTGATACAATACAATGGCAGGATCTTAGATTGAATTTTTTGCAAACCAGTGTTATAGATTAAAGCATATTTTTATTGTGTGAGGTTTTTTTTTATTACATCAGAAATTGGTGTATGATTTGTATCGCTTTATCTATGACTGAGATTGTCAATGACCAAATCATCATATGTATTACTTTAATTATTGTTAATAAAAAGGCCCATATTTATATAAAACAAAAAAAAAATGGTATGAAGAGATACCCTTACCTTGCGTCTCCCACTGACTATTAGATATCATTATGGAAATCCTTGTGTAATTATCACCATATATCTCATTACCCCAGCCAACATATATCTACATAAGTCACGTGTTTATGACAATATCACTACTCAATAATATAACATTACCAATTATATCTTTATCCACCCTAAAGAGTATACAGCACAGAAATAATAGTTAAGAAAGGAAAAAAAATTAAGAAAAAAAAAAAAAAGAGTGGGGGGAGTCTGCCTATCGCATATTCTATGTATATGTTTATCGCGTTAACCTTTTTACCTCAAGGACAGCAGTTGTCCATCTATCTATAAGGGGTCTATCCTGTGTTAACCAGGACTCCCAGACCTTAAGATATTGCTTTCTCTTTCCCTGTGCAACCAATGGATTTTCTCCATTTCCTTCAAAACTTCCACTCTCTGTATCCATTGTTCTCTGGTCGGTGAGAATGGTTTTCGCCAATACACCAGAATCAGAGCATTTGCTTCATTTAATATGTGATTGAGCAATTGCTGTTTATGTTTCTCTTGAAAGGAGGCCAGCCAACCCAACAGTATCTGGGACGGGGCTAGTTGACAAGGAATGGGTAAGATCCTCTATATGTCACCTAGTACCAGATGCCAATATGAACTAATGTATTTACATTACCACCAAATATCTCCCCATTCTGTTTCACATCTCCAGCATTGATCACTAACAGCTGGCCAGTATTTATGTAATTGGGCTGGGGTTATGTACCATCTAGTGAATCTTTTAAAAAAGATTCCTTTCTGGAGATACTCACAGGGATGCTTATCCACATTTTAGCTATATATGACCAATCTCCCTCAGTCAGATGGATATGAAGTCCCTGCATCCACTTCCGTTGAAAAGAAGGCACTTGCCCCTCTGTAACACCTCTCTGAATAATACCATATATATTAGACAAACAACATTTATGTGTTCTCCCCGGACTACTCAACAGCTCAAATGGTGTTATAGCCCTCCAGTGGCTATGTGGTATTACTACGTAATTTAAAAAAAAAATAGTTGGGAAGTTCCCATTATATCTATAAGTGTAACCTTACTATCTGATTTGGAAAATGTTTTAATCTTAGGGGGAACTTCCTCTGTAAGTACCATCGCTATATCCGGGTCTGGTGTCCCCAATATTCTTCTTAATAAATTACTACCCTGTCTGTTCTGGAACTCTGGATTGAATGCTATGGGATAAAATACAGATAGTCCCGGGGGCAATCCCCAGAAGTCTTTAAGGCGTCTCCAACCTTGTAATATATGGGACATGAGTGGGTGGACTGATAACTGCACTTCATTGGCATGTTTGCCAAGACAGTGTGTGTAGCGGAACTTTAGCAAAACTCTGTTCCAGAGAGTACCAAGACTTTTTCTTATCTGTAGCCGCCTGTTCTCTTATTCGTGTGAACAGCACCACCATATAATATCTTTAAAGATGTGGGAGAACCAGTCCTCCTCTATCTATAGGTGATGTCATAATATTATAAGCTAAATGTGGGGTTTTATTGCTCCACTTTGTTTGTATGTATATATATCTATTTGCAACTTTTGCCCATATAAATCTAGATCTTCATAAACTCATGAATTTGTTTGTTTAAACATTTTTGAATTTTTTTTATTTCCTAATAACGATGGCTAATTCCTTCTGTTTTTTGAATTTCTATGCCAACTGGGTTTTTGTGGGCTCTGTGACTTAAAGCAGTGAGAAATCCCAGTCCAGTCCTCTATCTCAATAGGTGGAATCTCAAAGCTTGTAGGAAATCTAGTATATCTGCCAGAGTAGTTATACTAGATGTCGTCCCCTGTTGTATAACTGCTAATGCAAACAGGTAGTTCCAATGATATTTAATTTGTTTCTCCGTCAATAATTGTGTGATAGGTCGCAGGGCTCTTCGGCTCATTAGGGTGGTAGAAGAGAGATCTTGAAATATGGCAATCAAATGCCCCTCAAATTGTAATTCATGAAGTTGTCTTGCCTTAAGAAAAATCTCTTCTTTCAACTGAAAATTATGTATGCAACAAATAAAATCTCGTGATTTCTCTTGTGTCAAATTTCTAGGTCTCCCTGCTCTATGAGCCCTATCAAACTTAATGTTTTTGTGTTTTTTTCTCATTAAAAAGATTAATTACAAGAACAAAAACATAAACTAAGGTAGAACTCTTGCCATCATAAATTTGCACACCCACATACTGTTTATAATAAACCTTCTCTAGTTTCCAATACAGCTTTTTTTTTTTTTTTTCAGTCTGTAAGTGACTATATTATTTAAATACATACTACACAAAGTTATCTCCATTTCTTTCTTTTGGTTTATTAAAACTTAACATTTACCTATTCTGGACAATTACACGGCCTGTGCAGAAAAGCCAGCTCACTGTCTTAAAACAAATTACTGGTTCTAAATTGAGTTTCACCGTAGTGTACACTGAGCATACTACACCAAACATTTAACTGTACGGAATGATTGTGGCATATACAACATTAGTGCCATGATTCACTATATCATCACGATTTACTGTATTTTAATTTACCTTTAGACACTTTATACAATATATATATATATATATATATATATATATATATATAATTTTTTTTTTCACACTGCATTTATTGTCACAATTTGAAAAGGCAGTTTTATGCAAGTGCTACATCATATGAGTTACTTTAAGACCACTACATTGAAGCATTGCTTCGTCTTTTGTTTGTAAAGAACAAATTAGATAAAATAAAGCTATAACAGTGTGCTATATATTTATAAGACTAATGCTCTGAATTCACATTTATGTGCAATGTAGAGCATTCGAGAAGGAGAGTAATCTCCTGAAAAGCTGCTACTGCTGATAATGCATCTGATTCATCTCTATTTTACAGACAGATCCTACTATATGCTGTCCTGATTTTTGAATGTTTTTATATATATATCTGTTTGACAAGCTGGCATGGTTTCTGAATGTAAATATTATTACCTTATGATGGCATTGTTTAAAAGAATGTCTTACGATAGGACAGCCAGTGTAAACATGTGTGAATGTAAGAGTTTTACTTGAAATAGGTGGAGATAAAGATTTTTTTTAATGTTTTAATTATTCTGGAGAAGATTTTTGACAACCGGAGATCAACGTACTAAAATCACTGTTTAGAGAATAAGTCCCACATATATCCGTGCAGGTTATATACATTTACATTCACTGTGAAATATGTGCATATTAAATTAAAAGTAAAAAAAGTATTTAAAAGTAAAAAAAAAAAAGGTAAATCTATTGCTTGTATTACACTTTATTCACATTCTCCTTTTCTATACATATATATATATATATATATATATATACAAATATACGTTTTTCCACCTTTTTTCTTCTTTAGGATTTAAACATTATTTTATGTTTTAATTATTCTGGATGAAAGTTTGCCAACTGGTGGTCAACGTATTACAAATGATTGTTAAGTGAATACGTCTCACATATATCTGTGCAGGTTTTTAAATGTGTACAAAGGGAGCAGTTCCTTTTTTTGTGCCTGGCATCTTACTGTCCTAAATAATATTCTGCATTATACCATTAGAGTGTATACATCCCCGAGTTAACTACTTAATGTGGGCTTGATTATTAGCCTCTATTCATTTATTTGTATGCTCAGTGAAATCTGAATTATTTAGACATTGAAACAAATGGGTCAAGAAGACACATGGCAGAGTTTTGAAGAACATTCCAATATCCATAAATCTATTACAGAGTTCTAAATATAAAAACAAAATGCATTTACCAACTGTAACTAAAAAAAACAATTCTTGTAAAAAAACAAGCTATGTGTGAAAATATAATGATCTTCTTTATTAGATAGGATTGTATGCAGAGGCCAGAAATCAAAATAGGGAATATAACTGATAAATAATGAAGAAATGGCTCTCTTGCATATGGCATGTTTAAAATAAATTACTATTTATAGATTGTATGCATGAACAGTCAATATGTTAACATAATTCTAAAATGTGAATATATCTGTGCAGCTGATAATTAATATACATCACTGCTAAACACAAAAAGTGTTATTGATTCCTAACTGCTATTTAGTTTTTCTATAGAAACATAAAATGTGACGGCAGATAAGAACCATCCGGTCTATCTAGTCAGCCCAATTTTCTAAATACTTTCATTAGTCCCTGGCCTTATTTTATATATAGGATAGCCTTATGCCTATTCCACGCATGCTTAAACTCCCTTGCTGTGTTAACCTTTACCACTTCAGCTGGAAGGCTATTCCATGCATCCACTAACCTCTCAGTAAAGTAATACTTCATGATATAATGTTTTTAATTTTTGCCCTCTAATTTAAGTGTTCTCTTGTTGTGGTAGTTTTTATTCTTTTAAATATACTCTCCTCTTTTACTGTGTTGATTCCCTTTATGTATTTAAATGTTTCTATCATATCCCCCCTGTCTCGTCTTTCCTCCAAGCTATATATGTTGAGATCCTTTAACCTTTCCTGGTAAGTTTTACCATGCAATCCATGAACCAGCTTAGTAGCCATTTGTACTTTAAGGGAAAAAAACAAAGCTTTTAGAGAACACTCCTATATAGTTTCATAAATGACACACAGGCCTCAATTTAATACATTGTGATCATTAAAAACAAAAAAACAAACAAAAAAAAACATATACAGAAAATTAAAACAAGGCCATTAAATTATCTTGGGCATTTTCTAAAAGTATCTTTTCCCCTTCCTGTCATGAAAAAAAAAATCTGTCAACATCGTTATTATAAAATATAGGAGTTAGAAGAAACTTCCCAGCTTCACCATTTAGAAGTTGCAACAATATGTTGCTTTTCGATTTAGCTTTTGCTACAAAGTACACGAGTACGATTGCCCAAATTGTGCCGTAAGTGGATTTTCCTTTGGTTTTCCAATATGCAGGATGTTGTAAAACGGATTACAGATTGTGACTATCACTCTTAATTCAGGAAAATTCATAATTGTCTTTTGGGTAATTTTTGACTATAGAAATATTTAATGCAAACTATGACAGAGTCCCACATTAACGTTCTCTTTATTTCATGTGCTACCACAAACAATACAAATCTAATGTATAGATCTAGAGTTATATTAGAATTAAATTAAAAAATGTTGCTGTTATGTTTGCTCAAATTCTGAATGTATATTTGCCTGCATTAATACGATAGCTAAAACGTTTGCTTGTGAAATTAGTGACAGGAATCAAGATGGCTGACTATGGTATCACTGAACCATAGGTATCAAAATAAATTAAAAAATTTAAAACAAACTAGTAGATAACTTTGCATTTTTTAAGGAAAAAAAACTCCTTTGTTTAATAACACTATTGCTTAAGAACTGATATTTTGAAAGTATAAATTGCAAGGAGTCCTTAGAGGCCTCAGCTAAAACCTTCAGGGATCAGATATCGCCGCTGGCCACCTTATTATCTATTATATTCTGTTCCAATGAGATAAAATGCCTGACCCCAAGAGACAATCTATTCTAAAATACATAAATATTTTTCACTGTTAACAAGAAAAATCCAGTCAGACTTAGAACATTTAGTCTCGTTTTCTTACTATTGCCTTGTTTAATGTTTTCTGTTTATTTCATTAATGATCTCTTTCTGATACACATATTGTATCACATCCTAGGTGTACCTGAGAACACTGATTGATTGGTCTTATTGGGCAGTCCTGTTAGGAAGACCCATGTTCTATTGACCTATCACTAACAATCTCTGTTTTTCAAATGCATTACAAGAGCACTCTAAGAACCGTAACAACTAAAGCTTGATGTTGTAGTTATGTTGCTTAGCGTGCCCTGGTGTCATTCCCAGGTTTTATATCAATCTTCTTTATCAATGTAAACCTTATCCAAAGTGGATGACATAATTTAGGTAATCACTAGGCTGACCATCTCAATGCAATCTCAACCAATCAATGTTGTCCAGGCTAGAAAATTTGACAGTAAAGAAGCGGAAGATTTAACTATGCAAAGTCAATGCATTTGAGATGGGGCTTCTGTGGCATTGGATAGCGCCCTAGTTTATAGCAAATCGTCTGGTTTTCTTCAATATAATTTAACATCAAGCAATTCTGCACCAAATGTGGTTACAATGTTGCAAAATGCCACAATTTTCATTGTTACTTGTAATGTTAAATATCTGATGATGCTGGCCCTCTTCCAGAAAGGCCTCAAAGTAATTAGTATCCAAAAAATGTACATTGATCAGCCACAACATTAAAATCAACTGCCTAATATTGTGTAGGCCCCCCTCATTCTGCCAGAACAGCTCTGGTTCATCAAAGCAAGGACTCCACAAGACCTGTCAACATGTCCTGTGGTGTCTGGAACCAAGACATTAGCAGCAGATCCTTCAAGCCCAAAGGTGGCAAAGTGGGGTCTACATGGATCAAATTAGTTGTTCCAGCAGATCCCACAAATGGTTGGATTGAGATCTGGAGAATCTGAAGACCAAAGAAACACCTTGAACTCTTTGTCATGTTCCTTGAACCATTCCTGAACAAATTTGGGGGCAGGGTACACAGGGTACACCCCAATAGTGGGGCAGGGTACACTATCCTGCTGTGAGAGGCCACTGCTACTGGGGAATACCATTGTCATGAAGGGATGTACATGGTCTGCAAAAATCTCTAAGTAGGTGATACGTGTCAAATGCCAGGATCCAGGGTTTCCCAGCAGAACATTGCCCAGAGCATAACACTGCCTCCGACTGCATGCTTTCTTCCCGTAGTGCATCTTGCTGCCATCTCTTCCCCAGGTAAATGAGTCACATGCACCAGGCCATCTACCTGATCTAAAAGAAAACTTGATTCATCAGACCAGGCAACCTTTTTCCACTGTTTCATTGCCCAGCTATGATGCTTGTGTATCCACTGAAGACACTTTTGGTGGTGAAGAGGGGTCATCATGGGCACTTCTGCAAGCAGCCCTATACATAGCAAACTGGAATGCACTGTGTGATCTGACAACTTTCAGTCATGGCCAGCATTACGTTTTATTTAGCAATTTGATCTACAGTAACTCTTTAGTGTGATCTGACCAGATAGGCTAGCCTTTGCTCCCCACATGCATCAATGAGCATGGTGCTTGGGTACCCATGACACTGTTGTCGGTTCAATGGTTGTCCCTCCTTGCACCACTTTTGGTAGGTACGATCTACTGCATACTAGGAACACTGCACAAGACTTGCCGTTTTGAAGATACTCTGACCCAGTTGTCTAGCCACCAATATTTGGCCCTTGTCAAAGTCATTTGGATCTTTTCGCTGCCTAATATATCCCACCGCATGACAGGTGCCATTGTAACAATATAATCAATGTTATTCACTTCACCTATCAGTGGTTTTAATGTAGTGGCTGATCAGTGTAAATGAAAAAAAAAATCAGTCTTTAATACTTTGCTTTTTAGATAATAAAATCAAACCTTTATTGTTTCTTTTTTTTTTTAAACCACATCAAATAATTCAGCAAAAAATTAATTAATAAAAAAAATGATCCTGGCAAGAGTCACTTCAAATGCAAGTAGTAAATGGCAAAACAGAAGATCAATGAGTTTTCTGTGTAATGTATGTACCTTTTCAAGATCCATTTCTTATTGATAGGTTACCGCAAAAAGAACAAAGCAAAGCTTCTCAAAGAGGAGTATTAGGTTCAATGCTTCTATATAGAAGCATTCCCAGTTGAGATTGCAGCACACACACCCTGCCTCCCAATGTGTCTCTATGACTCACCCTCTTGCTGCTGGATCACTGTATTTAGGGAAGCAGAGTGGTTTATATTTGCAACATTAGAGTGATCCTTTAATGGTAGTGTTAATTTATTTTGTACCATATAATTATGTTAATTTGATAAACAATTGGGTGTATGCATTTTAAGGTGTTAAAAAAACAGACACACAGATCAGATGTGAAGGTCATTTAAAGCCATTTATCAAGGTCATTTAAGGCCAGCTACCAAGGACAATTAAGATCAAGCATTGATTAGACAGTGCAATCTTCTTCCTAAACAAAAAGCTGTAATAACGTAACATTTTTTAAGCTAGACTAACAATTTTGGAAGCATAATTTATTAATAAAAAATGTGTGCACCTTATAGAGGGCATTCAAATTATTTTTGTATGACAGGTAGAATTTAATACATTGATCAAAAAGCGCAGGTGAATTTATAATGCACATTCTTTTTAACCTGGCTAAAATGGATATATAAATAAAGATGGTAGCTATTGATTTTTTTACACATCTACATCCGAATACTTTCTCTTAACTACTTCCAATCACAGGATTGATGACATGTTGTAAATTAAGCAGTGCATTTTAAAAAGTGTTCCTTTCTAATTTAAAAAATGTTATAAAACCAGTAAGACACACGAGCCTTGTGCATTTACAAGAAATATTGTGCTTTTTGGGCAGGCATTTTTATTGCTTAATTAATACTAAAATTATTCTCAGCCTCTCCTCAGCAATGTGTCCACATAAAAATGACAAATGACTGGTCGAGATTATTAGGCGGCGCAAGTGAAATCATGGCAACTAAAAAAACAAAAAAGCATTTGCATTTTAAAAAGCGAAAAAGAACTGTATTTCCGAAATTGGAAACTTCAAAACTAAAGGCTTTGGTCATTAAGCAGTGATATACAGGGAATTAAAAAATGGTGTGCTTTGCACCAAAATAGTGGAATTTTAGATATTTTTACATGACGGCAATTTTGGTCAAAATCATTTGATTATTGATATGGTACAATTCACTTTTTAGTGAATGAATTCCAATGTGAAAATGTTTTAAACTGTGTCTCATGCCCGTAAAGATATGGCGACAAGTCTCAGTACAGTAATATATGGATTTTTAATAATGGCTATAAACTATAGTGATTGATAAACTTAATGTATAGAAATCTATAATAAATACCACAACCTAAACTAACTTCTGAAATTGCACTCCTGATATTAGTTCTACATGAAAAGACGGCTTGTCTATTTCACTTTAATTTATAGAATCTCGTTCAAAGCACGCACAAAGAAAACACATTACAGTACAGCGTAGGTTCTCGTAGTCAGCTTGTGAAAATCCATTTTCTTCTTCTGTGAAGCAGACAAGGTATGTAACTCAGTGATTAATACACCTTATACTATGCACTACATTATGGAGTTAATGTCCATGAATCCCAAGAATACTTGTGGAGCTTTCCAGCCATCTGAATGTATGGATTTATTTGAAAAAGACCCGAGGTCCCAGTACTGAGCTGTCAAAGTTGCTCTCTCATCATAAATGTCCTAAAATGATGATTTATACATTTTTAAATGTGTTAATTTTTAAAGTTATTTAACTTTATTTTAAATTAAAATATGGGTAGAACTGTCCTTACTTCTGCAAGCATAAAACACTGTATTTCCTATATTTTACAGAAATGTAATCGGCTTAGCTGTGTACAGTAGGTTCTGATTGGCATATGGCAAACAACCTTTCCTGGAAATGTATTTATTTCCACTGTCGCAAACAACAGAAGTGGTTGAGCATGAAATTTTATGTTTTTGCTTAAAATAATGCATTATTTAAGCTTGTTTAAACAGGGCCCTCTTCACCTACGTGTGCCAAACACATTTTGTTAGAATTAAAGGAATACTATAGCGCAGGCATAGGCAACCTTCGTCACTCCAGATGTTTTGGACTACACCTCCCATGATGCTCTGCCAGCATTATGGGTGTAAGAGCATTAAGGGGGATGTAGTCCACAACATCTGGAGTGCCGAAGGTTGCCTATCCCTGCATAGCGTTATACAAACCTGTATTCCTAATGCTATAGTGCCCCAGTCCTTAGTGGCATTAAAATTCCTCCCCATGTTTTCCATAATAAATGATAAAATAAAAGTTTTATTAGCTATCCATTTAAATGTCTGTCTTATTTACCTACTGTGCAGCGCTGCAGAATATGTTGACCCTACATAAATAATTATAATTGCAATTTCTGAAAATTCTTGGAAATTACATTCCCATCATAACATTTTTTTTTTTATAAATTGTGGCATTCTTGTAAACTCTCATGATTTGTGGTCTAATAGTTGATTGTAGACCATACAAGACTTTACCCTGTTCACCCAACAGGGGGACTTGCATTTAGCTGTCTCAGTAGAGTGCTAAGAGACGGGTGTGAGTCCACCTCGGGTGACAGGCTAAAGAGTAGTGTGAAGAACATCCTCACCCTGACTGTTACTATTAGTAGCATGCAGAGTGTGCATGTGATGGTGTGTGAGATTATATGTCTCTGTGCAACTGTGTGCCTGTGTTTGTGAGATTGTGTGACAATTACTGTGCATGTGTGACTGTGTGCCTGTGCCTATGTGTAACTGTGTACCTGTAACTGTTTGTGCCTATAACTGTGTGTGTGCGACTGTGTGCCTGCAATTGTGTGTGCCTGTGTCTGTAACTGTTTGTGTGCAACTGTGTGCCTATAGCTGTGTGTGATTGTGTGCCTCTAACTCTGTGTGTATTTGACTATGTGCCTGTGACTGTGTTTGGAACTGTGTGAACGCACACATTTCCAAACACAGTACAACTGTATGAGACTGACTGCATATGATTATGTGGCTGTGTGTGAGATTAAATGCCCGTGTGAAACTGTGTGCATGTGACTATATGTTATAGTGTATGTGTGATTATGACATATGTCACTATGTGCATAAAACTGTGTGACTATTTATGCCTGTGTGACTGCATGCCTGTATATGTGATTATTGGTGACTATATATGACATCGTGTATGTATGTATGCATGTATGTTACTGTGTGTCTAGGTATATGTATGTGTAAGTGACTGTGTGTACAGTGAGGGAAAAATGTATTCAATCCCCTGTTGATTTTGAATGTTTGTCCACTGACAAATAAATCATCAGTCTATAATTTTAATGGTAGGTGTTTTTTAACAGTGAGAGACATAATAACAAAACAAAAAAAAATCCAGAAAAACACATGTCAAAAAAAGTTATTCATTGATTTGCATGTCAATGAGTGAAATAAGTATTTGACACCTTCAACTTAGTACTTTGTGGCAAAACCCTTGTTGGGTCAGATGTTTCTTGTAGTTGGCCACCAGGAGGGATTTTGTCCCACTCCTCTTTGCAGATCCTCTCCAAGTCTTTAAGGTTTCGTGGCTGATGTTTGGAAATTCGAACCTTCAGGTCCCTCCACAGATTTTCTTTATGATTAAAACATCTGGAGACTGGCAAAGCCACTCCAGGACCTTAATGTGCTTCTTCTTGAACCACTCCTTTGTTGCCTTGGCTGTGTATTTTGGGTCATTGTCATGCTGGAATACCCATTCACAACCCATTTTCAATGGCCTGGCTGAGGGAAGGAGGTTCTCACCCAAGATTTGATGGTACATGGCCCCTTCCATCATCCCTTTGATGTGGTGCAGTTGTCCTGTCCGCCTAGCAGAAAAACAACCCCAAAACATAATGTTTCCACCTCCATGTTTGACGGTGGGGATTGTGTTCTTTGGGTCAAAGGTAGCATTCCTCCTCCTCCAAACACTGCGAGTTGAGTTGATGCCAAAGAGCTCTATTTTGCTCTCATCTGACCACAACACTTTCATCCAGTTCTCCTCTGAATCATTCAGATGTTCATTGACAAACTTTAGATGAGCCTGTGCATGTGCTTTCTTAAGCAAGGGGACCTTGCGGGTGATGCAGGATTTCAGTCCGGCGTAGTGTGTTATCAATTATTTTCTTGGTGACTATAGTCCCAGCTGCCTTAAGATCATTAACAAGATCCTCCCGTGTAGTTCTTGGCTGATTCCTCACCGTTCTCATAATCATTGAAACTCCATGAGGTGAGATCTTGCATGGAGCACCAGACCGAGGGAGACTGATAGTTATTTTGTGTTTCTTCCTGTAATGGATCACCTGGCACCCCGACTGGGCACCTCCCTTGACAGACGCTTCCTAGCTGATGCCGAGGACCATAAGAACTGCACCGGACACCACAACCACTGCAGACTCCAAAACCGCCGTAACTTAACTGGAGTCTCAATGTCTTTCTTCCACCCTGGAACAACATCTGTCCTCCAGGACCGTGTGGTAAAAACCTCTTCTCCAGGAGAGTGTATCAGGAACATCTCTTAAATGAGCTAAGTGATTAGAGCTCAGGGGAGTATACAAAGTATAGCAATCCCCAGTGTGAATATAGCAGTTCCCTACAATAACGAGACAAGGCTACGTATTGTGGGTTAAGCAGGAACAGAATGAACTGAGGGTTTATTGTTTCTTTTATAAAGTTTTGTGGAAGTCACATTTGACCAACCGAGAGCATGGCTTTCATGCCCAAAACAGTTCCACAGATTTAGGCTGTGCAGACAGTCTATCTTCTCCTCTATCCTGGAGATAATTGGCTTAAGTGGCTGTGGTGAGGCAATTATCTCCGGTAACAGGAAATATCTCTTAGTCCAAAATCTGTTACAAAAACCACATACAAATACATAACTCTTATAATACAATGTTTAACCTATATGTCCAACATATCCCCAGATAGCTTGGATCTGAGCGCTCAACATGTCCGAAAAGTGCTCAAATCTCACGAATACAGTTGGATCGCCATGGGGTTAAACAATAGCAAGGGCTGATGAGAAATTGAGGAGGGACAAAGCAGCCAGTTTCAACTGGTCTGGCAGTGTCCCTGGGACAACGCCCTGCTGGAGAACAATGGACAGAAAAAGGGGGAGGGGAAGAGGCACGTTTTCCCATGGAATTAAAGGGGCAGATAAAGTGTTTTAAAATCCAATAAGTCACAGGGGCCATAATCACAGGGCAAAAGGCTAGCCATTAGTCCTCTCCAAGAACAAGTGGTGAAGGGCACTTTGTCACACTTCCATTTATGAATAATCGCACCAACTGTTGTCACCTTCTCACCAAGCTGCTTGGCGATGGTCTTGTAGCCCATTCCAGCCTTTTGTAGGTCTACAATCTTGTCCCTGACATCCTTGGACAGCTCTTTGGTCTTGGCCAAGGTGGAGAGTTTGAAATCTGATTCATTGATTTCATTAGTGCACAGAGAGTGCTCCTAATCTCAGCCTGTTACCTATATAAAAGACACCTGGGAGCCAGAAATCTTGCTGATTACGGATCAAATACTTATTTCACTTATTGACATGCAAATCAATGTTTAACTTTTAAAACGTGTTTTTTCTGGATTTTTTTTGTTTTTTTTGTTATTCTTTTTCTCCATTTTAAAATACACCTACCATTAAAATTATAGACGGATCATTTCTTTGTCAGTGGACAAACATTCAAAATCAGCAGAGGATCAAATACTTTTTTTCCTCACTGTATATCATTGTTTGACATGTCTGTGCCTGTGGCTGTGAGTCCATATTTATATGTAAGTGCATGTATGATTGCAAATCTATGTATGTATGCATGTCACTATGTACCCCTCAGCGCTATGTACTTCCCTTTTATCTCTACCAAGTGCAATCAAGTTAATGTTAGTTTTGACACCTCCTATGTGACCTTAATCTTTCTTGCACTATTGAGGTTGTAGTACCTTCTTGGCAAAGGTGCACCCTGTTTTGGCCCCAACATGAAAGTGACTCCTTGATGTAAACAGCTATTAGTGTAGCCATATTGATTGAATTGAAGAAGTACACAAAGGGGCTTATTGTAGAGAATACCATTCTAACAGCAAGCTACTGCATGCCTATGTTTAGAAATTATCTAGAATTTAAGATGACACCACCCAGCCTGTTCAGGCTTATAGCCTGATTGGAACACTGACTGTGACTGTGAGGTGGTGCACATAGAGGTATGTGCCATGTGAGTAGTATGTTGAAACTTCCTTGCTTGACCTCTAGGGAAAGTAGGGGAGCAGGGGAACAAATGTAATGCCACATCTCAAACAATCTGTCTTACGTCAGTTAGAATTAGGCTGACAGAGCAAAGCGAGATATATAGTCTGCAGCAACAGGATTGCCAAATATTACGTAGCCTTGAACACACTGAAGTTGATTTAAATGTTTATTTCTCTGATATGAAATGTTCAATGGTCCATTTTCCCATAAATATGGAACATGCATCTCTTTTAGCAAAATATTCAATTACGCAACTCATAATTCGACAGTTTTTTTTAACTTCTCTTATTTGACTCAATGCCAAACTCCTGGAGACAGATATATTAGTTCTGCAAGATTTTAAGGATTTTTCTTCGTGTGCTCAAGACTCCTTTGGGGCTTATAACATAAGCTGCATATAAATAAATAATGTTGGGATTATCCAGAGTCATGCACTGCATGTCAGAATGTGATAGGCAGTTTGCAATAATTCTGCATTAATGTGTAACTCCCTTGCCCAGATTGTATAATTACAGCTTGGTTTGCTATTTGTAATCCTGCTGTAAAATATTTTCTTTTTATATTGAAAATAAAGTAGAAGTAATAAATTGGGGACTATCTCATATTACTAAAAGTCTTTCTGAATTAACTCCACCCCGAAAAATATAAAATACAGTTATCAGAATTACAAAAGTCAAGCCATTTTAACAAGATTTTAATAGGAAATTACAGTTTTAAAAATCCGGTACGTGAAATAAATGAAAAAAACACTCTAAGCAACAAAACCACTCCAAATACCTAAAGCACCTAAACTAGCTGAGCGAGAAGATATCAATTTTGATACTTACTCAAGAAATAGAGTTTTTGGGGATTTCTTGTACATTCTCAAGCAGCAACTTTGAGTCTTCCTTTAAGGAAACTCACGATAATTTGAAAATAGATCAACGAAATTCTCTTCAAGCAGTTGATATATTTAAGTTCCGTAGCTCATATAGTGTGTCTTCTCTTAGCTCCCATACAAGCATTTTTTTCTGGCATAACTGTAACTTGGCTGTGTAATACAAAAGCAATTTCTCACTACTAAAACTATTATTTAATCTGTATTCTTTCCTTCCTTTTTTGATTGTCTTAAACTATGTATAGTAAATTGTTTGAAAGAGTATGAACAGAAGACAGAACTTTTCAGAAATTGGGTTTTTTCAAACTTCTTATTACTTTTCAAAAAGCTTTTCTTCTTGTCTTGTCTTGTCTTACTTTAGCTAGACGGCTTAGGTTGACTGTGTCTATGGAAGGGATTGACATTTTTATCTTTGGAGCTCACTCCACCAGGAGTGCTATGTCAACTAGGATTTTTCAACTTCTGATCCTACTTTCAAAATGTTTTATTATAAACCAGACATGCACATATCTAGAGTAATAAATAATTTCTACTTTACTATGTATATACTGTTAGCTTTTAACATGCATGATATGAGTCTCCTGGCTGAAATCAAATTTAAGATTTTCCTAGCCTTCGGCGACAGAAAATATAGATTTTATTAAAGGCTAATATCCCATCCTAATAACCAACCCTCTTCTTTGATTTCTCGTTCAGAATGAATTGTTTTCTCTACAGTTATTAATACTACTTTTATTATGGATTTGGCTTCTTATATTTCCTTGGATTTGGCAGCATATACATATATAAAAATATATAGCTAAAATAAATATAGAATACATAAAATGTGTATTGAAAAAAACTATTGTGGGCTGATATTTTTCTTTAAAAATGCACTTTCAAAAATATAGAAGGGGATCTATTCCCTATATAAAATGGTCACTAGAAAAAAAAAATCATTATATTTTCCGAACAACATTTATACAATAAAATATTTCCTATAAAAATATATGTATAAATTATTGTAAAATATATCAAACCCACTATTAAGAACCCGTACCAAAGTGAGGAAATTTGTAATTGTAATTACAAATTGTATTATAAAAAGTGTTAGTTCAAAATCATTATTTAGAACAGGGATAGGCAACCTTTGGCACCCCAGATGTCATGGGCTACATCTCCCTTGAGGTTTTGTCAGCATTGCGGCTGTAAGAGGATTATGGGAGATGAAGTCCAAAATATCTGGAGTGCAGAAGGTTGCCTACCTGACTTAGACCATGTGGTGTCAAGGTATTTAGACTGAAGATCCATATTATCTCCTTTTGTCCTATTTTTCTAATCACATCTTAGCATTTACAATTAAATTCCACTTTTTGTATTCCCATAAATATGAGATTGCTATTATGGATGTGCATGGGCAAAAAATTTGGTTCGGCTCGGTTTGGAAATTTGGGTAAGTAAAAAAATGTGTCTGCTTCGGCAATTCAGACCAATAGGATTCGGTTCGGTCCAGAACTGCCGAACGTCATCACTTCGAAACTTTGGTGCTTCGGAACTTCGGCGCTTCGGACATTCATAAGCATCCGAATGTCCGAATGGCATGAAATTCAGAACGAAGCAAATTGCACATGTCTAATTGCTAGTAGACATGTGCAATTCGTCTCGTTCCGAATGTACATTCCTATACCCGGCCTGACAGGAAGTGCTCACTGAGAGCAATGAACAGTTTACTATTAGACCAGGAAGAGGAGAAAGAGACACACAGAGAGGCTGTTGGGGAAGAGAGCTACAGAGGGGCCGAGAGGGAATAAAAAGATACATAGAGGGACTAGGGAGGGAAAGGGACACACAAAGTGGCTTAGGGGAAGAAAGACACACGGAGGGGCTGGTGGAGGAAGAGAAAGACACAAGTGGCTTAGAGGAGAAAGAAATACACAGAGAGACTAGGGGGAGAAAGATACAAATGCAGAGCAGTGAGGAGAATGAGACACACAAAGGAGCTTGGGGGAGAAAGAGACACATAGATGGGGTGGGGAAGGGCAAAAGGAAACACAGAAAAGCTGGGGATGAGGGAACAGAGAAACACAGACATGCTGGGGGGGGAAAGAAACTAGATGCTGGTGGGAAGAGACACACAAAAGGGGCTGAGGTCAAAAGATATACATGGAGCAACCTAATTAACATGCGCAGTGAGCACTGTGCATTCATGAAGCCTTCCCCATAGTAAAGCACTGAATCCTATTGAGGATTTGAAGACTCTGGACGTCATCATGCTTACTTTACAGAGGGGGCTGAGAGGGTGGGGAGGGGTGTGACAGTGCCACTTTAACATTATCTGGTGATAATGTATTATTAAATGGTTAGGTCCATACAATTAACTGGTGCCGCACTTTAATTAAAGGTCAGTGCTATTCCCCAACCATTTACATAACCAAAGTTAAAAAATGTCCTTGAGAAGATCCTCTCTTGCTGCATCACACATAGATGCAAAGACATGGTGTCTGGCATCGGAATTGATAGAATGAAAGAAAGTGAGGGCAGGTACAGTGACAATATGTGTTTCCTCTGGTATACTTGTGTTGAGATAACTAAAGTATTCCACAGGGATAAAGTAATGACATTCGAGATGATGTGAGGGATGCCAGCTAAACAAATATTTTTCTGGTAATCTGTACCAGCTAAAAGAGTATTTAAGTGTTGTAAGACATGTGAGTCAGCCCTGAGGTATTATGATACTATGATGATATTAGAGGACTCAGACTTTGCAAGTGCAAAAAAAGTAAGGCAAGACAAGAGCAGAGAGATGTAATGAGGTAAATGACATAACATAGAAACATAGAATGTGATGGCAGATAAGAATACTTTCATTAGTCCCTGGCCTTATCTTATATTTAGGGTAGTCTTATGCCTATCCCACGCATTCTTATAGTTAAGATAGTATTTTGCCTATCCCAGCTCCTTCACTGTGTTAACCTCTACCACCTCAGCTGGGAAGCTATTCCATGCATCCACTACCCTCTCAGTAAAGTAATACTTCCTAATATTATTTTTAAACCTATGCCACTCTGATTTAAGACTATGTTTTCTTGTTGTGGTAGTTTGTCTTCTTTTAAATATAGTCTCCTCCTTTACTGTGTTGATTCCCTTGTATTTAAATGTTTCTATCATATATACCCAATCTCATCTTTCCTCCAAGCTATACTGTCACGTATTCATCCGCTTATAAAAATGTGGTTAATGGCATTTACTGTCCACACATGAAAAGTTGTGCCGAGCAGCAACCAAATCCACAGAAGGGTTAATGCTGAGCAGCAATTATGCAAATGAGAACCTGGTAACTGCCTTTGGGGTCAAAGGCCAGTTACAGCCTATCAGATCTAGAGGAGGGGTATTTGGCCCAGTTCTCATCCTGCTCAGTGCCTTGTCGTGGTTTCCCTTGTGGTTGTCCGAGAGCGCGTTATTGATTCTGGTTATTCTGGTTATTTGACTTTGGCATTGTTTTTGACTTCCCTGTTTTCTGGCATCCCTGACTCCTGGCTTTTACTTATCGTTGTGTCTCTTTCTGTTTCCATTGACCTCGGCTATTCCTGACTATTCTTTGGTACGTTAGTCCGGCCATTCTAAGGTCCGGTATACGTTTCCTATCAGTCCTCTGTGTTACACAATTCTACGTGCTGGATCATTCTGTAATCCTGACATTACGACATGGCCATAGATTCTGTAGAATTGTGTAAGCACATAGCTGCTTGTGAAAGGAAACTGGAGGATAATGATCACCACATGGATCAATTTGCCCAGGCCTTCAGTACGCTTCTTACCCGAACAGCGCATCTGCAACCTGCGGCCTCACCTCCACCCATAGTACACAAGGCACCTACTATCTCCCTATCTCCTCCTCTGCATTTTGGTGGTAATATTCAAGAATGCCAGGGATTTATTAAACAAATGTAGTATCATTTTGAGGCATCACCGGGATCTTTTCCCACAGCCAGAGCTAAAATTGGTTACCTAATTAATCAATTAAAAGGTAAAGCTTTAGCTTGGGCCAATCCATTATGGGAGAGTAATAGGAGTGTAGCACACAATTACCAGGAATTCCTTACGGAATTCAAACTTACGTTTAAACCTTTAGGCAGAGAGGATGACGCCTCTACTGCCCTGATGCACATCAGACAAGGGAACCGGTCTGTCACAGAATATGCCATAGAATTTTGTACCCTAGCTTCCGAGGTAGACTGGACTAATAGTGGGTTAATCTCTGCATTTAAAAAGGGATTATCTGAAACTATGCTAGATGAGATTGCCACCAAAGATTTACCCAAAAAGCTTAATGAATTTATCACTTTTGTCATGCAGATTGATAATAGATTAAGAACCAGAGAAGCTACTAGAAACAAGACCAGATGCATGAGTATGCATTTAGCACCCCGTTTCTCCAGACCTATTGTCCCTGAAATTCCTGTACAGTCCAAACCCGAACACATGCAGTTGGGGGTCACTAGACTGTCGGAAGCAGAAAGACAATATAGGAGAAAAGAAGGCCTAGGTCTATACTGCAGTAGGAAGGGACATATGAGAAACAATTGTCCCATACGTCTGGAAAACTACCGCACCTAAGCACCTTAAGGGGACAGGTCTTAGGTGTAATGGAAACGTCCTCTGAAAAGATTAAAAATAGTTTTCTCCTTGACATTTCTATCGCCTTTGACAAAAAGAACTTTTCATGCAAATCTTTGATGGATTCAGGTGCTGCTGGAAAGTTCATCGACGTTCAATTTGCCAAAGGTAATACTATACCTATCAAAGAGAGACTATCACCCGTAGCTGTTGAAGCTATTGATGGGAGACCACTCTCACAACCATTGATAACGCATGAAACCTTACTCATTAATATTTCCATTGGTGCCTTACATAAGGAAGAGATTTCAGTTGATTGCATCTCCTTCTTGTCCTATTATATTAGGATTCCCATGGCTTAGTAACCCTCATATTGACTGGGCTAATGGGGAAATATTAGAATGGGGTAAAGATTGTAATGAAAGGTGCATATTGCATGTCACCAAAAGAGTGGGCACTATTGAATTACCCACTAGTACACCTCAAAATCCATAGATCTCTATTCAATACCAAGCCATTAAAGAAGTATGAAGCAAGAGTCAGTCTAATACTCTACCCCCTCACAGACCATATGACTGTTCCATTAACACACTAACAGACGCTATGCCACCTAAGGGAGCAGTCTATGCTCTGTCTCCCCAGGAGAGTAGTGTAATGGAGGAATATATTAAAGATTCATTGAATAAAGGCCATATACGAAAATCATCCTCGCCTGCTGGTGCAGGATGCTTTTTTGTATCTAAAAAGGATGGTGAGTTGCGCCCATGTATCGATTACAGGGCATTGAACAAAATCACCATTAAGAACGCCTACCCCATTCCTCTTATTACTGAATTATTTGACAGACTCCAGGGCAGTAAAGTGTTTACTAAGCTTGACCTTAGAAGCGCTTACAATTTAGTGAAAATCAAGGAAAACCACGAGTGGAAGACTGCATTTAATACCAGAAGTGGACACTATGAATATCTAGTTATGCCATTCGGGTTGTGCAATGCTTCAGCGGTTTTCCAAGATTTCAGTAACGATGTACTCAGGGATTACATTTACTCGTTTGTCTTGGTCTATCTGGATGATATCCTTATTTATTCTCCTGACATTCAGACTCACCACGATCACGTTAGACAAGTTCTGCAGACCTTGTTAAAGAATCAACTTTATTGTAAATTAGAAAAATGCATCTTTGGCCAATCTGAAGAACAGTTTTTGGGATATAATATCTCTGCCTCGGGGTTTCGGATGGATCCTAAAAAGCTGGAATCGGTTCTACAATGGCCTTTACCCTCTGGGTTGAAAGCCATTCAAAGGTTTATTGGTTTCACCAATTATTACAGAAGATTTATAAAGGAATTTTCTTCAGTAATAGCCCCCATCACCAATATGATACGCAAGGGGGCTAGTAGTACAATATGGTCTAAGGAGACAATTGAAGCCTTTGAAACTCTCAAACAGCGGTTTGCCTCCGCCGACTTTTTGATACATCCTGACACCAGTAAGCCTTTCATACTGAAGGTTGATGTTTCAGAGACAGGGGTAGGGGCAGTTCTCTCCCAGAGGGAGAGCCAGGAAACTCTGTTACATCCTTGTGGTTACTTTTCTAGAAAGTTGTCTCCTGCTGAGCGCAATTACGATATTGGCAATAGAGAATTGTTGGCCATTATTCTAGCTCTCTAGGAGTGGCGACATCTTTTAGAGGGTTTCATAGGACCCCCTTTTCATCATTACTGATCACAAAAACCTGGCTTAAATAGGAGATGCTAAGCGATTATCTTCTAGACAAGCTAGGTGGTCTCTATTTCTTTCTCGCTTTAATTTTCTTATCACCTACAGATCTGGTTCTAAAAATGTCAAGGCCGACGCCTTGTCCAGGAAGTTTGATACTGAGGCTATACTAGAGAAACGACCCATATCATTCCCCCAGAATGTATCATTGCGTCCACTGTCCTTTCATTGTCCTCTCCACTGCTTGGCTCCATCATGGAGGCTCAGTCTCAGATGCCCTGCGGTAAACCTCAGGACAAACTGTTTGTTCCATTGGGGGAAAGGGTAAATATCATGAAGGTGTTTCACAACAATGTGTCTGCTGGTCACCCAGGTATTAATAAATCCACTTCTGCTATCATGAGGTCATTCTGGTGAGATTCCCTCAGGAAGGATGTTAAGGAATATGTGCAGGCTTGCTCTGTTTGTGCGGTTTCCAAAGTGCCTCATAAACTCCCTTGTGAATTGTTACAACCTCTTCCTATTCCTGAGGTCCCATGGTCCTACTTGTCCATGGACTTCATTGTCGAACTTCCCAGTTCTAACGGTTATACCACCATACTCATGGTTGTGGACCGTTTTTCTAAAATGGCTTATTTTATTCCTCTCAAGAAATTGCCATCATCTCAAGACCTGGTACTGATCTTTATACGTGAGATTGTCCGTCTGTATGGCATTCCTCACAATATTGTATCTGATAGAGGTTCTCAGTTTGTATCCCGGTTTTGGAGGGCTTTTAATAAGCAATTGGGGATTGAATTGTCTTTTTCATCCTCTTACCACCCCCAGACTAATGGTACAGCTGAGAGGGCTAACCAGTCTTTGGAGTTATACTTGTGTTGTTTTGTTAATAGCACTCAAGACAATTGGTCCGAATTATTACCATGGGCCGAGTTTGCTAGGAACAATGCTGACCATGATTCCTCTGGGCATAGTCCATTTTTTGTTAATAATGGCCGACATCATACTGTCCTACCGGCTGTTTTTTCTAATACAGCTATTCCTGCTTTGGATGACCATCTGACTTCCATCCGTGATACCTGGGTTAAAGTTCAATCTGCTCTGGGTACTGCTGCTGACCGTTTCAAGCATTATGCTGATACACGTCGAAGTGCCAACCCTGTTTACCAAGTGGGTGAGAGGGTTTGGTTATCTTCTTGTAACATCAGGCTCAAAGTCCCTAGCATGAAATTGCCCTTCATAGGATCAATCCTGTTGCGTACTCTCTGGCCCATCCGGCCTCCTTGAAAATTCCTAATACCTTTCATGTGTCCTTGCTTAAACCTCTTGTTTGCAATAAATATACTGTCTCAAGCCTCTTGTTTGCAATAAATATACTGTCTCAAGTTCCCATCCTCCTCCCTTAGTTGTTTCTGGACAGGAAGAGTATGAGGTCTCCTCCATAAGTCATTCCAGGTTTTCTATGGGGCACTTTACAGTACTTGGTGGATTGGAAAGGTTATGGACCAGCCGATCGTTCTTGGGTTCCGACATCTGATATACATGTTGGCCGCAAGATTCGCTATTTTCATGCCAAATTTCCTCTCAACCCTTGTCCTGCCCGCCTGGTGGGCGTTCTTCAGGTGGGGGGTAATGTCACGTATTCATCCACTTATAAAAATGTGGTTAATGGCATTTACTGTCCACACATGAAAAGTTGTGGCGAGCAGCAACCAAATCCACAGAAGGGTTAATGCTGAGCAGCAATTATACAAATGGGAACCTGGTAACTGCCTTTGGGGTCAAAGGCTGGTTACAGCCTATCAGATCTAGAGGAGGGGTATTTAGGCCCAGTTCTCATCCTGCTCAGTGCCTTGTCGTGGTTTCCCTTGTGGTTGTCCGAGAGCGCGTTATTGATTTTGGTTATTTGACTTTGGCATTGTTTTTGACTTCCCTGTTTTCTGGCTTCCCTGACTCTTGGCTTTTCCTTATCGTTGTCTCTTTCTGTTTCCCTTGACCTCGGCTATTCCTGACTATTCTTTGGTACGTTAGTCCGGCCATTCTAAGGTCCGGTATACGTTACCTATCAGTCCTCTGTGTTACACAATTCTACGTGCTGGATCATTCTGTAATCCTGACATATACATAGTAATAACTCTGGCTCTTAAGAATATATCTCACTTCTTTACTACCACACAGGGACAGCAATTATTAAAGTTCTATTCAAGAGAAAAATGAAGTACACTAAATCTGGTAATCTACCTTGATTGTGAAAGCAACTATCAGTTACAATTGAGGCAAATGTTGATGTCTAACCCTGGAAGTAAACACAAGCTGTCCAGTATGGGATGTGTGTTTAACTGAACACTGTAGTGTTAAGAATACAAATGTGTATTCCTATTGCTATATTGTCTGTTTAGGTGAATCCCCCATCCCTGTAAGGTGTAAAAAATAAGCTTACTCAAAAATTCTCTCACACTGTGCTCCCCTCTCCGTGGCTGGCCCAGTTTTCTTGTCTGAGATCATTGAGATTGATAATCTCAGCCAATCCAATGCTTTTCCATAGGAGTTCACTTGGCTCCAGAGTGACATCCATTAGAGCAATTTAAACCCTGCAAACCCTATAAACATTGCCGTTCTTGCGGAATGGCAATGTTTATACTACAGGGTTAAAACTTTGTTTGAGATTAAATGGACCGGGTGTCTATTGAGTCCCTTTAATCTTCTAGTTTTTGGAGCCACACCACAATATAATTAAAATCATGGAGTGTGTGACTTACAATTGGATTAATTAGAAATATACTTTATTACAACTTTTTATTTCATCTGCTCTAACGCTGAGGTTTGTTTTACTATCGCCTAGAGATGTGCTAACGCTGTCTCCTTCCTGTAAGGTTTGTTATGGAGGCAAAGTTTATTTCTTGCTTCTCTAATTGTTCCTGTTTATATAAAATTGCTAAGCAATGTTTAGTCAATATTTATTTATCATGAGCAATAAGAACAGAGTCCAAGATTTACTTATCAAACAGAGGACATTTAGACAATATTAATATACACTACATTACTATTATTATTTGTGACTGCTTTTAAGTGGACTATTGATGGCACTTGCTCAGCTTAATTAAAAAAAACGGTTTCCATTTTACATACGACCATTTAATTAAACATATTTTGAAGCCTTGAGCTGTATAATCTGTGCTGTTGTTTAACTGCTTCAATAATAATAATAATAAATTTAAAAAAAAAATCTTCATGTATGCTGCTAATTTGCTATTTACTTAGTGAAACTGAATGCCCAAACAGATGGCTCCGAATACTTTTGGCTTAAAGTGCTTGCCAAACTTTTATTGTTCTTTGTGAACTTACGTTGCCATGCATGGAAGCAGCCACACAAATCCGCTCAGCATCAGGGACCGAATTCCCACAGCTGAACTGCTGCCATGAATTAGTATCCGAGCAAACAACTTATTAAACTTTTACAGAGAACAAATATTAATCAGCTAACAGCAAGAGCTAATGTAAAAAAAAAAAAACCTCATAAAATAAATATTAACGACACAACAGAATTTAATCAGTGTTGACAATAAATACAAAAGACCTTAATTTTTAATAACTTCCAAACGAGAAAGTATAGTAGCATTTATCACTCTAGAATGACCTGTAATGCTCGTTTATTACTAATCAAAATATTTGTGTGGCTATTAAGGAAAATTAAAATACAGCATGAGCACTCAAGATGCAAAGAAAATAAAAAATGTGTTAAGCTAAGCAGTATTTTTGTGATGCAAATAATACTGGCATTGTCCAATGTCCATGTATGATGTACCAAAATTTTCTGTTCCCCAAACTATATTGTAATATTTATCAGAGTCAACACTTGGTGGGTAAACACATTTTATTGGGTGGTCCAGGCCAGACCCTCTATATCAGTGGTTCTCAAACCAGTCCTCAAACCCACCAACAGCCCAGGTTTTGTTAGTATCTCCATTGGAATAAAACAGGGAAATACATAAATCCTGGACTGTTGGTGGGCCATGAGGACTGGTTCGAGAACCACTTCTCTATATGGTTTAGGGGACTAAAAACATTATTATATCTACAATTGTAGAGACGTTCTGGATAGCGCACTCACCAAATAACCCAGGTGTTCTAAAACTAGGCCAGCCCTCCCTTCCAAAACATGCAGAAGAAATAATGGTTCAGGCACTCCAGAATTAAAAAATAGCAGCTTTATTGGAGCAAAGGCAGCAACATTTCGACCCTACTGGGTCATTATAAAGCATGATAAAGAACCGATAGGGTCGAAACGTTGCTGCTTTTGTTGCAATAAAGCTTCTTTTTCTGTTATCGCAGAGTACCTGAACCGTTATTTATTCTACTATATCTACAATTGTCCTTACAGAATGAGATGGTATAGTTTAAAATCCTTTGCCTATATTCCTGCCAGAAGAAAGGAGGGGAGGCGTGAAGGAGCAAGGGACGGATATTATAGTTCCTTTATTTGAGGGTATAGGTGACTCAATACTATATGATGTCCCTTGTATTACAATAAGTTTGACAGAGTCAGACTAATTAATGCACAAAGACAAATGCAATTAGCAATGTACTGAAGGTGTGATAGTAGGAATATAAAAATAAATATGCAGATGTGTATTGCAAGTACTATACTACTAGTTTTAAAAATCTCAATTGTGTCAACACAATATATAACATATTTCTACATATGGCAGTAAGGTGACATACAATAAACGCAGTAGCTATCTGAAAATATTCGTATAGTTTTGATATTGAAATATTAACTGATATTGTTGCCTATATACAAGCTCAATAACCTATAACAGAGGATCTTCACTTCATCCTTACATAAGTTTTGTTGTTTTGCCCTCTCCAAATGCCTATTAAGCTAGACAACAGTTTTTTTTTTGTTTTTTGTTTTTTTTGTTACTGATCAATGACAAAATGGCAATCTTTTATTTCCCACTCAAAATTGTTTCAATTAGACATTTGTGTGACGAAGTGCCCTTCGCCACTTGGTCCTGGAGAGGCCTACATGCCAGCCTCCTCCCCTGTGACTATGACTCTTTCATGTATCTGGCTTTAAAGCCCCTAGTATACCTTCAGACAGACTATTTATGTAGGCTGCTTTATTTATCTTATGTTTTAGTCACCCTGTACCCATTATAGGTGCCGTGTGTTTGTAATGTAATTGTTTATCGTGTGTACTGTGTAATGTATTGCCTGCTCTCTTGTATTGCTGAGGTTTGCTACCAACTAGGTGGGTTTGGCTATGGAGCTGGTCTAGTGCCCTCTGTTGGTAGCAACAGCAATATGCACTACCTGAATTGTTCATTTGCATATTCAGGTAGATTTGCATATTGCTAATTCTGCAGGCAGGTGAGATATTTACTGTTAAATATTGTCTCCCCCTACCCCTTTAAAAATGTGCCATTGTGTTGTGATAAGTCACTGTGTGTTGCTTGATTTGGTTTGACTGTTTGTGATTTTATTGAGGTTTCACAACAATGTTATTGTGGTGACCCTATTGGCTGGTCCCAAGGGAAATAAAGGTTTTGACAGTTCTTCTTGATCCCTCTAAATGTAGCCTTGTTTTGTTATTGGAGGGAGCTGTTATAACCACACTGGGGATTGCTGTGCTCTGCATGCTCCCCTGAGCTTGAGTCATTTAGCTCTTTTAAGAGCTTGTTCCTGATGCACTCTCCTTGGAGGAGGGTCTTCACCACACAGTCCTGGATGCTGGAGGTTCATACAGGGTGGAAGGAAGAGTTTTTTCCCACACAGTCCTGGAGGACAGAAGCTGATCCAGGGTGGAAGGAAGACGGCGAGACTCCAGTCAAGATATGGCGGTTGTGGAGTCTGCGGTGGTTGTGGTGTCTGCTGCAGTGCTTGGGAGTCCTCAGGAAGCGCTAGGAGCATCCGTCAACGGAGGGTACTCGGTCGGAGTACAGGGAGCTCCGTTACATTGGTGGCAGCGGTGGGATGGCGTCCTAGTGCGAGGAGAAGCAGCTCGGAGACACTGGTATCGTATGAGAGGTTATTGAGGGCAACGCTAGCCACTGTGCAGCATCCCTAACTACAGCAGCATGGAGCAGGGATGGATAGAGCCCTGCGAAGAGTACCTCAACATGATACGTCGCTACAAGGACGACGCTTACATTGAGGAGGTAAAGAGGCGGTTGGTCTGCTATGGCCCAGACCTTTCGAACGAGGTGGTCCACCAAGTAATGCGCCAGTTGAGTGCTGAGAACAGTGCGGCAATGGCCTTTGAGCGACAACTGTGGAGGTTGAGGATATGGACACCTAGTCTCCAGCAGCAGTTCAAGTTACAGGGAGCCGAAGGTGTCGTCCTTCCTCCCCAGCGGCAGTGCAAGTTACAGGGAGCCGAAGGTGTCGTCCTTCCTCCCCAGCGGCAGTGCAAGTTACAGGGAGCCGAAGGTGTCGTCCTAACTCCCCAGCGGCAGTGCAAGTTACAGGGAGCCGAAGGTGTCGTCCTTCCTCCCCAGCGGCAGTGCGAATGCCAGGGAGCCGAAGGTGTCGTCCTTCCTCCCCAGCGGCAGTGCGAATTCCAGGGAGCCAAAGGTGTTGTCCTTCCTCCCCAGCGGCAGTGCGAATTCCAGGGAGCCGAAGGTGTCGTCCTTCCTCCCCAGCAGCAGTGTGTCCTACAGGGAGCAGAGACAGTTGGTCTCTCTCTCCAGCAGCAGGACAATGTTATGGGAGTGGAGACAGGCGGTCTCCCTCTCCAGCGGCAGCCTGTGTTTCAGGGAGAGGAGCACAGCACCCTATCTCCCCAGCGGCAGCTTACCCTACCAAGGGGAGACCCCAATCTCCCAGATGGCGCAGAGGGGACCGTGGTCTCTGTGCCCGACCTACAGGGATGCTGGACAGCCTGTCCAGATCCCCAACTACCCTCACAGGGACAACAGGAGGAGGGGTAAGTACGAATTCCCCTCCCCAGCTAACTCCTAACTTGGCCCCAGGGTTAACAGGGGAGATGTTAACCCCCACTGACCCCCACGTTCCCCTGCCTACTGAGCCGGACTATGTCCCAAGCCCCCCAGCGGAAGAGCTGGCAGCTGGGCAGAGTGCAGTCGGCCTCTGCCCTCCCTTTGTCCCTTGTCCAGAGCCTGATGTCCTACAGGCTATACCAGCAGAAGAGCTGGCATCAGGGCAGACCGCCGCTGGCCTCTGCCCTACCGATCCCCTTCTCACAGGACTGGCCTGCACCCCCCTCCTCCCAGCAGAAGCGCTGGCATCAGGGCAGAGCGCCGCTGGCCTCTGCCCCTCAAGTCCCCACAGCGTGTTGCCCCATCACCCCAGAGGAATACCCAGGTGCAGTCACTGTTTGCTGTGGGTGGGCTGCTCTAATAACTGTTTGTTGTGGGTGGGCTACTCTGGCACTTGCTTATGGTCGGTGGGTGACTCGACTAACTTAGGCACTGGCCGACAGAAAGTCAGGTGCCTGGTTAGTCTTCCCCCCGAAGGGGAGAAATGTGACGAAGTGCCCTTCGCCACTTGGTCCTGGAGAGGCCTACTTGCCAGCCTCCTCCCCTGTGACTATGACTCTTTCATGTATCTGGCTTTAAAGCCCCTAGTATACCTTCAGACAGACTATTTATGTAGGCTGCTTTATTTATCTTATGTTTTAGACACCCTGTACCCATTATAGGTGCAGGGTGTGTTTAATGTAATTGTTTATAGTGTGTGTGTGTAATGTATTGCCTGCTCTCTTGTATTGCTGAGGTTTGCTACCAACTAGGTGGGTTTGGCTATGGAGCTGGTCTAGTGCCCTCTGTTGGTAGCAACAGCAATATGCACTACCTGAATTGCAAGACTGGTTCATTTGCATATTCAGGTAGATTTGCATTTTGCTAATTCTGCAGGCAGGTGAGATATTTACTGTTAAATATTGTCTCTCCCTACCCCTTTAAAAATGTGCCATTGTGTTGTGATAAGTCACTGTGTGTTGCTTGATTTGGTTTGACTGTTTGTGATTTTATTGAGTTTTCACAACAATGTTATTGTGGTGACCCTATTGGCTGGTCCCAAGGGAAATAAAGGTTTTGACAGTTCTTCTTGATCCCTCTAAACGTAGCCTTGTCTCGTTATTGGAGGGAGCTGTTATAATCACACTGGGGATTGCTATACTCTGCATGCTCCCCTGAGCTTGAGTCACTTAGCTCTTTTAAGAGCTTGTTCCTGACACGCTCTCCTTGGAGGAGGGGTCTTCACCACACAGTCCTGGATGCTGGAGGTTCGTACAGGGTGGAAGGAAGAGTTCTTTCCCACACAGTCCTGGAGGACAGAAGCTGATCCAGGGTGGAAGGAAGATGGCGAGACTCCAGTCAAGATACGGCGGTTGCGGAGTCTGCGGTGGTTGTGGTGTCTGCTGCAGTGCTTGGGAGTCCTCAGGAAGCGCTAGGAGCATCCGTCAACGGAGGGTACTCGGTCGGAGTACAGGGAGCTCCGTTACAATTTGCACTGGGAATTTTTTTTGCGTTTTTGGTCATTTGGTTAAAGAGATTTTTTTTTCACAATGACCAACTTTTTGGTCACATGCATATTTTTTGGGGCTGAAACTCAGTTAAGATTTTAGTTTAACTAATTTCGGTCATTCATCAATCTCAATTCAAAAGGATGAATGAAAAATGAGAGCAAAAAAAATACGAATGAAAGCAAAAAAAATACTAAAATGAACAAAAATACTGATATATCACTTGTAAAGAAAGGCTAATGGCTGCTGGGTACTAGTGGCTAATAGCTATTCAAATTCCATATGCAATATGCATGCATGAATTCCAATTGCACGCACACTTTGCACAGTGCACACACTCACAGCCAGATTAAAAGAAGAATTGGATGTGAGCCCGGGGACAGAGGTGGCAGCCTGGCTGGTGGAAAGTCTCTTGAATTTTTTTAGAACATTGCAAAAAAGTAAGCAAAACACTGCAGCAGTACCCTACTCCCAATAACCCCTATATTTGATTTTTTTTTTTTTTTTTTATCAGAACATCTGCAGCAGTCTTTGGATGTGAAATATGGTAGATTGGCAAAAGGAGAGTTCAATCAAAGTCAAAAGAGCAGCAGCAATCTTTGGATGTAAGCCCATGGACAGAGGTAGCAGCAAAGTTAACAAAACACTGAGCTTTATAGGGAGAAGATCTGCAGTGATAACCTTACTCCATTGTGAGTTGGTCGGTTATGTTACTGCTGTGCCTAGTCATTGAATGTGCCACTTATACAAACTCTACGTGAGCGATAGGCAGCCTGAGTCACTGATCCTAGTGTGAGATTGGTTCAGCAACTGCTTCACCTAGTAACTGCTAGAGCTACTTGTACAAACTCTGAGTGTGAGATAGTTAGGGCTGTGGGTTCCACTGGTCAGTAGCCCAGAGACTCTGGCGCGTAGCAGAATTTCCAGTTCAGTCCGAAACAAATCTCCAAGCACCAAAATGCTTAGATGATTTCTACTGTAAGTTCTAAATCATCATGCAAAGTAAGTTTATCATAATATTAAAAAGCAGTAATATTAGAAATGTATACACCATATACAGTGCTAACTAAACTTCTATGAGATCTACATCTTGAATTATATTTAATTTTCCTACTTCTTTGTCACTGGCATGGAACATTGATTGTGAGAATGGCCGGATGCGCATGGGTGCTTGTGCATCCTGCCTTACATATCCCATCATCCAATGGCTGTCTGTTTGAGCAGACTTAAAGGCCATATTCTGCTAAGTATATCATTTAATAAACACATTTGAGGGTTAATTTTCTGTAGCAAAGCATATATTATCTTTAAAAGAAGAGCCGCCATTTCTCTGGAAATTTTATAAGGGAATAAAACATTGAAAATCACCTTTAACTTGTGTGTATATATATATATATATATATATATATAATAAACTGCAATGTAATTGGAGAAACAGAATTGTTTGGATGGAAGCAATCCAATTGCTGTTCTCTGAAGCTAGACTTAGACTTGTCTGTCTTGTCTTGTGTCTCTCTAAGTTATTTTTTTTTTTTACAGGTAATACATAAGAATCAAAGAAAAAGTTACCTGCGCTCTCTCTTTAATCCCTATGTATATTTAAACAAATGGAGGTCATTTAGTTACTCCAATGGCCACTGGAGGGAATGCCCACCTGCCAACGTCAAGGCAGACCCCCTTAAAGCGGGTCCTACACTGACCCTTCAGCCTGCTTCCTTGAGCTTCTGGCAACTACATCTCTAATGAGACAGAGAGGGGTATTTTTTATATACACCCCTATATACTTATTAACCCTCAATAGGGAACACATAGGATGGGCGGCAGCATTGTAACAAAGCTGTGTGATACAAAAAGTGAATACAATTCAAAAAAACAAGTCCTGCAATCACTCCCATCACTCCTGGGCGGCAGCAACAACCACAGTACACATCAGCCCCAACACATACAGTAAAAACCAAAGAAAAAGTTACCTGCGCTCTCTCCTAAATCCCTATGTATATTTAAACAAATGGAGGTAATTTAGTTACTCCAATGGCCATTGGAAGGAATGCCTGCCTGCCACGTCAAAGCAGACCCCCTTAGGTGGGTCCTACACTGACCTTTCACCTTGCCCTTTAATAAGTACTTTAATAATGGTTTTTACTGTATGTGTTGGGGCTGATGTGTACTGTGGTCGTTGCTGCCACCCAGGAGTGATGGGAGTGAGTGCAGGACTTGTTTTTGTATTCACTTTTTGTATCACACAGCTATGTTACAATGCTGCCGCCCATCCCATGTTTTCCCTATTGAGGGTTAATAAGTAGATAGGGGTGTATATAAAAAAAATACCCCTCTCTGTCTCATTGTATTTGAATAAATAAGAATAGTTGCACTCCCCGTACTTTTAGTGTGAGAGGTGTAGGTCAGATTATTAATTTGATAAACATGCCATTACAAATATTAAAAATCATGGGAATTGACAGTATTATTTTAATACGTACCTGAAGATGATCTCATCAACCATGCATTAATGCCTGCCCTATCTACTAGAATAATGAACACTGCACTGTATTTACCGCTTCCAGAATAACTATAAAAATAAAGAGAAGCAAATCCATAAATCAATGTTTGCTCTCACATGGTCAATTTGATAGTAACCTTTATTAATGCAAAACCTGGATCTCCTCCAATCAGAATTATATTAATGGGAGGTGATCAAAGTTGAGCATCCGATTAAGGTTCTGCCTGGTTTAAAGAATGACTACCTTCTTCTGGTTATTTTATATATGCGAGTGCACACCCAGCCACTCTCCTGATTGCTGAAATCGATCTTGGTCTATTTCCTTAATGCAGTTTGCCTGTAATGAAGGTTGTAGGATAGCAAACGTGTTTCTCCTCTGTTTAAGACGAGGAGACATGTTACCATTAATCATGATTTACGTCCCAGAGAAGAACGGAGATCTCGGGGAATGACTGATATCTTTGATGAACGTAGTTCATTATTTTCTCATTTCAGTCTCACAATAAATAAAGTGGAAATGAACAGAGCGAAAGAGCATCCTTGGGACTTGTGAAAAGAGAGAATTGACTTTATATAGTCTGAAAGACTGAGATCTAACCAAAAGCATTTTGAATAGCATACCCCGTGGATCAAATATCTATCTCTTTCTAACTGTCTTTCTTTCTTTGTATTTACCATCTATCAGTCTATCTCTCTGTGTCTGCCTGTTTATCCATCTGTGTATCTGTCTTTCTTTGTCTTTCTATTACTATCTCAAGCATCAATGCTTATTATTGTCATTATACCAGGAATTTGAGGGGCAGAAAGAGAGACTTTGTATATTTAAAGCAAATACTGGACAGACTTGCATAAAAGTATCAAGATTTTAGAATGTCGATAAAACCAAAAATGTAAGTAATATTTAATGTAAATGAATTTATTCATTGTCATTGAAGTTAATTATGCACAAAAGCACTGAAAGGAAACTATAGACTTAGATGGTGATGGGACCATTATTTTTCATTTAAAGAATAGCGACAACAATATTATTAAAGCAAAACACCAAAAAGACAAATATTTGACATTTTTAAAACACCTGCAAATGTATGCATACTTATTTATTTTAAAATGGCATGAAGGTTAACACAACTGTCTTTTAAGGACAGGCGATTACCAACTTACACATCAAAAATATTTATGTAAGAATATACTGCGCGTGCTATAATTATTACTCATGTCATTTAATTTTCAGCCAAATTTTGATGAAGATCAAAAGACTTGTGTATGGTGAAAAACTGAACTACTTGATCAAAAAATAATTTAAAAAATTCAAGATGGCAAATGTTTGGCTATATGATAGTTTGGCCCACTTGAGTTTCCTTAGTGAAGAGATTTGGGAAATGGCCCAATCAGTGTATTCAAAAGGATGAAATGGCCCAGTCAGTGTACTGAAAATATATGCATTATATAATTTTTGGTTCACAGATCAAATGAGAAAAAGAACCAATAGAGGATAAAGAGAAGGAGCAGTAGAAACACCTACATTTATAGAGTTATATAATTTATATTTATTAAATATATTATATATATATTTTTTTACTACTACTCCTTTTCCCCTCTCTTTGTTTACTTTGTTCTTGATCTGTGAATAAAATCTAGATTTAGTGTCTGTCCCCTAGCCATTAATCATCAAAAATGCCAGCACTTAATCTTTCTGGGGGATGGGCCTTAGGAGTTTATGCATTGCTCCCTAAGAAAACAGACCCCTTCTTCTAATCCTTATTCTTTTTGAAGTAGTTTCTGTGGTTACCCAAACTCTCTTGGACTCTGGAGCAGCCAAATATTTTTTTTAGACTCTAAATTCGTTGCCTAGCATAATATTCCATTCTCCAATTGAAAGACAACCCTGGCCGCTGAGGTCATAAATGTAATCCCCTCTCTAATCCAATTATTCTAAAAAAGACCATTCACTTCTGTATTTTTTGTGTGTGCTCTTCACTCTGAAGAAATTGCTATTCAGCTTGCTGTCCAGTTGTGTTGGGATTTCCTTGGCTAACTGAATATCAAACTTGGAGATCCGTTTCAGACAAAACTGGAATTCGGCGAATTATGGTCGATTGGGTAAACAAATTTCTGAGCTGCCATGTGCCAGAATCTAAGATGGGCCGAACATATTTGATTCCATTCTTCAGTCAGAGTCGCGGTCCTGACACTGGAAAAAAAATGGAATGGAAAGGAGAAGAAGCTTTTTTTGGGGGGGGGGCAAAAAAGCAGTTTAGTCTTCCATTATAGACAAGAGTTCTGCTCAATCATGTGAGCTCAATCTCCTGACCAATCAAGAGGTAGCAAAAAAATAAATAAAAAAAATGATGATGGTAAGGGGACAGCCAGTAAATGTTGATTTTTTTTTCCAAAGATTAAGTGAAGTGACCAATTGAGATGAACAAAGAGCAACAAACAGCAATACTTTCACTTCAGCTACTGAGGAAGACAGACCATAAGTGATCCTGCGTGTTTACCTTAGCTATGTATGTGTTGGAGTGGGAGATAGTCTGGGTTATTGATTCGAATGTGAGACTAGGTTTTGCTTTTTGCTGTGTCTAGCTAGCAGCTACTCTCAGGGGCACGTGAATTAACTTGGAGTTGGAGATTGACAGGTTTTTTGTCATTGACTCTAGTGTGAGACTTTCCAATACAGTTGTAAACAGACTAACAAATCAGTTTTTGAACAAATTTTTTTGTTTGTTTGAAGAAATCTCTTTTTATACTTTTTTTTTCTGATTGTGTTCAGTCCAGTGTGTGCTATGCAAGTGTGCGAGCATTGCGTAGTGTTTACAACTTTACAGCAGCAAATCCACCAAGCACTAACCCATTTTGTAACAAACACCTAGTTTTGCTGAATAAAGTTGTGTTCATTTACACAATACACAATGATTCATATACCTAACTTATTATAAATAAGAAAAACAAACCCAAAACCATCATTAATATCACATACTAATTGAGGCAAAATTGAGGGAAGTGGTCCTGTTCCCCAATGCACCAGCATTAGTGGCTTGGCTTTTTGGCAGTTGGAACACCTCGAAGAAAGGCTTGGGAAGGGAAGAGTGACACACACAGAGAGGCTGTGGAAGGGAACAGTGGGGCTGGGGGGCGGAGGGGACATGCAAATGGGCTAAGGGAGGGAGACACAAAGGGTCTGGGGAAAACATAAAAAGGGGCTTGGGAGAAAGAGACACAAAAAGGGGCTGGGGAAGACACACACAGAGGACCTGGGGGAGAATGAGATGCACAAAAGTGCTCTGGGTGGAAGAGACACACAGAGGGACTTGGGAAGGGGAAAAAGACACACACAAAGGGGTTGAGGTGAAAGAGACACATAAAGTTTGCAATTTTTTTTTGTGGGTGGTGCAAGTAGCTGGTCTTGCCTAGGGCACAAAGTAGTCCAGCACCGGCCCTGATTGTATGGTGTGCTGCATACATGAACCCTGTCTTCACTGGGTGTGGCAGGTATTTTTATTCAACTCTTAGTAGTAAAGTAAACTAAGTAAACTCTTAGTAAAAAGTTTTAAAAAATGTTGTGGTGGTGGTGCTAGTGGTTATCTCCTTGTTCACCAAGTTCAGAAAAAATAAAATAAATAAAATTAAAATTAAATGACTGCTGCTGCTCCCCTTTTTTTTCAAATGCCTGTCATTGTGGTTTTGCTAGACTGAGTCTTGTAGTGCCATATATCTCAACAGATATATTTTGGACAAGCTGATTTGGGACCCACCTTGAGAAGAACAGAGCTTTCCCAAACATCCAGTATGTAGCATGAGTGACCATTTTTCAGTGTGGGGAAAAAATACACAATGTCTTATCATTAGCTTCTACCAACGGAGTCAGCAAATATAGCAAGCACTGCAAGGTGCAGCCAGGGAGGGCAAAACCACTACACTAAAAGGCATTTGAATAAATGGGGAGCAGCAGTAAAAGTAATTTAATTTGAAAATTGGGGATTTTTCAAGAAATTAATGGAAAGAAAATGAAGCCCACGGTGAAAGGGCAGCTTAGGGACTAGAGCCCTGACAGGGCTAGGAGGTGGGCTAGGGTGGGAACAATATTGGGATTGGTGGGCTGGTGTTTGGGGGTTGGCTGATATAAATGGTCAACCATTTTTGATCCTTCATTCTAATCCATTACCTTGCTGAGTTGGTGCACGCTTGTTGTGCACTGATTGGGCCTGGCAAGTTTTTCTTTGTCTTTCAGGATGGCTGAGCGGTCGGTGGTGGATCTTCTGACCGGGTTTTTCGGATGGCAGGAAGGAGAAGAGGGTCGGCGTGGCTGAAGGAGTTGCTGGCGGCGCCTTATGAAGACCCCTGGTGGAAAAGGGGCCCCTGGCGGATCTCTGCAAGTTGGACAGGAGAGGGAGCCGAGAGGGAGCAGGGAGGGAGTCCTTTGGCTGGCAGGGATGATAGATTGTCAAGAGGCAGTGCGTGTGTTTGGTTACCTCCCAGCAGGGAGCACAGCACAGGCCCTGTCGCATGTAGTCCCAGGGGGAGGGCTAGCGGGTCTTTCAGGTCCCTGTATGGCTGCCATGACCATGCCTGGTGATCCCTGGAAGGTAGGGGGAGGGAGAGTACCGAACAGTGCAATCTGCCCAAGAATTCTCATGCTTGTTTCAGTTCCTCCAGCGAGTCTCCGTGTGATTGTTCCACCGTCCAATTCTTTTGGCAGGTGGAGGGATTTTTTGGTGAATCTACCATTGCACCTGTACATGGCTTACTGTCCTCTTTGCAACATCTTATTGACTCTTGGGGAAAAGGGGTACTTATTAGTCAGATGTGAGGCAGGTCTAGGGAGGGATGAGGCGCAAGTCGAAGGTCGAAGTGGTGAGTGAACGGGCAGAGCTGGCAGGTGGCGTTCCTGATGTGGCGAGGCAGAACAGTTACATCTCATTTGCAGGCCCCCTGGGCGTGCATGTAAAGCAGGACCTTAAGGAACAAATATGGATGGGTGCCACTGGAGGACTAAATTGACCTCAAAGAGGAGGACAAAAAGGATGCTAAGAAGAAAAAGTATTGCAAGATACCTAAGTCCTTCTGGAATTGGCTGAGGGCGTTTTGTATACTCGCTATTGTTATCGGCGAAATGTCCCCGGAGATTTGCTCTTTATTTTACTACCTGGATGGGATCTGGGAGGCATATAGGACATACGGGGGCATGGTGAAAATATGATGAGCAATTCCATCAGCGACTTTCGGCTAATTCTGGTATGCGGTGGGATCAGGTTGTAACGGATCACCCCCCCCCCCCCGACTGGGTACCTGCGTTGGGTACTAGCGCTTCCTGAGGGATCCAAGCACTCCAGCAGACACCATAACCTCCGCAGACTCCACGAACCGCCGCAGCTTGGATGGGGTCTCGCTTTCTCCTTCCCACCCTGGACCTCCGACAAGGCTCCAGGTTCCAGTGGGTGAGCCTCTCTTCCAAGAGAGGGGAGCAGGAACAAGCTCTTACAAGAGCTTAGAAGTGATTATCCAAGGGAGCATGCAGAGCATAGCAATCCCTTGTAGTGATATAGCAATTCCCCCAATAAGAGAAAAGACTCTAGATTGAGGGTGAAGAAAAACTGTCTGTACTGGCACATACAGCCTCTTTTATTCACATTCTACAAACATAGTACTGCCCACAGGGTTTTGAAGAACAACCAATCAACACATTACAACACAGCTAACACTCCCATTCATTACATCAGAAATCCTCCCCTCTGCCTGTGATACAATTATCTCAACACAATAGACTAACTTAATTATCACAGGCAGGAAACTACAGTATTATAAAACATATCACAGGGAACCCAAAACATGCAATAACCCCATAAAACATATATCCGGAACCGGGGGATCTGGGTGAAAAACATATCCAAAATTCACCCAGATCCGTTCAGTAGTTTGTAAGATACGGTTTAATGCAGATTCCGCAGAACACATACAGGCTATATGAAAAATAATTACTGTTAAATGTGTCCTCTGTTCTATAGTTTAAAACTAATGCACAATGTCTTTGTGCACCAAATACCGGCGAGATGGCACCGTGTAGAAAAGTCAAAACAGTGTCTGTGAGTTAAAATGGCCGCCATCCATTGTTCTCACCATGTGCTTCATCCATTGTTCTCACCATGTGCCTCTGATACATTAAATGGTGGCCACCCAGTAATTCCACAGTATGTCCCCAGATGGTTCTTAAAGGGCCAGCAGCAGCATAATAAAATACAATATGACCAAATCAGTTCCTTAAAGGGCAATACATCCCAGGGCCATAGTCGCAGGGCAGGAGGCTGGCAAACAGGCCCCTCCAAAAACCAGTGATGAGGTCACTTTCACCACATATCTCCCCTTTGGGGGGTAGACTAACCAGGTACCTGACCTTCTGTCGGTCGGTGCCTGAGTTAGTCTGACAACCCATCCACAACAGCAAAGTACAAGAAGAGCCACCCCACAACAAACGGGTACTTGGGGGACAGAGGCCTGCTGCATTCTGCCCCGATGTCAGCGCTTCTGCTGGGGCAGCTGGGTTAGGCCTTGGCTGGGGAGGTCAAATAGTACTTACCCCCTCCTCCTGGTGTCCCTGCGAGGGTAGTTGGGGATCTAGACAGGCTGTCCAGCATCCCTGTAGGACGGGTGCAGAGACCACGGTCCCATCTGTACCGTCTGGGAGATTAGTGTCTCCCCTTTGTGGGGCAAGCTGCCGCTGGGGAGGAAGACCGGTTGTCTTCTCTCCCGGGAACTCACTCTGCCACTGGGGAGGAAGGACGTAACGTCCGGCTCCCTGGGGGGCACACTGTCGTTGGGGAGGAAGGACGACACCTTCGGCTCCCTGGAACTCACACTGCCGTTGCTTTCCCATGGGTTGTTCCATTTCTTGCTCATACTTTGAGAAGTTCAGCTCCTTTCTGGAAAGGGTGGTGAAGCAGGATTTCGAGAGTCGGCCGGTGGTGCACTATTTGGACGAATGGGCCCGGTGGATTCCCCAACTTGCCTCTACTTACTGGGGACTATTGAGTGGGTGGCTAGCATGTTTGGAGTTCTGCTGGTGGCGGAATAAACAGAGGGCCCGACCAGGTGTCTTAGTATCCTCTGGCTTGAAATCGACTCCCAGTGGGGGGAATGCCGTCTTTCCATGGGAAAACTCTTGGGGCTCCGGGAGGTGGTGGCGGCGGTCTGGCGGTCTCGGAAGGTCATGTTAAAATAACTGCAGTCCCTTATCGGTAAGCTCAATTTTTCTTGCCAAGTCATTCTGATATTCAGTCGGAGCCTTTCCAGAGCTACGCCGATGGTGTGACTGATATATAATAATCTAATTTTGGTAACTTGAAATTGGCAATGCAAACATAGCTGGTATTGTGTAGCCAATTTTTGCATGTCAGCACAGTCATTGTCAACTTTCTCCTGCTTTCATGCACGAATAGCATGTTTTATTTTTTTCGGTATAGAAATTCTGCTGACCTGTTGAAGTGGTATGAAAGAACTAAAATTTTTCGTCCTGTACAAGTTTGCACATCATCTGCTTGGTGATAGCTTTTTGGTCTCCTAATTACCTTTGTATAACATCCATTAAACACATTTTTTATTTACCCAATTAAAACCAATCCAGAAAATTCAGCCCTTCATACAGACTAGGCTAAGGTCATTGACAAGGAGTTATCAACTCACCACCCTTATAATTGTGATATAAATCTCTTGCCAGGAGTGAATTTGCGAAATTGGTGGCAGATGTAACATGAACGATATTTAGCTATAAATAATTAGGCGTAGTGATTTTGGCATGTACACTGAGCAAGCTACAAAGTCTACTGTATCGCTAGAGATTACATACTTCATATGTCTCCTGATGTAGAAGGGAAGTCACTGTATCCTTTAATACATCGTTTCTTTTCTACTGTTTCTCTATTCTGAGAGCTCTATATTTTTTGTGCCCTTAGAGCTTCACTAAACGCACAGTAATGTGTCTTTAAACTACAATAAATGTATTGATAGTGCCATATAGAAGAAACAAATCTAAGAATATTTAATATTTTACTGCTGACTGATTTAATTATAGTTATTGCTCGAAATTTGTGTTGAGTATGTTTTACTCAATTGTGATTTGTTACAAAAATCCATTTACAAGAAACAACAAGTTTATTTGTTAGTTAAATAATTTATAAAATGCACATGTGCAATGTTAACATATATTGAATAAAGTGATTTCTTTGACACACAGGCCATTTAAATCACCTGAAATCTCTAGAATGAAACTACATTGTGTGTGTAAAATAGGCACGGGAGAAGAGAAAATCCAGACTGGCTTTTAAATCAAAAGAGACAGAGAAAATCAAATGACTCAAATAACTGTAGCATTAGATAATTTAGAAACACAATCACCTCAACGAGAAGATTGAAAGCCAAAATGGGGCCATGAAAAAGCCTGTCTGAGGATTACCAATTGGAAGAAATAGAATATAATTTAAAGTGATATCAAAGCCTGTGTTTTTTATTTCCTGGAACTTGTAGGCAAATCTCTCGAACTATGGATTTCTTTAGGCTGTCGGTGCTCTTAACAACTGAATAGAACAACTATGGCCTGAAGTGCAATTGTTTACTTACTTTTACGACAAAGACAGGTATACTGAAATAAATAATTTTTGAAATAAATTTCCTATATTTTGAACCTCGTAGAGATACTTAAAATACACAGCATTTTCTGAAACGTTAGAATATATATACACACAAAAAAATACAACATACAAAAAAATACCAAAACAGAATCACCTTCTGGTATTACACAGACCAAATTCTTATATGAATTATTCTCAATAAGTGGTGTCTCACTTGAGAAAATCTAATTCAATAAATATATGAAATGAAAAGAATGTATTTTTATGAGAAAAAAAAATGTCCTGAGTTCCTATAAATGAAAGGAAGTTCAGACTCGTGGTTCACATAAAGCAGTAAAGTATTCTGTTTTAGATTGCTATTGACCTTCAGTGTTTGTATAAAGATGGTATGATTTGTAGATTCTATTATATGTTTTATACGAGCAAGTGGAATTATATTCTATTTACACCAAATCTCATTGGCTCATTGGGTTCATAGCCATTTATACCAAATGAGGTTAACACAATCCTGTATGTAGAGTAATTATTTGTACTAAGATTTACAGGTCTAAAAGTCTACTTTAATATATTTGGAATATTATTGCAAATTCAACTGAAAGGCACCATGTTTATGATTAAATGGACAATATTTGCATCCATCTCAATGGCATATTATTGTAAAAATAGTCTAAGAATACACTTCTGACATGTCACAGTCTTGTTTATAAACTTTCAGTTGCTATAAGAATTTGCAAGCCTAAACATTGAGAAACCAGAGCTGGAAACAAATTGCCAATATAGGCAATATATTTTAAAGCGTTGCTATTTTGGCTTCAAATGTGCAAGTCACATGTCTGCCACTGCAGCTCACTGTCTAGTGACATGGCCCTAATGTATGATTCACTAAAGTCAGAGTTGTTGGTAATTCAAAGGAAATTCAAAGGACAAAATAGTGACTTGAAAACAATTCTTCAAGTCAGCTATGTTTTTGTTCAGCTATTTTAAAGAGACACTACTCACCAAAACAAATTTAGCTTAATGTAGCAGTTTTAGTGTATAGATCATGCCCCTGCAGTTGCATTGCTCAATTCTCTGCCATTTAGGAGTTAAATCACTTTTGATTCTGTTTATGCAGCCCTAGCCATAGTCACACAGTTGGCATGAAAAAAAATGGTATCATTTTCAATCAGATGTTAACTTGCTTTAAAAGGTATTATCTCCTGCACTGTAAATTAAACTTTAATCACACACAGATTAACAGAGCAGGAAATAAGAAATGATAAATTAAACAGACTTTGCAATAAAGTTTAAACATTAGATCTCTCTTTACAGGAAGTGTTTAAGAACGCTGTGCAAGTCACATGCAGGGAAGTGTGACTAGGGCTGTTTAAACAAAGTGATTTAACTTCTAAAGCAATGAAACTACAAGGGGCTGATCTATACACCAAAACTGCCTCATTATGCTAAAGTTGTATTGGTGACTATAGTGTCCGTTTACACTACAGTCTGAATTGTAGCAAACTGAAATCTAAACTGCAAAATTCAGGTTAGAATTACCAAATTATTACTATAAATGAGCAAGAGAATTTTACAGTGAGGTATTGTTTTGTATAAAAAGCATATTGTATTAATTCTCCGGATGAGCATATCATTTTGCCTCTTTATAAATCAATGGTAAGACCACACCTTAAATATGCTGTGCAATTATGGGACACTTATTATAAGGAAGGATTTATGACATTAGAAAAAGTGCAGAGGATGGCAACACAATTAATAAAAGGAATGGACGATTTTAGTTATGAAGAAATGCTAAAAAATCTGTTTAGTTTAGAAAATCTGCACCTAGGATGGGATATGATAGCATTATACAAATACATTAGGGGCTAATACAAACCATTGTCTGGAAATCTGTTCATAAACAGAACTCTACATAGGACACAAGGTCACACATTTAGATTGGAAGAAAGGAGATTTTCTCTAAGGCAAATAAAAAGTTTTTCTTTTTACAGTAAGAATAATAAGGATGTGGACTTGAAGAGTTAGTTTTATCAGAGCCTGTACAGATGTTTAAACAGCAACTGGATGAACACCTGCAAAAACATAATATTCAGGAATATCATTTTAATTGGTTGGGTAATAGCTTATTGATCCATGAGAGATCTGACTGCCAAGAACGAATTAGTTCCTAGTTAGTTGCAAAATTGGAAAGTGCTTCAAACTGGGTTTATTGCCTTGTTTTGGATCAACAGTCCCTTGGAGATATCCCCTAAACTGGTAACAATGGGAGATTAAAAAGAGAGTTGAAAATTCTTATCAAAAATAGCGGTAAGGTAAAAATAGAGGTAGATGAATAGTTGAGTTGGATATATGATTTTCCAGTTTGCTTGTTTTGGTCAAACAATTGAAACCTCCTTATTCATTTCCTGCAGTTTGTTATTTAGTGAATATGTTTGTTTTCTAATGTGGTTAATGGATTATGGGTGCAACGGCAAATGACTTGGTAAACATTGTCATATTTAATTGCAGTTTAGTGCTATATGCATGCAGTTACCTGCAGAGGGGCTTCTCATTTCAATAACATTTCATTCTTAATATTTTGTTGTTTGTGACTCCCTTGTAGTGACTGTTAACAAAATTAGTCATGACACCATTTTTAGTTATTATTTAGTACTTAACAGCTTGTATCATGCATTTATCATTTTTAAATGTGTGCAACTATTTATTTTCATAAAACTGAATAAAAAAATTCTAGGTAATTGATTTTAGTTTAATGCCTTTATTGCTCATACATATCAGAGCTAGTCAACAAATCTCAGATCCTAATTGGTTGTCGGGATCATGTACTATCAGAAGACGTGTGTTTATTATTATAAAGGGTTACATTCCTGATACAATGCCAAGATATCTGCTTCTACCCTGAGAAACTGTTACAGTTAAACTGATGGTAGCTTGGTTAGGTGGAAAAAATGTACATCTGTTGGGAACAATAATTTAGGATGATTTATGGACTGTACTGCTGAATCTTTCCTTAAGCTTGCTGAATTTTGTGAATGTGACAAAAGTAGCTTATCTACACTATTTGGGAAAAATAAGTAACTAATGACAACTGTCTTGCCCACCCCCTTCCCCAATTAATTGCTAAGTGAGTACATTTCATGTGCTAAGTTGATGAGATTCTTTGCTCAGGAAAAATTATATAGTTGGTCCACATAAAAGGACACAACCAGGTGTGTGGAGCTGCCATTCAAAATCACTACTATGTCCTATGAGTTACCATGAGGAAAATATGGTAGGTGTTTATGTGCAAAGAGTCTTGGAGAAGGTAGACTTGACTGTTAGGCAGCAGGGCTCCCATCAGAAACCTTGGGTGCCTTATAAGCCCATTACCTCCCTCAGAACAAATTCCCAGTTACATACAGCTAGACGGATACACTGACACAGATATACATTGTTTTACACACAGTTGCACTGTCAGACACACACACTAAACATATACAGATAAAAAATTTTAACAGTCGTGCCCTCTCTTGTTAAACCTTCCATTTTGTAATATGATTGTCTTTTAGATCCCCTTAGGCTTTTTATTTATTAATTTTATGTAATAATTTAATCTAGCAAGCACTGGCCAGTCATCACATGATTGACCGTTGCACCGCCACAAACACTACAAGCGGGCAAATAGTTTTTTAGAAATCTGGGTCCAAATTTAATTCATTTGGCACCTGGATTGCAGAATCCGCACATTGTTAAATAGTGTGAAGTATGTCTCTATTTTGAAGTCTGAATGGCTCCATACAGCATACGGATAATAGTGAATAACCCTGTTTGAGACACTAGACAACTGTGGATGAACTATTTACAAAAGCGAGCTGACACATAACAGCTGATTGCCCTCAAGCTCAAATTATATTTAATTTTCTTTTTTTTCCCTTAATTTCCCTTGATGGACATATTATAGTTTGACCAACATATGTTGGCTGCTTAGTGTTATTTATTTTTACTCTATCACATGGGTAGTTGGTGATGCAAGGGTGACTGTTTTTGTACATTGTCTTCAGTTTTCTGGTTTCTACGGTTTTATGCACATGTGATGCTTTGCCATAACCCACTTTCTAGAGCACTGTGTAAATGATATATTGTAAGTGATGCTAAACAATATCCAACTCTGACTGTCTGCTGCATATTTTCTTGCCATTTTATGAAACTTTACAGAAAATTAATTAAAATATAAAAACAGCAAATAAAATAGTTTTAAGGTACATTTTCCAGATGACTTTTCCTGTAATATATGATGGCGCTACACAGCTTTCTCTTTCTATAAATCAAATTGTGAAATATATGTATATTAAATTACTGCTTAATACTGCCAGCTGGTCAAGGAATTTAGCATTTTTAGCATGGCCAGAATTTAAATGTAAATTAGAAAATGTAAAGTGTTTTAATTAGACAGCTTACCTTTTATTTAAAGTAAGGAACATTTCAAGGACACAATTTTATATTTAATAATAAGTAAAAGAGTATGGCAATTGTGGATCCAGTTAATTGTTACCCTACACTTCACAATGCACAAGATGGAGGAATAAAGGAGGTTATTTTTTGTTGAGCATCCTTGTTAATTTAGGTTTATAGGCCACCCTCAGTTCCCCAGTTTATTTAAGGAGGGTCAGTTTTCAGGAGATCACAAAGAACCTTACTAGTTTCTTTTCTCCTGGAGACCCATTGCTTATGTGTGATAAACATATTTCATTTTTGCAGGAGGATGGAGTCATTTGGTTGCCAGTATCTCAGGCTATCAGTGGCCAATTTTCACGATATCTGTACCCAGTGGTGTTGTGTCATTTTCCAATGCACACAAGATGTTTCCCACTCATCCCCAGCTTCTTGGTGCCTTGTTCTGACATCATTTAAAACATAGAACCCTAATTTTGTCTTATTTTATATTATCTCAATGTGGCGCTTTTTGATGATGTGTAGACACTAATGAAATCACAGCTTTTGGTAACCAATCACATCCTAGTACCTAGTCCTAGGGTTGTCCTTGTTTCCTTGCCCTGTTTTGGTTTTTGAATAACTATATAGTACTGGCTAGTGATTTACTGTTTATCGACCTTTGCTTGTTTGACTAATCTTGCTCTCTGTAATCCTGAGCTTGGCTTGTTTCTGGTTTACTTTTTGTCTACATATAGACATTCATTTTATCTTAGGCACTAGCCCAGCTATGCGAAGAACTGGTAAAGGTTTCTGTCCTGTGTCCCTTATATCTTCCAGACAATCTGTAAGATTTTATTACCTTCATGCCAGATATAGACAACCGTTTGCGTGAGAGAAATACAACATGTGACAAAACACTCAAATCTACACTATAATGGGCACCTAAGTTCCCTTTGCTTGAGCCTTCTCTGGAGCCACCTTCTGAGTTAGCGTTGATTAAACTTACTGAATTAAGCAATCCTTTAAAAATAGAAAGGGTCTCTGTTTGCATTGTAGTAAGAAAGGTGATTCCATAAACACATGCTCTCTAGGACGGAAAACTTGTGCACCTAGATCGTTTAGGGGACCAGTTGGTCTATGTGCTTTGTTCACTAATAATGCCTCACCACTGTATTTAATTCTCTGTATCATTGGAATCGGGTCTGTTTTGATACGCACTAATACCCTCTGTCCCTATCCAAGAATGGAAGACACTTTCAGCAGTTGAGGCCATAGATACTAGACCACTTGCCAAACTCCTTATCATTCACAAGACTATGAACCTTTCACTGACTTTGGGTATATTTCATAAGGAGGAAATTACCCTTCAGATTATCTTAACCCTTTAAGGATGGCGGGCATTCTATGCCGTAAGGCGGCATAGAAGGCCCAAACCGTCCTTTCTACTTACCCGGTCACCGGCGATCGCAGTATGGGGACTTACCTGGGAGCCCAGGGAGTCCCCCTCCGTCCTCTTTGGCTCCCCTGGGCCATGTAATCGCGAAGTCCTTGAGAGGAACTCACGATCACATAGACCAGCATAGCCGTCCAAGGCATTGCCAGCAGGGAGAGTGCCTGTAATGACTGGTACTCCCCCTGCTGTCTGAAAAAAAAAAAATTAAAGTTTAAAACAGTTGAAAATAACATTATATATACTTAGTTCAGAGTTGGGTTTATTAGCTAATGAGGACCAGGAAAAAGCAGAAATTTTAAATAACTATTTTTCTTCAGTATATATTAATGAGGATCCTATGGCAAGATATATGCAAATGATTTCTGCAAAAAACTTGCAAATAACTTGTGATTGGATAACTCGAGACAAAGTGCTACAGCTATTAAAGAAAATTAATGTAAATAAAGCTCCGGGGCCTGAGGGTATTCACCCATGAGTACGTAAGGAGCTAAGTGGGGAAATAAGTGAACCTCTGTATTTAATTTTTCAAGATTCTTTTGTTTCAGGTGTTGTACCGGAGGATTGGAGGAAGGCAGATGTTGTTCCTATATTTTAAAAGGGTTCAAAATCCTTGCCTGGAAATTATAGACCTGTGAGCTTAACTTCTGTAACTGGGAAAATATTTGAACGGCTATTAAGGGATAATATTCAGGAATTCATTGGGAAGAACTTTGTTATTAGCAATAATCAGCATGGTTTTATGAAACATAGGTCAAGTCAAACTAACCTAATTGCATTCTACGAAGAAGTAAGTAGAAGTATAGATCAGGGTGTTGCAGCAGTGGATGTGATCTACTTGGATTTTGCCAAGGCATTTGATACGGTTCCTCACAATAGGTTAGTCTTCAAACTAAAATAAATTTGTCTAGATGAATATCCTTGTTCTTGGGTAGAACATTGGCTTAAGGATAGAGTACAATGAGTTGTAATTAATGGTACATTTTCAGGCTGGACAAAAGTGGTAAGTGGTGTCCTTCAGGGTTCTGTTTTGGGACCACTTCTATTTAACATATTTATAAATGATCTTGAAATAGGCATTGAAAGCCATGTATCAGTGTTTGCAGATGACACAAAACTTTGTAAAGTAATAAAATGTGAGCAGGATATTGCTTTGCTGCAGAGAGATTTGGATAGATTGGGGGACTGGGCACTAAAATGGCAGATGAAATTTAACATAGAGAAATGAAAAGTTATGCACTTCGGGGTTAAGAATGCACAAGCAACTTACACACTAAATGGTAGTGAATTTGGGATAACCACACACGAGAAGGATTTGGGAATTGTTATAGATAGCAAATTAGGCAGCAATATGCAATGTCAATCTGCAGTTGCTAAGGTCAGTAAGGTTATAAATAGGGGCATAAATTCTCGGGATGAAAATATAATTTTGCCTCTTTATAAATCGCTGGTAAAACCACACCTTGAATATGCTGTGCAATTTTGGGCACCTGTTCTAAAGAAAGATGATATGGCACTAGAAAAAGTCTAGAGACGAGCTACAAAATTGATAAAAGGAATGGAGCATTTTAGTTATGAAGAAAGGTTAAAACAATTAAATCTGTTTAGTTTGGAAAAACGGCGCCTGAGAGGGGATATGATAACTTTATACAAATATATTCGGGGCCAGTACAAACCTTTATCTGGAAATCTGTTCATAAACAGGGCTATACATAGGCCACGAGGTCACACATTTAAGCTGGAAGAAAGGAGATTTCATCTAAGGCAAAGATAATTTTTTTACAGTAAGAGCAATAAGGATATGGAATTCTCTGCCTGAAGAGGTGGTTTTATCAGAGTCACTACAGAGGTTTAAACTGCAATTGGATAAATACTTACAAAAACATAACATACAGGGATATAATTTCTAATTAGTGGGGTAATAGCTGCTTGATCCAAGGAGACATCTGACTGCTATTTTGGGGTCAAGAAGGAATTTTTTCCTAGTTTGTGGCAAAATTGGAAGCGCTTCAGACCAGGTTTTTTGCCTTCTTTTGGATCAACAGCAACAACATATGTGAGGAAGGCTGAAATTGATGGACACAAGTCTCTTCAGCTATGTAACTATGTAAGTATATATATACATATACACATATAATTTTATATATATATATATATATATATATATATTCATATCGAAGTACAATGATATTGACTAAATATATATATATATATATAATTACTATATATATATATATATATATATATTTATATATAATATAAAATAAATATGTAAATACGTTAAAAAAAAATTACAAAATAAATAAATAATATATATATATGTGTGTAAATTCATTCTAACTGTATTTTAAAATTTATATATATATATATATATATATAGATATCAAAATACATGTAGAATGAAATATATAATTAGGTAATTTTATTAATTACAATTAACAGGACCTGACAACCCAGGCCAAAAGTCCAGGGAATTTAATTTGCTAGCACTATATTTAACCCTGTAACTTTCCAAGACACCATAAAACCTGTACATGGGGGATACTGTTTTACTCGGAAGACTTCACTGAACACAAATATTAATGTTTCAAAACAGTAAAATGTATTACAACGACAATATTGTCAGTGAAAGTGAAATGTTTTGCATTTTTCATACCCAAATGACACTTACACGGACGATATAATTGTTGTGATATGTTTTACTGTTTTGAAAAACTAATATTTGTGTTCAGCGAAGTCTGCCGAGTATAACAGTACCCCCATGTACAGATTTTATGGTGTTTTCAAAAGGTACAGAGTCAAATATAAAGATTGCGTTTCTGTTTTTTCACATTGAAATTCGCCAGATTGGTTACGTTGCCTTTGAGACCGTACGGTAGCCCAGGCATGAAAATTACCCCCATGATGGCATACCATTTGCAAAAGTAGACAACTCAAGTTATTGCAAATGGGGTATGTCCAGTCTTTTTTAAAAATCTTCTTAGTCACAAACACTGGCCAAAATTGGCGTTCAAATTAGTTTTTTGCATTTTTCACACACAAACAAATATTAACACTAACTTTGGCCAGTGTTTGTGACCAAATGGCTACTAAAAAAGACTGGACATACCCAATACCTTGGGTTGTCTACTTTTGCAAATGGTATGCCATAATGGCGGTAATTCTCATTCCTGGGCTACCATATGGTCTCATAGGCAACGTAACCAATCTGGCGAATTTCAATGTGAAAAAACTGAAAAATGTAACATGATATATTTGACCCTGTAACTTCCCAAAACACCATAAAACCTGTACATAGGGGGTACTATTTTACACATGAGACATCGCTGAATACAAATATGTGTATTTTATTGCAGTAAAAGCAAACAGTATTATGACATTCACAGTTAGAATGTCACGAAGAACTAAACATTTTTTTTTAAATTCTTTTCTCCCATTTTTTAACATTTTATTCATATTAAATTATGTTTTATACCTATACATTTGATGTTAAATTAAAGCCCTGTTTCCCCTGAATAAAATGATATATAATAAGTTTGGGTGCACATACTATGAAAGAGGCGAATTACGCCTGAACAGACATATAGCGCAAATTCAAGTTTTTGTTTACGTTTTGTTTTGATTACAACGTGTACATTTGGCACAGTGCTTAAGGGGTTAAGTTATATCTCCCATTGTTTTGACATTACTTAAGTTATATTTGCACAATATCAATATTGATTGGGTTATAGCTCAGATAACTGCTTGGGGTTCAGATGGTTCTGATAACTGTTGCACTACAGTCAAACCTGCCTTGAGCATTAACGCGCTCACTGCTTCTACACTTTATACTGAGAAACCTTCCCAGTATATCAAATTTAAAAAAGGTATTTGACAAGGGTGAAGAGGATTGTCTGCTTCTCAAAGGCCCTATAATTGGGCCATAAACTTTCTGCTTGGTTTAACTTCTTTCTCTTAAGGAGAATAAGATCATGAAGGAATATATTCAGGAAGCATTATGAAAGGGATCTACAGGCTCTTCTTTTCACCCTCTGGTGTGGGGTTCTTCTTCTTATTGTCAACACTTATGATGTGCCTTTTTGAGCCTAAATTGACTGGTGAGGGGGGTTAAGTACCAGAAGCCTTGGCCAGTGCCCTCTGTAGTCTATTTAGTATTAATACCAGACCTGCAGGAACAGTTTTACAGGATACAAAACTCAGTGATGTCTCAGTCCCCAATTTGTTTTTCATTTTACACATGAAATGCATTTCAGGAGTAGCAGGGGAAGCCTTAAGTGATCCACACTTTGTAACAGCTCCTACAGCTAATATACCATCAGTCATAGGAGACTGACTCATCTGCAAAAGATACAGGAGGATAAGTAACCTTTTAAACTCCAGCACTCAAAGCCTAAACGTGAAAAAAGAAAACATTAACCTTAAGCCTATGGTAAACCCCTTTTATTAAATAAATACATCATGCACCTCAATACTAAATTTAACCCAACTCTGACCCTAAACTTAATCCTAAAACTCCCTATGTGCCCAAATGCTAAATTGAACCTCACAACCCAAAGCCCAATAATCCTAAAACTCCCTTATTCCATAACTTTAATCCTTCTCAAGCTTTTAGCATCATATATAATCTAACTCTGTTGTTAAAGGGACACTGTAGTCACTATAACCACTTTGTCTCTTTGAATTGGTTATAGTGCCTGCAGTGCCCTGGCACTTTCCCTTCATTCAGTGTTGCACCATGTTTGTGCAGTATGCCACAAAATAAGAGTCCCTGGCCACCCACAGTCCGGCCCCTTCTGTATGTGTAGCTAAGGCAGAGATTACACACCTCCTTGTTGTCATACCCATTCATACCGTCAGTTGGAGCTCTGACAGGTTAAAAGCAGTCAGCTGACACTCTCAGCCAATCACAGATGCCCATTGCTGCTCAGGGTAATACTTCCTTATTAGCCAAAGCAGCACAGAGGGGATGGACTGCCGTGGTCTCTTGTTTAGCATTAAAACATTACAACATTAAAAACTGTTTAATGCTGAAAGAAATGATGGCACCAGGGGACTCCATACACTATAGCCAGTTTAATGAGATGAAGCAGATACAGTGCCTACGGTGTCCCTTTAACTTTTTGTTAACTTAAACCTAACCACTTCTAACAATATCTTTAACCCTGTATGCATTACACAGCTGCATACACTCACTATTCTTACAGATTCAAACACAATACATCACCAGCAGTGCAGATATATGCACATATATACATTTATACATATGCAGTTGTCAAATATGAATATATGTTTTTTAATGTTTTAAGGCTAGCAATGTCTGGTTTATAAAGTCATACTTACTTTATATCATTTTCTTTGGGGTGGGGAGCAAGGACCACCTTAGAATGTTGTGGCTACAAGCACCGGACTAAACTCAGCTCTGTACATACTCAAGTGCTCATATTATAACTTTTGGGAATGCTACTGGCGTCACTTTCCACATACATTCTAGTTCTTCTTTTAGCCCTTGGTATTTGTCTACCTGGTAATGCCACATTTTTCCATATTTACCACCACTACAGACTTGTGTCCCTTGTCTACCAGAATGAAGTCGTGTTGGTAAACCAGTGCATGCTTGTCCTTCTGGATCTGGTAGTCCCACAGTATCTTATCCTTGTCGAATCATATTCAGTGCAGATGTATTGGAATACATTCATGGCAACTTGGTTGTGTCTCTCAGTATGCGTTGAGTGAGCATGTGTACTGTATGGGCCTCGCATTCAAAATGACTGAGTGAGTAGAGTAGCAAATCTGCATCAAATTTTGCATTAAGCTTGAAAATTCCTCCGCAGATAATTCAGAATGCTTTCGGGGATGATGCAATGAGTGAAGCGCAAATAAAAGTATAGCACAAACACTTCAAAGAAGATCGAGAATCTGTGACTTCTAGCTTTCCCAAAAACTAAAACTACCATTGAAAGGGAAGAGATTTCAGACCGTCAATATTCAGGTAAAAAAACGACGAGGCAGCTGATGGCAATTCCAACAAATAATTTTGCATAGTATTTTGAACAGTGGAAGAGATGCTGGGAGAACTGTGTGAGGTCCCAAAGTGCCTATTTTGTTGGGGTCTGAGGTGTCATTGTCCTATGTACAGTGTTTCTTAAATCTTGTATCTTGAATGTCTCTATTTTTCATATTACATGGTTGGATAGTTTCCAGACAGACTATTTATAAATTAATCAAGTAGACCAGGCCTTAATCCTTCCATTATTCTGGTCACTCTCTAAGGGCGGCTTCCATGGGTTCAAGTAGGTTTATCCAAACCAGTTCAAGACATATGCAATGCCTTTAAAGAATGTCTGGATAAGATATGTATATTATTGACTGTAGTAAATTGCACAAATCTATTTTTGCCCTCTTTTATTTACAGGCCCTACTTCATCGTCAGTTCCGACACACCAAAACCGACTTGCCCTTATAATCGAACTACTCTTTTACTTATCTCTTACTCTATATACGGTCTTTTTGCCCCTAACACAAGTATTAAGGCCGTTTGGCCTGTAATTGTGGAAGGGGCATGTATTTTCCCTACTTAGAAGAAACCCTTACCTTACTCCACACCGTCCGTGGTCTAGCGATTTGCATGACCCTTCCTCCACTCCCACTACTCAACGAATTCTCCTTTTTCTCCCTTTACCCTTGGGTGGGCCCTCTTATTTACAGGCCCTACCTCATCGTCGGTTCCGGCACACCACAACCGACTTGCAGTTATATTCTACCTACTCTTATACTTACTTATCTCTTATTATATTTCCGTCTTTTTTTCCCCAACACATATATATATATATATATATATATATATATATATATATATATATATGTAAAAAATAGAAACAATTTGTATCTTGTAATACCTTTTTTATTGGACTAACAGAATTTTTTAATCACAAGCCTTAGGGAGAACCTCCCTTTCTCAAGTCTGAAGCATTTCTGAGCAAGACGACACATAGAATTAAAGAATTAAAAAAATTCTGTTAGTCCAATAAAAAAGGTATTACAAGATACAAATTTTATCTATTTTTTACATCTACATCACTGGACTAATACAGCTATAATCTCTACTTGAACACTATATATAGCCAGTGTATGTATATATATATATATATATACACACACACACACACTGGCTGTGGCTCTGTGGACTTGCTTTAGTCCACTGAGCTAGACAGTCTAAAGCAAGTCCACTGAGCCACAGCCAGCCAAGGTACCAGTGAAAAGAACATATACATCACCTCGGATCCCAGGCATCCCATTAACATCTTCTGATGAGCAGCGCCGTTTCCCCGAAGTGAGGCTCGAGGTGGAATGCACTGTGGTATGCAAGCCGTCCTCACCGGCGATCAGAGTCTGGATGACAGCATCACAAGTAGCATCTGCATCCATCCGTGCCTGGGAACAAGGTTATTTTGCATTTTGCACCTTCAATAGACCTGGTATTGTGACTGTGGACTTATTTTAAATGTTATTTTAGTTTTAATTATTTTGGAATAAACTTGACTTTTTATACTCTCAGTTGTTTCCAGTGATATTTTCATATTGCCTGCAGCAACCAGTATATGGTACTAGTTTTGCTTGATTTTAGCAAGTATCAGACTTGCTTAATAATAGTCAGTGTTATCTGAGCATTTTTATGCCATCTGGCTATTGTATCTTTCACTCTATTGGAAGTATAATAATTGGCAAGAGGTGGCATTTACCCTGGGGTATTCCATTTTCCAGAGTTAAGGACACCCATGCCATACAGATATCTCTATAAACATTTAAGACATCTATATATATATATTATAATCATATTTATTCATTTCTACTCAAGAGTGTGTCTTTTTAAAAATTCTATTATTTTTATCACCACTAATTCTTTTAGTTAGCTCCTGGATACCTGTTATATAGTACCAAACATTTTATGTATACTGTTTTTATAGGTTTCTGGTGAATCCCTATATTTTTTAAGTTTTAGAGATTTCTGTACACGGTCTTATTCCCTCTTCCTTCTGTATATTCTATACATAGATATCAGACTTCTCTTTTAATGTGATCCATGTGTTTACGTAGGTGGGATCGTTGAAGACAATGATCTGTCTGAGTGGTGGTGATGATAGTAAACTCTCTTGGCCTGAGAAAGCTGTAGAAGGCTATGTACATGGCCGTTTTAATTACTGTGTTTGTAGTAGAATAAAATGGTTGTAGATCCAATAGGTCAGATGACGATTGGAACAGTTGGTTGTCTATTGGTAATCTCTGAGAGGTACATGGGGGAACTGATTTCTGAATACCTCTGAGTATGTTCTTTATCTGGTATGATGACATGAAGCTATGGTTGATTGGCCATAGGGTTAGCATGTGGTGTTGAATGCCTGTCAAATATAATTTAATGATGTTGGGAGATAGTTTCAGTTTAAGATGGCAAAAGGAAGCAAAACCTAGGAGAGATGTCATGACAAAAGGTTGAGATATGTCATGTTCCAATAGGAATCTTTTAAACAAGGTGAAGGCTCTGTTATACATCCTACGAGTATTGGACAAAAGTGCTAATTGCGACAGTTTCCTGCTATGTCGCCTGATTATGTCTAATCCATGATTAGAAGCTGGAACAAAGGAGTGGCTGCTTGGACGGCTGTAGGAAGCGCTTGATGAAATGCCTGGAATTTAAATCGGGACAAATTGTCATCGGCTATGTTACAAACGCCTGGTACATGAAATTGTGACATGCGGCCAACCAAGTGAGTTTCCTTAGAAATCTCATGATCGTTAGAGATGATGAGCGGCCCTTGTTGATGATGTGGCATGTGGCTTGGCTGTCTGAGTAACAACGGACTGATGACCCTGACCATAAATGACCCCATGCCACGACAGCTGCCACAATAGGGTAGACCTCAAAAAGAGCTGAGGTAGTCGAAAAACCTTCCAAATCCTGGACTTGCACAGGCCAACTGCCCCAAAGCCATTCGTTCCCATATATTGCTGCAAAACCCGTGGTAGACGCTGTGTTTGACCATATGGTTGGTGAAGTGTGAGACAATCCTGGGAGGAACATGCTTTTACCATTCCATGTGGTTAAGAAATTCGTCATGTAGGAAGTGTGGAAAAAGGCAAAGAAGTCTGGATATGAAAGTGCGGCCTTGTGGTATGATGCGCATGGCAAAATTTAAGGAACCTATTAGGGATTGTAGTTCCTTGCGGTTGCAAGTACCAAGCAGGAGGTAGTGATTGATGTTGTTGAGAATGTTCCCTATTTTGTCTTGTGGTAAACTTGCTTGCATGGATGCCAAGTCAAGTTGTATGCCCAAAAATGTGATGATAGTGTCTGGGCCTTCTTTTTTCTTAGGGGATACTGGGACACCCAAGTGGTCAAACAGACTAATGGCTTCCTTGAGGCTTCTAGGGGGAAAGGTGTTTTCTTCAACCAACAAGAAGTAATCTAGATAGTGTATGACTGTGGGGCATCTGGATATGTTTAACAACAACCAGCAAAGGGTTTCAGCGAATATGTCGAAGATTTTTGGGCTACTCTTTGACCCAAAAGTTAATCGGGAGAAAAAAATATTAACTGCCTGCCCATTTAATGCCATGTAGGTGCCAGAGTGTAGGGTGGATTGGTAGCAGTTTAAATTCATTAATGATATTAGTCTTACTTAACCAGGCTCCAGCCCCAGCTTGAGTAATAGCTGTAATGGCATGATCAATGGTGGCGTAAGGAAAACTCCTCGGAGGGTATGAGGGAGTTGAGACTTGGGGTAGCAGAGGTGTGTGGTGCCGATAAGTCTATGATTAGTCTTTGTTTGAGGGACGATTTCCTTGTGACAATCTCAATGGGGTTTGTGCGCCATTCTGTAAATGGTGGAGATTGAAAAGGCCCAAGTAGAAACTCCTCTGCAATTTCTTGGGCTATGAGTGTGTTTACAGCCGTTGGGTTCTGCTGTGCTGACTGCAAGTTAGGGCATTATAGATTGCCTGAAGGCATATGTACGATACCTGTATGGAAGCCCTCTGAAAATCCAGAGATTAGGAAATCTACTAAATGTCTGGAAGGGTGATGAGTCACTAGTGCTGAAAATGCATCGATGTTTACAGATGTTAAGTACGGTTTTGGGTACATTTTATTGGGACGCATAGTTTTAGCATGTGCCCTGAAACATTTCGAACATATATGCAATAGTCTACATGCACTGTAACTACACGTACCCACATTAAAATTGTTGCAAATCTGGGATTTGCCAAAAAAGATAATGGGACGACCCAATTTGTCTCTGGTAGTTCTCTCCGTTCTACCAGAGGTGCTAGTGCCTGGAGCATGAGAGTGACCGTCCGCTGTGTTGGGACAAAAATTGTTTGTATGGGTAGTGGAAGAATATCTATGTATCCAGTTGGTTCTGTTCCTGAATTGGGAGAAAGCACCAGACACTTTGGCTGAAAAAGACCTATGGTAGTCATAAAATGCTGTACGACCATATTTGTTGCCTAGGTCTACCAGCTTGTGCATATATAGGTCAAATTCTTCCCTTCTGTTAGGGTAAACAGTACAAATCACATCTATATAAATACCAAAAGCCAAAACAAACTCAGGGATGGTCAGTTTCCTGTTTAACCTTGAATCCCTGGATCTGACCACCACAGATACATCATCATACGAATATGTCTTATTCTCAACAATATCCTGGGAGGCAATTAGCAGAGATGCTAGGTTGACATCTTTACCTTCCAGGATATCATTCTTAATGTGAGCTGGAATCATATTGGCTGGGTTAACATCCTGAGCATCAGAAGAGGTGACTGAACCCCCTAATTGATTTTCAGTTGATGCAGGTTGTACTGTAGTAAGGGCTGTGGTGACAGACTTGAGATTCTCCAGCCTGTCGTTCATTTTGCTCATTGAATTCATGAGTGATGTTAACATCAACATTTATATCACCTGAATTGGTATGGCTGGTGCCTTCCCCTGCCTCTATGTTATCGGTTGATGTGCGGAGCAACTTAAATAGTTCCACTTTCCTTGCTGTAGCTGGATAGGGGATTTGTTGCCTCCTTAGCTCGGTAATAAATGCGTGGGATTGTCCAGTATCTGATAGATGCAGGACTAGCAACATCTCCTCTACGTGAAGGTGTGCCGGATCTACCCGGAGTGCTAGGTAGAAAAAAATTCCTCACGCCTTCTTGAGACATACTAAATAACATGAAGATAGCCATTATTACTTGAACAATAGGGGTCTTGTACTGGCTTGCTAGCTAAAGCCGTATGGCGAAACAATTCTTTCTTGGTTTTGGTGACAGATGAGGCCCTGCTAGTTGCCAAGTGGCTTGAGTGGCTCTATCTATGCGTTGGTGCGAGGGGATTTTTTGTGACCACCGAACGTAGTGGCGGAATGTCGGCCTCTCAGTGACTGTAACCAGAAAAATAGGAAGGGGGCGATCTGTAGGGGTCAGTAGTAAGCATGCTGTGCACTGCCATTCGTGAGATTGTGTGCATGAACGTCATAGCCTGGTTTGACAGGCAAATGTAAACAAAACAGTGTTCCCGTTCGGGAGTTTGGTAATCAACGAATGAGCAAAAGAACAAGTTAACTACGTTAGATCATTTAGTTGCAAAAACAAACGGTTTTGCATGAAACAGTAAAGGTAAGTATCAGCAATGTAGAACATGCTAAAGAAACCATAAAGTGAGGACCAGAGCCGTGATGACGCCATGGGACTGTGCTTGGCGCGACGGGTAGGTCAACTTACGGTTTTGTGAGTCACTAAACTCTATCTGCGACACTGACTGAAGAAAAAAAAAGCTGGTCGAACGGGAAACCCTGCGGCTGGATTCCTGGACACAACTAGAGTAGGAAACTTTGTGGAGCAAAGTTATTTCCAAAATGGCGTCTGGATGAACCCGAAAATGGATCTCATTCAAACGCTGACCTCGAACGGTATGGAGCCAGGTAAGGGGTGTTCCTTAAATAGGGAAGTGTATAATAATAAGCCCCTTCCACAATTATAGGCCAAACGGCCTTAATACATATATATATACACACACACACACACACATATTATATATATATATATATATATATACACATATATATATATATATATATATATATAGTTCCAATTGCTTGCACTCCTGGATTAATAGTGAAAAACCCGGTGCTTAACAGCCAAATAATAGAAATAAAGTAATGATAGCACTCCAAGGACTTCCAAAATATTGTGAAAAAAACTTAGCTTTTTATTCAGGCATCTGCCACAGAAGATCAACGTTTTAGTTCTCTAAAGAACTTTCGTCAGGATATATCTCTAAAATGTAAAATTGAATATTTTAATTAAACCATCATATCTTCTCCAAGACCGCATTATGTTAAACTGCAATTTGTTATGAATCCTTACATTGTTGCTTTGAGCAATTTTACCCATTTGTGAAATAATCCCTCCAATAAAGAATTATAAAACTTAAAAAAAACACAAAGGATCTAAATTCTAAATTCTTATATTTAAAAATAAAAAGTTCCATAATTATCCAATTAGAAATATTTTAATTAATCTGAGCAGCATGACTTTCTTAGTCCTTTAAAAAACTCACAGGTAATAGTATTAGATGTGTCACTTGCTGGCAAAACAATTATTTAATTAATCTCTTCGCGACCATTGATTTATGGGAATGTCATAAAATTCAGGACCTGTGACGTACTACTTACATCAATGCACTTAACTGATCAGAGTACGATTGTTTGCACCGTGATCATTGGCCACATTCTGATTCTAACTGCTCAAGAACTGGAGCACTTAGACTTAACTCATCTCCAGCATTCGATCACTTTCACATACTCAGAAATGCTTTCTGTATTGAGAGATGTAAGCTGAACTTGCTCCCTTACCCAATTCATTTACCTAAGCTCTCTCCTTAAAATATAATAAGAAAAACACATACATAATAATTATAATAATAATAAAACTATCTATCTATCTTAACCCTTTGTTTAGTATGGTGAATAACGGCTTAAAGTTTCACTCTCAAGTGAGATTGATGCTTCAGTACAAGTGTAAATTAAAGGCCTCTATCCTCCCACCCTCCTGACCCCAACAATATTTGAAATGTGAATTTAACCCCTTCATCGGTCCATTATTAAATGATGAAGGGCCAGCTTCTTTCACTCAGTCTGATCACAATTGATAGAGAGATTTAGTATAAGTACTGCATAAACTTCCTCATGATAACCCCAACATTCTAATTAAGAAGGTTGACCCTTTCACAATTGTATGAGCCAAAAGGGTCCTGAGACTGTCATTTATGCACTGTGCTTGTGAGTTGCTGGGAGAATTGAGGTGATTGTAACCCTGTTCTATCCTTTCCTTCACATCCCAATATGCTCTTACATTCCTTTAAAGGAAAAAAAAAAAAAACTTAGCAAACCATCACTCACTATATTTATTTATTTATCACTGCTATTTATAAAGTGCCAACAGATTCCGCAGTGCTGTACAATTAGTGGAGAACGTACAATATACACAGACAAGATATTGCACTATATTGTGATTAACCCCTTAAGGACCAAACCAGGAATAAAAGGGAATCATGACATGTCACACATGTCATGTGTCCTTAAGGGGTTAAAGGATACACACAGCGGTCTGTCACTCATACTGATTGTAAGTGACAGAGAGACTTGAGTAAATATAGACAAAAATCATACAAAATACATATATTTTTAGATAATTTTCTTTGTTTGCACATGTTGCAAACATGTAAGAAAGTGAAAAATTAAGGCTGGACAAACACATACAAAATACTGGTCTAGCTATGGATGGATCAATGGAAGAGGAATATTTAGAATAATATACGGTCATAGTATTAACTTTATAAGTACCATTGGGACGGGGCTGATGAGTTGCATTGCTAGGTTCTCAGAGGGTTAAGTGAAAGTGTAGCTGTTTTGTGTAGTATAGTCTTGCATCGTTGTAACAAGCTAACATGAGGGTATCAATCAGGCTTACTAAATTAACATTTCACTGATAGCGATGCGCAAAGCCTTTTAATAAGGACTTTTAGGCCTGCGAGCAAAGGATTTGTAGCTGCCTGTTTCTAAGCAACAAAGATATTGGCATAAAATATTTTAATGTGCTGTTAAAGAACAGATTGTTGGGGTTGAAAATGTATGTGAATTTCCTTTTTATTGGCATATATTGCAAAGAAAGATAAACAACTAACCTTTGGGCCTTAAAACATCTCATGTTCAGATTACATCTCTTTTTTTATTATTGTAGCTAGATAATCACTGCCTCCCAACATTGTTAGAAATTGAAATCCAGATTGTACCAACCTTTCTCCTTGCAGTTTGAGTAAAATGAAGGTATTAAACCCTTTATCCTGACATAACACCCAAACTTGTTTTAAGCTGCAATTACTAAAGTATAAGTCAAACACACAAATATTGTATTCCAAATTAGCAGGTCTTCTTCTTATGTTTGAAGTATGTCCGTTGTCTCTGTGCTGATGAATTTGCTTTAAGGTTGTTTTTGTGCATATTGGTTTTATTATCAATGTATTCAAAGTGTGCTTTTCATGGTACATACTACTTATGCTAATTTTAAAGGCCATCAAATGTCATCTTTACATTGTGCTAGCAGTTTTGCTAACAAATGTATAAAAGAGGAGAAAAACATATCTAAAAATAGGTCTTTATCCAACCTGTCAAGCAACTCTTTGGCACGGAGTCCTATCCCAAAGCACTGAGTGACAGGGAGGGCTGGAGAGACATCCCACAGGCGGTTCTCCTGTTCACCAGACATTGCAACCATTGCATGGGCTTGATTGCTATGGTTATTCCCTAGTTAATGCTGTTAGCGCTGTCATTCCGTTCAAATGCCAGCATGCTGCCAATGATGACAATGTGTCAGTATCGTTATCGAGGATTGTGCTTAAACCAGTGGGTAACGTGGGCATCAATGCACATACAAGCACAGGCTTCTCAACATGTGCCAATGTAAGACCTAGCATTTTAAAGGATATAATTTGATACAGGAACATTTCATAGATTACCAATAGGATGCAAAACCAATGTAACCTGTCATAGGTATAAGTGTTATTGGTTCAAACTATGTCATGTACGGAGCCAACATATTAAAATAACCGATGTGTAGCAGATCTCCTGGGTCCAGCTGGCCGGAGAATACCATACAACTAAACTTGGCTTAGAATTTGGACATTAAGCGCTATTCATTTCTTAGCAAGTAAGTTACTAGTAAAGATTCTAGGAAATTAATAAGGAGGTGCAAAGTCTCAGAATGTTGTTTGTATTTCTGCAGTGACAAATTCTGCTTGTGATCATCTGAAATCAAATCCTTATTAAAAAACACTGTATAACACCAAAAAGAAATGGTCAATTCTACCCGTATGTTTTCCGCTTTCCCTTCTTCAAATTGTGAAAAGTACAAAATCCAGACATGTTATTGAATAGCTAGGTCCTGCCATGTAATGCATGTTCTTAATTTCTAATTTTCATAAAATAACTTCCCATTCCCAGCCCCATAACTATTAAATGGGTACTGTATTTAGGATAGGTTTGATAACCTTCAGATGCCCACAGGGTTTATAAACAATCTCCTGCTAGTCTCTCTTGTTCTCTTTTGTCATCAAGTAAATCAATCTAAATAAGGTCCAGAACTCTTGTGGATCTCGTACTATGGAACGCTCAAAGACGCTCTAGTACTGGAGGATTTTAAAAAGTTCAAAGTCTTCAGCTAAATCCAGCAGTAAGAGAGATAATCTATCTACCTGTCAGAGATTTACAGCTTGTTTGTTCATTTAATGATCGTTATTCTTTTTCCTTTTTTATCTTATCAATTAACATACCTCTATGTACACAAGTAAAGCTCTTGGACGTCCACAGAGAGAAACACACTATAAAATTATATTATTTTTATTATTACCATTAAAGGCTGTACTGATCTCATGGGGACAATGAAGGCGTTTCTTTTTTTTTTGTTAGAAGAATGTCAGTGCCATATTAACACATTAAAACTAAATTTAATTAAAGTAAATGTTATGATACGGATACTTTAGAAAGCTGGAAGAATTGTGGAACAGGCATTGTTGGTGTTGGCATGGCAGGGTGGGTGGTGGGGGGCAGGGAATTGACCTTGGTTGGAATCCAGAAGGTGATTCTAAAAAGCCTTGGTTCTAATTTAGGCATCCTTTAATTTTTAGTTCAAAATCCCGTAACATTGCGCAAAAAAACAAAAAAAAAACATAATTTGCAACAGGGCCACTTGAATGCACCATATTTGGAACATGTTAGATAGCTCAGCATGTATAATTACTGTGGATGCATGTTTTTAAAGCAATATAAGTAGGTTTAATGCTATCAGTGTAGGGTTAATGTGGCAGGTACATTGATATGGGGTTTATAAAGCAAATATGGGGTTAAGAGACGTGTGCAGGGCAAAACATTTAGATTTTTCTAAAACATATCGGCAGATAAAAAAACAATTCAGGTCAGCAGGAGTTAGTTCATGCTACTGTTTGGTTCGACCATATTTTGGTACTGAAAAGTATTCGAGAATGTCATTCAAATACCAGAACAGCAGGAAATGCTGCACATGACTTTAATGGCATGCAAAAACAGCTACAATATTGCTTGGCGTAATGGCTACACAACACCACCCATTTTTGCAATGCCAATTCTGATATAACTTTACATTCTTATACAATGATCATCCAAAACAATAAAACTACTGATGGGTGAAATGAACAACACTGATTATATCGTTGCAATGGCTCCTGTCAAGGGGTGGGATGTATTAGGCAGAAAGTGAACACTTAGTTTATGAATTTCAAGCATTGGAAGGAGGAAAAATAGCCAAGGTAGAAACATCTGAGTGACTTTAAGGCTAAATAATTATGGCTAGATGGCTGGGTCAGAGCATCTCCAAAATGGCAAGTCTTGTGGGGTATTCCAGGTGTATGCAGTGGTTAGTACTTACAAAAAGTGGTGCATGGAAGGACAACCGCTAAACCAGTGTTAGGGCTATGGGTGCCAAAGGCTCGCTGATGAATGTGGGAGCAAAGGCTAGCTCATTTGGTCCAATCACACAGAGCTTCTGTAAAATGTAAGACTATTATAGAAATATAAATACAAAAAGATAAGTCATGCGCTCACTCCCATCACTCCTGGGCGGCAGCAATGACTACAGTACACATCAGCCCCAATGTATAGTTAAAAACCAAAGAAAAAAAAAAGTTACCTGCGCTCTCTCCTTAATCCCTGTGTGTGTATATATATATATATATATATATATATAAATATAAATATATATATATATAGAAATGGAGGTAATTTAGTTACTCCAATGGCCATTGGAGGGAATGCCCGCCTGCCAACGTCAAGGCAGACCCCCCTAAGCGGGTCCTACACTGACCCTTTACCTTGCTTCCTTGAGCTTCTGGCAAAGATATCTCCACTGAGACAGAGAGGGATATTTTTTATATACACCCCTATATACTTATTAACCCTTAATAGGGAACACATGGGATAGGCGGCTGCATTGTAACAAAGCTGTGTGATACAAAAAGTGAATACAAATACAAAAAGATAAGTCCTGCCCTCGCTCCCATCACTTCTGGGCGGCAGCAATGACTACAGTACACATCAGCCCCAATATATAGTTAAAAACCAAAGAAAAAAGTTATATTTAGACAAATGGAGGTCATTTAGTTACTCCAATGGCCTTTGGAGGGAATGCCCGCTTTGTTACAATGCAGCCGCCCATCCCATGTGTTCCCTATTAAGGGTTAATATGTATATAGGGGTGTATATAAAGATATCTTTGCCAGAAGCTCAAGAAAGCAAGGTGAAGGGTCAGTGTAGGGCCCGCTTAGGGCGGTCTGACTTGATGTTGGTAGGCGGGCATTCCCTCCAATGGCCATTGGAGTAACTTAATGACCTCCATTTGTCTAAATATACATAGGGATTAAGGAGAGAGTGCAGGTAACTTTTTTCTTTGGTTTTTATTATAGAAATATGTCAGAACACACATTGCATTGCAGTTGGCTATGTATGGGGCTTTGAAGCCACAGGCCTATCAAAGTGCCTATGATGACCCCTGTCCACTGCTAAAAGTGCCTTCAATGGCAATGTGGTCATCAGAACTGGACCATGGAGCAGTGGAAGAAGGTTACCTGGTCTGATGAATCTCATTTCATTTTAAATCAAGTCGATGGCTGCATGCATGAGTGTTGGTTACCTGGGGAAGAGATGTCAGCAGGACGCACAATGGTTAAGAAGGCAGATCAGCAGAGGCAGTATTATACTCTGGGCAATGTTCTGCTGTGAATCCATGGGTCCTGGCAATCATGTGGATGTAACACCTACAAAGAAGTTGTTGCAGACCCCGTACACCCTTCATGGCAATGGTGTTCCCTGATGGCAGTGGCCTCATTCAGCAGAATAACGCACCTTGCCACACTGCAAAATTTGTTCAGTAATTGTTTGTGAAACATGAAAAAGAGTTCAAGATGTTGCCTTGATACAATACGATATAAGTATAGTGGGAGTAGAGAATAAAAAAATTACAATAGACATTAATATGTAGTATATCTAAAAACCAAAATCTACATTAAGTCCTTCATTTATGTTGTGGAAAACGTAATAATTTTCATCTCAAATGTTTTCCATTTATGAGAGTTTTCCCTTTAAGTTTAATCTTGAGATTTCAGATAGAGTAATCAGTCTGGGCAAATAGTGTCCAACAGGGGTACATTATTTGTTTTCCTTTTGGTTTTTGATTCATTCATCCTGAGATGCAATTCAAGGCCAAGTTCTCCAATGTAGCAAACTTTGTCACAAGCTGTACACTGTATCATGCAGATAAGGGTGTCACTGCCCGATAAAAAGACAACATTGAAAACAAGATTGTTTTTAAATAACAGGATCTTCATTGGATCAGTAAATCTACATGGCCAAAATTAATATCTCGTAGGTTAAAACCTGTTGAAACATATGATAATGGGATTCCAACTAGTCAGAAGTCACAAGAAGTAGAGGAAGAAGTAGATGAAAGAAAGCAAGAGCATCAAAGATGGAGAAATCTAAAACAGAGGAAATCAACCAAAAATATTTGGTGTAAGCGATGTGTGAGTGTATGAACATGCCAAAAGCCAAATAAACTGAATATGGCATAATTAGGATGGGTTTACACCGGTTGAAAGTGTTGGAGTCATAACACCTCCCAGTGAAAATGTATCATCAAATGAAATAGATAGCACGGAAATATATTACAAGTAGACTTGTGCATTCAGTTTCCCCTGTGCTCAAGTCCAGCATGTTACTCACAGGGTGGATGGATTATTAGGAGGACTGGGGCTGACCTAGTTGTCATGGTCCATATTGGTATAAATGACAAGTTAGAGGAAGATGGAGGACCTTAAAGAATGAGTTTATGGAATTGGCAAACTTAAGAAGAAGACCTCCAAGATGGTATATTTATAGTAGAAAGTCAGCAGAGATTAAAGAGGTGTGACTGAAGTCTTGGTATGGGAAGGAGCACTGGGTTTTCAGAGAAGTGGGCCAATTTTGTGCTTGGGAACAATCTTTATAGCTGTGATGAATTGCACCTGAGGGGGAGTGCAACTTTTGAGCTATGGGAGAGGATGACTAGAAGGTTGGAGGAGACTTTAAACTTGGAGTGGGGCAAGGATCAAAAATGATAAATGTGGTAGATCATACAGAAAGGAGAGGGAATTCAGCTGAAATCCATGAGGGTGGAGATGGGGTGGTAAGATTAGCAGACAGAGCAAGAAGGTATTAATTACATGTTGTTCAAATAATGTTTTAAAAACAAATGGCACCTTGAAATGTTTGCTTGCTAATGCAATAAGCTTGTGTAGTGTAGGAAAATAGGGGAACTTGATATATTGGCATACAAGGAACAGTGGGATTACTGAGACTTGGTGGAATGAAATTCTTGACTGGGCTATTAATTTAAATGGATATACATAATATAGAAAGGATATGAAAAATAGAAAAGGGAAAAATATGTCTTTATATTAAACCTGATTTGAATACAAGTGTTTGAAGCCTTATGGGTAGACTAATGCATACAAGAAGAGGATATCCATTAATAGTAGGTATATGTTACAAGCACCCATAAATTAATACTGATGGGGTAGAGCAACTACTTTCTCAAATGAATAGGGCTGCACAACTGGATAATTTGTTAATCATGTGAACTTTTAATTTTCAGACATTGAGTGGACAGGAGGGACAGTTAAGGAAAAGTTAAGTTACAGTTAAGATTTTTGAACCTGATGATCGATAATGTTATGTCAGTTTGTAAAAGCGCCAACTAGAAGAGATGATTGTCTAGAGCTTGTCATAACTAATAATGTTGACTTATTTTCAAATATTCAGGTTAGGAAGCACTTGGGAAATAGTGACCTTGATATGATATCATTTGAGATTTACTAAAAAAAACAAAAACAAATTTATTTGGGCTGTACAAAACAGCTTCATAAAGAAAAAGCACATTTTAATAGGATAAGGGCATCTTAAATAATTGTCTGGCAAGAAAGATTCACTGGCAAAAGCACAAATGATAAATAGAAGGTCTTTAAACAAATTCTGCAAAAGTACATTTCTCAATATATACCATTGGGAAACAAATATTAAAGAAGCAAATTAAAAAGTCTATGGTTTAATACAATGGCTTAAGGCATGGGCGTAGGAACCCCAAAAAATCTGGGGGTATAGCATTTTTACTCGCCGGGTACATTCTTATTCCATAAACTATGAGTTGTTTATCCCATTGCACAGCGCTAAGGAATTTGTAGTTGCTATATAAATGATTAAATAATAACTTTAAAGGGTCACTACAGGGAAGGGATTTTACTTACCTGGATACAGCGCTGGGATCCTCCTGATGCTGCGCCCCCTAGTTCGTCAAAATAACGAAATAGGAAGGTGCGAGCAGGGAGCAATAAAACGCTTCAATTCAGAAGCGTCATTGCTCTCTGGTGCGCATGCGCAGCTTTGCTGCACATGCACAGATACTTCATAGGGCGGCATTCATGTCTCGACTAGGAAGCATCTCTAGTAGCCATCTGAGTGTCCACTGGAGGTATTCCTCAGCAGTAATGTAAATACTGCCTCTTAACGAAATGGCTGTGTTACATTAAAAAGCCTGCAAAGACATGCTATAGACACCAGAACTACTACGTTTAGCTGTTGTGGTTCTGGTGACTATAGTGTCCCTTGAATATAGAGAGGAAAAAAGAATCATCACAAATGTAAGAAATAAAATGTCTGTATCATTATTCTAAAAATTATTTTAAAAAAATAAAAAAATATGCACATTCCTAGCTTAATTTTTAGCACGACATATGACACAAACATTTTGTACTTTGCAGATTACTTTTTATATTTTTTTTATACATATACAGATTGTGTAATACTGCCCCTGACTTAGGGTGACCACATTTCCTAACTGCCATTCAGTGACACTTTCAGAAATGCATTCCATACATTTTACTACCCGTCTCTACCCCTTCCATTTATATTAGAACCCCTTTCCATGTAAATTAGAGATTAGTGCCACGAATAATATGCTAGATTGCCTACTTACAACCAGATGAGGATGATGATGGGCTCTAGCTGCAGTCTGGCTCCACTGGTCTGGTGTAGAACAGGCTCTCTGGAGGCTGTTTGTAACTGTGGTCACAAAAATCAATGTTCTGGGAGAACGGAAAGCAGCTCCATTTTTTGGGAGCCCTTTACACATCTCATGGTCTGGGTCCCAGGGTCCACCTTCATGTTCCACCAATGAGTTTGTTCACAGGGGGTGGAATGTGTAGGGGATGTCCTGATATGTGTGTAAGGAATGCATTGTGTGAATCTGTGTTTGTATGTGTAAGGGCTGCAAGTTGTGTTTCTGTGTATGTACGGGATGCAGTGTATGCGTCTGTAAGGGGTGCATTGAGTGTGTGTACGGGGTGCATTTAGTGTGTGTAAGGAATGCATTGTGTGTTTCTGTGTGTGTAAGGTTTGCATGATTGTGCGATTGTGTGTGTGTGTGTGATGGATGTCAATCTCTCCCCCTCCCTTGTCACTCTCTTTCTCCCCTTCCCTCCCTCGTCACTCTCTCTCCCTCCCTCATCACTCTCTCTCTCCCCCTCCCTCGTCACTCTTTCTCCCCCTCCCTTGTCACTCTCTCCCCTCCTTTGTCACTCTCTTTCTCCCCCTCCTTCCCTTGTCACTTTCTCCCCCTCTCCCCCTCCCTCCCCACTTTCTCCCCCTCTCCCCCTCCCTCCCTTGTCACTTTCTCCACCTCTCCCCCTCCCTCCCTTGTCACCTCACCTTTCTCCCCACCTCGTCAATCTCTCTCCCTCCTCCCTCCCTGTCCTTTCTCCCCTCTCCCCTCTCTCCCACTTTCTCCCCCTCTCCCTCCTCATTACTTTTCCCTCCCCCACCTCCTCCCCCTCCCTCCCCACTTTCTCCCCTCTCCCTCCCTCATCCCCTTCTCCCCCTCTCCCCCTCCTCCTTGTCTTTCCCCCTCCCTCCTCCTTCCTTGTAACTTTCTCCTCTCTCCCCTCGCCCTTGTCCTTTCTCCCTCTCCCCTCCCTCCCTTGTCACTTTCTCCCCTCTCCCTCCCTCCCTTGTCCTTTCTCCCCCCTCCTCCTTGTCACTTTCTCCCCTCCCTCCCTGTCACTTTCTCCCCCTCCCTCCTTGTCACTTCCCCCCCCACCTCTCGGTTGGCAAGGCAGACATGGCGGTGCAGGACTTTTTTTTCTGTACCCGGGGACTTTAACACACACTGTGGTGTGTACTCTGTTAGTCCGGCCGGTACAGGAGACAGATGCTCCCTGTACCCGCGGACTATACTGAGCTCGGCCACGCTACAACTGAGGGAGTGACAGGAGGGAGCGCTGAGCGCTAAGCGCTTCCCTCCTGTCAGCCCCTCTCCTCAGGCTGGGCCCGGGCGGTGCGGTCCGCCCTCATGGACGCACCGCCCGGGCAAAGCTGCAGCCGCCTGAGGCTCTCTACAGAGCGCTCGGGTGGCTACAGCATGAGGGGGCCGGCGGAGCTGGGGGGGATTTCCCCATAACCTGTCCACCCCCGCATGATTTGCTGGGGGGGATGCGTCCCCCCATCCCCCCCGGTTCCTACGCCCATGGCTTAAGGCAGTGAGGAGATATGGTACAATAGATTGATTCCAACGTGCATGCATAAAATCCACCTACTTTTCCAGGGATTTGAGGGCGCAAGAGGGGAAAATGCACCTGGCATAGACAGGAACTTTCTGCTGTTGCATACCTGCGGCATAGGATGATCAATGGATGACAATGTTTCTGTAGATAGCATGGATTTGTCAATATTTTGGGGACTCATGTTCTTCTCTCTTTTCTACTTAAGATTGTTAGTACACAGTGGTACCATAGATGAATATACTAGCTATTTGCCTAAACGCTCTTGTAACGGATCGACTGGCACCCCGACTGAGTACCTCCGTTAAAGGATGCTCCTAGCGTTTCCTGAGGACTCCAAGCACTCTGGCAGACACCACAATCACCGAACCGAAGAAGCATATAAATCCTCTCAAGCATATGAATGCTGCAGACAGTTGAATAGGAACCATACGAATAGGTTTACTCTCCTAGCAGTCAAACTGGAACAGCATACAATAAATCCTTCCCCCAATAATGAGACGACACTTCACTTTGAGGGTTAAAACAGGAACTCTCTGTACTGTCACATACAGTCTCTTTTATTCCCAATCCACAAACATAGTACAGCCCACAGGGCGTTACAAAACAACCAATCACATCACAGTTACATCCCACATATTCCCTCCCCTTATCCTGAGAGGAAACTCAATTATACATACAGTTAAAACATACTTTCTACCCAACTTTCATAACTCCAAAACCATACATCACATTCACATAAAATTACATATTCACAATCAATCCATTCAGGGGAACAACATATTCAAAATGGCACAAATCAGACAAGGGGTTCAAAAGTTAGTAAAAAGTCCTTTGTGACTAAATGAAGCATGGCTTTCTGGCCCAAACCAGTTTCAGAGTCTTCTATCCTGGAGATAAGTAATTCAATTATCTCCCAGGACAGACACAAGACTCCATTAAGCACATGGTTGCAAAAAGACACAAAACACTTTAAAATACATAAAGTCACATTTACACATAACACACAGACATTTCACATATCCCCAGATAGCTGGGATCTGAGTGCACATTATTAGATAAATTGCACTCAGATCACACAAATAAGCCTTTCTGCAGGGGAAATAAACGGTTTAACCTGCCGGGCCATAGTCCAAAGGGAGCAGGCGAGCAACCAGGCTTCTCCAGTTCACAGTGGCGAGGTTGGTTTCGCCACACTTCTCCCCTTTACCAACTAGACTAACAGGGTATCTGACCTCCTGCCGGTCAGTGCCCTGGTTAGTCCAGCAACCCACCCACAAAACAGAAACAGCAGTACAGCCCACCCACAATAACTGGTTACTACACCTGGGTAGAGGAGAACTTTGTCCATGTCCAGGTGCCTCACCACGACTGTGTGGGCAACTGTTAGGCTGCCTTGGTGGGTTGCTGAGTGGGCAGAGACCAGCGGTACTATGCCCTGGTGCCAGCACTACCACGGGAGTAGTCTGCTTGGAGCCTGGTTGCTGGAGGGGGAGACAGACTGTCTCCCCTTTGCCTAAACAGTCCTGCTGCTGGGGGACAGGACCGACTGTCCCTACCCCCGGTGGTGCATGTGCAGAGACCACTGTCCCATCTGCACTGTTGTGGAGATTACTGTCTCCCCTTGGTGGGCTAAGCTGCCGCTGGGGAGAGGGGGTAACCAGCTCCTCTCCCATACATACTTTCAGCCGCTGGGGAGAGGGGATAACAAGCTCCTCTCCCTGACACTCTCTCTGCTGTTGAAGGGGGAGACCGACTGTCTCCCCTTTCAATAATTTGTCCTGTTGCTGGGGAGAGGTGATAACTGGTTCCTCTCCCTGGAACACTCTCTGCTGTTGGAGAGGGGGACCAACTGTCTCCCCTTTTAATATATTGTCCTGCTGCTGGGGAGCGAGACCGACTGTCTCCGCTTCCTGCAGGACACACTGCCGCTGGGGAGGAAGTACGGCACCTTCAGCTCCCTGGGATACACACTGCCGCTGGGGAGGAAGGACGGCACCTTCTGCTCCCTGGGGTACACACTGCCGCTGGGGAGAAGGACGACACCTTTGGCTCCCTGGGACTCACACTGCCGCTGGGGAGGAAGGACGGCACCTTCAGCTCCCTGGGGTACACACTGCCGCTGGGGAGGAAGGACGGCACCTTCAGCTCCCTGGAATACACACTGCCGCTGGGGAGGAAGGACTGCACCTTTGGCTCCCTGGGACACACACTGCCGCTGGGGAGGAAGGACAACACCTTCTGCTCCCTGGGGTACACACTGCCGCTGGGGAGGAAGGACGACACCTTTGGCTCCCTGGGACTCACACTGCCGCTGGGGAGGAAGGACAACACCTTCTGCTCCCTGGGGTACACACTGCCGCTGGGGAGGAAGGACGGCACCTTCAGCTCCCTGGGGGACACACTGCCGCTGGGCAGGAAGGATGACACCTTTGGCTCCCTGGGACACACACTGCCGCTGGGGAGGAAGGACAACACCTTCTGCTCCCTGGGGTACACACTGCCGCTGGGGAGGAAGGACGACACCTTTGGCTCCCTGGGACTCACACTGCCGCTGGGGAGGAAGGACAACACCTTCTGCTCCCTGGGGTACACACTGCTGCTGGGGAGGAAGGACGACACCTTTGGCTCCCTGGGACTCCTTTTTGGCCAAATCTACTAGAGATTGCAGGTATTCTCTTACTAGTTTCCTGGCGAGCTGCACAGCTCTCTCTGGGGGGTTGGGTCCAAAGGTAGACAGCACCTCATTAACCTCTCTGTCAAACTCCTCCTGAGTGTAGTCATACGCCATGCTTGCTCTGCTGAAGTTAGTTCTTTTGTAGATAGGGTCGCTGTACGGGTACTAGCGTTGCCCTCAATTTGTAAATCCACGAACTGTGTCTCAGAGCTGCTTTACCTCGCACTAGGACGCCATCCCACCGCTGCCACCAATGTAACGGATCGACTGGCACCCCGACTGAGTACCTCCGTTAAAGGATGCTCCTAGCGTTTCCTGAGGACTCCAAGCACTCTGGCAGACACCACAATCACCGAACCTAAGAAGCATATAAATCCTCTCAAGCATATGAATGCTGCAGACAGTTGAATAGGAACCATACGAATAGGTTTACTCTCCTAGCAGTCAAACTGGAACAGCATACAATAAATCCTTCCCCCAATAATGAGACGACACTTCACTTTGAGGGTTAAAACAGGAACTCTCTGTACTGTCACATACAGTCTCTTTTATTCCCAATCCACAAACATAGTACAGCCCACAGGGCGTTACAAAACAACCAATCACATCACAGTTACATCCCACATATTCCCTCCCCTTATCCTGAGAGGAAACTCAATTATACATACAGTTAAAACATACTTTCTACCCAACTTTCATAACTCTAAAACCATACATCACATTCACATAAAATTACATATTCACAATCAATCCATTCAGGGGAACAACATATTCAAAAATGGCACAAATCAGACAAGGGGTTCAAAAGTTAGTAAAAAGTCCTTTGTGACTAAATGAAGCATGGCTTTCTGGCCCAAACCAGTTTCAGAGTCTTCTATCCTGGAGATAAGTAATTCAATTATCTCCCAGGACAGACACAAGACTCCATTAAGCACATGGTTGCAAAAGACACAAAACACTTTAAAATACATAAAGTCACATTTTACACATAGCACACAGACATTTCACATATCCCCAGATTAGCTGGGATCTGAGTGCACATTATTAGATGAATGGCACTCAGATCACACAAATAAGCCTTTCTGCAGGGGAAATAAACGGTTTAACCTGCCGGGCCATAGTCCAAAGGGAGCAGGCGAGCAACCAGGCTTCTCCAGTTCACAGTGGCGAGGTTGGTTTCGCCACAGCTCTTTTCTCAAAGTTGATGCCATCCCTGCGACAGATTGACTATAGTAATCTGTGTTTATACTTTGTACTTTGCATGTTGCACAACAATGTGGCAGAATATGCTTTTGTTTCTCTGTATGACTATACTACAATAACAATTATAAATTGTAAACAAAAGTCTTACCTCATTAATGTCATTAGTTAACACATGGTACAGTGCTTCAGAAGTTAATTAAAGCTAATGTAAACAAAGCCCCAGGGCCAGATGATCTTCACATGTGCATGCTTAGGGAGCTTAATGAAGACATATCCCTATCACCGTTTTTAGTTTTTCAGGATTCTTTCCTTCAGTTATTGTACCAGAGGATTGGAGAAAAACAGCTGTGGTCCCTATATTGAATATGGGTTCAACAGCTCAACCTGAAAATTACAAATCCTTCAGCTTAACATATGTGGTTGGGAAAATATTTGAAGGGATTTTAAAAGATAATATTCAAGAATTCATTTTAAACAAAAATATCATTAGGAAGAGAAGTTGGCACTGAAAGTCATTTGTCTGTGTTTGCATATGACACAAAACAAGGTAAGAAAACACAGTTGGAATAAGCTTATAGAGCATTGTTTTTTCCCACATTGAAGGCAACTTCTTTGTCTAGGGAAAAAGTGAGTACGTAACCCAACCACCACTCCCTCTCTGACAAGTGCAAAGCTTTACCACAAATCCAGTAGTGTAGTGATTGTCTCTCAGTGTGGGAAAAAAACCAATGCCAAATCAGTCCTCTCAACTGCTTTAGTGTAAGAAGCAGGCACCACAAGACTCAGTCACACAGGGTAAAGCCATAACAATGAAATGCATTTTTAAAAGGTTTGAGCAACAACAGGCGTCATTTAATTTGAAAAAAGTTTTTTTTTTTTTTTCAGAAAAATATAACAGTATCTGGAAAATTAATGATGACCCACTCACCTGTTCAACCCTTGAATTTTTTTTAAATATCCACATTTTTTTATTTTTTAAAACTGGTCACTGACTCTACAGACTGGATGTGTGAGAAAGTTCTGCTCTTCTCATGGTAAAAGGATGAGTGGGTCATCAACTGTCATTTTTTTTTCCATTTGCCTTTTTACCCCAACTTAAAATGCAGAAAAACAAACCTTAAATCCTTTATTAATGAAAAAAGTTGTTAACCTTGGTTATACACAAAACATGTCCAGCTAACTAGGTGTCCCATGCCATTGACATAGACCCTCAGAAGAGCCCAATATGTTTGTAGTGTGTTATACTAGTGAGAACACTTTTTGAACAAATGAGAGCACCTACTATGAAACCTGTGAGAGGATTCTGTGCCTGCTCTGTAATGTGGGATCTAATCTAATGGCCGACTGATGGAGTTGCAGTAAAGATTTACTAGTGTGGAACTAGTTGTATGCTTTTACTATTATATTGCAAAGTGAGAGTCTATTTTTTATTCTGATAAATATTTTTTTAATTTTTTTTTACTTAACACATACCTCCCAACGTTGGCAGTCCAAGAATCGTGATGCAGGTGGGAGGAGGGTAAAGGGGCCAGTGACATGACAAAATCACTGGCCCGGCCCCGAGGGGGCAATTTTGCCAAAGTTACTGGCAGGTCAAACTGCCGTGAATGCAGGGATGGCAGGACAGGACACAAAATAGGTACTGTCCTGCTAAAATCAGGACAGTTGGGAGGTTTGTTGACATAATATATAATGTAGGTAGTGGGAATGCAAGACAAAGAATAGAAAAGAGAATTAACTAGAGATTGTTGGATATGGATTACCAAACTATTTAAGAACTCAATCGTCTCCCTTTAAAGAGATTTATGTTTAAGGACTGATTCTTGAGCATCATCAGAACTTTGGAGTGTGGTAATAATGTATTGAATACTTATGATTGGCTATGAATAGGTTATCCTATCAGAGAACTATTACTCTGCTTTTTTCTCCAAAATGATTTAGCACTACAAACAGTTATGTAAAATAGCTAGGTGTTTTGTTTGCTCTGCACGCCCTCCAATTTTTTTTGTAATGCTTGTAATATGCTTTTACACGTGTCTGCCTATATTTCTCTCTATTATTTTGATTTTTGTATAGGTTTTATCATTAATAAAAAGAGGATTTACATTTTTTTCTGCTGAAACCTTGTTCTTGTTGGAGACAAAGATTTGCAAAAGCTTTGAATTTTCATTGGTAATATTGCACCCCATGAACGTATGCTGACCTGGGAGCCCTAATATGTTGGGTATTGGATTAACGCATAAAAGCTGGAGTAGTGGTGGGTCTTATTTTTCTAATGAATAATCCCAGTTTTTAAATATTCTCTTGCATGTTGTGTGGACCAGTCATCTGTACGTAGCTGCTCCACTGTTTAATTCTTATATTAATGGATAACTGAATTGGATAGACAACTGTTGTGCATTATTATTTTATTCAAACTCTTTCTGAAAATGTACTCATTAGAATACTTAATTTGAAGAAATATGGAGTGTATATAATGAACAAAGCATATACACAAGATATAAACATAGTTTTATGTCATCATTCAATTATGAACAATTTGCTGTGTTTTAGCATTTCATAAATACAGTATAAGATGATTACAATCATTAACGTCATAAAACATAATCAACCAAAAATTATTTATTTGCCGGTGCAGTCTCCTTTTAGAGTGCATAAAACATAAGAAGCAAGTGCAGGGAGAGTGCTAGAATCTAATCTTACTGGACTTTTTCCATGGAAAGACAAAATAGATCCAAGATAAAAAGAACAAATTTCACATAAAAATTAAACATTGGAACACCGCCATAGGCTGACCTGATTTAAGTCCCTCCTTATGTGTTTCATGCAGTAAATCCACACTTACTCATAGTAATAGGAGGCAGAAAGAATCACACATACCTAAAGGTGTAAGTAATTGGTGTACATCGGTGACAAGACAAACACAAAAGAATAACATGTATTAAAAGCCTAAAAGAGCACAAACAACTAAACCGCAGCATGTACGTCAACATACTCAATACAATTAAGCCAGCATTTATGCATCAAGCACTTAAACAGGAAGGCTTGTGATAACACTCTAAGAAAAATTAAATGAATAACAAAAACAATGTCAAATGATTTCAAAGGTATGTACAATATCTCCTTAAGGGAACAATATACTCACAGCAGTATATGATATCTCAGAAAGTATCTCATAATTAGCAATTATCTAAAGCACGTAAATTGTTACTATAATGGAGTAACATGAATCTTAAAATGAAAGCCACATAAAAACAAATAATGCAAAGAAAGAAAAAGTACAAAACAGAGGAAAACATCAGCAGGGAATAGAAACTTCCACATGTTAAGTCACAAATTAAGTTTTATGTATTTTATAACTAGACTATAAGCTCATCTGAGTAGGGTCCTAATCTACCTATTATTCCTGTATCATTTTCCAATTGTCCCATTTATTGTTAAATTTTCCCCTTCCATAATAATGTAAAGGGCTGAGGAATATGCTGGCGCTATATAAATACCAATAATAATAATAATAATAATGAATAAGGCAAAAATCCTATCACAACCAGCCTACCTGGTTAGCAGCTCCAGTACACTGGCAATACCTTTACATTTTTGGTTAATCAGGGCAACCAAAATCACCTTTTCTTATGGTTTCCGGTCTGTGTATTTTTTCGCCAGTCTCTCAAGGATTGGATAACTAAAACAGACAGATGGATAAAAGTCATGCCATTTATTCCATTATGTACAAAGTGCAAAACAACCAAATAAAAAATAAAAATAAAAAAAAAGAAACTGCTATTTCACTATTGAGAGTTCTGACTTTCCTTGAGCTGCTATGCTATGGTTAGAGTATGCCTCACACCTTATAGCAATTTACCTCCCTCAAGGACAGCTACCACCTCAAAAATATTTTTATACCTTTGGTCAGGGAGTGTTTGAAAACTGACAGTCTCTATGGTCTTATCTATTTCCTTTCAACACTCGATGTTCTGAATTTTCCTTTTTAAAAGAACACTCAAATCACCCTAACCACTGTAACCCACTGAACTGGTTATTTTGCAAAAGTTCCCTGGTACCCTGCTATGGTAAGTAGTCAAACTGTTTCATAGGGTTTTCACAAATTACCAGGGGTCTGCCACTTTCTTTCTAGCTTGAAATTTCCTGTACGGAGCTTGGCTGGCATTACAGGGCTTAGGTCATTGCCTGAGGGCACTAAATTTACGCAGTAAATGACCCAGCTCTAATCTGTGGTGATTATCTTAGGGGAGCGAATGAAAGCTCTTTGCAGGAGCTTCCGTCTACAGAGGAAGAGGCGGCCAGTGCCTGGTATACCCCAGGTATGAAGTTATACTTTTATAAAACGATTTAAAGGACCACTATAGTCACCCAGACCACTTCAGCTCAAAGAAGTGGTCTGGGAGCCAGGTCCCCCAGGTTTTAACCCTTCAGATGTAAACATAGCAGTTTCAGAAAAACTGCTATGTTTACATTGCAGGGTTAATCCAGCCTCCAGTGGCTGTCTTTCTGACAGCCGCTAGAGGCACTTCCCCGACGCTCACTGCGAAAATCACATTGAGCACGCAGAACGTCAATAGGAAAGCATTGAGAAATGCTTTCCTATGGGCGTTTTTAATGCACGCGCAGCTCTGGCCGTGCATGCTTATTCGGTTCCACTCAGGAGCTGATGTTGGAGGGGGAGGAGCAGTCACCAGCGCCGAGGGTGTCCGGCACTGGATAAAGGTAAGTGGCTGAAGGGGTTTTAACCCCTTCAGGCCAGCGGGAGGGGGGTCCTGAGGGTGGGAGGACCTAAGGACTATATAGTGCCAGGAAAATGAGTTTGTTTTCCTGACACTATAGTGATCCTTTAGATACTAAATACATGACTATTCCTAGAACCATGACCACTATGGCTGACTGTAGTAGTTATGGTAGTTAATGTGTTCCTTTAAAGTGTGCATGTAATTGGTATCCGGTGACATTAAGCAAATTATGAAGAGTTTGAAGATTGAAGAATTTTTAACCACATTTTTCTCAAGTACTAGCCTTCAATTTAACATCACAATGTTAAGTCCACAAATGCAAATCACCTAATGAATATTGAAGAATGAATCATTTGTCTAAATTATTGCATTGACTTTTCATTTGGAATCCCAGTTGACAGCTGTACAGCATTTCAAATACAGAGAAGGTTCCGTCAAGGCATTTGGTATTACAAGAAAGTCTATGCTTATTTACTTGCAAGTCAATATGCAAAATTCCTTTGTATTTAATCTCAGAGGATTTAAATATCAGGTTTTTGAAGATACTGAATGGCTCAGCTCACGTTGAGAACATTCTGTATAGAAACACAGGAATTGCATTCACAAAAATATAAATATTAGCTTTCAGTTGTGTTTTAAGATGATGTAGTATGTGATTCAGCAGTACCCAACATTCTTCTAGGGATTGTAGGGGCGCACAGGAAAAAAAAAAAACAAGGTTGAAACAGAGAGGAGGTGGACCTTTCGGGACTCTTCAATGCTTGTAACACTTCCTGGCTACTTTCCCAAGTTACATACCAATCTGTAGTTTGGGGATTTTCGGAAGAATAATTCTTGCTTGTTTAATAGTGCACTTTGAAGACAGGTGACAATGATCTCCTGCATCCTCTTGTATGTCTCATTGTATACCAAAGCTTGACTATCATCAATCTGTAACATGGTGAAAGTGTATGGCAGTGTCATTGTCTTGTTCCACACTTCTTAACACCGCAATACAAGATCACTGTATCTTGTCATTTAGCCCGATTTTCTGGGTGACACAAAGTGTGGAATATGACCAATCTCATAGTGCCACAAGAGATGCTAGTATCACTTAGAGGTGGTTTTATCAATGTTCTAAGTCTTAGTGATGACAGTTGATAATAAACAAACATATTTCTGGGCACCGTACAAATATATAGCATCTGCAGGACGTCCTATTGACTTTGGGTTCCTGTTTTGGTCCTGTCTTGCTGCAATACCCTTGTTGGTGCTGCAGTTCTTTTGTGCCCTGTTTCGATGTGTTCTGACATTCAGTTATACGGTTATCAGCTGTGCTTCAGTTGTTACAGTGTTCCTGATTAAAGCTTTGAGACAGATATTGTTGCTCCTTGTGTATTTTCAGATATCCCCTGTAAGTCCTAGCTGACCTACCCGACCACCACAAATCCAAGTGGTCACTTCATAGGATGAAAGACTAACTAGAGTTATATAGGTTTACTTTGAAGGTCTGTTCTAACTTAAAATTAATCTGACAGACATCTAGATTGGATTTATCCCCCAAATAGCAATTTATATGGCATTTGCTACTGCAAATGATACACCAGAATAACCTGAAATATCCTGTGTGGCTAATTTGGGATTTATTGACCATTCTCTTCTATTGTTGACTCACTCGCTGTTTAGTCACTAAACTCTACAGTTTAAGCTATTTACCTGCAAAATTCTTTGGCTTTGACTGATCCTTTTCCACTCTCTAATAAATATGTCCATGAAATTAGTAATTGTGACATATGTAAATATAAAGTCTTTTATATAAGGATAATAGAAATTAAACAAGGTAGGCACACTCCCAAGGCTAATGCAGGAAATCTCCAAACGGAGATTTAAAAACATAATACTGGGTGCTCACTCACACAAGGCTCTATCCCCAAAAGCCTAAACAAGTTGCAAGTACAGTATTACTCAAATAAGGGGCACAACCATACATATATACACAAAAATATCTTTATTGAATGGGTCCACAGTAATTGGATATCTCATTAAATATATTAAACAGAACAAAAAAACATTATCGTATAATGATACAAAGCAACAGCCAAAAATTCTGGACTTGCATATACGCCAAAATTGTAGTGCATAAATTGCTAAATGTCAAATATCATGTGGCTATATGAAATACCAAATCATAACAACCCATAAGTCAATATATATCCAAAAAAACAAAATCATACCAGACCTATTGAGAAGAAGGGACAGAGTCAATCAAAAAGCCCCCAACGTTTCGGCAGAATGCCTTTATCAAGGGAGCCTCTTATATAAGAAAACATAGGAGAATTATATTTGGGCAAAACCTTAACGTCCATGCCAAATATCATTATAATATAACGTTTTATTTCCTATATTACTCCGTCAGTCTTTGGCAAATGCTTAATAACTGATAAAGATGGAAGGGCTTACAGCTAGAAAGGCTTGTGGATATATGGCTTATAAAGTTCTACTTAAAGAGACATGCGTCATTTGACAATTGTTATTTTTAAGCCCGCAAGCAAACACTTTTACACAAATAAGTAAACAAAATTTTTTTGGGAAAAGTGTGTAATAAATGTATATAAACTTACTATAAATTTGATAAGATTTTGTTGTTGGACTTGCCTCTCAGCTAGGGGAATTTCTTCATCTCTGTCCCCCCTCCCCCTTCCTTTCCCTGTTACCCACCCTTCTCAGTTATAGAGTTATAGACCCGTCAACTAATTACAGGGCATCATCGTAGGACAGCAGGAGAGAGAAACTTGACATGAGAGCCTGCACTGCATGAGTCACATTGATTAGACCCCCTCTCTTCTCTCCCTGTCAGGATGTTGCAAAGTGAAGAGATCTTCCAACTGTACATGTGTAAATCTATCAGGCATACCTAATGCAGATTTCTAGCATTTGTAATGATATAACACTGATTGGTTAGATCATTGTCCTCCATGGAGTGGGTGAGGAAAGCATAAGAAAATCACATTTGCCTGTTTTTTTCAGCCTGCAGAGTGAGGCAACTGTCGCTTTTAAAGCTAAAGCTTTTTAATGAGAAAATTGTTTCAAAGTTATGCATGATGCATGTCCCTTTAAAAAAAGAACAATAATACTACGGCATAAGATGATCTAACATAAAATATCACATATAGAGAAGGTTTAATTAATAAAAGAGTTGCAGAACTTATCTAATTGTACTACTTTTAAGAAAGTAAGCATCTTATACCATACTAATGTTAACTATTTGATTTGTTCTCATATGCATATTTCAAATTACCATTGCCTTAGGTGTGACCCAAAACAATACGGAATCCCTCCCCAAAACATACAAAAACAAAGATAGATTTTAATTGAGAAACAAATTACAATCTAACAGGGACAGATCGGCTTCAATGCAACATATAGACTTGTCAATAATAAAACTTTTGCTTGCATGACAAAGATTCGATTGTCTATAAATTTGTGTTGTGTGAAATATTGCGTAGAACGTATGTAGGTCACATAAGAAGCTGTATTAATCTTATTTTTAAAATAGACATCAGACCATAATGTTCAGCGACAAAAGTAAAGCTGGAAAAAAAATTATGGGATAGAGGGCTAGCTATATATATATATATATATATAGGTGTATTAAGCAAAGATAACATGTTCATCTTTTTTTTTTTAACATATGGAGATTGATTTGGTGGAAATCGAGAGCACTGTGCCGTCAAGTTAATAGAAATTTGGGATTGAAATGATTCTGACCACTGTATCTTGATTGACGTCCACCTTCCTCACTCAACCAAGACCGTAGATAGTCATTGTGACAGACTGAGGTACACGTCTTGAAAATGACAGTAACTACATTTTACGAACCCAAGTTCTCATCCCGTGTTCCTCTGCTGGTTTATTTAATTGATTCAATATTGGCTTCATTGTTATTGATTCAATATTGGCTTCATTTTGTTATTAGCATGAACAATATAGGTTTAACCAAAAGTCCCTCATTGCCTGATTTTCAATGTTGTTTTCGCTTTGATTTTTTTTATATATATACACACACACACATTTCTAGAGACAAAGAGACAACATAGTGTGATATGATAGATATTTATTGTAAAAGGTTTTTACCCACCTCTAGCAGGTAACTCAGCGAAAGGGGTTATTAAAGGGGAACTGCAACTTCTCTAGAATTTGTACCATTAAATAAAATGATAATATCACCTAGTACTTGTGTTAACCTTTTTCATTAGATGCTGTTTTTTTTTTTTTTTTACATTTATGATAAAGATTTAACAATTGAAAACACAATCCAGATTGTGTTGGCAAACTGATAATGCAAACTCAAAGAAAACTCTGCGTGCTTCTCTGTGCTGACTCCCAGATGCAAATGGAAGAGTTAGATAGCTACACAGCTGAAAAGATACATATGTCCATCAAGTTCAGCCTTCCTCACATCTGTATATTTGCTGTTGATCCAAAAGAAGGCAAAAAAAAAACCCACAAAAAACAGTTTGAAGTGCTTTCCTATTTTGCAACAAACTAGAAAAAAAATCCTTCTTGACCCCAGAATGGCAGTCAGATTTATATTTGAATTAAGAAGCTATTAGCCTACAATTGAATATCATGTTTAAAACTACGATTGAGAGACTATAAGATGGAGGCAGCCCGTTGCAGGATAAAGAGGGGTGGATTTAAACTTTTAATTTTATATGTAAATTCATATTTGTTTAAAGCTCTTGGATGTGACTGAACCACAATGAGAACAACGTTGTCCATTGGGAGAACAATCTTGGACAGGAGCAGATGAGTGGAACTCACTATTCACAAGATTGACATAAGTGCTCATAGCTAGTTTTCAAAGAGTACCTGATGTTCCAGAGGTATGGAACAGTGTTCTTCAGATAGATGAGACAGGCAGGTCAAAAGTTTCACTTTTTGGATGACACGTTCGGGTCTCTGAAACCCTGCATTCTATGTTTTCTTATAAAAACAAAGGTGTAATGGTAATAGAATCCTAGTTTTAGAAGCCATGCTGCATTGTGACTTGAAAAATCTGCTTTTCTAAAATGAAAATGTCAAGTTAACTATTGATTCTTTTAAGATGCACCCACTCAAGGAATTCTATCGTCTTGGCTGCTAACTGTGAACATGAATTCTAGGACTAATGCTGTTTGTTAGGATAGTCTAAAAACACCAACAGCTGGCAGGTCAATACCATGTTAAGATTAATTCTAGAACCGATGCTGTCTGTTAGTGCAATCTAAACCACCAACAATTGGCAGGTCAATACTGGGTTAAGATGAATTCTAAAAATTATGCTATTCGTTAGGGTAATATAAAAACACCAACAACTGGCAGGTCAACACTAATTTAAGATAAATTGTAGAACTGATGCTGTTTGTTAGGGTAATCTAAAACACCAACATAAGGCAGGTCAACACCAAGCTAAGATGGCTGCATTTGTCATGTTTAATACCTGTTGATGTTTCGACAAGTATGGGTTTGGTTATGTTCTGGCACAAATCTCTGTTAATTATTTATATTTTTGTTTATGACACAAGCCTTGAAGGAACAATCTAGCATTAATATCAGTGAATCAATATTGAATCAATGCTTTCCTCCGTGGATTTTGAAGACACTGTACGTCCTCTTGCAAAGTGCAACATAGTAAAACTCGGTGAAAATGCGGGAAGAACCTTTAGTGGCTGTCTCAACCCTGCAATGAAAACATTGCAGGATTAAGGGATCAAGGACACTGTACTCTATGGACACTATGCAAACATTGCCTTTTGTGAGAAAAGGCAGTGTTAATATTGCTTTCTATGACCACATCTAATGACTGTCAAACAGTCAGTCACTAGAAGAGCCTCTTGGTTTCATCCTGCAATCTTTGCAATAGTCAATGCATCTCAACAAGGAGATGCTGATTTGCTGAGCATAGTAATTGCCATTCATGTGCACTAGCCTCCCAACCATTGGATTGTCCGAGCTCATCAACAATGGTGATCTCAACCAGAAAAGGAGTAGTGGTCACAACTATACTGGGGGCAAGTAATTCTTATCATATCTATTTAATTATTTTTGGTGGGTGGCTGTGATTTAATCTAATTAGTAGAAAAAAACATTATAATGTTAAGAATAAATGTTTGTATTCCTAATTAAATAAAACTCTATTTTCCTAATGAAAATAAAGAGTTTTCATTTAAAACATATGAATTACTTAAAAACAATTTATTTATTTTTTAAATCACTTTTGATATTTTTTAGCATATATTAATACTTTCTATTTTCTAAAGGCCATGGCCCTTTAATCTAAAATATGTTGGAGATTTAAGTGAAAGGAAAGCTATCACCATTTATTGTACATTTTAAGTTCTGTGAGGCACTTGCTCATTGACAATAGAGAGACTGATGGAGGAAATAAAAAAAATAATTTATTTTACATAAAATGGCTATGGCCATTGCTGGCTCAACTATATTAATATATGTTACATGAAAATTTTTTTTTTTTTATGATTGTTCATTTTCAACACACTATGCATAATTTAATACAGTCAGAATTAAATTCTCTGATTATTACAAGGACACTGTAGACTGGAAAATACCCATTTTTGATGCAATAAATAGAGAATACATAAAAAAAATGCAAAAACAGGCTATCCAAGATAACAAAACAAATCTCACTTCCTCAGCCTTGAGCTTTGCACACTGCAGGAAGTAGATCGGCCAATAGATCTATGGGGTCTGTACTATTGAGCATAATAATCCCATTATTGTAAGGTTAATGTGTAAAGGGAGGGATTGGTTAGCCAATTTCCGGGCACACACTCAATTCTGCATTACTTATCAAAGCTATAAACTGAGCTATAACTCTCCTAACGTTTTGATATACATCCTGATTATTATGCAACTTCAAGTACATAAACCAACCAAAAACAAGTATTGAAGAATGGGGAAGGTGTGGGTTAAGATGCATAATGCTGGCAAACATTATTTTTTATAAAAGCTATATAAAATTTTACCTGAAAATATTTTATCTATCTTTTAGACCAAAAGCTTAAAAACCCAGACAAATGCTATGATGTTTCCTGGAGTGTTAATTTAAGGCTATTTGTATGCAACTGATGCATGTCAATGAAAAATTGTAATTGTAAGAAATGTGCTGTAATTTCTTCATGAACAAGAAATGTGTTAGTCTGGGAGTGACCAAAGAGTTTTATAGCAAGTCGTGCAACACGATCAGATTAAGCCTTTTCTACAAGATTGAAACAGGGACTAAAACAGATGAATTTCTGATCAACTCAACAGATAAAGTTAAAAGAAACAATAGCATCTCGTAGACTTACATTTCCCAGACAATCACAGGATTATTAGAAAGGTGAAGATAGTGCCAGGAGGATTTTTCTTATTAATATCCCAAGACAACATCTCTATTCCGTGGAACATATTTGGTTCACATTTAAGGGACACTACAAGCATGATAATCGCTATATCTTTCTGTTGTGGTTATGGTGCAACAGAGCTATCGACGCCATCCCATCATTACATTGCCTGCACGTTTTTTTTGTTTTTAAATAAATCCCCAGCACTCAAACTTAATTCTCTTTTGCATCATTTTGGCTTCTACATTCAGCCATTCAAGCACACATCATTGTACACTGAACTAAACTACTGCTAGCAAACTACAGTAATACAATAAGCTATAGGGTCCTAGTCCTTTGAGTGTACAACCCCAAAAATACAAATAATGTTTTTTTAATGTTTTTATGCAATAGTAAAATAGAATACTATGAACTGAATATTGTGTATCTGTAAATGTAAATATTATTCATGGACTTGGATGAGGGTAGGGAATGAGGAGAAGATAAGCATGCAGGGCTTAGATAGATTATTGCCCAATAGAGAGATGGCCCCTCTAAGCTAATCCCCCATGCCAATTTTATGACTGACAAATCAACTCATTAAAGATTAACTTAATCCCATATAGGTTTCTGCTGTATCTAAATTCCTTTCTAATGATACCTCTAATCATTGATAGCTGGTGATCTTAGATGGAATTTTATTATTGGCCGGTTAATAAGTTTTAATGCAAGCTAGTTAAACACAACATTGGTATTTTTTAAAGGTTTGTGGATTCATCCAAAACTAGCTAACTGGGATACTCGCCCAGGCTTGTTTGTTTTTTTTAAATCAATTTGTAAGATTTCGATTTTAGACTCTAATGTAATTTCAGTGTGCTTCATTCAATACTTTGTAGAAGAATCAAAGCCAGTTACCTCAAGTTATTACAGAGATCTATGATCCAAGGCATGGCATATTATAATGAGCTGTAATTCAAACTGAATTTCTTTTTTCTGCATTATTGGCATGGATGGCATCATTTTGTTAATTGTGTCTCATCATCAAATTAATCAGACACATGATTAGGAATTTCACTGGGTTAAGGGTGTAGATTGAAAATTCTAAAGATGCGCAGATAATTCTCAAATACTCCAATATTGTTGTGTGCTTTCTATTGCCATAAGCCTGTGAGCAAACACACATGGCGATTTTTTTGCTAAAGTAAGAATCCTAACGTTGCAGCATATTAATGAGGTCAAAACCCATCAATGCATTAAACTTGTATTGGTGACCTGAGTGTCCCTTTCATTGGGTTCTAGCTATTTTTTCAGTGAAAGAAAACGATATCAACCTTGCAACATTTAGTCATTTAATCTATGTGGATGATGGTTGCATATTTTAGGAGACTACCAACAGCATTGTAGATAAATATAAAATATTTATCAAGGGTATCAAAACTCGCAATAAATCTGGTGCATACAATATGATCCTGATTGTACTGTGAACACAACCAGATAAGAGTTAATATATTGCATATTTATTTTGGAGCAGTGTGAACTAAATGCTTTATCACATTTTCTTTCCCTTCGCATTACCTGAGTAGATAAAGTCACCAGCTGGGGTTCCCTGGATAGTCATTTATCTTCGCAGATGAGCAGATAAATATGGTAGGATAAGTGAGTTTTAAATAGATTAGCTTTTCTTAAACAACAGCAACAAAAACCCTACCAATATTAAGCTACATAACACATGGATATGCATTAGCACAATTTTCCCATTAAGTTCCAATTTACAAATGCAAATGTATTTAAGATGTTCACTTGGTAATGAAACAGCTAAGACTGAGAAATTATATATCTGTGTATTGTGCCTTGTGAATGCCTAATGTAATCAGCACTGGTTAAACAGCCAATAGAATTTAACAGCTGGGCAGGTTCAAGTGAGTCAATTTAGTTCCGGTCATCGGCATGTCTTGGGCAATTCATGATGCTGAGCTCGCTGGCCCTTCTAGATTTCATTAATTACATTGCAGACACCAAGAGATATTTCAGCTTCTGAGCATTTTCACCAATACTTTGCCATAGACTAAAAAATGTGGAGTGTGAGCTGTTCAGTTCTCTGAGTTACGTTTTAATGCAATAAAAGATAAACCCAATTTAACATTAAATTTTACAGGGCTATTTACTAAAGTGGGAATTTAGCTGTACTGAAAGCATTGCTGACTTACAGAATTTATTCCAGTTTGGCTATTTTGAACTGAACTTTAAAATTCACTCTGATTTCACCTGGAATTCTTACTTTAGTGAATAAACCTGTTAACCTTTAAATTATGAAAACTCTTCTTTTTTTCTACATTAAAGTGTTTATTAATGATTAGGTTCTTTGTAATTTTGAATTGAGTTGGGGCTTTAATGTTATCAGGAGAAAAAAAAAAAAGATGAAATTACTACATTATGCTGGGGTGACGATCGTGAGCTGCGCGGAGCATTGCTATAATAAATTTCTGGTGACCATGGGAAGTAAAGATGGAGTGTGCTGGGCCCTTGCATATCTGTATCAGCTTCTTGAGGCCTAAGCAGATCCAACTTACTAACTGTGTTGTCTTTATCTTTATCCATGGTAGGCATTGCTTCATTGAACCTGATCTTGTAGTCAAGTAGCTGGAGGACTGATGGTGCAAGTTGTAATCATTAACTGCAGCTAGCAGTAGCATTCAAGCAGGTTGTGTACAGGAATGATTAGGTAGCCCACTTCCTGGTTCCCTAACATCTGACGCAGACCTTGGTAATCCAGGCACAACGTCCGAGCTGGCACTACTTGTTGTTCATGTTGCTCTCATTTTATTGAGATGGTCAGGGTATATATTGTTAGGTTGCAGTGGTCGGACCAGGATTCGAACCTGTGATTCCCAGTACTAAATCAGTGACATTACCACTGTGCTATCATATATATATATATAATAGCACAGTGGTAATGTCACTGATTTAGTACTGGGAATCTATATATATATATTCAATATATTTATTCATTCTCTCTCCCCCTCTCCCTCTCTCCCCCTCCCCCCTCTTAGAAGCATACATTAAATGCTATTAATTCAGTGAGCTATTAAAACAATTCTTGAATTTTTGATGCAGAAGCAAAAACAGATGTAATTGATTCCCAAGCTGCAAATATGCATAAACATACCTGTATTAAGGAGGTGCAAATAACAATGAACTACACAATTTGACTGTAAAATTAAATTCTGCTGAAATAAAATTGGAGTAATCTATTCATGATTAATGAATAGTTTTCTGGTAATTTATTTTGAATATTAGTACAGTTTGTTCTTAAAAGGCAGTTGTTTCATCTCAAATATTTAAAGGTAACATACCACTTTAATAATACCATTATGTTTACTGATCCCATGTATTTAAAAATATGTGTTTGTGAGGTCAGAAAATAAAATGGAAATCCACATCACTGGCTTTATCAGCATCTTTACCAACATTTATTTGGCACCATGGATGGAGCCCTGGAGCCTCAGAAATACTTACCTTCCCGGCGCTCCGCTTCGGGAGGACTGCCTGACAGCCCAGGCAGCCCTCCCCTGGCAAAAGAAGCCCCTGGGGGCCATGTGATCGCTCTTTGATCTGTCAGCAGGATCTGTCGGTGGATCTGTCAGCAGGGGGATGTCAGACAGTCCTACTGCTGGTGGGAAAGTAAAAAAATAAAAATATATTAGATATGTTTTCAAATAAAATAGAAATGTATTTATATATATATATATATATATATATATATATATAATATTTTTGTTCGGGGCATTCTCATATTATATAGAATAAGATGGGTTGTAGAGATGTAGCTTTAGGAATAATCAGTTGAGGTGTGCCGAAACCGACGTATGCTGTAGGCCGGTAAAAAGTGGGCTTACATAGAGGAAATATGAACAATGGGAGTGGAGGGTGGGGCTATTCGTCTGACCAACAAAGGTAAGTAGGGAAAGGGGGGGGGGGAAGTCCCTTTTTATAGGTCTATAGCCCCTCCCACAACTTCAGGCCATGCCTCCAATTTGTGTTCGGGGCATTCTCATATGATATAGAATAAGATGGGTTGTAGAGATGTAGCTTTAGGAATAATCGGTTGAGGGGTGCCGAAAACAGTGGGAAAAAAGACATATTAAAGCAAAACATTACACAGGAGCATAGTGCATTTGTTAACCATCAGGTAGATATTTTAATGAAAGCTTCCTAATTCCTGAATCGGCTGTGGTATGTAAGTCGCATAAGCCTATGATTCCCAGCGGCCCCGTGTCTTAACGTGTGTGGGGATGTCTTGGCTATAGGCCGTGGAGGCTGCTCCTATCCTAAAGGAGTGCCCTGAGTAGTCGCTAGGGTTTAGTTCGAGCCCGGTGAATGAGTAGGTGGACATAGTGCATGAACTTACCTGTGGTAAGGACAGTATCGTACAGCGACTAAGTGGCTACTAAAAAAGACTAAACATACCCCACTTTCAATACCTTGGGTTGTCTACTTTTTCAAATGGTATGCCATTATGGGGGTAATTCTCATTCCTGGGCTACCACACCGTCTCAAAGGTAACATTACTAATCTGGCAAATTTCAATTTGAAAATGGAACATTCTATATTTGACCCTGTAACTTTCCAAAACACCATAAAACCTGTTAATGGGGGGTACTGTTGTACTCGTGAGACATTGCTGATTACAAATATGTGCATTTTTTTGCAGTAAAACCTAACAGTATTATGACATTCCCAGCTAAAATGTCAGACGGAAATACAATTTTTTTTAAAAAAAACCTTATTTTCTCACATTTTTTAAAATTGTATTCATAATAAATTATGTTCCATATATGAATAGTTAATGATAAATTAAAGCCCTGTTTCTCCTGAACAAAATGATATATAATAAGTGTGGGTGCACTTAATGTGACAGCGGTGAATTACGGTTGAACAGACATATAGCGCAAATTCCAGGTTTTGTTTACGTTTGTTTTGATCAGAACGTGCACTATTGACTCCGTCCTGAATGGGTTAATTAAACATAGCAAGTAGAGGTGGATAAACAGAAACAATGTATGCTTTGGATGTATACAAAGATACAAAAAACAATATGTGTGCACAAAACCACAGTGCAATAAGTGCTCAATAGATAAATAGCAGAAAAATACCTCCCTGAACCAGGTAGGATTTCCCCGAAGACTTCGGGGAAATCCTACCTGGTTCAGGGAGGTTTTTTTCTGCTATTTATGCTTTGGATGTACCTGGACTAAAGTGGATGATGTGATCTGCAATGTCTTCAATATACTGTACATTTAAAAGAAATTTAAGAATTATATGAAAAAGGTTTACGCAACTTATAAGTGATTTTTAAATATTTTATTAAATGGTGCACTTTCCGAAGAAGGGAATGTTAGTTCCCCTTTTAAGTCCAAAACTGATACACAAAATATAAAAAAAACTATGGCATTATATAATCTATAATCATTTATATGGAATATTTTCAAGTCTTATGTCAGCGTGTCAAAGTTTCTACTGGCTAATACATCAGCAAAAAGGTGCAATGAAGTTTATATTGGAATTCATTTAACGACAACGTGTTAATAACATATTAAAATGCTTGGGGAGAATTTCTGATCCATTTTTTTTCCACTCCAAGGCAGGCTTTACGAAACCCTTGTGTTGTCAGAAAAAAATAGGTCTTTAAGTAATTCTGCCAAATTGTTGCTGTAAGACTTTGTTCCTGCCAGCTATGGTACGTCTGGCAAGCAATATATTATTGCACCGATGTATGCTTAATATGATTTATGGCTATTGGCTGACCTGCAAACGATACATTAATACATCAATAGATCAGCAGCTATCTGCCTACCATGAGACATGATGTATTTGTTTAGATCAGCTCGAGAAGGTCAGTTCTCGGATGTGTTTATAACTCACAAATGTGATCAAGATTTAAAGAAAAAAAATGTTCTGTTAAAGTCAAATGTTATGGATGAGTTTACCTTTTTAATTTAATTTTATAATGGGTAATATGCAGATCGTCCATGGGTTATGAAAAGGAACGGATAGTAAGACAGTCAGTTGTTAAAGAGACTTAAAGGGAAACTCCACTTCCGAAATAGAAAAAACAAAACAAATATCACTCTTTAGTAGCTATATCCTAAATGGAAATGTGTGCATTTAATAAAGCATTTTAAAAAAGTAATGTCATATCTAAAAACAGTTTGCAAAACTTCTTCTCTTTTTAGCTGCCTTTGCAAGACCTCCCCTTTAAGCCCTGCCCATACCCATTTGGTATGTCCAATCACAGACTTTCCAATGCAGCTCAGTAAGAAATATTTGCAAGACAAGAGCTCAAGGAAATTGCTGCCTCTGGAGTTTATTTCCACTAAGCTAAATAATCAGGAAGTAGCAGGACATGTTTTCTGCTTCAAAGCCAAAAAAGTGTAAAAACGTTGCTTAATAATAGTGCCAGTGTCTATTCAAATATGCACTTTTTTGTTAAAGTAAAAAAAAAAAGCACATACTCTTCACACAGGAAGCATTTTAGCAAGCTAAAGTGGACATGCATCACTTGACCATTATTCTTTTAAACCAGCAAGCAACCATCTTTAAACAAATATGTAATACATGTTTATAGGCTTACTATACATTTGGTTAGATTGCATTGTTGGACACAGCTCTTCAGCCCCCACCTTTCAGACCCATCAGTTTTAGACACTCCACTGGTAACAGAAACAGAACATCATCGTTCTGCAACAGGACAGAGAAAGAGATAAACCAACACCGGAGTCTGCTCTGCGTGAACCACACTAATCAGACTCCTTCTTTTCTACCACTGTCAGGACATTGTGAGGTGAAGAGATGTCACAACTACACCTATGTAAATCTGTCAGGCATTCCCAATGCACTTTTAAAGCATACCTAGGGATAGGACACTGATTGGTTAGATTTGGAAAACAAAAGAAAGAAGAAGCAGGTAAGTATGAAAAAAAAAATCTACCTTGTTCAATCTGCAGAATGAGTCAACAGTCTCATTCAAAGATAGAGCTTTTGAAAGATGCATGTCCCTTTAAATGATGCATGTCCCTTTAAAGACAAGCTGTCACCTTCCTGGCTGGAAATGACAGAACTGAATAGAAGATTGAAAAATCCCTTAAACTTGTGTTAAACTTTTTCATGTGATGTTCTGTTTTCTTTTAACATTGTATTAAAAAATCAGCAATTTATATTATAGTCCAGTTTAGTTCTGGCACAGCCACGGCACATGTTGGAATTGGATAAAGTGTCTTTGTAGAGATTCCATGCAAGTAACAGAGTTACGTTGTTTTGTTTTGACATGCTGCCATGCTATTGTTTTGATCACAGTCTATCTCCTTTAAAGAAATGACATGCCTTGTAATGCCGGGCATCAGTAGACATATGCTGCTCCAGTTCTCTTTTCTAGCATGAAAAAACTACCACATACACTTATTTAAAAATGACATAATCTGTGACACTTCCACGCAAGAACAATTGTCATTGTGGTCGGGAAAGCAATGTATACAAAAAAAACAAAAAAAATGTTTTAAATATGTGTTAAATTTTTTTTTATATATATATTATAAATATTGTTTTTCTTCAGGGATCATGTGGGTGTATTTTTTTTAATAATATCATAATAATTTAATGTATAAAAATAAAATTACTAAATCATTTTTTTTTTCGGGGAGCATGGGGTAGTATGACTTTTTTGTAATAATATAATAATTGAATGCATAAAAAATAAGTACTAAATATTGTTTTTCTTCAGGTGCAGAGGGGAGTATTATTTTTTATTGACATGTATAATACAAAATATATGTATGCAAAAAAAGACAACACATATACAATCATTTGAACATTTCTGTAAATAAACAGGCTTTGCATCTACTACAGAAAAGTCTGCCCAACCTAGGAAGTGCTTTAGCCAATCATATTCCTTTCTATAGCACTTCTGAATTAATCCGATAAATCATTACATGAATTCAAACTCCACCAGTATAATTAACTAGATCTTAACCTACACAGTACACCTAATGTTTGGGAGACCAGACTGACTTAATATGCACTTGTCAAGACAAATATGAATTTATACCATGCTATGAAGAATAAAATTTCAGCTATATATTTGACTAATTTTACTAATTATTTCGGACCTTCTTAGCCTGCTATACTACTGGTATATAGGTAAAAACCCGTTGGCGTGTCACAATTCTAAACATTTATTTTATTCATTATATTAATTAAATAAAAAAAATTAAAAATTGAACTTTCACAGAAATAGTTGTAGAATTAAGGGATAGCCTTCTGTGGATGGTTGAGACTAAAACAATGGAAAATTAATGACAACTTTGTATAAAGCTGTCTTGACACACAAAAAAAGAAAACAAGAATAGGCTATATCATTTTAGTTAAGGAATAGGCAGACCAAATGTGTTTTTATCTGTGGATAAAATGTATGACCCAGAGGGCTGCAAGCATTAAAGAGAAACTGGACAATTACAAGGGAAGAGTTCTAAATAAGGAATGAAGCTCAGTCTGTTGGTTTTCAAAGTGAATGCTCCTATTTAAGCACTTTGCTCCAGTTTCCCTTGATACTCATGTCCCTATGTTCCTATAGCTATTAGCCATTGACAGACAAGCACAGTATTAACAAAGAATAAAAGCAGGAACACCATAATAATGAAACAATGGGTCTGAATTAATATCTGTCTAGGAGCGTGACTAATTTGGCTTTTTAAAGCATACTTGGGCTTCACACATTTTAATTCTTTCTCTTAAAATTCAGATGCCCCCTTACATTTTTGCAATCACCAATCATGTTTTGCTATGTATATTTTAAATATGTTTTTCATAATTTGTATTGATTATATGTTAAGGCTTTGGGCATAACGTTTCAATTCACTTGATATCAGTAAATTAGCTGTCTGGAGGGTTACCTATGATCATTGTCTCATCAAGACAACAGCCAAACTGCCTGACTGCCTGTTGACTCTTTTCAATTAAGGGCTCAGTGACACTTTTTTCTCGAGTGAGTTGACAACCAATTAGCGTAATTGACAAGAATGGTGCCAATGGAGTCTTCTTCCAATCACAGAGCCTTGTTAACAGACACAGATCTGTTCAAATCTATCGAATGCTTTGAGATTTTGTATTTCCATCAGTAACCACTAGATGGCAAAGTTGCATAGCATTGAATCTGCACAAGATTTGGGTAGAAGAAATGTAGAATTAAAAGGTCGAAAAATAAGATGTCTGACAGCAGAATAGGTGTATCAGCTTAATTACTAGTATAATTTGTACATGACTACAAAAGAATAGTATTAATCTTTATTTTCAATTAATATATTTTGTTTTCTTTTATGCGCCGAGCAGTGCATGGTATTGAGTGTTGCAATTCGAAAGCAAGGGGAGATAAGTAAAACCCACATTAAATGACTGTAGAATTGTCTTAATAAGGTGAGTAAGGTTGAGAATATTATTTTTTGGTTGAAAATGAAATGTAATCTTTCAGTGCAAAAGAAAAAATGCATAGTTCATGTTCTGAACAGAAACGTATTTACAGGGTAGCCAACAATTCCACAGCTTCTTTGAGATAATTTTACAGGAAAACATGAAACACAGAAGGAAAGCTATTTTTCAATGTAGAAAAACAGCCAAAATACACTCTGATCTTCTTCACTGAATGTATAAAAAGGATTTGAAAATGATGATGCCGCTTTGAAGATATAGTCCACGCTGAGTAATGAAATATGTTTTTTGAGTCAAAACTTCTATAACCTTAAGCCAGGTTTAATATAATATTCTCTAAGCCTAATCCTTTCTATCTAATAATATAGTGTTTTCTTTCAAAAACAAAATATAAACACATGAATTTTGATCATTTTATATTATTTACATTATGATAACTGTGCTCTGTGTTGCCTATGTGTGGCTTTTTTGTTGTTGAGGCTTTCACACATGATGTACCTACATGCTCTGTAGATAAAATTACAACTGGGAAATGATGGATGTTTGCACAATGCCCTCTTGGCGTTTGTGCTTAATTGGTATTCTTGAGTCTAGTTTTATATTTTTTCTGGTGTGACCTGTCCTCACGTGACTCTCTACCCATTGTTCCCGATTGTGATCCCTAAAGATATTTATTGTGAAGCTTTTTCATCTTTAAGGACAGGACATATTCCTTACCGTCCTGATGACTCCAGGATTTCTCATGTCCTCCATCATTATAATTTGCCTCTCCTATGCAGTATTCCACCCACCAACTATTGAGTTGCAGTAATTAACTTGGTCAGTCTTTTCTGTCATCCACGACAGTGCAATAAATTTGACGTGCATCTCTTTTTCTAAAATTCCCGCTTACTGCATATATTGTTCTATTTTCTAACACCTCCACCTTGTTGGTTCTTGACATTAAATACCTGGGATTTGCTTTATTCCCTGGACCTAATAAATTCCCTACTTTGATGGGCTGTTTATAATGTGAGTGTCTTTACTCTATAATGTGACTGTATATGTCATCACTGTGTTGTGTATATAATTGCATGCTATACTATACTATGTCTGTAGTATCGACTGGAAAGATTGTATCTTGCGATGTTTCTTTTTTCCTTTGAATTTTTCACTTTGCTGTGGGCTCTGTTGTTTTTGATGTTGTATGATACATAATTGCTCCACTGTCATTTGTTTTCATTTAATTTTGTTTCTAAAGTATTTTGATACTTTTTCACAAAAGCTAAACGCCTAGTGTGCAGATTATTTTGCCTGGAGTGGGTTATGCCCAGCAAATCCCTAGGCAGTATCCGCAACTGGTAAAAATTCAGAGCATAGATTGGGTTAACAATTCACAACTAGCTTCTCGATCACCTATTGGGGGTATTCTACATTTTTCTCCAGTTTGGGTTTCTCTCTCAGTACTACTATTTGGTGTCCTGTTTCCAACTTCTTTGGGGTTTATTTCTTATCCATAGGTGCGGTTACTAACACACAGAGGTGTTATTGTTTTTTCATGGTAAAAAGGCATACTAGGTTCAATCATGTTGCAATATACTGTGGCATGTTTTGTTGAAGGGCTCCTTGTTCTATGGGGTCCGGTGAAGATTTGCTTTGTATCAAATTACAATTTACACTCAAGTATTTAAGGCCACAATATCTTGTATTATACACGATTTAAAGGTGGTCAGGCCAGAATTTTGTATGTTTGCAGTCTTTCTGAAATAAAATGTAGTTGAAGTTATCCGTTAGCATGTAGTTTGTTAGTTGATTTCAGTTTTCAGTGCCTTCTGCACCAGCACAGATTTAGGGGGGAGCACCCAGGAAATGCTACCCCTGAGATGACACCAGCCAAGTCAGGTATTCTAGCGCCTTTATTTGAGGTGTCCTTTTTTGGTTACATACATTTAGGTCCATTTAAGTGGTTTTGGTGTCACTGCAATGGCCATTACATTTTACGTTCACTTGCCAACATCAAAGCAAACCTCTTACTAACAATTCACCTTGCTGCAAAATGTTGTATTAACACTGAATGGGGTGGGTAGCAGCACAGTAACATGGCTGTGTAATCCAAAAGCAGATTTTGGTGGGTGGGGGCCCTAAATACTAATAAGGGGGGGACCTAATGTCCTCCCCCCTGGCCCCCACCCCTGAACAGTGGGTGGGGGCCCTAAATTATAATAAGGGGGGGAACCTAATGTCCTCTCCCCTGACCCCCACTCCTGAGCCCTAAATACCAATTGGGGGGGGGACCTAATGTCCTCCCCTCCTGGCCCCCACTCCTGAGTGGGGGTGGGAGCCTTAAAGTAAAATGATGGTGGGGACCTAGTATCCTCCCCCCGGCCCCCACCCCTTAGCGGTGGGTGGGGGCCCTAAATACTAATAAGGGGACACACCTAATGTCCTCCCCCTGGCCTCCACCCCTGAGTGGTGGGTGGGGGCCCTATATACTAATAAGAGGGGGACCTAATGTCCTCCCCCTGGCCCCCACCCCTGAACGGTGGGTAGGGGCCCTAAATTAGAACAAGGGGGGCTAATGCCCGCCCCCTGGCCTCCACCCCTGAGCTGTGGGTGGGGGCCCTAAATAAAAAAATAACCCTCCCTGCCCCAGGTGACTAGGGATCCCCAAACCCCTATTGACCCCCCTCCCCCAAAAAACTAACCCCTACCTACCCCCTCACACTAAAAATAATGAGGGGGGGACCATTAACTAAGTACCTGTAAAAATAAAGTAAAACTTACCATTTGATGTTTTCTTTCTTCTAAAATCTTCTTTTTTCAGCCCCAAAAAAGGCCAGATAAAAAAATCTATAATAACCGACGCACGTAAAAAAAATAAAAAAAAAATTTCCTTCTTCACCCATGGAGGGCTCCGCGCAGACTGAGCTCTTTGATTGGTGGATTGAAAGTAATGATTTAGTGCCCCCACCCGCCGCTCAATGGGGGCCGGGGGTGAGGACAATAGGTCCTCCCCCATGATTTTACAGCCAGAGGCTGCTCACTGTTTAATAGACATGCCCCTACTCGCAGTATAGCGAGTAGGGGCAAAATTTACTAATACTAAGTAATTTTTACTTAGTATTAGTAAATTTGGCTGAAAGACCAATTTAGGTCTTTCAGCCTTTTGGTAGATAACTCCCTAATACTGTGGGAATTAGGGAGTTCTCTACTAAGTGGCTGCAAGAGAAGTCCCGAAGTGCCGAAGTCCCGAAATGCTGAAATGCTGAAATGCCGAAGTGCCAAAGTTGCCGAAATTCCGAAGTGTCGAAGGGCCAAAGATCCGAAGTACTGAAATGCCGAAGTTCCAAAGTTGCCGAAATTCTGAAGTGTCGAAGGGCCGAAGATCCGAAGTACTGAAATGCCGAAGTTCTGAATTGCCTAAGTCCCAAATTTCGGAATGCCGAACCGAAAATTTTTCCCATGCACGTGTCTAATAGTAACAGAAATACAAACATGTATTCATGTCACAATAGCTGTAGAAACACAATTTAACCCCCCCAACCTATCTAAAAATTCCTGTAACCTATCTAAAAAGTTAGTTTACTCACGTTTATTGCAGTGACATGTGGGTCTGTCACAACTTGTTCTGCCCACAATCTGTCTTCTGGGCTGAGATAATCAAAATTAATGATCTCAGCCAATCCAAGGCTATTGCACAGCACCAATTAGCATCTTGCCTGGCGAACATAGCGTGTCATAGAATTGAATTAATGCATCTTTATGGGGAGCATTCCCTGTCTCCATGCAAATCATGGAGATGCTGAATGTCAGTGCTGCACATTGCAGAGACAGGGTATAGACTCCAGAACAACTACTTCAAGCTGTAGTTGTTCTGGTGTCTATAGTGTCCACTTAAGTAGAAGCTACCAACTGATTTCTATTTTGATGAATGCCCAAATTTTAGAACTTTGCTTTACTTTTTAAAATCTCCATACAGAGTACAGGTTGTAAATATTCTATTCAATTCTAAGGAACTGTAAATGTTCCTAGTAATCCATTAATATGCTGATTTAAATTAATATAAGTAATTATATCTCTAAATATTTTTTCAGCTTAAAGTGAGTTAAAGTGATCACTTGATGTGTGGATATACTTACTGATATATCCATTCTTGAAATTAGTCCTTTTTTAATTTTATTTTTTAATAATCCCTGTTCTAGGTCTATACAAAGAGCCACATTTTCAGTCACTTTATGTTCATAAGTGAATAAGTGAGACTGTTTTTTGACAATAACTTATTTAAATTTCATAGTGGTTCGAACACTCCCGACAGTGATTGAGGACACTGAGCAACAAGGCCAGGAATGCACAATTTAATTCTATAAATTTAAATTCCATATGCCTCATTGTAGATCGTCATACTTTGTTGCGATAATATTTCCAGGAATTTTCAGGAATCTAAAAGAAACTCAAACTTGATACATTCTGAACAAACAAATAAATAATATTATGATGAGCAATTTTGAGGATTCATGGTTAGTGATGTCCCGAACGGTTCGCTGGCGAATAGTTCCTGGCGAACATAGCGTGTTCGCATTTGCCACGGACGGCGAACATATGCGATGTTAGGTCCGCCCCCTATTAAGTTACTTATACTAAGTAAAAATTACTTAGTATTAGTAAATTGTGCCCCTACTCGCAATACCGCCTGTGGCTGCTCACTATTAAAAAAAAAAAAAAGGGTCCCCCCCCGGTGGGGGCCCTAAATACTAATAGTTATTTGTTATTTTTAGGGCCCCCACCCACCGCTCAGAGGTGGGGGCCGGGGGGGGGACAATAGGTCCCCCCTTATTGTTAATTTTAGGGCCCCCACCTACCGCTCAGGGGTGGGGGCTGGGGGGGCGACAGTAGGTTCCCCCTTATTGTTATTTTTAGGGCCTCCACCCACCGCTCAGGGGTGGGGGACAATAGGTCCTCCCCTTATTGTTAATTTCAGGGCCCACACCCACCGCTCAGGGGTGGGGGCCAGGGGGGACAGTAGGTCCCCCCCTTATTGTTAATTTTAGGGCCCCCACCCACCACTCAGGGATGGGGGCCGGGGGGACAGTAGGTCCTCCCCCTTTAACCACTATTGTGGCCAGAAAGAGTCCCTGTGGGTTTTAAAATTCGCGTGCCTATTGAAGTCTATGGCGGTTCGCCAGGTTCGCTCGGTTCGCGAACATTTGTGGAAGTTCGCGTTCGCGGTCCGCGAACCGAAAATTTTATGTTCGCGACATCACTATTTATGGTATGGTATGTTTTATAGCATGTTCTATATCATGGGGGAAGCTGGCTTTTCAGATGCTCTGAGAGAGAGACCCGAGACCTGATTTGAATAAAGAGACTTGGAGGAATCATTTGAGAACTGCAATGATTTATCCATCTACACCACCGTATACATGTGTCTTCAGGTGGTACTTGGTTCAGCTTCGTTACCATATTACCATATGTGGTGGGAATACAAAAAGATTGCTGCACTATGAAGGGAGCTTTGTTTACTCCTTAGTTGCCCTCTTCATTTGATATTGGTCCCTTAGCCGAAAATGTTCCTTTTAAATGAAGCTACGGCTACTCCTTGACTTTCATGGCTAGTGTGGAGACTGTGCCATAAACTATGCACCGGCATACATCTTTACTTGATTTCCAAATGCATTTGAGAAAAATGCAATACAGCAATTAACAGCAGTCTGAAAGATTGCCTGCCCATAACAAGGAATGGCTCCTGTGGAAGAAGTATTTAGTTTTGACTAATCTATAACCACAAACTTTGTGAATCTATATTTTGGAGAGCAATGACAATGGCAATTGCTATGCCTCTAATTTGAATGATGTAGAACTTCTAAGCTCTTTTGTTTTTTAATTCTTTCTACCTCTTTCTACAATGCTATTTCTTAAATTATATAATTTAACCTGCACCTTGTTATGTTTTCTTTCTTTACCTATTATTTTGAACTTTAACTTTTCATCTAATGTCGTTTTGTACTTTATATTTCCTATGTTAATACTCTATTGTCTGTTCTGTTTTGTCTTGATCCTTTGTCTCTTTGTTATGTTAATAGGTCTGTAATGACTGTTTTCTTTTTAGTGATTTTTTTTTTTACTCTTAGTGCATGGTAACAGATTAAAAATAAAAATCTAGAGAGAGAGTATACATGATTAAGGGTTTGTATTCTCTTGCCAATATTTTATTATATATTGTATTCTCTTGCCTTGATTCAGGAGATTGTTTATTATGCAATTAAAAATTGAATGCAATTATACATTTATTCTTGTATACAAAATTTGACTTAGAAATTTCATATTATTCTCACTGACTGTTAACCTTGCAATTTTACCACATGACAGGAGGCTTCATATTTGCATATCTTTCTTTACTCAAAACTCCAGCAGCATAGTAACATAAACAACCAATCAGAAAAAAGATATAATGCCCATAAAAGGCCCTGTCTATGACATCACTTCCTCTTTCTTTGCTGCTCCAGCCAACATCAGGTCAGAGTATTTTGCCTCTCTGGCAATTGCTTATATACATTGTTTTTTTCGTTTTCACATATTTTTGGTTTTGTTTTCACTATATATTTGATTGTATTGTTTCATTTACTGTATTGTTTTAATTTACTGTTTTTTATTTACTTATTTTTCGTGGGTTTATTTTCGGGTCCCCTTATCCCTGTCCCTGCACGGTTTTAGGCCCCCCCCCCCCATTACTTTCCACGGCCGATACCCGCGAGCACGGCTGTCAGTGCCGTGCGCCATGGGGCCGGTTTCCTGTTTTTCTTCGTGGGGGCCGGTAGGGGGACGGGTGGAGGGGGACTGGGAACAGTGCTGTGTGCGTTTCCCCCCTTTTTTTTCGTTCCGGCGCCGCGCGGTCGATCGCGGCGCACCTTCACACGCGGGCGGCGGCCATCTTGGATCTCGCGGCTCGCGAGATACCGGAGGGCCGCCTTCCCCGCTTGCCCGGCGGATCGGTAACTCACCCGACCGCCGGGCTCCACATCTGTATACCCTCCCTAGTGTGTACTAGGGAGGGTATTAGTGTAGCAGGTGATATTTTTGCCCAGTGCCTGCCTGCTGTGCTGCATTTACAATATATGAATTAAAGAGACAAGCACCCCCTTTTTGTTGCCAGCTCAAGACCTCTATGTCTCTATACCCTGCTTAGGGTCATACCAGTTAATATACCCCAATTAGGGTTATACTATATACTGTTATACTCTCCACAAGATCAGAGTTAGGTACAGGGTCATACCATATTACTATATCCTGCACAGGGTCATACTATATTTCTATACCCTACAGGAATCACCCGATCACCGCGCCCTGCATCTGGATTAACCCCTTCAGGGGTCCCCCTCTCTGGGCACATTCATTTATTGATACAATTATTATATTTTATTCTCATGGATATATCTCTCATGGTGCCTTACACTGGATGATTATATGTTGAGCAGGCACACAATCTATGTATTATTGTGAAGCCATACAATATCACAGTCGTTATACAAAACATATACTGTGCCTATAACAAGATCAACTATATCACTGTAGCCTACGAAGGGCATATTGTGTTACTGTACCCTACAAAGGGCATATTATATTATATTATTGTACCCTACAGAGGGTCATATTATATTACTGTACCTGACGGTGCAAATTTATGTGGGTGTCCTCTGGGTATTTTTTCATGGCACACCACCTGGGGTGACCCCCCAGATATGCATGCAAGGTCACTGACAGACCATTACCTTTGATGTGGGTGTCCTCTGGGCTACCATGGCACACCACCCGGGGTGAACCCCGATCATATGCACGGAGGCCTACGCCACACTGCCTGTCAGTTTTACATTAAAGCAACAATACCATGCCGGATGCGTTTTGACGGCAGGATCACTAAGAAAACTGAGTGTATTGCGGTGTACCCTTCACAGGGATACATATATGTATATTTACTGTGCCTAGTGTACATATTGAACGTGGGTGTCCTCTGGGTAATTTTTCATGGCACACCACCTGGGATGACCCCCAGATATGCATGCAATGCTTGTAAGGTGCCAATAATTATAATATGGGTGTCCTCTGGGTTACCATGGCACACCACCTGGGATGAACCCAGCCTAATAGACATGGGTCCTGCGGCTGCAGACCTTATGGAGACAGGCCCCATGCGCCTATATACTAAGCCTGTATAGTTAAAAACCGTGCATACAGCTCTGGCGTACATTTGTGGTGAACCCGGCTAGCCAGACCGACACCACTACCAGTCACCGCCTGCACCACGACTCTCAGTAGCCAGATTAAACTAATAGAGGTGACCCCTCTACACTTGGCACGAGTATTCATACTCTCAGACATACTAAAGCAGGCAATTCAAACTGTTTTTACCTGGGTGATCCCCAGTTCTACCAGGAGTCTAACACCCCTATGTGCTGACCCTCACACTATCTCACAACAGGACGGGAACGAGTCATGGTGGACACTCTCAACGTTCCCAAGATTTCTAGGCAACGATACACGCCACAGTAACGGCCTCAGTGGAGAAGGTTCTGTTATGAACTCTACCCCACACCGCTTGATGGAGACCTCAGGCCCACAAGCCTTCAAGTCAAAACGGCAAGGGAAGGGCTCCAGCCCCCTGCCACTAAGGTCAAGGGCAAGACGCCCATCGAACAGACCAAATAGGCGGAGCACCGGGAATCCAAACCCCGTCCGCCACAATCTTCCGACCAAGAAGACTATTACCCACCACGTACTTTGGACATGGTAGATGAGCGACACGAAGACAGCCCACCGTCTGAGGAAATGGAACGGCAAGACCTTCCCCACACTTCCTCGAAGTACGTTAGGGAAACCTTACTCTGGGACGGTGGCTGAGACAGAGATAACTGTAACGGCACTAAACCAGAGTAGCCGAAGACGGAACGTTCCTGGACGAACACTATTGGCTGCGCAACCCTCGGGGGATGGAAGGATGCGCACGCCTCAAGACCGAGTTACCCCAGGGTACACAACTCAACCCTACCACCTCCAAAGAACGGTCTTAATGCTCGATATGCCTCCTGGGCAACGTAAATGACGCACTATGCGCCGACAGACGCAAATCTGTACTTGGCCGCATCGACAACACACTATTGGACTTAGGAACGACAAGAATTCGGCCCAAAAGCACAAGGCCTACTATTCGACGTAGTGTTCATTGCAGTATTCAAGAAACACGTGAATTTATTCACCACACTAAATTAAACCCAGACCTCGCTAAAACAAGTCTTCCACAACCCTACGGGGAAAGGTGTTTCTGGGAGGACTGGTCGGTAACTGAACCGAGCCACCAGCCGCTTCTGGGCGACAGGTTCCAGATCGTATACACGGTCCTCATATTTCTCCCATCTAATACACAAAGGAACCCATCCGCTTCATCTACTAGTGTGTCAACCTACATAACTAACTGTTTCCAATATTATGACCGGCAACCTGTCTCTGTTTTACAGAATTGGGAGACGACTACCAAAGTCACCTGGGTTCTCCAGACAGTACAAGGCTATGTCATAGAGTTTTATCACAGCCGTGCAGGTCGCCCCTTCACCTCCATTACGCACGCTGGCGGAACAGGAACGCCTCGTGGACAAGAAAATCTGCACCCTCTTCAGGAGGGGCGCAATTCAACATGCACCGGAGGGGAAGGCTTCCCCAGCAAATTTTTCCTGGTCAAGAAGAAGCCAGGAGACTACATCAATGGAACTCCTACATGGTATACAAATGCTGCAAGATGGAGGAAATTCGTCTTCTACAAGACCTCCTAGGCGATAACGACTGGTTTACACATCTGGACCTCAAGGACGCACGCTTGTCAGTACCCGTTGCCCTGGACTGCCGAAGTTTTCCTCCGATTCCAATGGTGAGGACAAACACGGCAGTTTACGACTCCGTGGTGCTCGCGAACCTACTGTAACCAGTGAGGGCACACATCCGTAAATTTGGGCGTGCGATGCCTCGTATACCTGGAAGACTTGCTGATTCTTTACGAATCCAGGCTACGTTTGCAGACAAATTTTGTCGTTCACTTTCGGGACTCCATGGGTTTTTTGTTGTACACAGACAAAGATCGCTTCTCCATCTGAATCGGGCCAGTTCCTCGGTTTCGACATCGGCTTGGAGAACTAAGTTCCGCGTCCGTCTACGGCAAAGAGCGCCTCTATAAGGATAGCTGTCGGATTGTGAGATTCCTCTCCTCCTCCATACAAGCGTTATTCCCTGGCCCACTACGACTGATGGTGAGATACGTACGCACCGGTCACTCATACGACCACTGGATCCCACTGTCAGCGGAAGTGAGGATGGAATTTCGATGGTGATTACTTCACATACAAACTTGGATTGGCAAAACGATCTTTGACTCTTCCTTCGGATACGGGGTGATGGATGAACCCCCACACACACCCACAAGATATCGCTCCTGCTCATGATACCCCTCGGGCAGGGCCAACCGTGATTTCCCGGATCGCCTGGAGATGTCTCGCGGAGACCCTCTACTACTCCCTACCTTCCCTCTACTTCTGACGGGACCTCGAGGGGAAGCCCACTCCCTTGTCATGGAAGGACAACTGGCACTAGTTGCCTGGACGGCTTCAGGGGCTCCTGGTCAGTTCACAACCTATTGCATCAACTAAGACCTCCTATGGGACTCATAGGCTCCCGGCACCAGGAAAGGCTATATTTCTGCCTGGTCGGCCTGGAGTGAGTGGTGTGTGGAAAGGGATTCCGATCCCTTTACCGCACCTGTCCCACTGACCCTCAACTATCCGTCACACCTGGTCTCGTTGGGTCGGTCATATCGATCCCTCAACGTGATCAGATCCGCCGATATACGCAGGTATCGGCGGCGCACGGAGCAGACCAGTAGGTCAAGATACACTGGTTTGTCGACTACTGTGGGGTGTCGAATTGTCGAGATCCCTGCACCCAAATATTCACGCCTCTGGCAGGTGGATGTGGTGCTGAGATTCCTTAGGGAATGGCCGGGAATGTTTGTCACTGAAGCAACTTTCAGCCAAACTAGCCCTCTTATTATGCCTCGCCTCATTTAGACGGTGGCGGACGTTAGGGCTTGCGATATGGATGGTTTCTCTCTCACACCAGACGGGGTTACCTTTACCATGTCGAGATGAACTAAGTCTGTTTCGTCTTCAGAGTCATACCCATGCTTTGTGTCAGACGCCTCACTATGCGTGGTCAGAACGCTAATGGGGTACACCAATATCTCTACCCCCTTCGAACTCATTCGACGGATCACCTTCTGACTTCTTACGTGAACCCTCATGGACCGGTGTCTACCGCAACACTGGCCAGATGGGTCCGCTGGTTTTTGTCTTTAGCGTCGAACCTTGTTTCGGAGCCCACTCGGTCAGGGGAGCGGCGGCCTCACAAACCTTTTCGGCCGACGCTTCCCTAGCCGACATTATACGCTGCGCGGACTGAGCGCGAGAGAGTACGTTTAGAACGTTCTATTTTCGGCAAACATCTCATGCTTCCTTCACATTGGTCAATTCAAAGCTTTAAAAATGCAAATATGAAGCCTCCTGTCATGTGGTAAAATTGAAGATTATATTAGCTTTAGTGTACTAATAATCTTAATTTTAGTAATGACAGGAGGCGAATATTTCCCACCCTATAGAATCCCTCCCATGTTTCTCGTGTTGAACAGAATATGTCCTTTATGTTCAGGAAGGTAAGTACGTATGGTTTGTATGTTTGCTACTTAGACCTGTAACTTGTGGGTCTTGTATTGGCTGAATACTAGACATGAACCTTGCATTATGTTGTGTTTATATATTCTTAAATATCATTGCGTTAGAATAAATATATATTGATATGTTTCACATTCTAATGTTCGTTGGTATATCAGATGCTTAATGCTTATTGTATGCGGACAAGTTATCACGCCAGATACCTTTCACCTTTTTCTTTTTCTTGCAGCGTGAACGTCTTCTCATCGAGACAAAGATTCACCTTCCATACCTCTGCATCGTGGAACTAATGGAGTTGGATATTCTAATATGTTGTTGAACTGTTGACGTAATATGATTATGTCTCTTGTTGTTATTTATTGTTTCGCTTCAAAGAAAGAGGAAGTGATGTCATAGACAGGGCCTTTTATGGGCATTATATCTTTTTTCTGATTGGTTGTTTATGTTACTATGCTGCTGGAGTTTTGAGTAAAGATAGATATGCAAATATTCGCCTCCTGTCATTACTAAAATTAAGATTATTAGTACACTAAAGCTAATATAATCTTCAATTATCGTATAACTATATAACTGAATGTATTTTATTTTGGTACTATTACTTCATTCATTTATGTAAATATGTACTTTTGCTCTCTCTCAAAAAAACTTATTATATACAAGAAGTTTTCTTTCCATAGCAAATGTGAGTTATTTTGTTAACTTAATATTAGCTGGGAATATCCACTCTTTGAAAGTATTTCTGTAGAATGAACCTTTCTATTGACTACAGAGTAACCTGCTCAGTAAACTTGGCAAATTATATAGATACTCTGGGCAGCAACACAACTTTAATGTATTTGATTTTTGTTTTGGACTTATTAGCAAGCTATATTTTTGGCATCTTCAAGTCTGTGAATAAAGGTTTGTAGTACAGCATTCTGCAAAGCATTGTTTTTGTGCAAAACTATAAAGATTTTGTGCATGCATCATATTAATGAAACAAAAACCTATGAAATACATTAAAGCGGCACTGTCATGGCCGAATCACATTTTTTTTTAACCCCCCTCCCGACTTCACTACATCTAATTGTCTTCCTAGTCACCCCCAAATACCCCTAAGCCCCCCATATTACCTATTTTTGTATCTTTATTTTGTGCCCGGACCTAGGTCCTGGGCACTGCCGTTTTTGTGTGGGTAGATGAAGTCCCTGTGGCCACACAACATAGTGCTGTGAAATTCCCAATTAAACACTTGGGCATGCGAACGGGAATCTCATCTATTAATTTATTTGTCAGAAAGATGAATAAATGAATAGAAATTTCAAATGAATGAATGAAGACCTCTTCGTTCGTTTGTTTGGTTTATTACAAGGAGGGAGCTATGAGTCAGAGTGTTGCTATGAGTCAAATTACACAGCATGAGAAAATTCCAAAGAACTTTCCCACTCTGTCTAAAATGACACAGAGCACTCTGATTGGTTGGAATACAAGCCAACCAATCAGAGTGCTGTGACAGGTAAATGTAGAGACTTACCTGTCAGAGCACTCTGACTGGCTTAAGCCAACTAATCAGAGCGCTCTGAGCCTAATTGCAGGGTGTGTGAAGGCTTTATAAGCCTTTCCCCACCCTGCGAAGCTCAGTCTGTGCTGTGCCTCGCTGGGTGAAGATGGATTACTTTTATAGCGTCAGGTTTTTTTTCCATCTGATTTTTTGCCGCTCAGGTTTTTTATTTTATTTTCAAAGTTCAACGGGTATTATGGATTTTTATTTTCCCTTTTTTGGGGCTGAAAAAAATAAGATCTTAGAAAAAAGACATCAAATGGTAAGTTATTTCTTATTTACAGGGATTTAGTTTTATTGGTCCCCCCTCACTATTTTTTGGGTGAGGGGGGTAGGTATTTATTACATTTTGTTTGAATGGGGGTGGTGACTAGGGGCTTGGGGATCCCTAGTCACCTGGGAGCGTATTTACATATAGGTCCCCCCATTATTATAATTTAGGGCCCCTACTCGCTGCTCTTGGGTGGGGTCTGGGGTGGAGGACATTTAGGGCCCCCACCTGCCGATCAGGGGTGGAGGCCGGGGGGAGGATAATAGGTCCCCCACCCACATTTTCATTTAGGGCCCCCACCCGCAGCTCAGGGGTGGGGGCTGGGGGAGGACGATAGGAGATTGTCATTTCCCCTGCTTTAATAAAATGTACCCCTTCCCTGCCAATTGATCACTGACTACAGTGATCAATTGGCAGGGTATACATTTTAATGTCATCGGATTAACCCTGAGGGTTAATTATTATTTTGTTTAACCCTCAGGGGTTACATTTATTTTATTAATTAATTTAAATATTTAAATTTAGCTAGCTGGGATGGGTGGAAGTTAGTAGGGAATTGAGGAATATGGTGTTAGGCTAACTAGGGGTTAACGTTAAAAAAAACTTTGAAAATAAGCTTAAAAGTTTTAGAAAAATGTTTTAGTAACATTTAAGTAAAAAAAAAAAGAAATACCACCCCCTTTACCCAGTCTAAATAAAAATTAACCCCTTCCCTGCCAGCTGATCACTGCCTACAGTGATCAAAATACAGATCACAGTATTATACTGTAATCTAATTTCTTTTAACCCCTAAGGATTCATTTTTATTTATTTTTTAACCCTCAGGGGTTCAATTTATTTAATTAATTTAAATATTTTATAATTATATATATTTTGCTAGCTGGAGTGGGTGGGAGTTATGGGAAAGGGCGGAATTTACTGTTAGCGCTGCTTACTGCTAGTTAGGGGTTAACGGTAAAAGAAAAGTTTAGAAAAAAATTTAAAAGTGTAAAAAAAGTTAAGAAAATGTAAAACATTTAATAAGTAAAAGAAAATGTTTAAAAATGGGTTTTACAAAGTAAAAAAATACATTAAAAAATGCTCATTACCACTACACTTGGTACAAGCTAGCGGAAAAAACGATCCCACGCTAAGGTTCAAAATATGCCTTTTGAATTACCCTTTAAGAAATGATATGCCTTTATGGTGTAATTGGATTATATAGCCTTGTAAAATACTCTAAAATGGGACATGGACACAGCGTAAAAATTCAAAGTTGGAAAAAAACTGGAATGGCTGTGTCTCAATTGTGCCCCTTCAATGTCCATATATACCTGGCAAAGGTACATACGGGGGTATTGCTGTACTCAGCCGACATAGCTGAGCAACATATGAAGTAATATACAGTCGTAGCACACATACAATTTGCAAAATATACTGTGCAAACTCACGTTGTGTGTCAAAAAGGCAAAAAGACACTTATTACCACTACACTTGGTACAAGCTACTGGAAAATATATCCCACGCTAAGGTTTAAAATATGCCTTTTGAAATACCCTGGGATGTGTTCTTTAAGAAATGGTATGCCTTTATGGTGTAGTTGTAATATGTAGCCTGCTAAAGTGCTCCAAAGTGGGACACGAACGCATCAAAACCCTCCATGAAAATTCACATTTAAACTTGTCACGTCTCTTTTACAGCAGTGTAACTTCACAAAATAGTGTCTAGGTCATACACTGTGCATATTGTTTTACTCAGAAGACTTAGTTGAGCATAATTTGGGGGGTTTGAACTTAGTGGCACATATGAAATGTATAAAATGCCCAGCAAAAATGTAACCATATGTAAAAAATGCCCAAAATTATTTTTTACCACATACTTTGGCATATATTTGTGAAAAAATGGGGGCATGTTAAGGCACAATATGCACCATATGAGATACCCTGGAGTGTCTACCTTTACAAATGGTAGGCCTTTGTGGAGTTTTTTTGAACAGTCAAACTGCTATAATACCCCAAATTGAAGCATAGGCCCATTAAATCCGCCTCTCAAAATTCTACTGTAAATGTTGAAACGGACAGGTCTCCTATATGGCACTGTAGCTTCACAAAATAGTGCAAAAGACATACAATGGGGGTATCATTGTACTCAGCAGAAGTAACTAAACACAAAAAACTTTGTACAGAAATAGCACACACCAACTTTACAAAATACACATGAGAAGTTCTTTGTTATAAGTTTGTGTGCCAAAAACCTCAAAAAACAAAATTTTACTCCATTGGCGGTGAAATGGCTACTTAGAAAGTATAAAAACAACTTAAGGACAACAGCCTGTGATGTCTACTTTATATGAATATATACTTTTGTGTGGCAATTTTGTTTTCTTTTATGGCTATTAAGCTTAGAAGACAAACATACCGAATTCGAAAATCGCTCCACATTAAAAGTTTATTTTACTCATTGTGTTTTGTGACCTGTAACTACCAAAAAAAAACTTAAAATCCCAGACATATTATATATTCTGTAAATCAGAACAACTAAATGAATTTATTTTTAATTACTTTCTTTAATCTGCACTAATTAGGCACACATTATTATTGCAAAAACTGTACAAAAAACAAAATTTCTTTCTTTTTTTGTATTTTTCTGTATTTTTTTTAATAATAAATAAGCATTTACATATATCTTACATCAAATTAAAGCCCTTTCTGTCCTTTAAAAAACAGTATATAATATGTGTCGGTGCAATAAACAAGAGTGATGCAAATTGCAGTTGAACGCATACAGCAAGAAAATGCAAAAATTGCTTGTGTCATTAAGCGTAAGACAAGCTTCTGAAGCTGTGTCCTTAAGGGGTTAAGGAGAGAGCGCAGGTAACTTTTTCTGTATGTTTTGAAACTGCAATATCCTACTTGAACTTATAGCCCTATAACTTGCAAAAAAAAAAGCAAAAAAGCACGTAAACACTGGGTATTTTTAAACTCAGGACAAAATGTTGAATCTATTTAGCAGTTTTTTTCATTAGGTTTTGTAGATGAGTAAAAGATTTTTCAAGTAAAAGTCAAACAACATGTATTTTTTTCAATTTTTCATAATTTTGTAAAAAAAAATTTTTTTATTAAATTACATGAGATTATATAAATAATGGTATGTAAAGAAAGCCCTTTTTGTCCTGAAAAAAACAATATATAATGTGTATGGGAACAGTAAATGAGAGAGCGGAAAATTACAGCTAAACACAAACACCACAAAAGTGTAAAAAGAGGACTGGTCGCAAATGTACAACATCGCAAAAACAGTCCGGTCCTTAAGGGGTTAAAAGTGTATACAAAAATATTAAACCTAGGCCTCAGTTATTATTAAATCTAGGCATCAGTTATATACACAGGTTGGATCTTTTAGATAGAATTGTAGCATGTTGAAAACCAAACTGTAGAATTCAAAGTTTAGTGAATTAACCACCTTTGAGTTTTTACTATAAGTATATGTATTATACAGCACTGCTGAATATGTTCTTGTGTAGAACATTGGCTAAAAGAGAGTACAGAGAGTTGTCATTAAAGGTACATTTTTAAGCCAGACAATTTAACTGCAAGGGATTTAGATAGATTAGGGGACTGGCAGAGGCGTAACTAGAAAACACGGGGCCCGGGTACAAAAACTGCCCTGGCCCTCCCCCATCCGTCTACCCCCCGCCATCCCTCCATACGTCTACCCTCCCCCTCAAATACATTGCCCCCACACACATGCAGACACACACACAGACACACCCATATACACAGACACACACAGACACATACATACAAACACACAGACACACACACACATACAGACACTTACACACACACACACATAACCACAAACACATACACATACACATATAAAGAGAAACATTCATACAGACACACATTCACAAACACACACATACAAGCACACACATATACAAAATGTTTTGTCACCCTCCTGCTTCCTACCTTTTAGGTGCAGGAGGGTGACTTTCCTTGGGGTCCAGTGTTGGCTCAGCCTGATGGGAGTCAGAGTTTCCACTCTGACTCCCTCCTCTTCCTCCCGGTGTAAGCTGGGAGCAGTGACGGTGGCAGTCACTTCCTCCCAGCTGTGATGTCATCTCAGGGGGCCTGGTGGCGCTCTTAAAGCGCCACAGTGCTGACCGGACCCCCTGGAAATTAATTTTAATTGGGTGGCCTTAAGTGCATGGGCCACCCGATGGACCCCTTAATGTGCGGCCCTGACGTTTCTACCATGCAGGCCAGTGCCGCAACACATGGAAGCGGGCATAGTGTGGGTTTTAAGAATTTGAATAACTCAGGAATTTCTCCACTATTGTTGTCTTAAAACCCACACTATCTCTGTGATATATATTCCTGCATAGCAATATTAATAACCCATTCTGGTTCTCCCTCCCACACAACAATACATGGTCTGAGACACCAACATGTATACAGTTTACTTTTTATTGACAAAACAATACTTTGAGAACAGGGTGTTATATACTACTTTGCACTCGAGACTGTAATTTTGTGCCGCCAGGCAAATTATTGTACCGCTACAACTGCAGCGGGTCCACTTATCGGATTGAAATAATCCCTGCAATTAACACTATCTCCGTACTAACAGAGACGAGCTAGGACAAGTTATACTAATTAGTGTTCTTTATGTGTGCTCTTGTGGTTTTACTTTTTTAGAATTAAAAGTTAAGTTTTATATTTAAAGTGGTACACACTATTTGTACCACTGACTGTCTCCCTCCCTTTTAAGGGACTTACACTCTTCAGGACACTCTACCTTAATTCCTTTTCTCCTGTTTTTTTGTCTCTTCTTGTTGTTTAAAATAAAAAAAATAAAAAGTTTTAAATCTACATTTTTAAATCTAAAATCCAAGAGAAGTTTTGGTGCTTTGAAAATTTCTCTGCTGTGGAGAGGACCCACCAAAAACTGTTAAAAATCGGACTAGGCAAAACAGTGTTATCAAATTTTAATACGTTGGTGCGCAATATTAAAAACCACTCTTAGTGTATATATAATATCATATAAGACATTTTGTTGAAAAACCTTAACCCCTTAAGGACACATGACATGTGTGACATGTTAGGTTTCCCTTTTATTTCAGAAGTTTGGTCCTTAAGGGGTTAAGAATATAGTATATAGTATTTAGCAAGCATGTGTCCCAAACCTAGGTGCAATCTAGGTGTGTCTTAAACAGTTATCAGTGGTGTGGTGATACATGCAACCAATGGTATAACAAATATTCTTGCACACTTGTGTAGTGCATGCTCCCACACCAATGCGTTTTATATTTGCTATGCAAATGCTCATGATCCAATCAAATGTCACTCACTAAGTACTATATTAAATGAGTAGTCAAGAATGTCATTTGCATCATTGAAAGCTTAACACTTAATAGATGCAAAAATAAAAAAAAACCTACAACTTAAAATTTTGGTAAGTAAATAAGAGAGTAAGAAAGAAATACAGATTAAAGAAGCTGACACATTATAGTGAAACATGAATCAGAGGGCAGTAGGAAACTATGGAGCATTGCTGGTCTTTATTATGTTTTATCACCTAAATGGCTTTTTATGTGAGTAAATGTATCTTTTTCTCCACTTATCTGTCAACAAACTACTATTGTCTGGATATCTGGGAAGTTCCATCTCAAAAGTGGCACACTGCATTATATATCAGAGCCAATATATATGCTCTAGTCCATGTGAGTGAGTTATATCACCACACATAAACACTGTCTTAATATAATACCATTGACACTATTGCTTGTTTGTGGGTTTTTTTTCATTGGGATATTATCCAGAAAAGTTACCCGTCCAGAAGGTATAGAGACAGTTTTTGGGCTCTATTTATGTGTGATGCAGATTTTCACAAAAAATAACATTGTTTAAAGACCTCTCACACAATTAGAATTTTACTATTTTTGTCTTTTCTTTTCATGCTATATGATGTAATATACATTACCCTATATCACTACATGAGTATATTAGGTAATTGTTTTAATATTTTTCACTTCATTATTTTGGTCACCCATTTAGACTGGAAGAAAGGGGATTTAGTCTAATGATTTTTTTTTTTACAGTAAGAACAGTAAAGATGTGGAATTCTCTGCCTGAAGACGTGGTTTAATCAGAGTTTTTACAGATGTTTAAACAGCATCTAGACGAATACTTGCAAAAAGATAACAGTCAGGAATATAATTTTTATTATGTGGAATAACAGCTTCATGATCCAAGGAGCAATCTTATTGCCATTCTGGGGTCAAGAAGAAATGTGTACTAGTTTGTTCCAAAATTAAAAAAAAGCTTCAAACTGTTTTTTTTTTTGTGTGTGTGCATTTTTTTGGATCAACAGCAAAAACAGATGTGAGAAAGGCTAAACTTAATGGGCACATATCTCTTTTCAGCTTATGCAACCATATGTTGGTGTTTAATAAATATTAATTATTAGAAGAAGCATAACAATAATAATAAGAATAATCAGTATCACTGTTAATATTAAAAAAAAAAAAAATCACTTTCCCCAAAGGTAAAATTAGCAAAGATATTAAAATCCAATGTTAACATTTTTCACATATTTTACTTATTACTCATTCTTCTTTAACACGCAGTAATGGCAGCTTAACATTTATAAGTATTAATCATTCATACTGATAAGACCATTGATCCCCTATTGATTTTGCTGCAGTAACAGTTTTGCAACTTTGGCATTAAAATATACTGCCGATGTGAAAACATTTGCTTGGCTCATGCACTTTAATTTGCACTTCTGCATATAAGAGTGGGAGATTATCATTAGTCACCATGCCCTCGTGGTCCTTTGCTCTTGCCAGGAATTGCACTCTCCTTGATATTCAAAGAGTTCAGCAGGCAGAGTTGATTTTGGCACTTATTGTTGGCTGTGCCGGGAACTCAAATAGCAGCTTTGAGCAATCCTGATTTTTAAGAGTGTATTTTATAAGACATATAACCAAATGATCTTCTGAGGGTTCTATATACATATTAATCTGTTTAAATTATATTACATATTGTTTATAATAAAAAAAAAATCTATTCTTCAGCTAGGTGTTTAAGTGAAGGAATTACAAATGGAAACAAAAGAATGTTTCTACGCATTTCTCCACTTTTAGATTTCCCCCTGGAATTATATGTGGTTCTAGCTAGTCTTATTAGACTTTTCCCTCATCTTCAATCCTTTCTAAATCAGATGCCCATTAAACTTATTTCTTTAGAAATGCTTATGACATTACCTGGTAATTCTTATTTCGGCACCACTATGCCATTGGTTCTCCCCAATATTTAACATTACAGCTTTCACACATATATATATTTTACCTACATTAAAGCTACACTCGAAGCATCATTACTATTACAGTTAGCTGTAGTAATTAAAGCTCCAAAATTGCACTCCCCCATTTTACGTAGTCCAAACCCAGCCTCCACTACAGTTAATCCAAACCCAGCCTCCACTACAGACAGAGGCGGAAGCAAAGTTAGCTCATTGGCTAAGAGTATCCGCTGTAGTGGAAGTGGGGAGCAGCACCGAATGGACCCCAGGTAAGAATTCAAACCATTCCAAAGTGATTTGACTACTTTCAATTGGGAGAAGGGATGCCAAGACACACTTAGTACATAATTACTACTGCACACTTGAGTGTTCTTTTTTTTTTTTTTTTTTAAAGTAATGAATCTCATTGGTAGCTTCCTTTCTGAACATGTTGCTCTTCCTCCAGATTATATGCTCACTTTGAGCAGAACGCTCCTCTTTCTGTTTACCATAACTTGATTTCCTATTTAAATGCTGGTTTATATCCCAATTGAACAGTGAAAAATTCCTGTGCTTAATCTCCACCCACTCTGGAAACAGCTAAAATATTAATCAGACCAAACATAATATACGTGCAGACTCTCCCAAAGCCTGAAGGCAAAAAGGCAAACTCTTTAATGAGAAAGAAAGGGTTATTCTTATACCAGTACAACAGGGTCATCATTAGGGTTGGCTGGGGGGCGGGCTACTGCCCAGAATGTTGGTCCCAATAGCTCAGAATATTTTTCTGCACATTTCCATTCTCCTTAGTGAGCCTAGGACTTGGCAATAGTCGAATTTGTTCACTGGCAGATACACAGCGAATACGATAGAAGAGTGGTTCCCAAACTTTTTAGGTTCAAGGTGCACTTAATATTTCAATATTTTTCCAAGGCGCCCCTTGTCAAAACAAGGTTCAATGTTGTACATCTGTACAGCGCTGTGGCATATACTGGCGCTTTAGGATATACTGTATAATGATGATGTTTGATTGAAAGGATGCTTTCATATAATGTGTTTGTATGTAATGTTTGCGTTTGATTGCAGGGGTGTGTTTGAAAGTAATGTTCGCTTTTAAATGCAGATGTGCAGTTGTGTAGTATTTGTGTTTGAGCGAAGGGGTGTGTTTGTATATAATTTTGGAGTTTGAATGCAGAGGTTTGTTTGTATGTAATATTTATGTCAGATTGTAGTGTGTGTTTACATGTGCTGGTGCTTGAATGTTTGAACATACACATATTTACACAAATATACTTACACATTAATACAAAGATGCATACAAATACACTGACACATACAGTGTTTTGCTCCTTGCAGGCCCTTCCTGCTCCTTGCAGACCCTTTCTGCTCCTTACTTCCCCTTCCTGCTTATTTCTGCCTCTTACTGCTCATTTCTGTTCTTTTCTGCTCTTCGCTTACTTTACCTTTCTGCTTCGTCTGTCCCTTCCAGCTCATTGCTGACCCTTTCTGCTCCTTGATGTCCCTTCCTGCTCATTTCTGTTGCTTCTTTGCTTCTCCTTTCTGCTCCTTCTCCTACTTTACCTTCCTGCTCCTTGCTGACCCTTCCTGTATGCTGCCCCCATCCTTCACTTACCTGATCTGTAGGTTGCCCCTCCCCCATGACTCACTAACCCAATCTGTAGGCTGCCCATGCCTAACTTACCTGATCTGTATGCAGCCCCTATGCCTCACTCACCTAATCTGTAGGCTGCCCCCATGCCTCCCTTACCTGATTTGTAGGCTGCCCCAATGCCTCACTTACCTGATCTGTATGCTGCCCCCATCCCTTACTTTTCTGATCTGTAGGCTCCCCTCATGTGTCACTTCCCTAATCTGTAGGCTGACCCCCATGCCTCATTTCCCTGATCTGTAGGCTGTCTCCCATCCCTCACTTCCCTGATATGTAGGCTGTCTCCCCGTCCCTCACTTCCCTGAAGTTCCCCCCATTGCACCCCCCATATGCGGACTCCATGTCCATTATACTAGGATAAGTTATCATTTTACTGTTGGGTTTTCTTTAACCTTAGAGTAGCATTGTTGCATACATATTCCAGTCTGCCTAACATGCCTGACACTCATGGGTGGCAGCTATTTTTAGTTTTTTTGTTTAGTCCACTTCCATTAATCATCTGCTGGTAGGTGGGAATCACACGGTTTCTGTCTCTCAGCTCCTCTAAAGTCATATTTTTGGGAGAGGGCTGAATTCAAATGGTGTTAGCGGCATATAGCATCTACCATCCAGAAGTTTAACTTCTACTAATCTTGGGCAAATATCCCCCAGCACTTCCCTAAGGTTATGAGGAACAATGCAGAGATGACGTCACCAACTGTGCAGTGTGGGCATCAATGATACACAAACCAAACTAGAAATTGCAGATTAGGAGAGTAAAACATAGCTACTAGGAGCTAACATGCTTCACAGAAGGAACAAAAATGCAAATTGTTTAAAATTGCCAGAAATAAAATATCAGAATAGACCCACACAATACAGAGGTGGAAGGTTCACCAAGAAAGGGTGTGTGCCCAGCCACATTAATGGCAGGTTAGCCTAGTCAATAATTTTATCCAGCCCACTAAGGGCAGACCCTGCAGGACCCTGAACGTAGCACAGGTATGTCTTATGAGGATTGTTGGGGACAGTTCTCTGGTGTCCCTAAAAATTGTGACAGGAACCAAAAATCTGGACTGTCCTACCGAAATCCGGTCTGTTGGGAGGCATGTCTATTCTTGTCATTGCGTTTCACAGTGGAGAGCATATCAATGACTACCACTACCATGTTACCCTAGTGGGCAATAATGGGGTCTAAGGTAAAACACAAATGATAAATTAAAATGTAAAGTCAATAACAATATCTCATTGTATATGTGTATTTACAGTAACTTAATGTTACAGTTATGCCGTCTTGTATGTGCAAATAACTTTTTATATCAATGCATCAAACATATTTCATAATGAATTATATAAATACCGACATGATTACTACACCTATGAGTACGAAGAAGCAATAAATCTGTTAAGTTAAAACCATCAAAATTTAAATAGTCTTAAAATGATCTGCCCATGAAAATATAAATTCTTACATAGAATATTTGTTCACAGGTATTTATGTAAGGAGTCTAGAATTTTGATAGAAAATTTTAAATATTGTAAAGCATAAAGGTATTTAAAAAAAATGGTTTGAATAGCCATGCACATTTTTCTTTATTTTTGATGTATGTTTTTTTTGTCTGTATGCAGGTAGTATATGTCATCGTTTTTGCTGTGCTGCAAACATGATTACTCCTATGGCCCACTCCTCTGGTTCTGAAAAGGTTAACCTACATTTCATTATGTGCTTTACCTTGGCAGCTGAGACTGCAAGCAGCTTGGGTCAAAGCAATGCTTCTCAGCAGAAACTAACTAACCTCTGATATTCAAGGTTTTGCTATTGAGCTTTCAGTGAAATGTGTGAATTTTCAATTCCTTCCATCACAAGATAAAACTACAGAGTAATACAGCAGAGTAGAAATACGAATAATACAGTTCTAACTCTAAGCTACACGTTCCTTGTCAATTTGCATTGTCAATCAGTCCCCTAACAGAGCAACCTGAAGGTCGTGCCAGGTGCTGTTACACTGAAATTCCATGTAAGTATCATGATTTTTAATTAGGCCATGTGTAAGTAAAAAAGAAAATAGGAAACTTTCAAAAAAGAAATTACCCAAGACATATTGAGATAGAATGCCAACTGCATTCAAAGTTGTATATTTGATTCCTGGCAAAGTTAGCTTTGCCTTCCATCATTATGATATCGATAAAATGAATGCACATACGATGTATGTTTAAGGGAAACGCTATGTTCAAAAATGTATATTAATTAATCATGGCAAAGAAAATAAATCTATATTTTACTAATATTTGAACAAATATTTACTAGGCCCGAATACATACCGTATAAAATCAGCATCCCTTGAAATGGGATGCCCGTGGGTGGGGTAAAAAAAGGGGTGCCTCCTTTCATTAGAACTTTTGTTCCCTGCAGCTAATGTCCGTTCTGTGAGTAAAAGGCATTACTGGAAGCAGGCAACTAATGGTGGCACAGCCTTTGCTCCTTATCACATTTTCAGTCCTCGCTTGGCCCAGCTTCCGGGACATCCCTCTCCTATTACTTTTATAGGATTGGGCCGCAGGGAGGTGGGATGGATGTACATTTATACATTTTGCTTTTCATTTTCTTTCAAGGGTGGACAAGCCAGCATGGATTACACAATCCAAAAACACTGATTGTCGTTGAAGTAACCCTTTAATAATCTGATCTATTCATAACTATCTGACTGCATGCATACAATATTACACTATTTGAAGCCAGCCCAGATTTAGCTTAAAACAGAGTGAAAAATGTGAAATTCTCTTTGAATTCATTACAATTCACACTTTAGTGAATACCGAACAGTGTTTTATGTAGTAGGAGAGCATGCAAATATGTACTCATGGAGTGTAAGTGGCAGGTGGGCTTACATCTAATGGTCATTGGAGTGGAACTAAAAACCTCCATTTATATAAATATGCACAAGGATTTGGGATAGTGCTCAAGTAACTTTTTTCTTTGGTTTTTATTGTATGTACTGTGGTGGATGTATACTATGGTCATTGCTGCCGCCAAGGAGTAGTGGCAGTTTGAGTGCAGGACTTATTTTTGTGTATTTGTATTTACCTTTTGTTTCACAAAGCTATGTTACAATGCTGCCGCCCATCCCATGAGTTCCCTATTAAGGGTTAATAAGTATGTAGGGGTTTAGAAAAAATACCCCTCTTTGTCTCAGAGATTTTCTTTTGCTAAAGCAAGGAAGGTGAATTGTTAGTGAAGGAACCACACAGAGGTTTGCCTTGGCGTGCAACTAAACCTCCATTTATATAAATATGTACAGAGATTTGGAATAGTGTGCAAGTAACTTTTTTTTTCTTTGGTTTTCATGGAGTGTCTTGTACAAATTCGAAATATCAAAAGAGAAATAAAATGGTGGCAGCATACAGCACAGCAGGGAGCACTTTGTGTTCCTTAAAGCGTAATAGTCACTTCCAAGGATTTTGATAATAATGTTCACTTATCCCTAGTAATGTACAAATATATTTTCTTGAAGTTTGTTAAATAAAAGTAATTGTAGATATCTAAACCTCCATCATGGAACTGCTTAGCTCCATCTTGGGTCATTGACAATTGTTATAAATACTGCACTTATCTGCCATTGAAAATTGTTAGTTGGGGTGCGTGTCCTAACAGCACATGAGAGCAGACACATGAGCCAAGAACTCTCCCGACTGACGGCAATTACAGCCTGTTGCACAGCGATTTTTTTGGCACTAAATGTTAAAAAATGTGAACAGAAAATGCTACAATTACAGCCAGTGGCACCGAGGTCCAACATCCAAGATGGCGCTGAGCGGCCTAACTCACTAGCCTCATGCTCGGACATGAGTGATATTACTCCTACTGCCACACAACTGGCTAGCCCTGCCACAGACTTATCTGTACAAAGAATGCTCTGGGAACTGAAATATTCCCTCCAAACTGATCTCCACAAAGTGTCCTATGACATCAGATCTGACATCCTGCTATTGGTGAATGCACAGCACGGCTGGAAGACAGGACTGAGGAAATAGTAGAGTCTCATAACTCAGTAGAAGCAAAGGTACAGAAGATAGAGGAAACACTGCAGACCATGAAGATAGGGACAAGTGCTACATCAGGATCCGGGGGATCCCAGAGACAATCAAGCCGCAAGATCTGGAATGGAATGTTACGGAACTGTTCATAATTGAACAGTGAGACTGCTGGGTTTATACACCAAAACTGCTTCACTAAGCTAAAGTTGCTTTGGTGACTATAGTGTCCCTTTAATCATGCACTGGGCGGTGCCAGGTTGTCAGGTGATCTGGAAGACTGAAGGCATGTCATGTGGCACTACTGTGTGACTTAGTAGGTCTATATCTGATACACTCACACTGTACATGTTGAATGGGACACTGATTTTATTACATTGTACATACAGATTGCATAAGAGGTGATTAGGATGTTGAACATGCACTACACATGAGGACCCACAGAGATTTATATGTAAGACCTTGTTAGAATCAGGCTACACTTCATGCGTAACAGAGCATGCTAATTTCAGAAGGATGTCATTTCATTTGTTCTTAACTCATCCCTGCTCAGAGAGCCTTAATCTTGCAAATATTCAGGGTTTTGAACATTCGCCAGTAATGTTATTTAAAGTACTGATCAAAATTCCTTTTGAGTCAGTCTTCACTAAGTCTGAAAGGGCTGGTTAAGCTTGAATGAGTATAAAACTGTAGGAGAAAAAAAAATCATTGCAGCGAGAATGTTTTTAACTCACTTCCAATAGTCATGACTCATTAGTCGTGCCAAATATGTTTTCTTTTATGCACAATGAAGCACGCTGGAAACATATCTGTCAAGGGAAGTTTGTTTTTCATTAAAATATTCATTAAATATACAAATAAATATTAGCTATGGGCTGACAGAATAAAACAAAGAAATTTGAAAAGCAATGGTGAGCTCATGGAATCTATTCATCTACAAAATACAGGTTCCCACATGCCAAATATATAATTTCATCACATAGCAAGAGGATCATTCATTAACCCACAAACTACTAATAGTTATTAAAGGCAAAGAAAAAAAAAGTTAATGCAAAGAAAAGGTTTTTTTACAGTAAGAGCAATAAAGATATGGAATTCTCTGCCTGAAGAGGTGGTTTTATCAGAGTCCATACAGATGTTTAAACTGCAATTGGATCAATACTTGCAAAAACATAACATACAGGGATATCATTTCTAATTAGTGGGGTAATAGCTATTTTGGGGTCAAGAAGGAATTTTTTCCTAGTTTGTTGCAAAATTGGAAGCGCTTCACACTAGGTTTTTTGCCTTCTTTTGGATCAACAGCAAAAACATATGCGAGGAAGGCTGAACTATGTAACTATGTTCACTAAAGTGACAATTCAAAGTGGATTCACAGTAGCTGGAGTGAAAGCAGATCTGATTTAGCGTGTATTTGTCCAGTTTGGTTATTTTTAACAATAATTTGAAATTCACTTTGAATCCTCACTTTAGTAGATGACCCTGTACAACTTTCTTTTCATTAATCGGAATTATCCCTTTCAAGGAAATTACACCATTGAATAAAACATAAAAAAATACCTAAAGCTTACTGTAATTTTTTGTTTTCAAGAGATAATTTGTTTGTGATTTGATTTGTATTAAAAATTCAGACAATTACACCTTAATCCAGTTCAGACAAGGCAAAACCAAGGCATACACTGCAAATGAAGAGGTGAAATAGAAACATTGCTTCAGTTTCACTCATCTCTGTATTCTTTATGTGCTGTCTGCCAGGTGCAAAGGTCAAAGTCCATATTAATGATTGACAGGGAGCTAGAATGGAGACACCCAGTTGCACATCAAGAGGAGTGTTTTTCTTTAATTTTATGTTTCACACCTCACACAAACATAATTGTTAAATGGTGGAATAATAAAATATAGTTCTAAAAAAAAAAAGTAAACAAGAATGCAGGTAAGAGACAGTTCCCCTTTAAAAAATAAAAAAAACAGCAAAACATTTATCCGGAACGTAGGATGCACAGCTAGCACATACATTTGATAATTCCAGGGTGCTCTTCAAGCATGCGTTAAAAATAGATACAAATTTACACAAATCTATTTTTTAAAATTTATTTAGCCTCAACAGAAATATTGTAAGGTAAAAGGTTTTTAGGGATTTCTGGTATACCTTATCTTGTAATATTTCAGAAAAGGTTCCGAAATATAACAGAGTAGCAGAAATAACTTGTTTTCCCTAGAGAGCTGTGGCAAAAGTAGAAAAATAAGAATCATCAAATTACCTGCTTATGAGTACTGTAAGAATCTAATGGAATTTTTGTCAAATGACAACAAAACATTTAAAATTATGTCTCACTGTGGGCATTATGCCTCTTCCATTTACAATGTCTGTGTTGAAAGCCCCTCTTGAATGAAAATGAGCCCTTATTTTGAGCCATGATATACCCAATCATCACTTTATATCAATCCCACACTTCCCCATATTCTAGCTAACTCTATCTCTTTTATTCAATAAAAGTGTATTGGTATTTATGAGAAATAAACATCTAGACAAGGCAAGGTGTTGCAGATAAAAGTACAAATGTAGCATATGTCAATGTTCAGAGGTCAGCAGTCAGTTACAGTATTTGTGCGTAGACTATACATATTATGTAATATAAATTACTGGGTCACTACATCAACCACTATGCTTGAATCCAGAACTAAACATCTCAGGACATAAAGGGAAGTGAGAGTAAAAGTATATAAGAAGATAGGGAAGAGAGGGTTGGAACAGTTTAAGGAGGGTCAGCTCCAACGCTTTCACTCCACCGAGCTTCATCCTCTGTGCACCCAAGTAAGCATATCTATTTCCTGACCATATCCATGGCAGCACAACAATGGGTACCTTCGGGGGGCAGGCCAAGCTGAGCTCCCACTGTACTTACCGATTATCCACAAAAACTCGAGAAAACCGAGAAAACCAATAAACCGGGATACGCTACCTGAATAGGGGAGGACCTGGTGATACGACTGACACTTTACCCGAGTGTTCTGGAGATCGGGAGCCCAAGATGACTAGCCGTGGCCTGCAAGCGACGGAGATGGGGAGAGACGGCCACTCTCCCAGTCAACAAACCATAGTCACAGACCCACGGACACCCTGCTCCCCCCCCGGACCAGTGGGGGTTATCCCAGTCCAACCCCGAGAAGACACACACGGGCAGAGACCACCAGGAGAGAGGCGTGCAAGCAGAGAGACAAGGAGCGGCCCCTGCAAAATGGCCGCGGCCACGTGCGCTCGAAATGCAGAACTACCTGACCTCATGGTCAAGCTAGATGATATCCTAGCTACGTTCTGGAAGAAAATGGCAGCTAAGGAGCAACAAGCAGAGGTACACAGACTGGCTAAACACTTACCCAAGGTACTGCTGACACACTCCCTATGCAGACGCAAACTCCCTCCTGCAGACAGAGCCAGAAAATGGCGCCAAAAAAAGACAAGGCTCCCGGCGGGCTCACACACCCAAGCGACTAATCCTGCCAAAGACGGTTCACCGCCAAGACGAACACCCTGAACAACCCAGCCCATGAACCTGGCAAGCAGAGGGGATCCTCCAGGATCAACATCCAGCCCAGCGATGGGACCTGGCACTGCCAAAGGGATCCAGGCGGCACTCTCCGAGTTTCCTCCACCTACTCCACACGGACGCAAACCCTCCCTCGGACATGCTGCTGGGCACGATCCTAGCACAACTGCGGGACTCTGTAACACCCCAACAGGGTGTCTGCTGATCCCGCCAAAAAGCAGACGAACTAACTACTGCGTGAGTTAATTTGCACATGCGCATTAGCTCTCATGACGTCAGCTACCTATTTAAAGCTCCATGATTCAATTTCCTCAGAATTCGTTCCTTGGAAGGTGCATATATTAATCATCTTTGTTACTCACCTCTTAGCCCTACAGTTTCTTTGGATCCTTCTTTAAGGTAAAAAAAATAAATGTTTTTGGTTCTTTATAGCATACCTTTTCGCTATTTATTTCTCTTCCAGAGTTTCAATTCAAAATTCTTTAAAAAAATTTAGATGGAAGCACGTTCAAGCTCAGGGAATTCGGACTCCCCTTCTCAACACAATAGGTCACAATCTAAGCAGTATAGGTAATCCATCTTCATCAATTCTTCTGTTATATAATGTTTAATTAAAAGAGTGCAGAGTACGGATATGTATATTTATACAGTGCTAAAGGTACCAGAACTTCAGGATCGTCGAAAGTGAAGTCATCCAAAAGGACGCAATGTGTATCCTGTGACAACAGAGCCCTGGAGGGAAAACATCTCTGTTCAAGCTGCCTCTCAGTAGCTGCAGGCCCATCTCAGCCCACTCCTGACATTATGCAATACATTAAACAAGCTGTCGCTCATGGCATCAAGGAGGCTGGGAAAGCTCACAAACAGCCCAGATGTTTGGAACCTTCCAATTATTCTCCAAGGGACTCTGGAGAGGAGTTTATGGATACAGCTTCCCTGAGAGACCTGGCTTCTTCCTCGGAGGAGGATACACTACCAGATCCAGACTTCCTGGAGCCATTGGAAGTGGATCATTTGATATCCAGGGTACGGAAGACCCTCACCTTTAAATAATCTTCTAAGGAGGAACCTTCCACCGCCAATCGCTATTTCTCTGAGCTCAGGAGAAAAAGGGCTACTTTCCCATTTCATGAGACAATAAGTGACCTTATTAAAGAGGAATGGTCCAGATCGGACAGGAGAACCTCTGGAAAAAGTAACTTTACTAGACTCTATCCATTTGAAACCAGGGACACTGAAGCATGGGACTTGCCCCCAAGGTTGATGCAGCAGTAGTTAGACTGGCTAAACGTACCACCTTGCCAGCAGATGACGCGGGATCCTTCAAGGATCCGATGGACAAAAAGATGGATAACAACCTTTCCAAATCATACATAGCTTCTGGTACTGGCCTTCATCGTGCAGTAGGTCTCACGTCGGTGACAAGAGCATTGAAAGTATGGATGCAAGAATTGGAGGAGGATATTAAGAAGGGCAGAAGCTGGCCCTCCATATTGGATAGCTTGAGAGATATGAAACTGGCTATTGATTTCTCATCTGAGGCTGCAGTGGATCTAGAAAGGAACCTCGCCAGGCGAGCACTATGGCTCAGATCATGGTCTGCTGATTCTTCCTCCAAAAGCAGTCTATGTTCTCTGCCATTCCATTGTGATATGTTATTCGGCAGAAACTTAGATGAATGTATCAAAAGAGCAGCCGGAGGTAATAAAGCCTTTCTACCTCAAGAATGCAGAACCAACAGGTATTTTATTTACTACTGATGCTGTTCTTCCTGTATTAACCCCATGTCCCTGGGCACTATTGGATTACCATAGGAGAAAGTCTATGTGAACTAGCGCTCCGCTACATCTACCCTTCGTACTCAGCACAGCCCCGAGGACTTTCATGAAAGTACTAGTGGTTCTCTTTGCAGAACTAAGAAAACAGGGCATTTTCATATTCCATTACCTGGATGACATCCTGATTGTGAGAGAAAACAAAGATATATTATCCTCTCATGCCATCATCAGCCTTCGTTCTTTACAACATCACGGCTCTAAGATCAACGTCAAGACGAGCCATCTCTGTCCAAGTCAGTCTATGACATATCTGGGAGCTCGCTTTGACACGTTGATAGGTACTGTTCAGTTCTCCCCGAAGAGAATTTTGAAACTCCCAGTTACTCTTTTCACCATATCATACATTTTGTGCCAGAAATCCTTGAGTTCTGAGCAGACCCACCAAATATGGAGCAGGCAGCCTTCCTCCTCCCCACATCACCATCAAACATAAGACTGTGTCAGAAACCATCTCTGTAATACATCTGGGGTGTAATACCAGTGAGTAGAGAGTTTATATAAAAGCTCCTGCATCTTTGGAACTTTTAAGGGTCTTCTCTACGATTTTATACCATCAGAATCCATGAATATCATCCCTAGGGCCTCCTCCAACTTTATCATAAAAGGGGGTGGCATAAAGGGTATCTATTTTGAATCAATATTCCACACAGTAGGGATTTCATCCTACTGGGAGAAAACTTATCACAGCATATTTTTTTAAAGTCAGCTAGATTTCTCCTTAGGCACAGTTTTTGTAGGATCCGTGAGATAAATGGAAGTGTTTTAGAGTCTGGCAGTAATGTGTGTGTCCCTGCAGGGAGCAATTCTCTTCCTGTGCACATTTTTTGGGGAGACTAAGTGTCCAACCCTGGGATGTATCATCTCTATGAAAAATAGTTTCTTACTGGAAATATTGTGTTGTCCCACTGGTGAAGGGGCATGGGGTCTGGGTGGGTTGTCAAAAATAAACTTTATCCCATGTGACGCCAGAACACCATTGGTGCCTTCTCCACTGGGTGAGTCTTTGCTCTCTTCATGCCCTACACTGGATCCACCATGGCATGACCTCCAGATCGAGCCCAATACGGGCTCTCTCAAGATCCAAATCTTGGATCCATCTGTCACCATCCAGAAAATTACACTAGAGATGTGTTTTGCATAGTAGTACTTTTCCAGATCTGGGAGGTCTAGTCCCTTTTTATCTTAGGCAGCATTAGCAAGAATATGCCAGACGTGGGGACTTATTCTACCATATGAACTTAGTTTAGGATATAGAACCAGAGCACAGCAAAAAATCTCCAAGGTAGTGTTCATAGAAAGTACAGGTCCATGGGAAGGAGCATCATTTTCACCATGTTTATTCTGCCTGTCCAAGATAAGTGGGGTTTGTTCCACTGTTGAACTGTTGAAGATATCGTGACAATTTAGATAAAAGAGGGAGAAAATGGACTCCATAAATTTGGGTAATGCTGGCATCCAACATTTCATACTTGAGGCACATCATCTAAAGGGAGAACCTGTTGCGTATCGGCCTTGCTGTTGTCTCAGATTAGGAGATATTGAGTACCTACGATTTTGCGTTATGTATCTGTAAATTGGATAGTTGTCCATATTCGCTAAATTCAGATGAACTCTCTGGAAGTGTAGCCTCCTCCTTGGAGACCACTAAGAACAGATCATCAGCATAGGATTTGACCTTGGGGTGTTCTGCTTGAGCCTGAAAGCACTGAATATCATGGTTGGTAGGTGCAAGCGATTTAGTGGCTACTGGTGGTGTAGGGGTGTCTCAGTACACCCCTGCAGTTTATCATTGGAAATGAGGTGGTATGGACGGCCATGTTATGTGTTATGTATATTGTTATATACGGTTTATTGTTGGGTCATTGCCAGGGAAGATTATGTATGGGGGAAAGTATGGTTTTAAAAAGCCGTGATGGTTGTTGGCAATAACCCTAATCGATATAATTTATGATATATTTAATAAACCTGTGGACAAATAATTCCAATGGTGTCTCTGGTTTATTGGGGTCTGGTAATAGATATGTCGTGATATGACGGTGTGCATGTCATGAGGGTATAAATAGATGTGTTTTCATAACGGAGAGTTCTTGTCCCCACACTTTATGTAATCTAGTGTTTGTGAAATGAGCTATAGTCACTGAAGAGTGAGTTTCTCTTGTAGGAAGGATCTTTAGACTTAAGGTACTAAGGTACTGAATGGTGCTCCTCAATGCTTTCCTGTGGGGATTTCACTTACCTTGGAAGTCCTCATTGGAGTCTGTTAACATCCATGTAGTGCCTCTAGTGGCTGTCTGACTGACAGCCACTAGAGCAGGGATTGGCAACCTTCGGCACTGCAGATGTTTTGGACTATACCTCCCGTGATGCTTTGCCAACATTATGGCTGTAAGAGCATTGTGGGAGATGTAGTCCACAACATCTGGAGTGCCAAAGGTTGCCTATCCCTGCACTAGAGGCTTAATCCTGCAAGGAAAGTATTGCAGTTTCTCAGAAACTGCAAAGATTAACATTGCAGTTTTAAGTGGGACAGTGACACTGCACTGAGTTGAGGTGGTCTAGGTGCCTAGAGTGTTCCTTTAACAATGAATGAAAGGCCAGTGCCAGGGTACTCAAGACACTACAACCACTTCAATGAGAAACAGCTACAGTATCTGCCTGCTGGAAGACCATCATCAGTATTGATGATCTTATGGCCAATCCAATGCTTCTCTTAGAAGGAATATAAAGGAGTACTGAATCCAATATTGCTCTATGAGAAACACAGGCTTCTGTTTTGTGTGGGGTCACAATGCAATCAGGATGAGCACCCTCATAGCTCTCTGACAGCTGAGAAGGTGCAAGCTTGTCAATTTAGTTATTTCTCCTGACATATTTACATATCAACCAAGTGTCCCTATTTAGGAAGAACAGTTCCTATTCTGGGTGCAATTCTTTTATTTATGTTTAATCCTAATGCCCCATTGTGACGAAATGCCATCACTGAGTGCCATGCCTACACATGGGCCCTGTAAAAAGCATGTGAAAAGACTTGGTTTGTGTGATTTTCCTGGTTTATATTTGGGGTTCCTATATATGTGGGGTGTATATTTAATAGTTTATGTTTTGTGATCTGTATATATGTGGGGGATAATTGGGTTAAGCAAATGTCTCTTTTTGACATGGTATTGAATCAAGGGTCTTCTGTTTCTGGAAGGCTTGATCGTTACGATATCAAAGGACTTCCTATCTTAGAGACAAGCAAGACATATGGCAGATGTGAGCTCAGACTTCCAGGACACTACTGTGTGACTTCCCACACCCTACAGAATAGCTCTGCTGGAGTCCAAGCTTCATAGAGGAACTGGGGTTGTTAGCAAGGACATTCCATGCAATCAATTAACCCCAATTTGAAATATTAAAATGTGTGTGTATGTGGGGGGAGGGGGCAGGGGTAGGTGTTTGGAAATTGTAGATTTGCTGTACCTGAGAGAGGAGTATATTCTCTTTCAGACACAGAGGATCATGTGAGGGATGACCCTGTAATGTTGTGCATAGGGCTATACATAAAAGCTGTGTGCACCAATAAAGATGGTCAGAGTTGCACCCTTCATCTAGTCTTGACTGATGTTTGGGAAAGGGATTGCTGAATTTACTTGTATGCTGTTCTTTGATTCCTGGGAACATAGGAATCAGCACCCGAACTGCGAACTATAATCACTAAATACCTAGCAGTTCGGGAGGAACCAAACGAACAGGGAATGGAATACCAGTGTTCGTCACACCCATCTACTCTAGGAGCTCCAAATTATTGGAGTGTAATAGCAATAATACTCACAGCAATATGATTTTAAACTCTAAAATGTATTTTAGTTACATAGCTTGTCATTAGTAAGTCACCTCAAATATCTCAGGAAATCCCTTCCAATGGTCACCTACACCCCTAAAATTAAATTGCCCCTCCTTCTTAGTGATTTGGTGCTTCATGCTTTAGGGGTTTGTTGTGTTCCTTAAAATATATTGGCTCTGAATGTCTCAAATGTATTTTTTATATACAGGTACATTTCCATTCAGTGAAAATATATGGGGTAAAAAGATAAAAGACACTTTATACTTATACTTAAAACGTTTAATAATCAGATAACAAAAAACAGGTAATGTGTGAACTATGTGTGGCTTAGGATGGTAGTCAAAACAACATTCGTGAATGCAATACTCTCTATCGATGTAAAAAGTCTCATTGCTTATAACAGTTATTCATAAAATATCAAGGAATACAGCTGGGGTTGTGACTATGCATTTAAATTAATCTATCTCCAAAGGTTTATAAAATCCTTTTTATTTTGTAACACAGTTCTTTGTGATATGTTCTGTATATACAGGTTCCAGTTTGCATCACATTATGTGTTTATAGTGGTTATGTTCCTGAAATACATTTATTAGTGTAAAGAATCTTCTGCGCTACCCTTGCTTCATAGTTATCTTTTCTCATTTTCAATAATTTGCAATTGTTTAACTTCTTAAGTTAGTTAATGAACAGGGTCAGTAATTAGTGTGATGAAAAAATAAATAAATATTAATTAATAAATGACAGAAGGTAGAGGAGAATGTGAGTATATATATATATATATATATATATATATATATACATACATATATATAGATATATATATATATATATATATATAGATGAATGTGAGTGTCTGAATATGAATGTGAGTATATGTGTGTGTGTGTGTAATTTCCATAACAAAAGGGTGTTGTGGCAAAGATGCCTCTGTCGCGAGCTCCTGAAGGAGCCTGCTGGCTAGCATCCTGCCCAGGGCCAGCCTTAGGCCTTTAGGCGCCCTGTGCGGAACATCTTTGCAGCACGAACGCCGCTTAACTTTGACTTATGCCTGCTTCTTTTTTACACATGTTAGGAGAACGCCATTTGGTAGGATTGTTCACATGAACCAGGTGAACATTAGCTACCTAGGAGCCAGAGGGTGAGTTCGGTATTTCATTCGGTTTTGGACTCCCTTTCTTATGGAACTATTTTGGGCAGAAGCCACATGTGCGGTCAGTCAAAAGTTTACTTCCATGGAAAATCCAAACCACTAAACCGATCAGAGTGCTTTTTGGATATGAAAGGCACTCAGATCAGGGTTATCCAGGGGTTTGTGACTCTTGAGGAGTTTTCATGGATTTTGGGTTACTTTAGGGGTGTTTGTATTTTCCTGCAGGGGAGCTTGGATCATTGGAAGCTGGGTCCAGGACCATGGGCCAGGGTTGGAAGAAACGGCGAGACCTTGCCAAGCTGCGGTGGCTAGGGGCTAAAGTGCTTATAGCGTCCCAGCGATAGCTAAGAAGCGATCTTGGTGGAGGTACCCAGTCGGCCACAGTTGTTAAGCAAAAAACAACTACAGTTTGGTGGTGGGCAATATACATTTCAACCTGAGTGCCAAGTAACCTAGATATGCCTCTGCTCTTGAAAATCTCACTAGGTGTTTTATTGATGCCCACCATTTTCCAATAAGCTCTGGAAGCATAGTGGGAGAAACAATACAGGTCAGGCAATTTATTTGGTATTGGTACAGTCATGGTCGGTGCAAGGATTTCTGGCTACATAGGCAAAAATGAATTTTGCTGCCCCCCTCTTCTTTAAAAAAAAAAAAAAAATGCATCTTCACCTGCATGTCTTGTAAAAAGGCCCTTTATGTGTCTCTTTCTTACCCTAAGCCCCTTTGTGTGGCTCTTTCTTTCTCCTAGCTCCTTTCTGAAGCTCTCTCCCCGAGCCCATTTTGTGTATCCCTTTTCCTCCTATGCCATTTAGAGATAGATATATAGCAACACATAACCATACAGGCACACAGAATAATTCAGGCACACAGTCACAGAGATATGCAGGAACACAATCAAACAAACACAGTCATACAATCTACACATACAGATACAATGTCATAAAAATACAGACATGCACAGAGACATTCAGACACTGTCATATAGAGGCATACAGACACAGGAATACAAAGATATAGATACACAGTTGTATAGTCATACAGATACAGACATACAGAGCAGAGGCAGATTCAGAATCTCGGGAAGGGCAGTGGTAGTGTTTTGTAGCAGCTGTAATTGAAAAGTTAGGGGTTGTAGCTGGGGGGACAAAGGCTGTAGTGAAGGTTATGGGCTGGAATTGTGGGGCTAGGAAATGTAGTGGGTGATAGGGACTGATGTAGATTTATGGCTACAATTTGGGAAAGGGCCTGTGGTGTACGTAATATGGGCTGCAATTGGGGGAGAGGGGCTGTAGTAGGTGTATGGTGTGTAAAAGTGGGGTTAGGTCTGCATGTGGGGAGATAGCGACTGTCGTTGGAGGAATGTGTCATAGGGGAGGTAGAGGCTGTGGTGGAGGGGGCCAGGAGCTGTAGAGCTATAAAAGGGGCACAGAGGCTAAGAGAGGGGCAGCAACTGAGAAAGGGCTGTGGTGAGGGGCATGGGGGCTGAGAGGGGGGCAGGGGCTGAGGTGGGGCAGGGGCAGAAAGGGGGATTCAGAGGCCGAGAGGGGGGCAGTAGCTGTAGAGGAGAGGACAGCGGCTGAGAGGGGACAGGAGCTGTAGAGGGGACAGGCCATGGGTGCAGTGACCCTGTCCCGTTTTGCCCTGCAATTTAAATCATTGCCATTTTAGACTACCTCTAGACTACTAGACAACCATTAGAGGTGCTTCCTAGCATTTCAGGGAGTTTGACTCTGTGAAGCAATTGCATGAGGATGTCCAGCAACTTTAAAATCCCTATTGGAAAAACAATAGGTTAATGCTTTCTTATGGAGAAGGCCTAATGTGTGCACAGCGCTCGCTGCGCATGCACATTAGGTTCCTCCTTAGCGCTGATGTAGAAGGACGATGTCCAGCAATTGAAAAGCCCCATTGGAAAGCAATGAGTTAATTCTTTCCTATGGAGAAGACCTAATGTGTACACAGCGCTTGCTCCTCATCGCTGACATAGAAGGAAGAGTAATGCGCATGACTGCAAGAGTTTTGTAACACTCTCGAGGATGGAAGGAAGGTTGTTTAGGGGGAGGTATGGGGGCAGCGGGACACTTTAGTGTTAGGAAAATATGTTTGAAATGGAAACAAGGCCTTCACGGTTTAATATTAACAGGGTTACCTTAACCAGATGGTCTGGAGTGATGTGAAGAAGAGACCATTTAAACCTTGGTAGGTGTAGTGCACAGCAAATCCCTGGTAATAAGTCAAACCATTCTAAAACAGTTTGGCTACTTACAATATTGAGTGCCAGGGCATTTCTGTAGTAGTATGATGATGCAGTGTAGTGGTTATAGTGCTTAGAGTGTTCCTTTAATAGTCGGAATAGGTGTCCAAAATATGAGACAATACATGCAATTCACAATGCTGCTTCTCCGCATAACTCTTAGTGACACTTTACAGTTAATGTTTAATCCGAAGAATAGATAACAAAAGGCAGATATAGCATAAAAGTTAAGTACTTCCTTTTTCATGAAAAATTTGAATTAGGTTTAGTTGACTTTTATGTGGAGTACATAATGCATGAGTAGAGTGACCATGTATCTCCTGCTCAAAGACATCAATTTCCCCCAAAAAGCAAGGATTATTTCCACAGACTTCTTTACAGTACAAAAAACCTTGTGAAAGTAGTGCAAATGCAGCACGCAATCTCCTAAATCTCAGAGCTGTTGTAAAATTGAAGGACTGTGATAACTATACCATTGCAGGCAGTGTAACAGTCCAATTTATTGTTAATTTTATATATCTTACTATTACACCCAGCATCTCTTTAGTGCCATGATTTACACTTTATAGCAAAACATACTCATTCTCACTGCTATTCCATGTTACACTATAAAACCTTGTTCTTAACTGCTTGGTTTCCAATCCATTCATATACCATCATAGGCAGTGTGACACTGATGTGCACATTTTTGGATTAAGCAATATCCACACATGTTTACAGTAATGCACAAGGAAATAAACAAAAATAGCATGTACTTAACATGCAAAAATAACCTTCAAACCTAAATGAAACATTTTTTTTCTCTAGATGGTTTTTGACACCTGCATGAATGGCAAAAATGTTTCCTAAAGAAATCTTTCTCTGTTGGAGATGTGGCCAATAAGAAGCAAATGAAATGCATATTTGGTGGGATTGCCCCCTGAAACAAATGCGTTGGAGATTAACCCTCTCAAATATTAATAGGCTTTTAGGAATTAGACAAATATGGACACCTGAGATGGTGTTGCTACACCTTAAAGGACCACTCTAGGCACCCAGACCACTTCAGCTTAATGAAGTGGTCTGGGTGCCTGGTCCAGCTAGGGTTAACTCATTTTTTCATAAACATAGCAGTTTCAGAGAAACTGCTATGTTTATGAATGGGTTAAGCCTTCCCCCAAAGCCTCTAGTGGCTGTCTCATTGACAGCCACTAGAGGCGCTTGCGTGCTTCTCACTGTGATTTTCACAGTGAGAGCACGCAAGCGTCCATAGGAAAGCATGCTTTCCTATGTGACCGGCTGAATGTGCGCGCAGCTCTTGCCGCGCGTGCGCATTCAGCCCAGGAGGAGGAACGGAGGAGGATCGGAGGAGGGGAGCTCTCCGCCCAGCACTGGAAAAAGGTAAGTTTTACCCCTTTTCCCCTTTCCAGAGCCGGGCGGGGCACCCTCAGGGCACTATAGTGCCAGGAAAACGAGTATGTTTTACTGGCACTATAGTGGTCCTTTAATCTACCATTTTTGCCTCTAAACAAAAAATGTATACTTATTCATATACTTCTAGCATAAAAATGCTTATAGCCAGAAACTGGAAATCGACATGGGTAGAATCTTGGCAATCAATAAAAGAGGTTACTAAACATTAGTGTAAAATGGAACGAGACATTGTCTCCATGTTTTGTGTCAACTCTAAAAAATACAAGATATGGGACAAGTGGATTGAGATTTTGGAAGGCAACACCATGAGGGTTTTTTTTTTTTTCTCTATTTTTTTCTGTTCTCTTCCTTTCGGTGAGATACAGGAGATATGTAAGATTCTTTCCATCACTGTTATTTCATATGAAACTATGCTTGATAGAATGTATAACGCATTTAGGATCTATGCAGGCTATCTCCGAGTACAGCTGCCCTTGGTGGTTTATTGAACTAGTTTTGTCTTGTGATGTGCTGTATGTCACCATTAAGACTATGTACGATGATCATTTATGAAATGTGAATGTCTTTATTAATGGCTATTTTGTAATGTCCATATATAATTTATTATGAAATTTCAATACAAAAATATTTATATTTTTTTTATCTTTATTTTTGCATTTACATAAACTGTGAAGGCTTGTGCAAAAGCCTTATCTTGGTATATACAGCATTGTGAATATGTTACAGAAAGGAAAGTATATGTATTTAATACATTCAGTACATCATATAATGATGCTTGGCTTCTTCACAGTCTGTTAGAATTTTTATTTTAATAGTAATCGTGAAAAGCAAAAATTTAAAACTGGATCTGCGATACCGGTGGGGTTGTGTTTTCACTCTTTATTTGGGAGAAACCGGGTATTGGGGTGGGTGGGAGTGTGAGGCAGGGGCGTTTTAGCCGCCCCCAAATGCCCAGGGCAAATGCCTAGTTAGCCTCATGGCTAACTGACATGCTGGGCGCTGGGCAGCTGGCGAGGGAGCTCTTCCTCTGAGTGGTCCGCTCAGCTCCCTCGCGCGCCACAGAGTAAGGCTGGGAGCCGGAATATGAGGTCATATTCTGGCTCCCAGCCTCACTCTGCGGCGCGCGAGGGAGCTGAGCGGACCGCTCAGAGGAAGTGCTCCCTCGCCGGCAGCCCAGCAGCCACTGGAACCCCAGGGAAATAGAGAACCCCCCCCAGCATTCCCAAAGGTAAGGAGGCTGGGGGGGGGGGGGTTAAATAAAAAAAATAAAAAATGTGTTAATGTGAGTGTGTGTACATGTCTGTGAGTGTGTCTGTTAATGTGTGTGTGTTTGTTAGTGTGTTAGTGTGTCTGACTGTGTGAGTGTGTGTCTGACTGTGTGTGTCTGTTAGTGTGTGTGTCTGACTGTGTGTGTCTGTTAGTGTATGTGTGTGTCTGACTGTGTGTCAGTGAGTGTTTGTGTCTGCTAGTGAGTGTGTGTTTGCCTGTGAGTGTGTGTCTGTTAGTGTGTGTGTCTCTGTTAGTGTGAGTGTGTTTGCCTGTGAATGTGTGTGTCAGTGAGTGTGTGTCTGTTAGTGAGTGTGTGTTTCTGTTAGCGAGTGTGCGTATCTGTCTGAATGTGTGTGTGTGTATTTAGAAGGCGGGGCTGGGGGAAGGGTTGGGGGGGCTGGCGCGCGGGGGGCGGGGGCGTCTGAGTTTTGTCCTGCCTAGGGCAGCACAAAACCAGGATACACAACTGGTGTGAGGGCCTCCATGTTTTCTCCAGTGTGTCTAATAGGTTATTCTTCATATTGTTCTCATAGTTCCCATAACCTTGTTGGGTGTATGTGTGAAGGGTGCAGCATGTGTGTGAAGGGTGTTCTTATCTGCCGTCACATTCTATGTTTCTAATTGTCTTTGTCTGTTAACTCACTGAGGGTTAATTTATATAGTGTGTGTGTGAGTATATATATATATATACTATATATATATATATGTGTGGACACAGCACCCTCTGACATACACCAGCCTCACACAAACACAGCACACTCTCACACATATACAGCACAAACACACACGCACATGTGTGTGTGTGTGTGTGTTTGTGCTGTATATGTGTGAGAGTGTGCTGTGCTTGTGTGAGGCTGGTGTATGTCAGAGGGTGCTGTGTGTGTCTGAGGGTGCTGTGTCTGTGTCTGAGGGTGCTGTGTGTGTGAGGGTGCTGTCTGTGTGCCTAAGGGTGCTGTGTGTCTGTACTGCGAGTGAATGTCTATTTATCCCCTCCCTTCTTACCTTTAGCCTGGGGGGAGGGGGGGAGCCATATTGCAATGGAGGAGGGTTCCGTGCTGCAGGGCTAGAGATTACCTCGCGAGAGGAACCTGGCGGAGCTGCTGGCTGGAGCTCCCGGGTCCTCTCCTGCCTCCCTCCAGCCGCATATCAGTGCCTCTGGTCCGGTGAGGGAGATCTTTGATCTCCCCGAAGGCCCACAGCTCTGCATTGGCCGACAGGGGAGATCCTGTTTAGCCTTTCCCCTGCCGGTCTCCGCCCACAGCCATCTCAGCCCACTAGACATTTGCCCGGTATGCTCGATGGCCAGTATGGGCCTAGTTAATCTGAATCTGTGTTTGCTGTATACAACATTTTTGAAATACAACTTGGGAAAAGATACTTTGATTTCACTATATGGATTTGAGGTTTGCCAGCCCTAGGTACAGTGCACCCAGGTCTACAGGAAATGAGCGTGCAGATCCCTCCTCTGTTTGCTGTTTAAACAGATGTCTGATAAAACCACCTACCAGGCAGAGGATTCCATATCCCCTTATTAATTTTATTGTTTATATATGAATAAATATTTTGTGTATATGTACATTTTTATTTTATTCTACAGCTGCTGCTTTGGAGTGTAATTTTTCTAGTGGTCATATTTTATTTGGAGTGCTCACATACCTTTGTTCGTCATGTTTTACCAACAAATCTGCTGTTTTATGAAGACCTTGAGTACCTGGACTACTTTGATTTCACTATATGGATTTGAGGTTTGCCAGCCCTAGGTACAGTGCACCCAGGTCTACAGGAAATGAGCGTGCAGATCCCTCCTCTGTTTGCTGTTTAAACAGATGTCTGATAAAACCACCTACCAGGCAGAGGATTCCATATCCCCTTATTGTTTTTTCTGTAAACAACTTTTTCCTTTGCATTAGATTAAATCTCCTTTCTTCCAATCTAAATGAGATACTTCATGTCTGATATATAGTCATGTTTATGAGGGCAAACTGATGCAAAATGCTTTACCTTATTAATTGGAAACAGGGCCAGAATACTCCTGGGTATGATAACGACTACTGGGCTCTTCTGGCCCCATCACCGGTGTACTGTACTGTAGTGAATATGGTGGTTGGAATTTCCCTTTAAAAATAAAAAGAAAGAGAACATTTTGTATACTGGAATTTTTATACTCATTTAATTAACCACACATAAAATCTAGCAATCATTGTAAGTATATACATTATTTGGCCCCCAGCAACCCCCCCTTGTTTTATATATATATATATATATATACACACATACATATGCGCAAGATTCAATTTAAATTCTTATTTTGTTATCGGGCATGGTTGAATTTTTTTACTACATTTAATTATTCAAGGTGGTCATTGCTTTTGATGCAGGAACATTTGTGCACAAAGTACAGATTAATTGAAGTGTATGGTATTTACAAGTAAACTGCAGTCATTCATTTATTCTTGCCCTGGGGAGGAAATGTAGAAACATAGCCTGCCCTTTGCTTGATCATACAACAAGCACAGCAGCTCCCATTAGCTAATCCAATGATTGATCAGGTCCGAGCCGATCGATGAGCCTCACCTGATTATATTCATCACTGTGAGCAATTAAAAATATTGAGGATGAAGCGAAAGAAACCAATTACATGTAAATGGAGCTAATTAACCTCATGTATGATTGACAACAAACGACAACCATTTCCAAATCATTCTGAAATGGGAGCTTAGATTGCCCTGAATGTTAGCATTCCAAATAAATGGGGTTTATTAGCCACGATGATGTTATTCCAGTTACTTTATTGTATAATTTCAAAAAAAGTATTTGTTAGATGTAAGAGTTGAAAATAATCAGTTATAAAAGCAATGTATCAACCCTATAGGTTTATGTATTAAATTGTGAATGATCTATTAACAGTCAATTTTAAGGGGGAAAAATGGACACATTGGAAAACCAGTAAATTATGAATATATTTCCAATTGTTATTTTGACCTAAATTTTAAAATTTTATTGCAATCCCAGTTTCACAGTTTAGCAAGAGAAAATATATAATATTAATGATATCACGTAATAGTTTTCGAATAAATACATTTTTAATGGCATTGCCATTAAAGCCTTAAGTGTTCACATCTATCAGAGTATAAAAATTACAGACCCCTTCATAGATCTTTGAGTTACATGAGAGCATCGGTCAGATATTAAGATGAGGCACTTGTATACTTGTTTTCTAAAGAGTAGTTCTGGAGCAATGTTCTAAAAGTGGCGAAATCAGCAGGGACAATACAATGGTTCATATAGTGATTGTTCCCTTTTTGGAATGTTTTCCTTGGATTGTTAATGTGTTAATTAGCGAACTGATAATCTCCTCCCATTAACCAATTGTCTCCGCCCTGTCATAAAGTGCAGCTAATTACAGTGCAGTTATGATGAGCACTGAGTAACACAGACCCTGTATCTACAAAGTACCAATATTGTAGTTTTGTTTCTGGTGATTGGCAAAAATCAAATCAAGGACAATTTCACTCCTAATTACTAATCACAGCAATGTGCTTGCTGTCTATAATTGAATGGATAGCATAAATAAAGAGTAGAAAAGAATTATCTGCACTGTGAAGGCACAGATTTCTTCCTCCTGCCACTAGACCGCTAACTATTGCTCACCCAGTGGTGAGGTAGGTCATGGAGGTTTAGAGGATTTATTAAAATTACGATTGTATTAGACAAATGACTGGTTTACCTAACAGACTGGTTTACCTAACATTTTGCATGCCATTCCATATCTTAATCCCACAGATTTTTCCTTTCATAAAGGGGAAGTCTTGTCAGCTTGGATGAAAGAGGACATAACAAATAGGTTAATGAACAAGAGAAAAACTAGTAAGGTAACTTTTGAAGGAATTGCAACATATCTTAGAGCTAATTTCATGCTGTGATTCCAGTCATTGCTGAAATCAAAGCTTTATCATGTTAATCAACAATCAGAAAATTTTCTCCTTACACAGTAAGGCAAAAGAAAGGAAAATAAGATGAATGGCTGCAGATTTCCTTATCGTTAAGTTGATATCTTGTTGACACACTGCAGAGGCAATATCCCAATCACTTTAAAAACAAGGAATTAAATACAACAAATAAGAACAAGATCAAGCTGGTGAAAACTATAGGAGAACAAGGCTATGTTTAAATTAATCAAGAGAAAGCAGAATACTTGAAGAGAGATTTGTTTTCTAGAAAAATCAAACATTATTTTTAGAGAACAAATAACTCCTGTACTACAAGGGAAACTTTAAAATGTGAAAATCTAAGTAATAATTATATAATGCAACCTATGTGCTAACAGGAGGTGTCATGAACTAGAGGTCAGATACTTAGTGTCAGGAGGATAGGGAAACAGTAACTAGAATGAAGGAGATAGAAAGAGAGAGATATGTATACTGGACCTTAGAGTGGCCGGGCTTACAGTGTGCCCTAGACAGGCGAAAATTCTGAAACAGTGTAAAAATCCAAGTTGAAGGAAACACCTTGTGGAATGCATTCTCGGTCAATAATAAACCATGACAGGGCAATGATTCTAAGAAGAATGGAAGTATGTTTAGGTACAGCCAAAATGCTATTGGACATCATCACCCTGAACCAATAAATAAACCTTTAAGGACTCCTGTAGGTGGTGTGAGGTTGTCATGTTGATCCGGCAACCTCGCAAGATCAATGACGTGCAGACTTCTCTCAAAATAAGAAGCAAACAAAGGACAGTGCGATCCAGACTAATGATGCAAAGATGATGCTATACACAGGTTATACCAGAATGGAAGATATCAAAACACTGTTTCCTCATCACAATGTACAATGAATTATGTGCCCATGCTATGCCAGGACTGAACTGGATTGCAATATCAGTTGCTAAATCTTAAATATACATTTAAAAGAAAATGGAGTTTGAAAATGGAGCTTCATGTGAAAAAAAAGGTTATAGGTGATTTTTGATGTTTTATACAATGGTGTAATTTACAGATAAGTTTCTGTAGTGGTGCATAGCTGTGCTGTGAGCAGCGAGGGGTCCTCTGCTCAAGTCGCACATGGCTTGAGCACTCCTGCATGCACACAAACTACGCAATGCTCAATCACTGTGCATTCTGAGCCACTGTGTGCAATTAAGAGCACTGCTCGCGGCTCAAGCCTGCTCCTAAAGGGGAAATGGGAGCCCAAAGTAGTTTCTGGCTCCCATTGGTCCGCATCATTCTGGAGCCCCATGCACAAATGTTTTGGGGGCCCAGGCATGATGTGGACCAATCACAAGTTACTGTTAAGGTATTTATATCTGCCTAGTCCTGTACTCTGTGCCCTATTGTGGTTTCTGCCCCAGTACCCTTATTGCATTTCTTGAGCTTTTGTATCGTATTCTGGTATTGACTTTGGCTTTGTTTCTGAGTCTGAGTTTTTCTTCAACCCTTCTTGTGTTGTTTGCCTGTCTGACTGATTACTGTGTACCTGACCGCAGCTAGTTTTCGTTTTCACTGTCCCTCTGTTACCCTGACCTCAGCTCATTACTGACTACACTTTTTCTTGTCTAACATTAAGTCAGGCCATCCTAAGGCACAGTTATATGTTATTTCCCTGTATTTTTCCTTGTTGTCTTGAATCCTGGGTGTTGGGGTATTACACCATGCCACATTTCCCTGAAATAAGAGGATAATGCATATCTTAGATTTCAAATACCTGCCAGAAAAGCATTAGAGGAGAAAGCTAGGGCAAGAATGGGAAGGATAACAGGTAAGTGTAAAGGCAGTATTGGTGGAGAGACAAATATACAGTGAGGATTGCATATGGAAGAGAGAATGAGGGAGGCAGAAGCATGGGGAAAAGGATTTGAGGCATGATGGCCAGCTAGGACAAAAGAAGAGATAAGGGTTGGAAATGAATGAGAAAAAAGGAAGAAAGTGGGAGCAGGATAGAGAAATGAAAAAACAAACAAATCAAGAGAATGTACAAACACAAAGATAAAGCACCGCGCTTACAGCAGCAGTGGCTTAGTATCCAACAGCTTAAAATACATAGTAAAAACAAAGAAAACGTTACCTGCGCTCTGGCCTAAATCCCCATGTGCGTTTAAACAGAAATGGAGGCTCTTTGGTTTTATTCTAATGGCCATTTGAATATGTAAGCTCACCTGCCACGTCAAGGCAAGCCTCAATAGGTGAGTTCCTACACTAGCCATTAGATATGCCGATATCAGCCATGAGTCTCCAATGAGACAGGAAGGGGTATTTTATAAACCCTTTAACATTTAACCCTTTATAGGGCTTCTGCACATACAATAAACTTTGCTGATATCAGACAAAGTGAGACAAAAAGGGGTATTTTATAAACCCTTTAACATTTAACCCTTTATAGGGCTTCTGCACATACAATAAACTTTGCTGATATCAGACAAAGTGAGACAAAAAGGGGTATTTTATAAACCCTTTAACATTTAACCCTTTATAGGGCTTCTGCACATACAATAAACTTTGCTGATATCAGACAAAGTGAGACAGAAAGGGGTGTTTTATAAACCCTTTAACATTTAACCCTTTATAGGGCTTCTACACATTCAATAAACTTTGCTGGTATCAGACAAAGTATAGACGTCTCTAATGAGACATGAAAGGGTGTTTTATAAACCCCTACATACTTTACCCTAAATAGGGCTATAACGTACAAATCACCTTGCTGGTATCAGCTAAAAGGCAAATTTCTCTGATGAGACAGGAAGGGGTGCTGCCCCTACATACTTATAGAGTCTTAATAAGACAAACGTGGGAAGGCTGGCAGCAACGTAACATAGCTGAGTGATACAAAATTCATATACAAACACAAAGATAAAGCACCGCGCTTACAGCAGCAGTGGCTTAGTATCCAACAGCTTAAAATACATAGTAAAAACAAAGAAAACATTACCTGCACTCTGGCCTAAATCCCCATGTGCGTTTAAACAGAAATGGAGGCTCTTTGGTTTTATTCTAATGGCCATTTGAATATGTAAGCTCACCTGCCCTTCCTGTCTCATCAGAGAAATTTGCCTTTTAGCTGATACCAGCAAGGTGATTTGTACGTTATAGCCCTATTTAGGGTAAAGTATGTAGGGGTTTATAAAACACCCTTTCATGTCTCATTAGAGACGTCTATACTTTGTCTGATACCAGCAAAGTTTATTGAATGTGTAGAAGCCCTATAAAGGGTTAAATGTTAAAGGGTTTATAAAACACCCCTTTCTGTCTCACTTTGTCTGATATCAGCAAAGTTTATTGTATGTGCAGAAGCCCTATAAAGGGTTAAATGTTAAAGGGTTTATAAAATACCCCTTCCTGTCTCATTGGAGACTCATGGCTGATATCGGCATATCTAATGGCTAGTGTAGGAACTCACCTATTGAGGCTTGCCTTGACGTGGCAGGTGAGCTTACATATTCAAATGGCCATTAGAATAAAACCAAAGAGCCTCCATTTCTGTTTAAACGCACATGGAAATCAAGAGAATGGCCAGTGTTAAAAGTCAAGAAGGAAGGTAATGAGACACAATCAGTAATGAAGACAGATTAACATGAATGATTGGCAAGATGGTAACCGTTAGTATAAATATTTAAATAATAGGTTTACATCAATGCAAAGAAGAAACCCATTGTGGTTTTTCTCCTGCATGTTATCACATGATCATGAGAAAATGGTTTTATAGCCTTGTATATTTTTTCTGCAAATTGGTATCGATAATATATCCCATCCAGCCCTCCCTCAATCAACATTTTCTTTGAGGAAGCATTAGGACTAGGGATGTGAGTAAAATTCCAATGATCAAAGGATCAGAGCAAATCTTTCAGCTTTGAGCTCCCCTCCAAATTCATGAATTTTCAAGCTAAGGAGGTAAGTTATCCCTGAAAAAAAAAGCTGTGACAAGCAGTGTTTCTTAACTTTGTTTAGTGAAATAGTATTATGATGATATTGTCAGGCGTATTCACTAAACTCTGAATTGACTCCTTCAATATCCAAGTTGAGAATAAATGTTTTTATTTTTATATATGTTTTGCAGTATAAAATCTAGTTCATAAAGACTCACCCACCCTCATTTATATTTTAGTTATGATTACCATCTAGTAGATGAATACACTTTTATCTGCCAAAAGCCACTGGTCATTGAGATAATTCCTGTAAACTTGCTGAAAATGTAAGCTCTCTCCCTTTTAAACAGTAGAGGATGTTTTATAGACATGTGCAATTCATTTCACTCCGAATGTAAATTTGGACAAATTTAAGCAATTCGGACATTCAGTGCTTCTGAATGTCCGAACTGCCGAATTTCCAAACTGCCGAATTTCGAAAGTGCCGAACCAAACCGAATTTCCGAAGTGCCGAAGTGCTTCGGATTTCTGAAAAGTGGCAAAACAACAGAGGGAGGGAAAATTGAATGATTTACCCCTAGGCCTGATCTACCCCTACCCTACCCCTATAGCTTGGAGGAAAAATGAGACCGGGGGGATATGATAGAAACATTTATATACATAAAGGTAATCAACACAGTAAAGGAGGAGACTATATTTAAAAGAAGAAAAACTATCACAACAAGAGGACATAGTCTTAAATTAGAGGGGAAAAGGTTTAAAAATAATATCCGGAAGTATTACATTCTTTACACTGGATGCATGGAATATGCTTCCAGCTGAAGTGATAGAGGCTAACACAATAAAGGAGTTTAAGCATGCGTGGGATAGGCATAAGACTATCCTAACTATAAGATAAGGCCAGGGACTAATGAAAGTATTAAAAAGAAATTGGGCAGACTAGATGGGCCGAATGGTTCTTATCTGCTGTCACATTCTATGTTTATAAGTTTCTACCGTAGGGTAGAGTTAGGGTAGGGGTAGAGGTAGGGTTAAGGCTAGGGGTAGGATTAGTGGTTTGGGTTAAGGAATTGCCAAAGTCCTGAATTTCGGAAGTGCTGAACCGAACCGAACCGCCAAAGTGCAGAATTGCCGAATTCCTGAATTGCCAAAGTCACGAATTTTGGAAGTGCGAACCGAAGTGCAGAAGTCATGAATTGCTGAAGTCACGAATTGCTGAAGTCACGAATTTTGGAAGTGCCGAACCAAACCTCATGTTTTGCCCATGCACATCCCTAACGTTTTAATGGGCCATGTTATTACTACAGTTAGGGAGGCGGGGTTTATCATTTACAATCAGCATATCATTTGCAGTCCAGAGATTGATAAATATTGATAAAGATTGCTAAGCAGTAGCAACTAAGTACCTTTATTTTAGAAATATATGAGTTAAATGTATTTACTTTATGTGGGCATTATGCTCAAATGAAGACATTCTTTTTATATTTCGTTGCCATTTTTAGTCAGCTTTACAGCTAATAATACCTTAAGGGTCTATGTAAATACATATAGGCATAGTATGTGACCATTTTTATTTAGCTATATTGTCATATCTACTGTATGTGAAAAAACTAAAATGCTTGCTTTTATACTAACATCCAGACCCTGTGTGAAATATTGTAAGACAAAGAACATTATATACTGTTTAAAGCCTTTCATTTCCCAAATATTTATTTCAAATTAATCTATAAGGATGGAAAAGGTTCACATAATTTACATGTTTTAATTTGTTGGCCAAGCAGTTGCTGTGTTATAAAAGGTTTATTTGCTAGCTAAAGCATCCCTTGCTTTAATTACATTTTCTGCTAATATTATGTTAATCAAAGCGCTTTTAATATTTAATATTTAATATTTATGGATACAATTTTAAAATATTTTTTTCAAAATAATATGAATAAAATAAAGAATATGCATCAATGCACTAAAACATATCAAAATATTAAAACCCATTTTTCAACATACATCATTTTAAAAGTGAATTCAAAATATTAAATTGAAAAGGTGACAGTGCAAAGTGCTATTTAGTGAATAAGTCAATCTGTTATAAAATTTTAGAAACCTACAATACATTTGATGTAAAATCTTATTAGAAACAAACAATACATTTGATTTAAAATCTTATTAGAAGCAAATATATATTTCATTTGTAAAGAGTGCTCAACTATATGTTGGTTTTGTAAATATAAAAAATATAAAATTTAGTGATGTCGCGAACCCGAAATTTTCGGTTAGCGAACGGCGAACGCGAACTTCCGCAAATGTTCGCGAACCGGCGAACCGCCCGAAACGCCATTGACTTCAATGGGGAGGCGAATTTTAAAACACACAGAGACTCTTTCTGGCCACAATCGTGATGGAAAAGTTGTTTCAAGGGGACTAACACCTGGACTGTGGCATGCCGGAGGGGGATCCATGGCAAAACTCCCATGGAAAATTACACAGTTGATACAGAGTCTGGTTTTAATCCATAAAGGGCAGAAATCACCTAACATTCCTAAATCACAATCAATATGGATTGACACCTGACATATGACATATTGACACCTTGACATATGGATTGACACCTGTCCTCAGAGCCCCTGATGCACACGGACACAGAGCAGAATAGAGACTGGTCCCCTACATAGGGTCACTTGGCAGATATGGATTGACACCTGTCCTAAGGATCCCTGATACACACTGACACAGAGCAGAATAGGGACTGTTCCCCTACATAGGGTCACTTGGCAGATATGGATTGACACCTGTCCTCAGAGACCATGATACACACTGACACAGAGCAGAATAGAGACTGTTACCCCTACATAGGGTCACTTGGCAGATATGGATTGACACCTGTCCTAAGGATCCCTGATACACACTGACACAGGGCAGAATAGGGACTGTTCCCCCTACATCGGGTCACTTGGCAGATATGGATTGACACCTGTCCTCAGAGACCATGATACACACTGACACAGAGCAGAATAGGGACTGGTCCCCCTACATCGGGTCACTTGGCAGATATGGATTGACACCTTGTTACAAACTGCTATTTGTAACGGGCCCTTTAAATGTCAAATTGCCCTGCTTCCCTGGGTTGTGGAGAAGCCTATTTGCCAGCCTCCTCCCGCATGACTATGGCCCCTGGGAGATTGTGAAAATGTATGCACTTTTATTTGGTGTGTATGGCCCTTTAAGACTGTCGGTGGGCATATTGGGGCTTATGGACTCTTTATGTGACTGGTGCTGGCCCTTTAAATGCTTTTTTTGGGACATCAGGAAGATTGGGACACTGCCCCTTTAAGGGCGTGTCCCCAGACTTGTTGGGGACACTGCCCCTTTAAGACGGTGTCCCCTGTGTCCCCAGACCTGGTGCAAACCCTTTGTGCCTGCCTGGCTAATTCCTACTTGGTTCGGTAAATGGGGCTTACTGAACCAAGTACCACACAGGCAGACCACCCAGAAGTGGAAGTGTGCAGGCAATTTACCTCCCAGAAGCTGCGGTTAACCGCAGCTTAATTGACAATGCTGGGAGGTCTTTGTTTGTTTGCTGAACACGTGGTGGCGGCCATCTTTGATCATTCGACGAGGTCAGCGGTATGTGTAGCCAAATTCATGGAAATAAAATCGGCTACACATTTCCGCGAACACCGCTGAGCTCTACCTTCTCCCCTACTGGTTTTACAGCTGCAGAGACTAAGTCCCATTCGGCGATGGGACTTAGTCGTTTTTTCAGCCTGAAATAGACCGACCGCACAGCCCAAATCTATGGAACTGTTTTTGGGCAGGAAAATGTGCTTGCGGTCGGTCAT
>OW240924.1:46210643-46248273 GCA_933207985.1 Pelobates cultripes | reverse complement strand
GCTATTCAATCTATAACAGTGAAAAAAGAGTTTTGTTCTTTTAAATCCAAGCTATTGTGACACCAGATCTAATTAGTGGCACTGGTCAGCGTATCCACTGTTAGCGTAACACACCCGCTTAAGGACACTGACTGCTATTCAATCTATAACAGTGAAAAAAGATTATTTTTTTTTTAAATCCAAGCTATTGTGACACCAGATCTAATTAGTGGCACTGGTCAGCGTATCCACTGTTAGCGTAACACACCCGCTTTAAGGACACTGACTGCCATTCAATCTATAACAGTGAAAAAAGTGTTTTGTTTTTTTAAAAAGCTTTGTGTCACCAGATCTAATTGGTGGCACTGGTCACCGTATCCACTGTTAGCGTAACACACCCGCTTTAAGGACACTGACTGCTATTCAATCTATAACAGTGAAAAAAGTGTTTTGTTTTTTTAAATCCAAGCTTTGTGTCACCAGATCTAATTGGTGGCACTGGTCCGTATCCACTGTTAGCGTAACACACCCGCTTTAAGGACACTGACTGCTATTCAATCTATAACAGTGAAAAAAGTGTTTTGTTTTTTTAAATCCAAGCTTTGTGTCACCAGATCTAATTGGTGGCACTGGTCACCGTATCCACTGTTAGCGTAACACACCCGCTTTAAGGACACTGACTGCTATTCAATCTATAACAGTGAAAAAAGTGTTTTTTGTTTTTAAATCCAAGCTATTGTGACACCAGATGTAAGTGGTGGCACTGACTGGGGAAATGGGCACAGTATGCACTGTGAGCCTGACACAGAAGCTGGCAGCAGTGGCAGACAACTGACTGCTATTCAATCTATAACAGTGAAAAAAGTTTTTTGTTTTTAAATCCAAGCTATTGTGACACCAGATGTAAGTGGTGGCACTGACTGGGGAAATGGGCACAGTATGCACTGTGAGCCTGACACAGAAGCTGGCAGCAGTGGCAGACAACTAAGTGCAATTACATTACATAGAAAAAATAAATTAAAAAAAAGCATACCCTAACCCTAACCTAGCTATGCTTTTCCCTATCTAATGAACAGCAGCTACACTTTCCCTCCTCTTACTAAGCATGCAGCTTGAGAATGAATCTAAAATGGATGCCTTCCAGGAGGTGGGAGGGTCTGCTAGGGAGGGTGTGCTGCTAATTGGCTGGAATGTGTCTGCTGACTGTGAGGTACAGGGTCAAAGTTTACTCAATGACGACGAATAGGGGGCGGGTCGAACCGCGCATATGTTCGCCCGCCGTGGCGAACGCGAACATGCTATGTTCGTCAGCGAACCGTTCGGTACATCACTAATTAAATTATTTGAAAAGCTTATCCAAAAAATATTAAACCTAAGTCCTAACTCTTTCACTACCTATTTTATATATCATCTAATGTTGGCAACTAAGAATTATAATTGTCAGAAATATATGATACTGTGTAGTAATTAGGAGAGGCAATATTGTAGCCATTTTTACACATCAACAAAGTACATTTTACATGTCAACAAAGCAAAAATATTTTGCCCTGCGCAAGTCTAAAGTTTGCCACTGAAATGGAGACGGACTACTTTTTGCCAAGATTCCTTTCTGAAGAGCACGGCATTTTGACAAAATGCTTAGAGTAGCCAGAAAAGGACAGTCAAAAAAATTAGTTACGTGTTAAGATCTGCAATATTTTTTATTCAATCTTCTTAAAGTTCATCAGTAACGTCAATACCTACCTGGCTGGATATATACTCATGAATGAAAATGTTCACATCACACACATTTACCTGGTGATGTGTAAAACAGGGAAAGATGTATAAAATATTAAAAACTACCGTTGTAATAAAAGTGTTACATTTTTGTAGATAACAAGTCATATTTGGAAGTTGCTCATTTTATATCCCAAGCTAGCTGCTTTATTTACAGTTTGTATTGTTTACTATCTTATTATATTATACCTCATTATGCTGAAATCGCATCGTGTCTTACTTTTTTTGCGGAAATGAAAACGGTTGTAAAGAATTTTAAAAAATAAAGAAATAAAAAAATATATATGTAGTTATGTTTCAAAGTTTGAAGCACATAATACACCTACATTCTCTGTATTTTTGCTTTATGTTACAGTAAACTCGTTCACTGGATAAAAATGAATCTGTGGGATTGCAGAAGTATAAACTATGCTCTGTTTCTACTAGTTTTCTATTGTACCGCACAGAGCAGTAGCACATGTATTTATTTTACCATTACTTGATGTCTGGAGAGCATTTCAAAGGTTTGGGCTCTTTGTACTTAGGCTCAAACAGTGGAAAGAAATCCAAGTATAATTGAAGTTTTTCTATCATGGAAAGGAAGGATTGTCAGCCCCTAAGGGTCTGATTGCAACTCTTCAATCAATTATAGAAGTTCAGTCTGGTACAGTGTGACAACCACTGCCAGAACCACCGATACGCTTCACCTAGTGAATGTTATGGGTTTAGAAGCAGAGCTCTATCACTAAAAGGTGTCCGTGGAAGTCACTGTATGTAACAATTTAGAGGAATTAGTTTATTTATAAAACATGTTTTAGAACCTGATTGCACCAAGCAGGTATATCAATCTGCAGAGGGACAAAAGTAGAAATAAAAAGAAAAAAGAAGGGAAGGCACCTAGATGCCAAGATCCCAACTTAGAGTGTGTCGAACTTTCTAGGGGGTAACCCTTGTATATATACAATTCAGGAAAAATAAGTGAAGTGATCCCGGGCTAAAAATAGCAACAGGAGCACTTGGAAGAAAGTTCTGCAGAGAATATGCTAATGCGGAATGATGTCTATAAAATAGCTTTAATGGGGGTATCTACTCAAAAGGTATGATCCCAAATAAAAGAAAATTTTTTTTTTTTTTTTGGGATCATACCTTTTGAGTAGATACCCCCATTAAAGCTATTTTATAGACATCATTCCGCATTAGCATATTCTCTGTTTAAACATCTCTACAGACTCTGGTAAAATTCCCTCTTCAGGCATTGAATTCCACACCTTATTTGTTGTTTACTGTAGAAAAACCATTCCTTTGCCTTAGATTAAATCTCCTTTCTTCCAGTCTAAATGGGTGACCTTGTGTCCTATGTATAGTTCTGTTTGAATAGATTTTCAGACAACGGTTTACAGTGGCCTTGAATATATTTATATAATGCTATCATATCGCCTCTGAGACACCATTTTTCTAAACTAAACAGACTTTCTTTGGATGAAAACTTGCAAAAAAAACATAATATTCAGGGATATCATGTTTAATAAGTGGGGTAACAGCTTTTTGATTCAAGGAGAGCTCTGACTGCCATTCTGGGATTTTTTTTCTAGTTTGTAACAGAATTGGAAGAAGCTTCAAACTGTTTTTTTGTTTTTTGTTTTTTTTGGATCAACAGCAAAAACAGATGTACGAAAGGCTAAACTTGATCTTCTATTGGTTGCACACATATAACGATAATGGAGCATTCTACAAGCCTGAAAGGATTTGTTATAAAATGCCAGTACAAAACAAATGAAATTGCAAAAATTATCTTTATTGGGTTAACTGCTTATATTTCTCCAGCTGAAATTTAGGTGGCGTTTATTATTGTGCATTAAAGCAAGTCATTATTAACCCCTTATGGTACTTTTGAGATGTGTGTTTTTTGTGACTTGAACCTTTTCAGCACTTTTGTCATGTCTTCATTCTACCACAATTTCACCATTTCCGTTTAAGTGCCCACATACTTATTATATAGAATTTTTAAGGAAAATTAAGGCTCTCTTTTGATACCCTATCTGTATACATAATTCACTATTAAGAAAAATAGGAAAACATTTTTCTCAGTTTTGCTTTTAATAATTTCTACACACGTGCAAATAAAAAAAAATAGGCTAACTCAAAATAGATTTGCTATTTTCAATTTCAATTCATTTTTAGAAATTATAAAACAAATATGGCATGCAGTAAATAATGGTTGTAAAGCTAAAAATCTGCACACATTGTCATACTGAGATCAAAACTTTAATAGTTGTATGATCCAAAATCCATAAGTATTTATTTGTAAAAAGGGTAAAGGGTATGAAGTAGGTTTTTAGAAAAGTATTCATTGAGAGCTTAGTAGGTAATTTTTGACAGTTGCAGGAGAGGAGTCATGGGGGGTGGGGGATGGGGGCTAAAAACAGTTTAATTGATATGTTTTCTTGAAGAAGTGAGTTTTCAATGATTTTTTGAATGAGTGGAGACTTGGAGGCGAGCGTTAGAGGTGGGCGTACGGACAGAGGATATACGTAGGTCTTTGGCAGAGCGTAGGGGCCTCGACAGGACATACTTGTGTATTAGGGAGGATAGGTAGGCTGGAACAGCATTATATAGGGACTTGCAAGCAAGCACCAGAATTTTAAATTGAGCCCAATATCTAACTGGAAGCCAATGCAGGGACTGACAGAGCAGGGAGGCGTGGGAGGTGCGAGCGGACAGGAAAATGAGCCTTGCCACCGCATTCATTATAGATTGCAGCAGTGCAATCTGGGAACACGTAAGACCACTGAGAAGGGTATTGCAGTAGTCAAGGCGAGAGAGAACAAGAGCATGGACCAGCACCTTAGCCACATCCGGGGTTAAATAGGGGCAAACGCGCGCTATGTTTTTGAGATGGAAACGACAGCATTTGGCGATTGATTGGACATGAGGGGTGAAGGAGAGGTTGGAGTCAATACTAATCTTATCCTGATGTCAGTATTGACATTAGTCAAGGGATTTCCCAGCTCACACTGTACAGAGCGCTCTATGAGCACTCTGTTCTGTGTGATGTCAGCGTGAGAGGCAGATCTCCCTCATGCTGAAGCTCCTGCAAACATGATTGGTGATAGGCAGCTGGCAAAGTCCAGCATTGATCATTGGGTAGAGGGATAAGCAGGGAGACCTCATCAAGGTCTTTCAGAACCTGGAGGTCGCACTTATCCTAGGTGCAGACTTACTGCTTCTGAGTGTCATTGCTCTGCTGCATGATTTTAAAGAATTTAAAGGGATATATGCAGCTCTCACTTTGAATGCTGCATATAACTCTTTAAATCCTTTTAAAACAATCATGTGCCACTTGTTCTATCTACATCTGACAGAGGAGACCCTCAGGTATTACTCCCTTCCCTGATTTTAACTATTGGCAGGCTGGGAGTCAGGCTCAGAATCACCACAGTTGAGCACTTAGCTGGGATGATTTAAAGGGCTATGCACTTTGAGACCCAGAGTGATCTCCCTGATTTGTGATTAAAAAGGATTTAAATGGCAATGTGCATTACTAATTTTGGGAACTGCAAATAGTTTATCTTTATGTAAGTCTCAGGTATAGAAAGATATACCTCCCTGATTTTAAATGATGTCAGGCTGGGAGTCAGGCCCTGAAAAACCACGGCTAAGCACAATTGTTCAACCATGGTGATTTAAAAAAAAAAATTAAAGGGCTATGTGAAGTGCTCACTTTGAGCACTGCACATAGCTCATCTGTCAGTCTGGGGCCACTAAATGAGGCACTGGCTGACAGAGCGGACCCTCAGGTATCCAATAATACCTTGGTCTCCCTGCATTATGAAGAAGGTTTACTGGGTGGCCAGCAATAGGCTGACTCCATAAACACACACATACATATACATTTCCAAAGATATTCACACTAATATTTAAAAGTTTTATTTCTAAATATACTAACTTGCATTATTGAGGTTTAAATTGTGAGCTTGAGATATCTTCATTTCACAATGTACCACAACATCTCAATGAATATACCCCATAGACATCCCAACAAATAGAACCCATGGAAATTCAAAATGCTAAAATATGTACAGATACACAAAAACATCCAATTATGAATAGTTGATCATGGTGAATCAACCACAAAGGTTCAAAATGCAAAAGTTTCTGAAATTCCAACTTAGGTTGAAGTATTTTACCAAAACGTAATTATTTTGGATTACATTTTACAAGCGCATTTAGTCCACTCATCACAATTTACTGTTTAGTTAATAGACCTCTCAGTCATACCCTTGTTCCAAAAGTTCTACAATCTACATGTAGTACATTTAAACATATCAGACAATTCCATTTACAAATACCATTTCCAGAGCACTCTGAAAAAAATGGGGAAAAAGTCTAGTTTTGTGACTAGAAAACATTTGAATTTAAGTATTTATTTGGATATGGAACATTTATTATACAAAATCATCACACACTGCTTTTTTTTTTTTCTTTTAATATATTGAGATTTTAGTGAAGGAGTGAGATCTGTTATCATCTTAATGATCTTACCCCGTGGTGAGCCGGTTATAAATTTCATTTCAATAATTGCTCAGAATTTCTACTTTCAAGAGCAGCAAATGCATGATTAGACTTTTGTGTCTTGCATTTGCCATCATAAACTATCTTTAAGGCATAATTAAAACCACCCTAAGGTGCAGGTATCCAGGAGCTTGAAAATAGAAACTATCTAATGCTGATATAGAGGAAATACAGTATATATGGCTTTAGACATACAGTCATATACACAACATTATAAACCAGAATTCATATTAGCATAAATTGGCAAGATATAAAAATTCTGTGTGTCTCACAATGGGATTACAATTCAGTGCTAAAATGATAAATTGTCCCAAGTAAATAGTCCTTGTTATAATGAAAATGGTTACTATTCCATACTCTGTAACAAATCCTTATATTACTTTTTATCACAAGTAGCTATGACTCGGCCTGTAGCAACAGTGCCGGGTAAACAAAGCACCTATGAATATAATATACTTAAAATATGGAATATTTAAGAAAGATACAAAGTCCAAAATTAGAACAAATGGCAGTTTAGTATAGATAGACTAAATGCCTAGATAAACAGTCACCTTAAAAGAATGTTCACTGGAAAACCAAGTTGATAGATAAAAATATACAAAATTTATTTTGATAAAAAATTTAAAATAGAAAAATAACAGTGAAATATTGAGGTAGGAGTACAGTCTATTGTGTCTCAGATGGACAAAAGTTCCTAACCTGTGATCCAGACCCAGATGAGTTTGGATGGAGATAGGAAATTCTTCTCTTCTTCCTCCTTGCAGCCGGTGAGGACGGCGTCTGAGTCCCTGTACCCTCCGCCTCAGACCTCACATCGAGGGGTGGAGCTGGAACTCGCGAGAGAGAAAACCGATGTAGCTGGATACCGGGTCTGGAGTGCTGTGATTCACAGGAAGGATTGTAGAGACCTGGCTGACTCCTCCCAAGTTCAACCATAGAATGCCTTGCCTTACGCGTTTCGTAACATGTGTACTTATTCCCAGCTATCTGGATTACTTCTTACCAACCAAGCTGAAAATATATACGTATTGTAATAATATATTAAGTTGAAAATAAACATGTATTGTATGTGATCATTTGAACATATATGTCTGAGAGTCAAGTTAGCAATTTCACATATATTGATAATTCACGCTAGAAATAATTGTTAAACTGTTAATAGCACCATTTGCACTATATCAAATCTTTTATTCATACATTTCTGTTCACCCTTTTTCACCTGAGTAATATATGTTTGATGATTCTGAAAATCTTTTAAAAATGTAATGAAAATTTGAAAACAAGTTGATTGATAGTAATTTACTTAAAGTATATAAACTACTGCCGATAAGGGAGAGTACAAACCTCTGATGAAGTAGGGCTAACCCTACGAAACGCGTAAGGCAAGGCATTCTACGGTTGAACTTGGGAGGAGTCAGCCAGGTCTCTACAATCCTTCCTGTGAATCACAGCACTCCAGACCCGGTATCCAGCTACATCGGTTTTCTTTCGCGTGAGTTCCAGCTCCACCCCTCGATGTGAGGTCTGAAGCGGAGGGTACAGGGACTCAGACGCTTTCATCACCGGCTGCAAGGAGGGAGAAGAGAAGGATTTCCTATCTCCATCCAAACCCATCTGGGTCTGGATCACAGGTTATGAACTTTTGTCCATATGAGACACAATAGACTGTAATTCGACCTCAATATTTCACTGTCATTTTTCTATTTTAAAATTTTTATCGAAATAAATTCTGTATATTTTTATCTATCAACTTTGTTTTCCAGTGAAAATTCTTTTAAGGTGACTGTTTATCTAGGCATTTAGTCTATCTATACTAAACTGCCATTTGTTCTAATTTTAGACTTTGTATCTTTCTTAAATATTCCATATTTTAAGTATATTATATTCATAGGTGCTTTGTTTACCCGGCACTGTTACTACAGGCCGAGTCATAGCTACTTGTGATATAAAGTAATATAAGGATTTGTTACAGAGTATGGAATAGTAACCATTTTCATTATAACAAGGACTATTTACTTGGGACGATCTATCATTTTAGCACTGAATTGTAATCCCATTGTGAGACACACAGAATTTTTATATCTTGCCAATTTATGCTAATTTGAATTCTGGTTTATAATTTTGTGTATCAGTATTAGATAGTTTCTATTTTCAAGCTCCTGGATACCTGCACTTTTGGGTGGTTTTAATTCTTTCTTTTATAGGATTAGGTGAAGTCCTGCATTTCCAGTTTGAGCACATTTATTCTTTATTGTTTTTATTCCCTCTCAGTCTGTTGCTTTCCTTTGGTAGCTTCAGAATCTTTTATCTTTAAGGCATAGTTTAACACTGTAATAATTTTTTAAATATTTGGAGACATGAAAGTTACTAGCTAGAGATTATTTGACCTCAGCAAAACTACTTCTTCAATCCTCTGATGTCTTTTGCTGCAGATGTTACATGGAAATTTTACCTCTTCTAAGTTCATCTCGCATATTCATGAGCGCAATGGAATGTGGGTGTTTGAGAGGTTCCCTTACCAGGTAGGATAGGTGCAGTATTTCTACGAATACCTCTATCTCAAAGTATGGTGAGATGAAGAAGTAATATTAACTCTCCACAGTGCCTGGCCCAAAAGTACAATCCGATCCTAAGTGCTGATTCCTAACTTATCCCACATGTCTATTCTAAGGCCACTGGGTCTGGTCAAAAAGCTGTGCCTTTTGCATTGAATTAAGAACCAAATGATCCTCAACTATTAAAATGTTTACTACTACAATCACCATGACCACTTCAATGATTTGAAGCGGATAAGGTGGTAGGATCCTGGACGTGTAGGTTTTCTGCTTTAAACACTGCACCTTCAGAGTTATTTGCACGTGCACCATTGGCTACTTACAGCCCCAGCACATGTGTCTTATGTAGCCTAGATCTCCATTCCGGCCTGCCTAATGTCAATTCTGTTAATATTTTACATCTATCATCAGCACATAAAGCGTGCAGGCAACAGGCGTAATAACCTGTTAGGGCACCTAATATCAATTTAGAATAGGGCATTGTAAGCCTAAAAAGTCTAATAGAGGCAAAGGGGTGGAGTAACCCTTTAATTACCCAAACCCTGTCAAATGGGTGTGCTTCTGAGGTTCCCCTATATTCTAAGGGCATTTTTTAATAGCAAATTCAGGGTATTTAGCCAAAGGACAACATTCATGGTCCCTTCAATACAAATTGACTTAAGACCCTCCTAAAATTCAATCCTATACCGAGCACTATGGCTAACGCTAAGAGCTAATATGTTATGAATCAAATTCTGAAACCAAATCTTTGAATAAATTCAGACTAAAACTTGTAGCATGAAACCTACCAATAAACCCATACTATACTATATAATTAAAGGAACACAAAAAGGTGCTGCAGCAACTAAAGAAAGTTAAAATTAACAAAGCTCCAGAGCCTGACTGTATTCATCCACGAGTACTTAAGGAACTAAGTGTAGAAAAAAGTGAACCTCTGTTTTTAGTCTTTCAAGATTCTTTTCTTTCAGGAAGTGTTCCAGAGGATTGGAGGAACGCAGTTTTCCTATAGTAAAAAAGGGTTCAAAATCCTTGCCTGGAAATTATAGACCTGTGAGCTTAACTTCTGTGGCTGGAAAAGTATTTGAAATGTTATTAAGGGATAATTTTCAAGAATTCCTTGAGAAGAACATGGTTATCAGCAAGAATAAGCATGGTTTTATGAAGCACAGGTCATGTCAAACTAACTTGATTGCATTCTACAAAGAAGTAAGTAGAATTATAGATTAGGGTGTTACAGTGGATGTGATCTACTTGGATTTTGCAAAGGCATTTGATTACAATTCCACACAATAGATTAGTGTTCAAACTAAAAGAAATCAGTCTAGATGAAAATGCTTGTTCTTGGGTAGAACATTGGCTTAACAATAGAGTACAAAGAGTTGTCATTAATGGTAAATTTTCAAGCTGGACAGAGGTGGCAAGTGGTGTTCCTCATGGTTCTGTTCTGGAACCCCTTCTATTTAACCTGTTTATAAATGATCTTGAAAAAAGCATTGAAAGTCATGGTTCAGTGTTTGAAGATGACACAAAACTCTGTAAAATAATACAATGTGAGCATTACTTTGCTGGGATTTAGATAGACTGGAGTACTGGGCACTCAAATGGCATATTAAATTTAATGCTGAAAAATGCAAAGTTATGCACTTTGGCGTAAAGAATGCACAAGCAACGTATACCCTTAATGGAAGCAAATTAGGGATAACAACACACGAAAAGGACTTGGGAATTGTTATAGACAACAAACTATGCAACAATGTGCAATGTCAATCAGCAGTGGCTAAGGCCAGTAAGGTATTGTCATGCATGAAAAAGGGCGTTCATTCTCGGGATGAGAATATTTTGCCTCTTTATAAATCACTGGTAAGACCACATATTGCATATGCTGTGCAATTTTGGGCACCTGTTCTAAAGAAAGATATTATGGCACTAGAAAATGTGCAGAGGCGAGATACAAAATTAATAAAAGGAATGGAATATATCAGCTATGAAGAAAGGTTAACAAATTTAAGCCTCTTTAGTTTAGAAAAAGACTGCCTGAGAGGGGATATGATAACATTATACAAATATATTCGGGGGCAATACAAACCATTGTGTGGAAATCTATTCACAAACCGGACTTTACATAGGACACGAGGTCATACGTTGAGATTGGAAGAAAGAAGATTTCATCTAAGGCAAAGGAAAGGTTTTTTTACTGTAAGAACAATAAGGATGTGGAATTCCCTGCCTGAAGAAGTGGTTTTATCAGAGTCCATGCAGATGTTCAAACAGCAACCAGATGCATACTTGCAAAAACAGAATATTCAAGGATATAATTTTTCAATGTAGGGTAATAACTGCTTGATCCAAGGATAAATCTGACTGCCATTCTGGGTTCAAGAAGGAATTTGTTTCCTAGTTTGTTGCAAAATTGTAAATGCTTCAAACTGGATTTTTTGTTTCCTTCTTTTGGATCAACCCGCAAAAAACAAGGCTGAACTTGGTGGACGCAAGTCTCTTTTCAGGCATGTAACTATGTAGCACTCATATTATATATTTATTTATTTTTAACAATTTAGTAGATATACCCCCAAAGAAAACATGCATGTATTTTTTTATGCATGTATTATTTGCGTTATATAAGAAAAACAGGTTTCAAAAGCTGCAAAACTGCTGTCAGTTTGTTAGTCCTGTGGACAAAAATCTGCACACCAGTCAAACCACAAGACTTGCTTTCCCCACACAAATCACACATTTCCAGTGATGTTACTACCGCAAAGGACTCTGGGTGGGCATATGCAAATTAGTTCAATAAAGAATCATATTTTTGCCTCATTCCATTTTAAACATGGATCCCTTTGAGTCTGTGTTTGCTGTATACAACAACTTTGACACACAACTTAGGAAAATATGCAAAGCCAGTGAACCATTCATACGTTCAATGAATATATACACACACACAACCTTGTGACTTCCTAACCAAAATCATGCTTTTTTACAACCTTAGGAATTGCTGATTATAATGAAGAGTACTACCTGTTCAGTGCTGTTTGTGATATTTCTAAGCAGTGAGGGATTTAAGACGTGAAATCAATTCAATATAACACTTCATCTCGCAGAACACAAGCTGGTTCGAATCTCTGTGAACAGCCATGCGATTTTGCTACAAGCAATTCTAATGTGGATCAAATGAATGATGTATTTCAAAGCTGTGTTTGAAAATAATTAATGGCTACAGAGCAGAATAAAGACATTCAAATATTTAGCTAAAACCTATTAAATGAAGTTCTAACATAGAGTTCATAACCCATGTTTAGACTACTTCTTTTTATATTTTATTAAAGGGGAAGCTGCACCTTTTGAAAATGTATAAATGTATAAATTACTGGTACCTTGTTTAAACAGATTTTAGTAATTTTCGTATATAGAGTGCACTGGCCTGGGAGGTGTCCGGGTGACAGTCAGGATGGGAACAAACTGCACAGAGCTCCCATCTTGCTAATCACTGCATCTAGCGTGACTATAGCGTGGCTACCCAGTATGACAGGAAGTGCTCACTGAGAGCCTCTAACTGCTTCCTGTCTGTCCAGGTTGAGGAAACATAGCCATGGTACATGGAGATCAGCAGACACAGGAGGGTAGGGGTAAGAGATCACAAGAGTGGACAGACAAAAAAGCACAAAGAGCTAGGGGAGCACAAAAGAGACACACAGAAGGGCTGGGGGCACAAAGATACATACAGAAGGTTTGTGAGCACAAAAGAGACACACAGAGAAGAGCTGAGGGGCACTAAAATAAACACTTAAGGGTTGGGGCACAAAGACACACAGAAGGGCTGGAGGGCACTGGTTCTGTTTTGGGACTGCTTCTATTTAACATATTTATAAATGATATTGAAATAGGCATTGAAAGCCATGTTATAGTGTTTGCAGATTTCACAAAACTTTGTAAAGTAATAAAATGTGAGCAGGATATTGCTTCGCTGCAGAGGGATTTAGATAGATTGGGCACTAAAATGACAGATGAAATTTAATGTAGAGAAATGCAAAGTTATGCACATCGGGGTCAAGAACTTACACCCTAAATGGTAGTGAATTAGAGATAACACACGAGAAGGATTTGGGAATTGTTATAGACAACAAATTAGGCTGCAATATGCAAAAGTGAATCAGCATGTATAAATAGGGGCATACATTCTCGAGATAAAAATATAATTTTGCCTCTTTATAAATCACTGGTAAGACCATACCTTGAATATGCTGTGCAATTTTGGGCAACTGTTCTATCACTAGAAAAAGTGCAGAGACGATCTACAAAATTGATCAAAGGAATGTATAGTTTATTTTGAATATTTTTATTGTTGTCATGTCATAAACTCGTGCATCAAACATATTTTCATTAAAGCGGGCAGTCGCCTACACAGAGGCACAGGTATTGATATATGAAAATAAATGCAGATTGTCGCCTGCGCAGAGGCAAGTATATCGGATCATTTAAGCGTGCATACATTTTGCGAGGAGTTCTATGTCTAGGCTTAATACAAACATAAAACATTAGTGTTCTGGCGCTGTGTTCCAACGTATATGATAATATAAAAGGCAATAAGTGGCATGTGTTAGGCTAATTACGTAGTCGCGGTTGCGGGTTTTCACATCAAGAACAGATATCGTGTATCGGTCTGCGTGTAGCATAGGTATGTTTCTTAACTAAATCTTGGCCTATGTATGCGTGCTGTAGCATTGACAGGTCATATTTAGGTAAGGCTGGTAACGGTTTAGGTCAATGGTTGGTAAACCCCTAAAGAAGTGCAGTGATGTAGTCAGGCGTTGTGTAACAATGATAAGTCATAGCTATTTGCATTATAGCAGTGTCTAGTGTGTTATGGAAGAGGCATGCAATATAAATGAATGTATGAAAAATAATATTGTAAACTTTTAAAACTTTTTGCAATACAGGAGCAAGGCTGGCCTTAGTATCAGTTCGGTGGGGGGCCCTCATGGCACAGCTGCCGTGCATTTCGTGGGCCGCAGAGTCTCCATCTGTCCTCCCCGCAACAACCCCAGCCCATCGCCAGAGTCCATCGCCACTCGGGAGTAGAGGCAGTCCATACGACTTCCACACCTTGAGTCACTGGGCCTCCCTCTCCCTGCACCTCCCCATCATCACCCAAGACTCGGGGAAGTGCGTGGCCTGATGTCTCTCCTGGTGCCGGCCGCATACTTGGAGCCGGCACGCACAGCCCCCGGCCACCGGTCCGCCGGAGGGGTCACGCAGGCCCGCCCCACCAGGCTCACGGCATCAGGGACTTGGCACTCCGGGGACCCCACAGACCCAGAGGCCAGGACACTCACTTTCCCAGCAGGCGGGTAGTCACTGCGGAGGATCCACCCAGCGCTCGGCTGCACCCAAGTCCGCTCGGCTGTTCAGATCAGCTCCCCTTGGTTGGTGTTCTGCACAGCTACTCCTTCTCTGGTGTTGCAAAGGTGCCTTTAAGGAGTGTACTTGAAGGTAATGGGGCGCAGCCTCGTCTGGTCCTTAGCCTCAGTAACCTCTGTGGAAGCTCAAGCTTCTTTTAATCCCAATCAGGGTGCTACCTCTGGAGGGTATAACTTCCCCTCCGCAGCTGTGTCTGCTGTTGCTGGCTGGCCTTCACATGGCCTTCGCCAGTGCAGGCGGTCGACATCCAACTCACACGGGGGTTCGCGCTGTTGCCATGGGACCGGGATAACCCCCGCCGGTCAAGAGGGCCGAGGGGCTCCCCATACCGGGGTGTTTTCAATGTGGTGTGGTATCTCGGTGGTATGCTGCTCCGCGGCACCATGCTGCATGTAATGGCATGGTTCTCTGGTTCTCGGTCGCATGGAAGCCGGGCCCGGTCCTCTTTGCTTGCCCGTCATGCGGTAAGTGTTGAGCTGATGCTGTTCTCCATTCAGGGATGGCATGGAATCACATTTTTGAGTGGTCTGAGGCGATTTTTAGTGCCTTTTTGCTCGCTTGGCTCTGGAGCCCATGTGGATGGCGTCCAGTCGGCCCGGCGGCCCTGTCCCGCCAGCATTTTAGTTATGAAGAAAGGTTAAAATATTTCAATCTCTTTAGTTTGGAAAAAGTGCACCTCAGAGGGGATATGATAACATTATACAAATATAAACATTTGTGAGGAAGGCTGAACTTGATGGACACAAGTCTCTTTTCAGCTATGTACATATATTAGAGTAGCTGCGGGGTACAAAGAGACACACAAAGGGACTGGGGGAAGAAAGAGAGACACAAAAGACTGGCGGGGGAGAAAGAGACACACAAAGTGCTTGGGGGGAGAAGAACCACATGAAGGGGCCAGGAGGGAGGAAGAGCCACATGAAGGAGCAAGGGGGGAGAATGAGCCACACAAATGGGCTGAAGGAAACAAACACACAGAGGGGCTGTGGGGAGAGGTACAGGGACTCTGGGGGAGAGACACATTGAGGGGCTGGGGGAAGAGACACACAAAGAAGCTGGATGAAAAAGAGAATCACAAATATAGCAATTTTTGTTTTGGGGGGGCTGGTGCAAGTAGCTGATCTTGCCTAAAGCACAAGCAAGTCTTGTACAGACCCTGACTGTAGATTAATTATATTACCAGCTTTAAAGGTAACAATGAGTTTATCAGTATCCTGCTGCTTTAAACCTAATGGAGTAGCTGACATGTTTTATAACAGCAGCAATATTAAATAGAAAGCTAAAGTTATCACAGCAGGAGCACTACTAAAGATGAGATCATGAAAGGTAGATCTAAGAGATGTCTAGGAAGATAGACAGAGAGTGCTGGAGCATTATACGGACACATGAACTGTGCAGGTATCTCTGTGTTGCAGCTCTGTGTAATCATCAGTGATCCTTTTTGTGTGGAATAGTTAAATTACCTCATTATTGTGCCCAGCTCTGTGTGTTATTTCTCTGTATTTTACTTAGCTCTAACTGTTGTATGGATATCTATGTAGTTTACCTAGCTCTATGTATTGTAGAGGTATCTTTGTGTTGTGCCTACCTTTGTGAATTGTATCTCATCTTTGTTTGTAGAATGGTTTTCATTGTATTGCTCTATGTATTTTATAGATTTATTTATGTAGTGCCCAGCTAGTTTGATTGTACGAGCAACTCTGCATTATGTTCAGCTCTCAGTATTGTTTGAGTATCTATGTATCATGGATTGCGGGATAAAACTTACCAGGATAGGTTAACGGATCTTAACATGTATAGCTTGGAGGAAAGACGAGACAGGGGGATATGATAGAAACATTTAAATATATAAAGGGAATCAACACAGTAAAGTAGGAGACTATATTTAAAAGAAGAAAAACTACCACAACAAGAGGACATAGTCTTAAATTAGAGGGACAAAGGTTTAAAAATAATATCAGGAAGTATTACTTTACTGAGAGGGTAGTGGATGCATGGAATAGCCTTCCAGCTGAAGTGGTAGAGGTTAACACAGTAAAGGAGTTTGAGCATGCGTGGGATAGGCATAAGGCTATCCTAACTAAAAGATAAGGCTAGGGACTAAGTATTTAGAAAATTGGGCAGACTAGATGGGCCGAATGGTTCTTATCTGCCGTCACATTCTATGTTTTTATGTATTGTATAGGGAGGAGAAAAATTCTAATGGAGGGGTTTGGTGCCACACCATCTTAAACTTCACCAGCTGCCACTGCTCCAATCAAGGCACAAACTTGATAATGGGTGAAAAGTAAAGCCTCTTTATTAAATCTCAGACTGCATACTATCCATAATGTCTGATGCATTTTATACATGCTTGCAGCCTTAATTATAGACAACTGTGATTAAGTCTGTTAGCATGGATGAAACATGTCAGACAAGACTCAAAGAGGGCTATCTCATAAAATATAGATAAAATAGCTGAATTAAAAACACTTTAGATTGTGGATTCTTTCTTCAACTCAGCTAATTTGTCAAAATCTTAAAATTTGAGTAACAAGTGAGAGACTCCTAAGATATTAACATAAATTGCATAGTTACACTCTAAGGACTTATTAGTAAAAAAAAACACACACAAAAAAAAAAAATCACAATTCTTTCTTTTTTTTTTTTTAGGTTTTTTTCACCCAACTGTTGAAAGAAGTCAATTCAGTGTGGAATCTGAAAGTGACACTCAACCTGACCCAGTAACTGTGATAGTGACTGTCCGAATGCGTGCAAGAACATCTCCATGACAACCTTGAATTGACGGTTCCTGAATGTAAATATTAAAGGAAATGACTATACCCATCACCCCTACAATGCAAGTACACATGTATGAGTTCCCTTAACCACACACCAATAGATTAGAGCAGGGAAATCAAACACCTCTTCCATGTTCATTATGTGCTTACTACATATTAGTGACCAGCAAGCCAGTTTGGGAGCCAAAGCCAGCAAGGAAGGGGGTGAAGAAGCCACTCTTCTGAGGCTATAAATAGAAATTAGCCTAGCCTTGGTGAAAATTTAAAAAACAACACGGGTTAGGCGCTCACTAAGATAACTAAGTAGAAGGCAGCAGTAAACCAGCAAGTATTCCCAATCCTTGCTAATGATAACCAGAAACTAACAAAGAAAATTATAGTAGCCCTGCTCAATGAGCTTACAGGGAGTGGGAGTGGGGTAAAATGACACAAAAAGGTAAGGATAGTATTAGACTAGTGACAGTTGCAGAAGAGGAATCAGTCAGGAGCTATTAACAGTTTAATTGATATGCTTTTATGAAGAAGTGTGTTTTTAACGATTTTTTGAAGGAGTGGAGACTGGGTGAGCATCTAACGGAGGAGGGAAGCGAGTTCCACAGGAACGGTGCAGCCCTCAAGAAATCTTGAAGGCGAGCATCAGAGGTGGGAGTACGGACAGAAGATAGACTTCAGCAAATTGTAAGGGCCTAGACAAGACATACTTGTGTATAAGGGAGGATAGATAGGTGGGAGCAGAATTATGTAGAGATTTGAAAGCAAGAACCAGAATTTTAAATTGAGCTCTATATTTTATAGGAAGCCAATGTAGGGACTGACAGAAGGGTGAGGCATGGGAGGTGCGGGCGGACAGGAAGATGAGCCTCGCCACCGCATTCATTATGGACTGTGACGGCGCAAGTTGGGAGCATGTAAGACCACTGAGAAGCGGATTACAGTAGTCAAGGCAAGAAGGGACAGTGGAATGGAAATTACAGGATTTGGCGATAGATTGAACATGAGGCATGAAGGAGAGGTCGGTGTCAAAGAGAACACCTAGGCAGCGAGCCTGTGGGGTGGAGCTGATGGTAGCACCGTTGACTTGGAGGGGGACATGATATGTGGATAGTTTCTGTAATTGGTACAGTATGTAGTAAATAATATGCAATAAAATAAAAGCAGGTATCCTACTTACAATTTCCAGAGCAATAACTTGCTCTGGTGATATGGGCTTGTGGTGGTATAATCCCTACCAGAGGATATACAGGATATGTAGTTATCCAATAGAACAGCAGCAGGGAAGAAAATAAAAAATAGAAAATGATATGGAAAATGTAACGGACCGTTTTGCACACAAGGGGTAAAAACCGTTTAGGCGATCGTCCCCTTTTCCAGAGATGCAGACACAGCTACTGTAGACACCAATCCGCCGAACAGGAAACCATATGAATGCTGTAAACAGCTGAATAGGAAAAACCATACGAATAGGTTTACACTCCTAGCAGTCAAACTGGAACAGCATACAATAAATCCCCCCCAAGAACGAGACAAAGCTCCGTGTTGAGGGTCAAGCAGTGAACAGACAGAGCAGTGGGTTTATTGTTCTTATATACACATTAGTACCACCCACAGGGTTTTGGAACACAACCAATAAACACATACAATACACTCAGACACTCCCACACAAAATCCTCCCCTCTGCCTGTGATTCAATTACCTTACACAATGGGTAATTTAATTAGCACAAGCAGAGAAATACAATTTTTCCACATTATTCATAACTTGAAAAGTATGCATCACATTCACATACAATTACATTTTCAGAATCAGCATACTCCAAATACAAACATACGTCAAAATCATACAAATTGGTCCAGTGGTTCAAAAGATAGATCGTAGTCCTTTGTGACCACAGGAAGCATGGCTTTTCTGCCAAAACCAGTTCCACAGAGTCTTCTATCCTGGAGATAATTAGAAGTAATCCAATTATCTCCAAAGATAGAGGCAAACCTCCATTGAACACATGGCAGCAAAAAGACAGTAAAATTCAATAAAATACACAAGGTTACATTTATGACATAAAATAGAGACATGCAACATATGCCCAGATAGCTTAGGTCTGAGCGCACATTAATACTGAATGGCGCTCAGACCACAAACACATACAGTTCAACTGCCATGGAGCCAAAGTCTTTTATTACATGAATAGGCTCCATGGCATACCTATCTGGGTTATGTGAGTTCATTCAGTAAATCCGAGAATCTACCGAACACCGGGCAGAAAAGCACGAATAAGTCTTTTCTGCAGTGAAAAAGATGTCTTTTAACATGGGGCCATAGTCCAAAGGCAGCAGGCGACCAACCAGGCTTCTCCAATGCAATGTGGCGAGATTGCTCTCGTCACAGAAAATAACAGTAAATTTTATTAATAAATAAGAATATACAAATCTATGTATTAAAAAAAAAGTGCTTTCAATCACCACTTCACCCCCCACTTCCCTTTCCCCCTTGAAGAGCCGCCTTACCGGTGAAACGCGCGTTGGGGCTCAGCCGCACTCCTTACCCTGTGCTTAATCAACCCCTCACCTACATTGATATCTTTAGCAAATCTGGTCTATGATTTACTATCATGAGTAACTTTGTGTGCACATGCTTCATTTGGTAGGAAAGACTTTAGGGGCTGACAGGTAAAGAGTTCAATCTAGTGCAGTGCATCTGTAGAAATTGTTCATACTTAGAAAATCTATAGCTTAGCATTATATTAGGTGCCCTGGAAGGCACATACTTAGGGTTACATACGATTGATAGAAATCGGAATCTATCCAATGCCAGACACTGATTGAGTGCATGTCTTAAATACCCGTGATATAGATTGGGGCTTCTACATGCTATACCTATTGATCGTACTGATCAACTTATATATTAGTTCAGTTAACCCTTGTAATTCTTAGCTAAGATATCTAAGTCTTCGCTATATGTATGCACTGCTATTCAATATTTTGTATGTTTACGATTGCTACACTGTGGTACCGATAGGAATTCACCATTAGTTTGATTCTATCCAAACTAGACATTTAGGGGATATCTCCCTTTTTCCTCCACTGTTTGATTTTTGCTCATAAGGTACATTTACTTTTTCTACTGTTGTTACAGATAGTTACATGCCTTTAGCTAGTTACTTGTCTCCAGTTACGGACTTTACTGAAAAGTAACTATCCTTATGATCATCTGCAGCTCATACAATTTAACAATTTATGGTTATATTTGGAGAATTTACCGTTGGTAATTCTCCTTCCTATTTCATAGGAACTAGAACCTCCTTAGTTAATGTACTTACAATTTAGAGCAATATCCTCTCTCTCTCTCTCTCTCTCTCTCTCTCTCTCTCTCTCTCTCTATATATATATATATATATATATATATATATATATATATATATATATATATATATATATATATGTGTTTTCCCACCCCTTGTATTCCCGTGTTTTCAGGTTATTTTACCTTTTTAATACTATTTATTAAATGTTATATTTTATGTGTCAAGTTTATTATGGATGTGATTTAATCAGGACAGATTATGTTCTATCATTTTTTTCTTTTAAAATTTTTCATAAGCGTTATCCCTTCTAATCTGTCCTAAAGATAGTTTCTAAACATACTAGTAGCTTCCTCTAGCTTTCTCTTTTTGCAACTCTCTCAACAGTAACCACCAGTGTTAAGTTTGGTGACAAATTCATTTTAGTTTTAGTTGTATTTTAGTCATCTGAATATTTTAGTTTTAGTCGACTAAATTTCCAGTAGATTTTAGTCAACACAACTAAAATCTAATAAATTTAGTTAAAGCCTCTATTTGTCTCTTTAACCCCTTCTCCATCCCCTCTGTCTCTCTTTGTGTCCCCGCAGCCTCTGGGTGTCTCTCTCCAAGCCCCGGTCTGTCTCTTTTTCCCCTTCCTTAGCCCTCTGTGTCTCTTTGTGTCCTGCCAGCCCTTATGGGTGTCTCCCCCAAACTCCTTCCCCAATCCATTCCCCAGTCCCTTTGTGACTCTTTCCCCCCTCACAGCCCCCCCAGCCCCTTTAGCTCCATAACCCCCAGCACCTTGTCTCTTTCTTCCCCAGCCTCTCTATGTCTCTTTGTGTCCCCACCCACCCCCATTCATGCATCTCATCTCCCCCATGTGTCTGATTCCCCCAGCTTCTCATATGTCTTAATTACTTTCCCAGCTCTCTACCTGTCTCAATCCCCAGGCCCTAAATGTGTCTCTTTCCCCCAAACCCCTCAGGTGTCTCATTCCCCCAGCCCCCTCGGGTGTCCCATTCCTCCAGTCCCTTTGTGTGTCCCATTCCCCAAGCCCCCCCAGGTGTCCATTCCCCCAGCCCCCTCTGGTGTCCCATTCCTCCAGTCCCCTTGGGTGTCCAATTCCTCCAGTCCCCTTGAGTGTCCTATTCCTCCAGTCACCTTGGGTGTCCCATTCCTCCAGTCCCCTTGGGTGTCCCATTCCTCCAGTCCCCTTGGGTGTCCCATTCCTCCAGTCCCCTTGGGTGTTTTATTCCTCCAGCCCCTTCGTGTGTCTCATTCCCCCAGCCCTTTTGTGTGTTTCATTCCCCCAGCCCCCTCCTGTGTCTCGTTCCCCCAGCCCCACATGTGTCTCATTCTCCCAGCCCCCTTGTGTGTCTTATTCCTCTAGCCTCCTCCTGTGTCTCATTTCCCCAGTCCCCTCATGTGTCTCATTCCCCAGCTCCCCATGTGTCTAATTTTCTCTTTTCCTCCCCTATGTGTCTTACCCGGCAGTATTTATTTTGGTGGCAAATTTGAATTTAGTTTTAGTCATAGTCTTTTGACTAAAAAGCAATTTGTCATCTGAATTGTTTTAGTTTTAGTCGTTTTTTTAAATTCTTTATTTTTGTTTTGCATTGTTAAAACAAAGTAGCATTGGAAATATCCTCACAGCAAGACATTGTGAGGTAATAAACTTGTGGTTCTAGCTAGTCAGCATAATTGAACATTTTTGCTTTTTTTTTTTTGAAGTATGGAATAAAGAAGAGTGGTAAAACAAATAGAGTTAATAAACGTGATATATTGTAGAGTGTAAACAATTGCTTGTCTACATGTGAAAACCCCAAGGAGGACCCCCAGTTAGGACAAAAACATAAGCAAGAGGGAGTTATAAACAGGGGGTTTCTTAATTATACAAAATCCATACACTGTGTTCCACGGCATTGTGCCAACAGTCGGTATGTTTGGACTCTAGTGTATGATCCACTAATGCCATGCGCAGACCGTCCGAAGTCCCAGAAGCCCGCTCGAGTAGCGGTGTGTGAGCATCGGGAGTCTCATTGCACAGCTTGGTTCGGGAGTCAGTCCCACCAGTTGTATTTCAAGCTCCATGGCAGATGTTAGTTGGTGCCTGTGCACCAGTTGGGCCCATGCTAGACACATGCCGCTTACTGGATGTATAACCACCTGTCTGAAACACCCATGATTGGTCCAGTCAACCGGTGTGAGGCATCTCAGACTCTTCCACAGCTGTTCCCGACATGGTCTTACAGGAGATGCAAGACATCACCAGTCCCGTCAGAGAAGGTGGTTGGACACGCGATGCACCCGCCATCTTGTGGCTTCTGGATCAAGTTGTGTGTCCAGCAGGTATGCCGCATGCCCTAAACGATGTCAGGGAGCCTCCAGCGGGGTGGACCGTGATGATCCCCACCGGTCCAAAGTGTGGGGAGGTGGCAGGGCCAGCGCCTGTCAGAACGAAGAGCCCAGCTTGCTGCAAACATGCAGGATAGTGGAGCAGCGGCCGTCCACCCAACTAACCACCTGATTGTGAGAAAAAATAATAGTGCAATGAGACATAAATATTAAAACCTATGTGTACATAAAAACCCAATAAAAGACTAACTCAGGCTTTTTAGAGCTCTGTCCCGAAGATTGTAGATATCCCTGCAAAGGGCATAGAAATACGTTTTGGACTTAACTTCAGGACCAACACAGCCTAGTGCAAGGTATCGTCGCTTCTTCTTGGTGTCAATCAAGGGGGTTAAACTGCTGTTACATAGTTACATAGCTGAAAAGAGACTTGCGTCCATCAAGTTCAGCCTTCCTCACATTTGTTTTTTGCTGTTGATCCAAAAGAGGGCAAAAAAACCCAGTTTGAAGCACAATTTTGCAACAAGCTAGGAAAAAAAATCCTTCTTGACCCCAGAATGGCAGTCAGATTTATCCTTGGATCAAGCAGTTATTACCCTACATAGAACGATTATATCCTTGAATATTGTGTTTTTGCAAGTATGCATCTAGTAGCTGTTTGAACATCTGTATGGACTCTGATAAAACCACTTCTTCAGGCAGAGAATTCCACATCCTGATTGTTCTTACAGGAAGAAAAACCTTTCCTTCGCCTTAGATTAAATCTTCTTTCTTCCAGTCTAAACTCATGACCTCGTGTCCTATGTAAAGTCCGGTTTGTGAATAGATTTCCACACAATGGTTTGTATTGTCCCCGAATATATTTGTATAATGTTACCATATCCCCTCTTGGGCGACTTTTTCTAAACTAAATAGGTTTACATTTGTAAACCTTTCTTCATAGCTGATATGTTCCATTCCTTTTATTAATTTTGTAGCCCGCTTCTGCACTTTTTCTAGTGCCATAATATCCTTCTTTAGAACAGGTGCCCAAAAGTGCACAGCATATTCATGTGTGGTCTTACCAGTGATTTATAAAGAGGCAAAATTATATTCTCGTCCCGAGAATGAATGCCCTTTTTCATGCATGACAATACCTTACTGGCCTTGGCCACTGCTGATTGACATTGCATATTGTTGCATAGTTTGTTGTCTATAACAATTCCCAAGTCCTTTTCGTGTGTTGTTATCCCTAATTCGCTTCCATTAAGGGTATATGTTGCTTGTGTATTCCTTATGCCGAAGTGCATTACTTTGCATTTTTCAACATTAAATTTCATCTGCAATTTGAGTGCCCAGTCTCCCAGTCTATCTAAATCCCTCTGCAGCAAAGTAATATCTTGCTCACATTGTATAATTTTACAGAGTTTTGTGTCATCTGCAAACACTGAAACATGACTTTCAATGCGGTCTTCAAGATCATTTATAAACATGTTAAATAGAATGGGTCCCAGAACAGACAAGAAAATCTGAAAGTCGTGGGAGCTTGTCTTCTATGCGACCAGATAGCATGGCGGTCCGCCCCCGTCTGTTAGTCTAGTTTTAGTCAACTAAATCTCAAAACATTGCAAAAATTAACACTGGTAACCAAAGGTGTGAACCATAAAGAACAAGCATACAAACTCTTTTTAGAATATTATATATATATATATATATATATATATATATATATATATGTAAAAAACAGATCACTGGACTAATACGGCTCTTTTGATCACTGAAAACAATCTCGGACACCTGTGATAATTAGATTGCCAGGTGAGCCCAATTTAAGGAAAAACTACTAAAGTAGGGTGTTCCACATTATTAAGCAGAGCACCATTTTCATGCAATATGGGGAAGAAAAAGGATCGCTCTGCTGCCGAAAAGAGTGAAATAGTTCAATGCCTTGGACGAGGTATGAGAACATTAGATATTGCACGAAAACTTAAGCGTGATCATCGCACTGTTAAGAGATTTTTTGGCTGATTCAGAGCACAGATGGGTTTGTGCAGATAAAGGCACATTGAGGAAGATTCCTGCCAGATCCATGCATTGGATCAAGAGAGCAGCTGCTAAAATACCATTACATAGCAGCAAACAGATATTTGAAGCTGCTGGTGCCTCTGGAGTCCCACGGACATCAAGGTCCTCCAGAGTCTTGCAACTGTGCATAAACCTATTTGTCCACCACTAACCTTTAATAGAATTTGCATAATAATTTGGAACATGGTGTAACCTCAACATACCATTCCAGTAGATGTATGGGAAAGGTTGCTTATCGCATCACTGGAAGAGCTCAAAATAGGTTAGAACAAATTGTTAGCTAATATTGCTTTACCTACAAAATGATCCATCAGTGAGAATTGGGGGTAGCTCAAATTCTAGATGTAACATAGTGTGGCAGGATGGCCAAGCTCTTCACAATAGACTTCAAATGCAAGCATCAGGATACAATAGTAATGCAGTTTATTTGCACTTTCCACAAGGTACACAGTGCTGTGCTTCACAGTGATAAAACAAACAGAAAATACATCCTACTCAATCTTAAAGGACCACTCTAGGCACCCAGACCACTTCAGCTTAATGAAGTGGTCTGGGTGCCTGGTCCAGCTAGGGTTAACCCATTTTTTAATAAACATAGCAGTTTCAGAGAAACTGCTATGTTTATTAATGGGTTAAGCCTTCCCCCTATTCCCTCTAGTGGCTGTCTCATTGACAGCCGCTAGAGGCGCTTGCGTGCTTCTCACTGTGATTTTCACAGTGAGAGCACGCCAGCGTCCATAGGAAAGCATTGTATTCAGCCCAGGAGGAGGATCGGAGGAGGAGAGGAGGCAGAGAGCTCCCCGCCCAGCGCTGGAAAAAGGTACGTTTTTAACCCTTTCCCCTTTCCAGAGCCGGGCGGGAGGGGGTCCCTGAGGGTGGGGGCACCCTCAGGGCACTATAGTGCCAGGAAAACGAGTATGTTTTCCTGGCACTATAGTGGTCCTTTAAAGACTAACTAAACAATTTTTTCCCTATCTATCCAACTGGCCAGCTAATCCAGTTGCCAGTTTTAAACCATTTCAACACAGCATTTTTAAGATATAGACTTTTACAAGATACCTTTTCCTTTAGAGTATCAGGCTTAACTGCATCCTCTCTTCCACCTGTTAGACTCCCTGATGCCTTCAGAGGCCTACCTTTTAAAACACTCTAGTGCAGGTTAATTACATTTACCCGAAAGGGCTGACATCTACCTATTAACCCTATCATGCTAGGAATAGAGAATGCTCCAACCTGTTACTGACATAGAAAGCCTCTCTGACCCTGCCACAGTAGTGATATGTAAGACCAGAGAAGTGATGGAAATGGACAAATTTACAGCATTAGTTCATGACACCAGGATTTTTATAAAATCTGGAACCCATGGTTGGCGGATTCTCAAGTATTCTCATAATGATAACCCTGTACTTTATTTTGGTTTATATTGTATTTTAATTTATAAACTAATATGAACATTTTATTCACTACTCTAGCATCACCTTGGTGGTTATGGTTATGCAGTGCACTGAGACATAAATGATAGATATGCAATAATATAATCTAATCTCTTCTAATGGGGAAAAAATATTTGTTCAATATTGGGCTAGCTACTACTTATTAGATTCTTCCACATGAGCCAGAACAAAATACACAACCAGAGAAATATAGCATTACAAAATAAAAGCTGGATGATAATAACAAATGGAAAGGAAAAAGGGAAAAGGGAGGGAAAATTGTTGCCTGCCATCTTTTCTACAATTTAGTCTACACCTTCACCATGACTAGCCTAATATCTAATTTTACAAGACATATTAGCTCTTTTAATATACCAGAGCAAAGGATGGTCCAAAACATGAATTCCTATGACCAGCCCAAAACAGCCAAAATAACAGAAAAATCATAAATGGAGGCTGCAGCACCATGAACTGAGTGGGTGCGAAAAGATTATCTAAATGCCCGCCAAGGATAGAAGTCATTGGATCCAGTGATCCACTGTTGTAGTGGAGAAAGGCTTGTGTGGGTAGGAGATTAAGAGAGGGTCAGATCGAAAGGGTTAAAGAAAAGTTTTAGCTGCAATTTATGTGCAAACACAGCGAGTCATGAGCAATGTTGAAGAAGTGGAAAATAGAAATAAAAGATCAACGATGGATATAAAAGTACTCCACATGAGTAGTAGAATAGGAGATAAAGTTGAGATCAAATGCATGAACATCCAATACCCAACGGAAGGACACCAAACTTGGAAGAGCCAACATACAGGGAAGTTGTTGCAGAGACAAATAATCATTATCCAGCCAGAATGACAAAAAAAATAATAAATAAAAAAAAGGACCGAAGAGGCATCCCAAAAACAGAAATATTTTGACAGTGGAGGTTTCTTCAACCGAATGCCCAGAAGAAAATAACACACTTATGGGTCTCTCCTGAACGAAACACCTTGGAGTGGGATAGGCGCCATTGAGATAGCCAACCAGAATAAGTAAATGATTTAAAGGATTTACATTAAGAATGTAATAGAAAGAGAAAGTTAATAACCACAACAATATACAATATATGCAGTAAAGGGATCCACATGTTTCTCCATGCACCAGCAAAATCTAATTTGTTGCCTCTTTTCTAGATTCAGAACCTGAACAGAAATGGAGAAAGGCAGGAAGGTATAGGCTCCCCTCTCTGGCCACATCTGTAGAAAAGCATCCAAGCCAGTGAGGTTGGATTCTTGAATGCAGATGAAGTTGCTGTCTGTCTGATGGTTCGGTCAAGAAGCAAAGAGATCCAATGTCAGAGGGCCCCTCAGAAGATGGAGTTAATGAAATATTGCAGGGTCTAGCATCCAATCACTGGAGTTGTGCAAGTGGTGGGAAAACCAGGCCACCAACACATTCTCCAATCCCAGAAGATGTTCTGCTAAAATGCTGATGTTGCTTTGAAGGGAGAATTGGTAAATGTCCTTCGTCAGATACACCAAAGCCTTCTAACATGACTCCCCCCTCCCCACAGCAATTCACAGGGGGTTTGTCCATCCTGAGGGTGGGAGAGCAATTGGATAACTTGTGAAAAAAAAAAAAACTATAAATGGCAAAGGATCTAGTCAAAACAGCTAGATAATGGTTGTGGAATGAGCTTTCTGAGGTGTCCAAGGACCTCCTGTACAACAATCCAAACAAGTTGTGCACCAAACAAGAGTGCTGGCATTGAATTCAGGAATGAAATCCATTTGGGAGCCGAAAATTTATAATCCAAGTTGATCAGCCACTAGCAGAGCTCTGAAAAAAACTAAATCTGCAATTGTAGAGTCTGATCATAAGATGACGATCGATGAAGTATGCTCTCTTCAGCCTCAGCATCCTTGGACACTGGGTGGATTGCAAAGAATAGATATGAATCTTTCAAATCTAGTTTGGAGAATCACTCACAAAGCAAGTCCTGAAGCAGATTAATCCCTTCCACATTAAAGTGGCAATATACTGCAAAGGAATTCAGCTGTTTCAAATTGATAACCAAGTGACCGTCTCCTGTTTTCTTTTGCTGACAAAACATCTTGGTACTCACACTGGTGGAATGGTACCATTTTCTTGCAGTACCAGATATTTTTGGTGGAAAGAAACCTGGTCTCGACCTGAGGTAGAAATTGGGGTTGGGAGACTCTCTTGCACCAGACATTCTCTGAAGGCTATGATGTTCCTGGTTACCACCTGGAGGACCCACGCATCCGAGGATATTTTTTGCCACTGTGGCGACCAGCAATGTATAGTGAGGAAGGAGGGGGCTGTCTTACCTGTGCTAGACCTGCAACTGAAGGAGAGTGTTACTCAACCAATGGAGAAACCCCATTGGAAGTACTGTAATTGAAGAAACTTTGGTGTGCTATATTCAGGAGTCTGTCAACCTTATTCGGCACAGTGGAGTATGGGCATTCTGCATGTAGTTTGTTGTGGATCTCCTTGTTGAGAGTCCAATGAAGCCAGAAATTGAGAAACTATGAGAAAGAAACCAGAGGTGCCCACTCAGCAGAGCTGAGGTGGTGAAGGAGTTTTGGGTTAAAAAAGGTCAACTGGAGGCATCTAGAATTTCCTCTGCAAGTTTTGCACCAGAGGAGATGTTTGCACCAAGAGATCCAGACATGGGACAGAGTTTGCCTACAATGGTTTCCCAGACAAAAGAATAATCGTCTTCCTCCAACCCCAGGTGTGAGTGTACAAGATCTTTGTACAAGTTACCTGCATAGTAGTCATCCCAAAGATTGTACTCCGAAGAGTCCTTACCCACTGAGAGTTCCAGCAGACCCTCAGGTATCCCCAAATCAGAGTGGGAAACGAGCTCATGATCTTTGTGCCTTATCTTTTCCTGCATCTGAACTTCCACCATTAAATGGACACTTGCACGGAGAAGAGACCAATGGAGAGTGATGTGAACCCTCAGAGTCAGTCAGCATTGCTACGGTCACAGTGATATAGCATGGAAGATTGAGTATTTGCTGTGGAATCCACAAGGGCTAACCAAAGCCACTGCTAAAAACATTCAGGAATGACACTGTTGTCCTCAGCCATGATAGTGTGCGAGCTAAAGTGTAAGAAGGAGATATACGTCAGGGCCACATACACTTTTGCAGAGAAGGCATTAAAGACAAAGAAGTTAGTCATACAAGCCAGCCTGCACAGGGTGCCATAGATAAACCACAGCCGTAGCCATTCGGTCAGAAATAACAAAAGGTGGAACACATAGTTCTGCCCCCAAATAGATGGGTGACACCAATGATCAATTATAATTAGATCCAGCAGCCTAAGCAGTAGTAGTGAGTAAGACTGCATGAATGACACACAAAATATCCCAAGATAGAATATATGTGTGATGGTGGGTGTTAGCAGCCTGAGATGATAATCAGAGCAGGACTGAAGTGGGTCACACCATGAGTGACACCCTCACATGAAATTGAATTAAATCGTGCAATAATGCAATAAAGTTGTTGAACCCAAGGAGAAGGGCTAGAAATTGAACCACTAAAATTTGACACCGCAATGTTAAATATAAAAGTGGGTACCACCCATGTGGCATATTAAGTAAACTGAAACAGCACAGCAAGTCAACATGCATACAATTTAGGTAATAAAATCTGGTCTTAAAAAACAAATAATATAGAGTAGAGCTAAAATTTGACCTTGCTAAGTTATGTATGTAAGCAGAGGTAGGCTCACCGTTAATCTGAAGGTGAAGGGTACAGGAGGCACCACAGGAAAAAGGCTGAAAGGGATGGAAAGCTGTGACCACACTATAACGAGGTGGCCCGAGCATGCAGGTGAGTGTTCGCAAACGTAATTTCACAATCAAAATGGCTGCCTCAAGGTCATGGTAGGCGTGAGTGAGGGCAGCACCAAGCATGTTCCAACAAAACAAGAGAATGGTATTTTAGAAGAAACAAGGGGAGGAATAAAGGAAACATTTTACCAGAGTACCCAATCTTGGGTTAAAGATAGAGAATCAGGAAAGTGTAGTAAAATTAAAAGGATGGAATAAAAGAATGAGATATAATAAATAGAGGACAGTGTAACTCAAAGGAAAAGCACTAAAAGGAACGGAGAATAGAGAACTAGTAGGTAATAAGCAAAGTGTTTATTTTTCTATTTAACTCGTGTTTTGTATTAAACTTATAGAGTTGTGGACAAAAATAAGTCCTAGAGGTGTGCGCACTGCTTCTGCAATAAGACTAACTGTCCAACTGAGGCAAAAAAAAAAAAACATCCTTTTTGCAAAAGGTAAATCACTGTATAGTATGTAAAAGCCATTACTCAAACAGCTTTTCTAAAAAAAACACACGACATATATACATATATATGTAAATGCATGCACAAATCACTTATATACTTATCTGATTTTCTTTTCTGCACACAGTTTTAAAATCTATTATTTTAATTGGGTTTTCAGTCCGCAAGCCATTAAACCTCAAATATAAAAAAGAGAACATTTGCACTTTTGTCAAAATGCCCTAAGAAGGCCTATTTGAAACACACTGGGAGCCAGGCTAAAATGTCTGCAAATTACTCTGATTAAAAGAAAGAATGAAAAGAAAAATGCAATTATGTAACAGCTTAGAGCCTGATGTGGAGGGGGAGTCAGGACTTTAATATGTTTGTTTGTAATGATGAAATGAGGGAATGAATACGGCCTTATTTACAGACTGAGGTTTATAAAAACTTACAAATAGAGGAGGGTGAAGAGTAGACTTGTACATTAATGCTGTTCATCTGGTACGAAGGGATCAAATTCCTTTTAATTGATCATTCGGGAGTTACCTGTAGAATCTTCTTCAATTCACAGGTAAACCCCATACACAGATCGATCCATTAAGGCGTAAATAAAAAAATGTGTTTGCACCCACAGCGTGACCACTCTGGAGGTAAATACAAAGAAGGATGATCCAGGCACTTGAGGTAAAGTACCTGGCATATTTATTGAAGACTCACAGCAACGTTTTTACCCAATTGAGGTCTTTATCAAGCTACCACCAAAGTGCATTGATACAATATTTAAAGGACATATAATTGACTTTAATTTAATAAAAAACTCAGACTTAATGAATCTTCCAATTGATCCATCTAAAGATTCTGAAGCACCAGGAGCTCCAAGGCGCAATGAGCTCATATGCATTATATGATGATAGGAAAATTTAGGAAAACCTACTGGAGGTATAGCAGAGGTAGAGCTTACATACTTCTCTTGTTGAGAATGAAAAATAAAAACTGTTTAACATTAAATGGTAGGACAATGCCAGGTAACCCCATTCACCATAATGGGGTGGAGCAGTTAAATTTGTCATGCTGCATACAAAATTAAACAAGGATTATATTTGTCTAGAACAGCTTGGTTTTAATTAGATTTTGCCTTCACACAAATTAGATTATCTAGATATTTTAGAAGTAAAACCTGGCAAAGTCCCAATTTATCAGGGTTCGGTTGGAAAGTGTTGAGTAGGAATCCAAAATGCAAGAAAACCATAATACATACAATGTAAAGAGGCAAGAACACAAAATAATGACACATTCAAAACAGATAACCCAATATAAGGAAGGGAGCAGGGACTCTGGACACAGGATAGATGTACCAAAAAAAGTGAACCCGGTGGAACACACCACTAAAAAAAAAAAAACACTCAGTGGAGCACTAGTATATAAGATACACTTACCCCACTAAATATTGGGGGGCATGTATAATAACAATGTTCTCCCACTAGATATTGAGGGGGTCTATAATAACAATGTTCTCTAAAACTGAAAAACAGACACAAAATAGTGTAGTATATCAATGAGACCAGAGTGTAATGTTCTAGTATATAGACTGAACTCACATCGTATAGAGCCCTATAAGGATAGGCTCAGGTCTCAGAAGCAGGGGTTTGTCTGGTCATACCAAAACCTCTCCAGATTCTTGACCCAGTGGTTCTCAGATATGGAGACAAAAGGGAGACAAAATTCCCTAGTGCAAAATTGTTGAGGTAGAAAATTATCCAAAGTGCTAGTGCAATAAACTGTTCACCTTTGGTAGAGTCAATTATACTAGGCTCTTAGTATCTTAAGGAAGCACTACCCTCCTTGTATACAGGAGCAGGAAACATAAAGGTCAACAGGACTGGTGATCACATAAAATAACACTTTATTAGTAAAACACAAATAAAAACCTATATCAGTAAGTAATACCAGTCCCAAAGAGACCTGGCCATTATCCCCTTACTCATCTACCTGCAAACCATCTCCCACCCTATTTGGCAAGGACATGCCCCCTGCCAAGCTGTGACACCCCGGGCCTAAATTACAAGGGGAGAGTGGGCGGGAAACTCTTGCTGGCCCGGATCCTAAGTGGCACGGAGGTCAGCTTAATTTGTCACCACCCACTTCCTCACATCCAACACTCCCACACATAACCAACAGCCAATCATGTTTCATCCATTCCCACACTCATACATGTGCCCTTGTCCGCTAAGCTGCACACTCTCCCTTGGGTCTGGATAGCAGCTTTCTGTGGAAAACGGAGGGTAAAACAGGATACCATTGTGATCTGGACCACTGAGGGTAACACAGGATAATAAACTCTAGAACACTGAGAATAACACAGGATAGCAGCAAGCTTTGGAACACTGAGAGTGACACAGGAGTTTAGGTACCACAGGACACAGTACCACTGAGCAAAGTCTCCAGGAACGGGACACAAAAAGCAAGGGTTTCAGCAATTAGGATACCGGGACCAGAACTAAAACAAAATTAATGAACATTCAAACTAGAAGAGATGAGTAAACTAAATAGGGAGGAGATATTACAAGGTAGGGCTAGATGGGGCTAGATAGAGTCAGATCTATTAATGTCAACAACTAGAACCTCTTCTGCATCGAACATCATCAAATACTGTTCACAGGAAATCATTGGATTTACCAGTTTTAAAGAAAGATATTGTGGAACTAGAAAAAGTTCACAGGTGAGCTACAAATTTAGTAAATACGATGGAAACAGTTGTGAAAAAAGGCCCGAAAAACTGCATTTGTTTTCTTTAGAAAAAAAGGCACCTTGAGATGGGCTATGATAGCACTATAGAAACATATAAGGGGTCAGTGCAAACTGATATGTGCCTACCTGTTCATTAGCAGGAATATAGAACAGGAAAGCAGTCACCCATTGAGGCTGTAATAAAGGTGTTCTCGCTTACAGCAGATGAAAGCATTCTTTACAGTAAGAACAATAAAGATGCTCTACCTAAAGAGGTTATCTCATTTATTTATTAGATTCTATAGATATATTTTTAAAAGGGGTTGGATGCTTTTTTGCAAAAAACAAGAAATTTGAGAAAAGGGTGAGGGAGAGTGAAATGGGGAGGGGAAAGGAAAGAGATATGGGGGAGCAAGAGGGGCAATGGGAAAGAGGGAGGCTATGTGGTACTTAGATTAGAGCATGCAGAAGTAACAATAAAGATAAAAAATATAACCATCCCTTCCCTCTCTACTCCATAACTCACTCCAGATCTCTTCCCTCTCTCCACATATCCTTTACAGTCCTTTGCCTCTCTCCCAGAAATCCCCCTTCCTCTACTCCCCCATATCCACCTCTCCATCTCTTCTCTCTCTTCTTCCTTCTCTCCCATGGAATTCCCTTGCTAATCTTTCTTCATCAAATCCCCCTCCCCATTCCTCTTCCTATCCTCTCTCACACAAATCCTCCTGTCCATCGTCATCCCTCTTTCCCACAATCCAACATCTGTTCTATATCTCCCAAATCCCCTTCCCCATCCCTCTCTCACACAAATCTCTCCTACCCTTCTTCATCCCTTCACTATCTCCCATATCCCCATTCTTAAAGCTACAACCTTTCCCCCATGCCTTCCCCCATGCCTTCCCCCTTTCTAAATCCACCATCCGCCTAAACACATGTTCCCCTCTATCAATTACCATATCCTCTCTTCCTATTTTCCCCTCTTCCCTACATTACTTCCATTCACATCTCACTAAATTTCCAAATCACTATTCTATTCATGCCCAAGTCTTTCACTAACAGAACTAGTCAGGGTCAGCCCTGCTTAGCTTTTCAGATTTGCCAAGGTCAAGGCAGCTCAGACTAGAGTATCCTCAATTATTACTAAATATAAAAATTCTACTTGTACTTGAAAGAAGTGGTGTTTTAATAAATTATAATATTACTAGCAAGTTTTTAAAAGCCAAATCAGTCATTATATGTCAGCATTGAATGTTCTTCCATACCAAATCTAGTCAGGGCCAGCTCTGCTTAGCTTTTGATGTTTGCCAATGACCAGCAAGTTCAGACTAAATATCTGAAAACTACCTATTCCAAAAATTATTTGGAATTTCATGAATATATTTTGAATTTTATACAAAATTTTATTTTATAGGTAAAATCTAATATATAAAAGATAACCCATTTTCTTTTTATCAACCAGATCTTTGTTTGCAAAATGTAATTTTAGAAAATAAAACATATTGTAAAGCTTGGCATCAATGATGAGCTTTTTTTTTTTTTTTTTTTTTAACCTCATACCCCCAAAAAAAAACACCTGAACCGATGCCAAAAACTAAATAAGTGATTCCACAAATTTCCTTGTGGTTTGTTTTATATTGTGATTATTGTTTCCCATGTTTTACATCCCTTCTTCAACTAGCCGAGACAATCAAAATCCACAGAGGAGAATTTCTTTGATTTAGATTAAAATCAATGGTGCAAAAAGTAATCTTCTCTTCTAGCACTGCCTTTTTTAGTATATTACTGGATGTTAGATATTAGTAATATGTTTTAGAATTGTCTGTACTGTAGTGTATTTGTCAGTCACTATGTTTTATACAGTGCAATTTACTTTTGAAACACATTTTTCTGTGCTGTCTAAAAACTGCAGAGTTTATCCAGTTTCTCTCCCACTTTACTGTAACTTGATTCCAAAGAGTTTGGAGTTAATTATCATTAAGGGTAGATCTCCTATTGTCTATACCTGCAACTACATAGATAAAAACATTGATACCGGAGAAACTGACGGAAGCAAAGCACAGAGGGATGGACACAGGTTTCTTCAGGAAGGAAGAGATTCTTTATTGGATCACCGATCGGGACTCAGAGGGACTAATGTCACCAAAAATACAGCAAGTTCTGAGCCCTGAACAATAGTGCAGGCTCCCTATATAGGCACATAACTCCTCCCATATTAAGCTCCACCCGCACATTCTCTTGACCAATCATTACAAATAAGAATTAACTTCCTGCTTGACCGCATGGCTTGTCCAGCACAATGGAGGAGGGGAATACTACATCCTGTATTCTTGCACATGCTCCGTACACTACTGATCGTATCTTGCCTCGTGCAACCAACTGATCGATACGTCAGCATATGCACGTACACATGCCACGTGGTAATCTCGGCCTACTAAATTTATTTTTACCGAGATTCCACCACATTCCCCCCTTTGATGCCTCTTGATATTTTACAATTACTTGAGGCATCACTTAACCTTGGTTTGCATACACCACAAGTTACCTTTGAACCAGACCAGACTTATCCTACGATGTGAATCTTCAACACTCGTCTTCCTGCATTGGTTCTCCCTGATCTAGAGCCTTATATTTATAAATTGCCATTATCTGTGCAGCAGCCTTCCTCTCTGCTATATTTTCTATCAGGCTTTGCACAGACCTAACTACTAAGGGTATAAGACACGGCAGGAGTAGACACAACATTAAAATCAGTAGGACTCCACCTACCACTGCCTTAAGCCCTCCAAACCACTCATACCAGCTACCAAACCAACTACTTGGATTGTACCCTTTCCATACCTGAGTAGGCACATGCGCTAGTTTAACCATATGGCTAGTAAGCTCAGCTATTGCTTGCCCTTCGTCATCTATTTGAAGACAGCAATTGCTCAGGTTAAACTTCCCACATACACCTCCCTCTACTGCCAAAAGATAATCCAAGGCTAATCTATTTTGGTAAACTGCTGTCCTCATCCTGGTATTATGCTTCGCTAGAAGATTGAGCGCTTGTGATGTCTCGTTAGTAATGATCTCAACCACCGCCTGTAACCTTATAATGCGGTTGAGCATATAAATAGGGGTTCTATAACCAAAGGTACCATCCTCTGCCCACGTGGCTGGCCCATAATAATCTATAATACGCTGGGGAGGCTATTCATTATCTTCCCAGGCACCTATCTCTATGGGTCCCCTTTTCTTCCTATGATTCACATCATACACTTTAACACCTAAAGTCTCACCTGTTTCAATAGGCAACAAGAAGAAGGATGGTTTTAACATACCCAACACACATGCCCCTTCCTAGTCCTGTGGTAACTCCGAATAGGCCTTCTTACCACAGATCCAGTACAAATTCGCTGGGGCTCTCCAGTTAGATGTGATGGATAGATCAAACCATACGCCCTTTAAATTGGCATATCTTGCAAACGGGTTAGATGGTTCTGAGACATTTGAAGCCGACCACCAAGTTGTATTCTTTGTATCATCATCATAAGCTTTTTGCCCTAGACAAGTTAATTCTCCTGCAGAAGTATTATACATCATTCCTTTCCTCGCTATGCAAACATAACCTATGATGGAGGTCTTCAATCTCCACTCAGATTTACCTCTAACACTCATATGATAGTCGGCTTGTGTAGATATTAATTGGTCAACTGCCTCAGAACCGGACATTACCTCCTTTGCTTCCTAAGGCCATTGGTCTCCCATGTTAGTACCTCCACACACATAGCAGTTGGTAACATTAAGACTACCGGCAATACTCTCGGCTAAATCAATGAACAAGTTTTTAGCATCATGGGGGATCTTATTATCTATGCTCATCTCTTCATAAAAGGAATGGTATACTTGATGAGTTTGGGAGGTTACCGTATCAGTCTCTATCCCTATAAACAATATTGTCCCAGGGTCTAAACCCGTCCCATATATTTGAAACCCAAATAAATTACTATATTTATCTAAGAACTTGTCAGGGTTATTTATAAGTATATGGATTGGATTGCATTCCATAGACTTACAATATGGATCAGTAGGCAACTTAGTCACAATCATGTCCTTGTCTGCTGTCTGTCCCCAAGTCGCCCACCCTACACAAGACCAATATGGGCAGAAGTTATAATCTCTATTTGGGCATCTTGGACTTACATATTTATTTTTACTACTGGGACAAATATATTTATCGTTAGACCCATACGTCCTCTCCCATCTAAGATCCCCACATACATTCCACGGCTTTCTACCACTTGATATTGCTTTACACGCATCAAATAGCAGAGCACCTGAAGAATATACGGATTTTAATACCGTCTTATTAATTAGGGTCCCCTGAGAATCTCCATTTCTGAGAGTCAACCAAATTGTACAGGGTTGATACTCAGGACTGAAGCACTTAGG
>OW240924.1:46185913-46210543 GCA_933207985.1 Pelobates cultripes | reverse complement strand
GTATTACTTTACTGAGGGTAGTGGATGCATGGAATAGCCTTCCAGCTGAAGTGGTAGAGGTTAACACAGTAAAGGAGTTTGAGCATGCGTGGGATAGGCATAAGGCTATCCTAACTAAAAGATAAGGCTAGGGACTAAGTATTTAGAAAATTGGGCAGACTAGATGGGCCGAATGGTTCTTATCTGCCGTCACATTCTATGTTTTTATGTATTGTATAGGGAGGAGAAAAATTCTAATGGAGGGGTTTGGTGCCACACCATCTTAAACTTCACCAGCTGCCACTGCTCCAATCAAGGCACAAACTTGATAATGGGTGAAAAGTAAAGCCTCTTTATTAAATCTCAGACTGCATACTATCCATAATGTCTGATGCATTTTATACATGCTTGCAGCCTTAATTATAGACAACTGTGATTAAGTCTGTTAGCATGGATGAAACATGTCAGACAAGACTCAAAGAGGGCTATCTCATAAAATATAGATAAAATAGCTGAATTAAAAACACTTTAGATTGTGGATTCTTTCTTCAACTCAGCTAATTTGTCAAAATCTTAAAATTTGAGTAACAAGTGAGAGACTCCTAAGATATTAACATAAATTGCATAGTTACACTCTAAGGACTTATTAGTAAAAAAAAACACACACAAAAAAAAAAAATCACAATTCTTTCTTTTTTTTTTTTTAGGTTTTTTTCACCCAACTGTTGAAAGAAGTCAATTCAGTGTGGAATCTGAAAGTGACACTCAACCTGACCCAGTAACTGTGATAGTGACTGTCCGAATGCGTGCAAGAACATCTCCATGACAACCCTTGAATTGACGGTTCCTGAATGTAAATATTAAAGGAAATGACTATACCCATCACCCCTACAATGCAAGTACACATGTATGAGTTCCCTTAACCACACACCAATAGATTAGAGCAGGGAAATCAAACACCTCTTCCATGTTCATTATGTGCTTACTACATATTAGTGACCAGCAAGCCAGTTTGGGAGCCAAAGCCAGCAAGGAAGGGGGTGAGGAAGCCACTATTCTGAGGCTATAAATAGAAATTAGCCTAGCCTTGGTGAAAATTTAAAAAACAACACGGGTTAGGCGCTCACTAAGATAACTAAGTAGAAGGCAGCAGTAAACCAGCAAGTATTCCCAATCCTTGCTAATGATAACCAGAAACTAACAAAGAAAATTATAGTAGCCCTGCTCAATGAGCTTACAGGGAGTGGGAGTGGGGTAAAATGACACAAAAAGGTAAGGATAGTATTAGACTAGTGACAGTTGCAGAAGAGGAATCAGTCAGGAGCTATTAACAGTTTAATTGATATGCTTTTATGAAGAAGTGTGTTTTTAACGATTTTTTGAAGGACTGGAGACTGGGTGAGCATCTAACGGAGGAGGGAAGAGAGTTCCACAGGAACGGTGCAGCCCTCGGGAAATCTTGAAGGCGAGCATCAGAGGTGGGAGTACGGACAGAAGATAGACTTCAGCAAATTGTAAGGGATTAGACAAGACATACTTGTGTATAAGGGAGGATAGATAGGTGGGAGCAGAATTATGTAGAGATTTGAAAGCAAGAACCAGAATTTTAAATTGAGCTCTATATTTTATAGGAAGCCAATGTAGCGACTGACAGAAGGGTGAGGCATGGGAGGTGCGGGCGGACAGGAAGATGAGCCTCGCCACCGCATTCATTATGGACTGTGACGGCGCAAGTTGGGAGCATGTAAGACCACTGAGAAGCGGATTACAGTAGTCAAGGCAAGAAGGGACAGTGGAATGGAAATTACAGGATTTGGCGATAGATTGAACATGAGGCATGAAGGAGAGGTCGGTGTCAAAGAGAACACCTAGGCAGCGAGCCTGTGGGGTGGAGCTGATGGTAGCACCGTTGACTTGGAGGGGGACATGATATGTGGATAGTTTCTGTAATTGGTACAGTATGTAGTAAATAATATGCAATAAAATAAAAGCAGGTATCCTACTTACAATTTCCAGAGCAATAACTTGCTCTGGTGATATGGGCTTGTGGTGGTATAATCCCTACCAGAGGATATACAGGATATGTAGTTATCCAATAGAACAGCAGCAGGGAAGAAAATAAAAAATAGAAAATGATATGGAAAATGTAACGGACCGTTTTGCACACAAGGGGTAAAAACCGTTTAGGCGATCGTCCCCTTTTCCAGAGATGCAGGCACAGCTACTGTAGACACCAATCCGCCGAACAGGAAACCATATGAATGCTGTAAACAGCTGAATAGGAAAAACCATACGAATAGGTTTACACTCCTAGCAGTCAAACTGGAACAGCATACAATAAATCCCCCCCAAGAACGAGACAAAGCTCCGTGTTGAGGGTCAAGCAGTGAACAGACAGAGCAGTGGGTTTATTGTTCTTATATACACATTAGTACCACCCACAGGGTTTTGGAACACAACCAATAAACACATACAATACACTCAGACACTCCCACACAAATCCTCCCCTCTGCTGTGATTCAATTACCTTACACAATGGGTAATGTAATTTAGCACAAGCAGAGAAATACAATTTTTCCACATTATTCATAACTTGAAAAGTATGCATCACATTTTCAGAATCAGCATACTCCAAATACAAACATACGTCAAAATCATACAAATTGGTCCAGTGGTTCAAAAGATAGATCGTAGTCCTTTGTGACCACAGGAAGCATAGCTTTTCTGCCCAAAACCAGTTCCACAGAGTCTTCTATCCTGGAGATAATTAGAAGTAATCCAATTATCTCCAAAGATAGAGGCAAACCTCCATTGAACACATGGCAGCAAAAAGACAGTAAAATTCAATAAAATACACAAGGTTACATTTATGACATAAAATAGAGACATGCAACATATGCCCAGATAGCTTAGGTCTGAGCGCACATTAATACTGAATGGCGCTCAGACCACAAACACATACAGTTCAACTGCCATGGAGCCAAAGTCTTTTATTACATGAATAGGCTCCATGGCATACCTATCTGGGTTATGTGAGTTCATTCAGTAAATCCGAGAATCTACCGAACACCGGGCAGAAAAGCACGAATAAGTCTTTTCTGCAGTGAAAAAGATGTCTTTTAACATGGGGCCATAGTCCAAAGGCAGCAGGCGACAAACCAGGCTTCTCCAATGCAATGTGGCGAGATTGCTCTCGTCACAGAAAATAACAGTAAATTTTATTAATAAATAAGAATATACAAATCAATGTATTAAAAAAAAAAGTGCTTTCAATCACCACTTCACCCCCCACTTCCCTTTCCCCCTTGAAGAGCCGCCTTACCGGTGAAACGCGCGTTGGGGCTCAGCCGCACTCCTTACCCTGTGCTTAATCAACCCCTCACCTACATTGATATCTTTAGCAAATCTGGTCTATGATTTACTATCATGAGTAACTTTGTGTGCACATGCTTCATTTGGTAGGAAAGACTTTAGGGGCTGACAGGTAAAGAGTTCAATCTAGTGCAGTGCATCTGTAGAAATTGTTCATACTTAGAAAATCTATAGCTTAGCATTATATTAGGTGCCCTGGAAGGCACATACTTAGGGTTACATACGATTGATAGAAATCGGAATCTATCCAATGCCAGACACTGATTGAGTGCATGTCTTAAATACCCGTGATATAGATTGGGGCTTCTACATGCTATACCTATTGATCGTACTGATCAACTTATATATTAGTTCAGTTAACCCTTGTAATTCTTAGCTAAGATATCTAAGTCTTCGCTATATGTATGCACTGCTATTCAATATTTTGTATGTTTCCGATTGCTACACTGTGGTACCGATAGGAATTCACCATTAGTTTGATTCTATCCAAACTAGACATTTAGGGGATATCTCCCTTTTTCCTCCACTGTTTGATTTTTGCTCATAAGGTACATTTACTTTTTCTACTGTTGTTACAGATAGTTACATGCCTTTAGCTAGTTACTTGTCTCCAGTTACGGACTTTACTGAAAAGTAACTATCCTTATGATCTGCAGCTCATACAATTTAACAATTTATGGTTATATTTGGAGAATTTACCGTTGGTAATTCTCCTTCCTATTTCATAGGAACTAGAACCTCCTTAGTTAATGTACTTACGATTTAGAGCAATATCCTCTCTCTCTCTCTCTCTATATATATATATATATATATATATATATATATATATATATATATAAAATACACAAGATCCAGCGCACTCACCTATCCACTAAACAGCAACTTCAATGTTGAAAGATTTTATTTGTTTTTTTAAAAACACCTAATCTAGGCAAAAATAATGGGGGTTTAGTTACAGTATATGATCATACATTGCATAAGCCTGCCACAACGTCAATGTACCCCATCTTTGGCAGGTCCTACACTATATATATATATATATATATATGTGTGTTTTCCCACCCCTTGTATTCCCGTGTTTTCAGGTTATTTTACCTTTTTAATACTATTTATTAAATGTTATATTTTATGTGTCAAGTTTATTATGGATGTGATTTAATCAGGACAGATTATGTTCTATCATTTTTTTCTTTTAAAATTTTTCATAAGCGTTATCCCTTCTAATCTGTCCTAAAGATAGTTTCTAAACATACTAGTAGCTTCCTCTAGCTTTCTCTTTTTGCAACTCTCTCAACAGTAACCACCAGTGTTAAGTTTGGTGACAAATTCATTTTAGTTTTAGTTGTATTTTAGTCATCTGAATATTTTGGTTTTAGTCGACTAAATTTCCAGTAGATTTTAGTCAACACAACTAAAATCTAATAAATTTAGTTAAAGCCTCTATTTGTCTCTTTAACCCCTTCTCCATCCCCTCTGTCTCTCTTTGTGTCCCCGCAGCCTCTGGGTGTCTCTCTCCAAGCCCCGGTCTGTCTCTTTTTCCCCTTCCACAGCCCTCTGTGTCTCTTTGTGTCCTGCCAGCCCTTATGGGTGTCTCCCCCAAACTCCTTCCCCAATCCATTCCCCAGTCCCTTTGTGACTCTTTCCCCCCTCACAGCCCCCCCAGCCCCTTTAGCTCCATAACCCCCAGCACCTTGTCTCTTTCTTCCCCAGCCTCTCTATGTCTCTTTGTGTCCCCACCCACCCCCATTCATGCATCTCATCTCCCCCATGTGTCTGATTCCCCCAGCTTCTCATATGTCTTAATTACTTTCCCAGCTCTCTACCTGTCTCAATCCCCAGGCCCTAAATGTGTCTCTTTCCCCCAAACCCCTCAGGTGTCTCATTCCCCCAGCCCCCTCGGGTGTCCCATTCCTCCAGTCCCTTTGTGTGTCCCATTCCCCAAGCCCCCCCAGGTGTCCATTCCCCCAGCCCCCTCTGGTGTCCCATTCCTCCAGTCCCCTTGGGTGTCCAATTCCTCCAGTCCCCTTGAGTGTCCTATTCCTCCAGTCACCTTGAGTGTCCCATTCCTCCAGTCCCCTTGGGTGTCCCATTCCTCCAGTCCCCTTGGGTGTCCCATTCCTCCAGTCCCCTTGGGTGTCCCATTCCTCCAGTCCCCTTGGGTGTCCCATTCCTCCAGTCCCCTTGGGTGTTTTATTCCTCCAGCCCCTTCGTGTGTCTCATTCCCCCAGCCCTTTTGTGTGTTTCATTCCCCCAGCCCCCTCCTGTGTCTCGTTCCCCCAGCCCCACATGTGTCTCATTCTCCCAGCCCCCTTGTGTGTCTTATTCCTCTAGCCTCCTCCTGTGTCTCATTTCCCCAGTCCCCTCATGTGTCTCATTCCCCAGCTCCCCATGTGTCTAATTTTCTCTTTTCCTCCCCTATGTGTCTTACCCGGCAGTATTTATTTTGGTGGCAAATTTGAATTTAGTTTTAGTCATAGTCTTTTGACTAAAAAGCAATTTGTCATCTGAATTGTTTTAGTTTTAGTCGTTTTTTTAAATTCTTTATTTTTGTTTTGCATTGTTAAAACAAAGTAGCATTGGAAATATCCTCACAGCAAGACATTGTGAGGTAATAAACTTGTGGTTCTAGCTAGTCAGCATAATTGAACATTTTTGCTTTTTTTTTTTTGAAGTATGGAATAAAGAAGAGTGGTAAAACAAATAGAGTTAATAAACGTGATATATTGTAGAGTGTAAACAATTGCTTGTCTACATGTGAAAACCCCAAGGAGGACCCCCAGTTAGGACAAAAACATAAGCAAGAGGGAGTTATAAACAGGGGGTTTCTTAATTATACAAAATCCATACACTGTGTTCCACGGCATTGTGCCAACAGTCGGTATGTTTGGACTCTAGTGTATGATCCACTAATGCCATGCGCAGACCGTCCGAAGTCCCAGAAGCCCGCTCGAGTAGCGGTGTGTGAGCATCGGGAGTCTCATTGCACAGCTTGGTTCGGGAGTCAGTCCCACCAGTTGTATTTCAAGCTCCATGGCAGATGTTAGTTGGTGCCTGTGCACCAGTTGGGCCCATGCTAGACACATGCCGCTTACTGGATGTATAACCACCTGTCTGAAACACCCATGATTGGTCCAGTCAACCGGTGTGAGGCATCTCAGACTCTTCCACAGCTGTACCCGACATGGTCTTACAGGAGATGCAAGACATCACCAGTCCCGTCAGAGAAGGTGGTTGGACACGCGATGCACCCGCCATCTTGTGGCTTCTGGATCAAGTTGTGTGTCCAGCAGGTATGCCGCATGCCCTAAACGATGTCAGGGAGCCTCCAGTGGGGTGGACCGTGATGATCCCCACCGGTCCAAAGTGTGGGGGGGTGGCAGGGCCAGCGCCTGTCAGAACGAAGAGCCCAGCTTGCTGCAAACATGCAGGATAGTGGAGCAGCGGCCGTCCACCCAACTCACCACCTGATTGTGAGAAAAAATAATAGTGCAATGAGACATAAATATTAAAACATATGTGTACATAAAAACCCAATAAAAGACTAACTCAGGCTTTTTAGAGCTCTGTCCCGAAGATTGTAGATATCCCTGCAAAGGGCAGAGAAATACGTTTTGGACTTAACTTCAGGACCAACACAGCCTAGTGCAAGGTATCGTCGCTTCTTCTTGGTGTCAATCAAGGGGGTTAAACTGCTGTTACATAGTTACATAGCTGAAAAGAGACTTGCGTCCATCAAGTTCAGCCTTCCTCACATTTGTTTTTTGCTGTTGATCCAAAAGAGGGCAAAAAAACCCAGTTTGAAGCACAATTTTGCAACAAGCTAGGAAAAAAAATCCTTCTTGACCCCAGAATGGCAGTCAGATTTATCCTTGGATCAAGCAGTTATTACCCTACATAGAACGATTATATCCTTGAATATTGTGTTTTTGCAAGTATGCATCTAGTAGCTGTTTGAACATCTGTATGGACTCTGATAAAACCACTTCTTCAGGCAGAGAATTCCACATCCTGATTGTTCTTACAGGAAGAAAAACCTTTCCTTCGCCTTAGATGAAATCTTCTTTCTTCCAGTCTAAACTCATGACCTCGTGTCCTATGTAAAGTTCGGTTTGTGAATAGATTTCCACACAATGGTTTGTATTGTCCCCGAATATATTTGTATAATGTTACCATATCCCCTCTTGGGCGACTTTTTCTAAACTAAATAGGTTTACATTTGTAAACCTTTCTTCATAGCTGATATGTTCCATTCCTTTTATTAATTTTGTAGCCCGCTTCTGCACTTTTTCTAGTGCCATAATATCCTTCTTTAGAACAGGTGCCCAAAAGTGCACAGCATATTCATGTGTGGTCTTACCAGTGATTTATAAAGAGGCAAAATTATATTCTCGTCCCGAGAATGAATGCCCTTTTTCATGCATGACAATACCTTACTGGCCTTGGCCACTGCTGATTGACATTGCATATTGTTGCATAGTTTGTTGTCTATAACAATTCCCAAGTCCTTTTCGTGTGTTGTTATCCCTAATTCGCTTCCATTAAGGGTATATGTTGCTTGTGTATTCCTTATGCCGAAGTGCATTACTTTGCATTTTTCAACATTAAATTTCATCTGCAATTTGAGTGCCCAGTCTCCCAGTCTATCTAAATCCCTCTGCAGCAAAGTAATATCTTGCTCACATTGTATAATTTTACAGAGTTTTGTGTCATCTGCAAACACTGAAACATGACTTTCAATGCGGTCTTCAAGATCATTTATAAACATGTTAAATAGAATGGGTCCCAGAACAGACAAGAAAATCTGAAAGTCGTGGGAGCTTGTCTTCTATGCGACCAGATAGCATGGCGGTCCGCCCCCGTCTGTTAGTCTAGTTTTAGTCAACTAAATCTCAAAACATTGCAAAAATTAACACTGGTAACCAAAGGTGTGAACCATAAAGAACAAGCATACAAACTCTTTTTAGAATATTATATATATATATATATATATATATATATATATATATATGTAAAAAACAGATCACTGGACTAATACGGCTCTTTTGATCACTGAAAACAATCTCGGACACCTGTGATAATTAGATTGCCAGGTGAGCCCAATTTAAGGAAAAACTACTAAAGTAGGGTGTTCCACATTATTAAGCAGAGCACCATTTTCATGCAATATGGGGAAGAAAAAGGATCGCTCTGCTTCCGAAAAGAGTGAAATAGTTCAATGCCTTGGACGAGTTATGAGAACATTAGATATTGCACGAAAACTTAAGCGTGATCATCGCACTGTTAAGAGATTTTTTGGCTGATTCAGAGCACAGATGGGTTTGTGCAGATAAAGGCACATTGAGGAAGATTCCTGCCAGATCCATGCATTGGATCAAGAGAGCAGCTGCTAAAATACCATTACATAGCAGCAAACAGATATTTGAAGCTGCTGGTGCCTCTGGAGTCCCACGGACATCAAGGTCCTCCAGAGTCTTGCAACTGTGCATAAACCTATTTGTCCACCACTAACCTTTAATAGAATTTGCATAATAATTTGGAACATGGTGTAACCTCAACATACCATTCCAGTAGATGTATGGGAAAGGTTGCTTATCGCATCACTGGAAGAGCTCAAAATAGGTTAGAACAAATTGTTAGCTAATATTGCTTTACCTACAAAATGATCCATCAGTGAGAATTGGGGGTAGCTCAAATTCTAGATGTAACATAGTGTGGCAGGATGGCCAAGCTCTTCACAATAGACTTCAAATGCAAGCATCAGGATACAATAGTAATGCAGTTTATTTGCACTTTCCACAAGGTACACAGTGCTGTGCTTCACAGTGATAAAACAAACAGAAAATACATCCTACTCAATCTTAAAGGACCACTCTAGGCACCCAGACCACTTCAGCTTAATGAAGTGGTCTGGGTGCCTGGTCCAGCTAGGGTTAACCCATTTTTTAATAAACATAGCAGTTTCAGAGAAACTGCTATGTTTATTAATGGGTTAAGCCTTCCCCTATTCCCTCTAGTGGCTGTCTCATTGACAGCCACTAGAGGCGCTTGCGTGCTTCTCACTGTGATTTTTCACAGTGAGAACACTTGCTCCAGCGATCTATAAGGCTTTTATTGTAAATACTTTCCTATCACCTTGAGCTGAGTCACAGCACTTTACAACTCTTGCAGCAGCGTCATTCCAGCCAGGAAATAGGAGGAGGAGAGGCAGAGGCTCCCATGGCGCTGGAAAAGGTACGTTTTTAACCCTTTCCCCTTTCCAGAGCCGGGCGGGAGGGGGTCCCTGAGGGTGGGGGCACCCTCAGGGCACTATAGTGCCAGGAAAACGAGTATGTTTTCCTGGCACTATAGTGGTCCTTTAAAGACTAACTAAACTATTTTTTCCCTATCTATCCAACTGGCCAGCTAATCCAGTTGCCAGTTTTAAACTATTTCAACACAGCATTTTTAAGATATAGACTTTTACAAGATACCTTTTCCTTTAGAAAAACTTAACTGCATCCTCTCTTCCACCTGTTAGACTCCCTGATGCCTTCAGAGGCCTACCTTTTAAAACACTCTAGTGCAGGTTAATTACATTTACCCGAAAGGGCTGACATCTACCTATTAACCCTATCATGCTAGGAATAGAGAATGCTCCAACCTGTTACTGACATAGAAAGCCTCTCTGACCCTGCCACAGTAGTGATATGTAAGACCAGAGAAGTGATGGAAATGGACAAATTTACAGCATTAGTTCATGACACCAGGATTTTTATAAAATCTGGAACCCATGGTTGGCGGATTCTCAAGTATTCTCATAATGATAACCCTGTACTTTATTTTGGTTTATATTGTATTTTAATTTATAAACTAATATGAACATTTTATTCACTACTCTAGCATCACCTTGGTGGTTATGGTTATGCAGTGCACTGAGACATAAATGATAGATATGCAATAATATAATCTAATCTCTTCTAATGGGGAAAAAATATTTGTTCAATATTGGGCTAGCTACTACTTATTAGATTCTTCCACATGAGCCAGAACAAAATACACAACCAGAGAAATATAGCATTACAAAATAAAAGCTGGATGATAATAACAAATGGAAAGGAAAAAGGGAAAAGGGAGGGAAAATTGTTGCCTGCCATCTTTTCTACAATTTAGTCTACACCTTCACCATGACTAGCCTAATATCTAATTTTACAAGACATATTAGCTCTTTTAATATACCAGAGCAAAGGATGGTCCAAAACATGAATTCCTATGACCAGCCCAAAACAGCCAAAATAACAGAAAAATCATAAATGGAGGCTGCAGCACCATGAACTGAGTGGGTGCGAAAAGATTATCTAAATGCCCGCCAAGGATAGAAGTCATTGGATCCAGTGATCCACTGTTGTAGTGGAGAAAGGCTTGTGTGGGTAGGAGATTAAGAGAGGGTCAGATCGAAAGGGTTAAAGAAAAGTTTTAGCTGCAATTTATGTGCAAACACAGCGAGTCATGAGCAATGTTGAAGAAGTGGAAAATAGAAATAAAAGATCAATGATGGATATAAAAGTACTCCACATGAGTAGTAGAATAGGAGATAAAGTTGAGATCAAATGCATGAACATCCAATACCCAACGGAAGGACACCAAACTTGGAAGAGCCAACATACAGGGAAGTTGTTGCAGAGACAAATAATCATTATCCAGCCAGAATGACAAAAAAAATAATAAATAAAAAAAAGGACCGAAGAGGCATCCCAAAAACAGAAATATTTTGACAGTGGAGGTTTCTTCAACCGAATGCCCAGAAGAAAATAACACACTTATGGGTCTCTCCTGAACGAAACACCTTGGAGTGGGATAGGCGCCATTGAGATAGCCAACCAGAATAAGTAAATGATTTAAAGGATTTACATTAAGAATGTAATAGAAAGAGAAAGTTAATAACCACAACAATATACAATATATGCAGTAAAGGGATCCACATGTTTCTCCATGCACCAGCAAAACTCTCTTTTCTAGATTCAGAACCTGAACAGAAATGGAGAAAGGCAGGAAGGTATAGGCTCCCCTCTCTGGCCACATCTGTAGAAAAGCATCCAAGCCAGTGAGGTTGGATTCTTGAATGCAGATGAAGTTGCTGTCTGTCTGATGGTTCGGTCAAGAAGCAAAGAGATCCAATGTCAGAGGGCCCCTCAGAAGATGGAGTTAATGAAATATTGCAGGGTCTAGCATCCAATCACTGGAGTTGTGCAAGTGGTGGGAAAACCAGGCCACCAACACATTCTCCAATCCCAGAAGATGTTCTGCTAAAATGCTGATGTTGCTTTGAAGGGAGAATTGGTAAATGTCCTTCGTCAGATACACCAAAGCCTTCTAACATGACTCCCCCCTCCCCACAGCAATTCACAGGGGGTTTGTCCATCCTGAGGGTGGGAGAGCAATTGGATAACTTGTGAAAAAAAAAAAAACTATAAATGGCAAAGGATCTAGTCAAAACAGCTAGATAATGGTTGTGGAATGAGCTTTCTGAGGTGTCCAAGGACCTCCTGTACAACAATCCAAACAAGTTGTGCACCAAACAAGAGTGCTGGCATTGAATTCAGGAATGAAATCCATTTGGGAGCCGAAAATTTATAATCCAAGTTGATCAGCCACTAGCAGAGCTCTGAAAAAAACTAAATCTGCAATTGTAGAGTCTGATCATAAGATGACGATCGATGAAGTATGCTCTCTTCAGCCTCAGCATCACCTTGGACACTGGGTGGATTGCAAAGAATAGGTATGAATCTTTCAAATCTAGTTTGGAGAATCACTCACAAAGCAAGTCCTGAAGCAGATTAATCCCTTCCACATTAAAGTGGCAATATACTGCAAAGGAATTCAGCTGTTTCAAATTGATAACCAAGTGACCGTCTCCTGTTTTCTTTTGCTGACAAAACATCTTGGTACTCACACTGGTGGAATGGTACCATTTTCTTGCAGTACCAGATATTTTTGGTGGAAAGAAACCTGGTCTCGACCTGAGGTAGAAATTGGGGTTGGGAGACTCTCTTGCACCAGACATTCTCTGAAGGCTATGATGTTCCTGGTTACCACCTGGAGGACCCACGCATCCGAGGATATTTTTTGCCACTGTGGCAACCAGCAATGTATAGTGAGGAAGGAGGGGGCTGTCTTACCTGTGCTAGACCTGCAACTGAAGGAGAGTGTTACTCAACCAATGGAGAAACCCCATTGGAAGTACTGTAATTAAAGAAACTTTGGTGTGCTATATTCAGGAGTCTGTCAACCTTATTCGGCACAGTGGAATATGGGCATTCTGCATGTAGTTTGTTGTGGATCTCCTTGTTGAGAGTCCAATGAAGCCAGAAATTGAGAAACTATGAGAAAGAAACCAGAGGTGCCCACTCAGCAGAGCTGAGGTGGTGAAGGAGTTTTGGGTTAAAAAAGGTCAACTGGAGGCATCTAGAATTTCCTCTGCAAGTTTTGCACCAGAGGAGATGTTTGCACCAAGAGATCCAGACATGGGACAGAGTTTGCCTACAATGGTTTCCCAGACAAAAGAATAATCGTCTTCCTCCAACCCCAGGTGTGAGTGTACAAGATCTTTGTACAAGTTACCTGCATAGTAGTCATCCCAACGATTGTACTCCGAAGAGTCCTTACCCACTGAGAGTTCCAGCAGACCCTCAGGTATCCCCAAATCAGAGTGGGAAACGAGCTCATGATCTTTGTGCCTTCTCTTTTCCTGCATCTGAACTTCCACCATTAAATGGACACTTGCACGGAGAAGAGACCAATGGAGAGTGATGTGAACCCTCAGAGTCAGTCAGCGTTGCTACGGTCACAGTGATATAGCATGGAAGATTGAGTATTTGCTGTGGAATCCACAAGGGCTAACCAAAGCCACTGCTAAAAACATTCAGGAATGACACTGTTGTCCTCAGCCATGATAGTGTGCGAGCTAAAGTGTAAGAAGGAGATATACGTTAGGGCCACATACACTTTTGCAGAGAAGGCATTAAAGACAAAGAAGTTAGTCATACAAGCCAGCCTGCACAGGGTGCCATAGATAAACCACAGCCGTAGCCATTCGGTCAGAAATAACAAAAGGTGGAACACATAGTTCTGCCCCCAAATAGATGGGTGACATCAATGATCAATTATAATTAGATCCAGCAGCCTAAGCAGTAGTAGTGAGTAAGACTGCATGAATGACACACAAAATATCCCAAGATAGAATATATGTGTGATGGTGGGTGTTAGCAGCCTGAGATGATAATCAGAGCAGGACTGAAGTGGGTCACACCATGAGTGACACCCTCACATGAAATTGAATTAAATCGTGCAATAATGCAATAAAGTTGTTGAACCCAAGGAGAAGGGCTAGAAATTGAACCACTAAAATTTGACACCGCAATGTTAAATATAAAAGTGGGTACCACCCATGTGGCATATTAAGTAAACTAAAAAGAAAAAGGTACTATATAATCTCCCAACCAAGACAAGAGGAAACGTGCCAAACACCCAACAGTGTACCTCACATACACCAATATAATATGAACAAAAAAGTAAATCTATACTGTATAAAATACTAGTATAGATTAAAGGGGTAGCACAAAAAATATATACAACCTGTAGATAATACAAGAAACTTCCTTCACAAGATCTAAAAAATAAGAAAAGTCACACAATAGTGAAGCATGTACAGTCAATATATAATGCACTCCCGGAGGTAGAGAACTTACAGGACCAAACTGTAGATCTGAACTTGTCTCCCTTCCATAGGGTATGTGGATAAAAGGTTCTTCTCTCAGGAAGCTTGTATATACGGACCAAAGGTGCAAATTCAAGACGCTCAATCCTCAGAAGAAAAAGAGGTATATAGAGCAGTATTGTAGATAAAAATTTTATTTATTTATACAAAATGCACTTACATCAAATAAAGTTCATAGCAGCATGTCACCACTAACAAGTGGTACCCAGGAGAAGGAGTCTCTCTGTAGCAAAATATCCAACGCGTTTCGTCTTTTGAAAGACTTCTTCAGGGATAGAGAATTAAAAATTCTATTTTCTTTATATAGCCTTCACCACTTGAAATTGCCGCGGAAAATTCATTCACTTCCGGGTTCGGACTTCTCGGTTTTTGATTGGACATCCATCGTGATCACTTCCGGTGGATGTAACAAGATGTTTTTATTTCCGCGTTCCAGGCTGGAACGCATGGCGTCCATAACGTGCGGCTAGATGTATTCATTTCCGCGTTCCAAGTTGGAACGCATGGCGTTCATAACGTGCGGCTCTATGCCATGACACTTCCGCGTTCCACCGTGGAAGGCACGGACAAACCCAGGCGCACAAGCTGCATTTGGGGCACCGAACGTCCCAAAGTGGGACACAGGGAGAAAATACCAATGACCATCTGTTTACATAATATACAAAACAAAGGAATATAAAAACAATAATATGTCTGTCAATATATGGATAACATCCAAGTACTATATGAAACACAAACTAAAAAATACATAATATAAACATGTATATGTATATAGAAGAATGGAGTATATATATACCCAAATCCATATCTAAATATACATCCATATCTAAAAACCATACCTATAAAAAAATATATACAAAAAAGGAAAAAAACAAAACATAAAAAATCAAACATGTAACATAAATAATTACAAAAGGCCCGCCAGATCAATATCTTGATTAAGACCTCTCTTAAGGGTATTAAGTGTGTAAATCCAAAAGGCCTCTTTTTTGGCTAGATCATTAGTTCTATTTCCCCCTCTCCAATGGGGTGTTACTTGATCTATACCAATAGCAATAAAGGTAGACCAATCAAATAGATGACAAGAATTACAATGATTTGGGACACTATGTTCCGTTTTTTGGTTTCTAATATTATTAAAATGTTCCCGGAGCCTAGTATGTAGGGTCCTGGTGGTACTTCCCACATACTGAGCTCCGCAACCACATTGTAAAAGGTAAATCACATATGTGGATGTACAATGGTTAAATTTCTTAAGGCTATATAAAGAAAATAGAAATTTTAATTCTCTATCCCTGAAGAAGTCTTTCAAAAGACGAAACGCGTTGGATATTCTGCTACAGAGAGACTCCTTCTCCTGGGTACCACTTGTTAGTGGTGACATGCTGCTATGAACTTTATTTGATGTAAGTGCATTTTGTATAAATAAATTAATTTTTATCTACAATACTGCTCTATATACCTCTTTTTCTTCTGAGGATTGAGCGTCTTGAATTTGCACCTTTGGTCCGTATATACAAGCTTCCCGAGAGAAGAACCTTTTATCCACATACCCTATGGAAGGGAGACAAGTTCAGATCTACAGTTTGGTCCTGTAAGTTCTCTACCTCCGGGAGTGCATTATACATTGACTGTACATGCTTCACTATTGTGTGACTTTTCTTATTTTTTAGATCTTGTGAAGGAAGTTTCTTGTATTATCTACAGGTTGTATATATTTTTTGTGCTACCCCTTTAATCTATACTAGTATTTTATACAGTATAGATTTACTTTTTTGTTCATATTAAGTAAACTGAAACAGCACAGCAAGTCAACATGCATACAATTTAGGTAATAAAATCTGGTCTTAAAAAACAAATAATATAGAGTAGAGCTAAAATTTGACCTTGCTAAGTTATGTATGTAAGCAGAGGTAGGCTCACCGTTAATCTGAAGGTGAAGGGTACAGGAGGCACCACAGGAAAAAGGCTGAAAGGGATGGAAAGCTGCGACCACACTATAACGAGGTGGCCCGAGCATGCAGGTGAGTGTTCGCAAACGTAATTTCACAATCAAAATGGCTGCCTCAAGGTCATGGTAGGCGTGAGTGAGGGCAAAGTGAGGGCAGCACCAAGCATGTTCCAACAAAACAAGAGAATGGTATTTTAGAAGAAACAAGAGGAGGAATAAAGGAAACATTTTACCAGAGTACCCAATCTTGGGTTAAAGATAGAGAATCAGGAAAGTGTAGTAAAATTAAAAGGATGGAATAAAAGAATGAGATATAATAAATAGAGGACAGTGTAACTCAAAGGAAAAGCACTAAAAGGAACGGAGAATAGAGAACTAGTAGGTAATAAGCAAAGTGTTTATTTTTCTATTTAACTCGTGTTTTGTATTAAACTTATAGAGTTGTGGACAAAAATAAGTCCTAGAGGTGTGCGCACTGCTTCTGCAATAAGACTAACTGTCCAACTGAGGCAAAAAAAAAAAAACATCCTTTTTGCAAAAGGTAAATCACTGTATAGTATGTAAAAGCCATTACTCAAACAGCTTTTCTAAAAAAAACACACGACATATATACATATATATGTAAATGCATGCACAAATCACTTATATACTTATCTGATTTTCTTTTCTGCACACAGTTTTAAAATCTATTATTTTAATTGGGTTTTCAGTCCGCAAGCCATTAAACCTCAAATATAAAAAAGAGAACATTTGCACTTTTGTCAAAATGCCCTAAGAAGGCCTATTTGAAACACACTGGGAGCCAGGCTAAAATGTCTGCAAATTACTCTGATTAAAAGAAAGAATGAAAAGAAAAATGCAATTATGTAACAGCTTAGAGCCTGATGTGGAGGGGGAGTCAGGACTTTAATATGTTTGTTTGTAATGATGAAATGAGGGAATGAATACGGCCTTATTTACAGACTGAGGTTTATAAAAACTTACAAATAGAGGAGGGTGAAGAGTAGACTTGTACATTAATGCTGTTCATCTGGTACGAAGGGATCAAATTCCTTTTAATTGATCATTCGGGAGTTACCTGTAGAATCTTCTTCAATTCACAGGTAAACCCCATACACAGATCGATCCATTAAGGCGTAAATAAAAAAATGTGTTTGCACCCACAGCGTGACCACTCTGGAGGTAAATACAAAGAAGGATGATCCAGGCACTTGAGGTAAAGTACCTGGCATATTTATTGAAGACTCACAGCAACGTTTTTACCCAATTGAGGTCTTTATCAAGCTACCACCAAAGTGCATTGATACAATATTTAAAGGACATATAATTGACTTTAATTTAATAAAAAACTCAGACTTAATGAATCTTCCAATTGATCCGTCTAAAGATTCTGAAGCACCAGGAGCTCCAAGGCGCAATGAGCTCATATGCATTATATGATGATAGGAAAATTTAGGAAAACCTACTGGAGGTATAGCAGAGGTAGAGCTTACATACTTCTCTTGTTGAGAATGAAAAATAAAAACTGTTTAACATTAAATGGTAGGACAATGCCAGGCAACCCCATTCACCATAATGGGGTGGAGCAGTTAAATTTGTCATGCTACATACAAAATTAAACAAGGATTATATTTGTCTAGAACAGTTTGGTTTTAATTAGATTTTGCCTTCACACAAATTAGATTATCTAGATATTTTAGAAGTAAAACCTGGCAAAGTCCCAATTTATCAGGGTTCGGTTGGAAAGTGTTGAGTAGGAATCCAAAATGCAAGAAAACCATAATACATACAATGTAAAGAGACAAGAACACAAAATAATGACACATTCAAAACAGATAACCCAATATAAGGAAGGGAGCAGGGACTCTGGACACAGGATAGATGTACCAAAAAAAGTGAACCCGGTGGAACACACCACTAAAAAAAAAAACACTCAGTGGAGCACTAGTATATAAGATACACTTACCCCACTAAATATTGGGGGGCATGTATAATAACAATGTTCTCCCACTAGATATTGAGGGGGTCTATAATAACAATGTTCTCTAAAACTGAAAAACAGACACAAAATAGTGTAGTATATCAATGAGACCAGAGTGTAATGTTCTAGTATATAGACTGAACTCACATCGTATAGAGCCCTATAAGGATAGGCTCAGGTCTCAGAAGCAGGGGTTTGTCTGGTCATACCAAAACCTCTCCAGATTCTTGACCCAGTGGTTCTCAGATATGGAGACAAAAGGGAGACAAAATTCCCTAGTGCAAAATTGTTGAGGTAGAAAATTATCCAAAGTGCTAGTGCAATAAACTGTTCACCTTTGGTAGAGTCAATTATACTAGGCTCTTAGTATCTTAAGGAAGCACTACCCTCCTTGTATACAGGAGCAGGAAACATAAAGGTCAACAGGACTGGTGATCACATAAAATAACACTTTATTAGTAAAACACAAATAAAAACCTATATCAGTAAGTAATACCAGTCCCAAAGAGACCTGGCCATTATCCCCTTACTCATCTACCTGCAAACCATCTCCCACCCTATTTGGCAAGGACATGCCCCCTGCCAAGCTGTGACACCCCGGGCCTAAATTACAAGGGGAGAGTGGGCGGGAAACTCTTGCTGGCCCGGATCCTAAGTGGCACGGAGGTCAGCTTAATTTGTCACCACCCACTTCCTCACATCCAACACTCCCACACATAACCAACAGCCAATCATGTTTCATCCATTCCCACACTCATACATGTGCCCTTGTCCGCTAAGCTGCACACTCTCCCTTGGGTCTGGATAGCAGCTTTCTGTGGAAAACGGAGGGTAAAACAGGATACCATTGTGATCTGGACCACTGAGGGTAACACAGGATAATAAACTCTAGAACACTGAGAATAACACAGGATAGCAGCAAGCTTTGGAACACTGAGAGTGACACAGGAGTTTAGGTACCACAGGACACAGTACCACTGAGCAAAGTCTCCAGGAACGGGACACAAAAAGCAAGGGTTTCAGCAATTAGGATACCGGGACCAGAACTAAAACAAAATTAATGAACATTCAAACTAGAAGAGATGAGTAAACTAAATAGGGAGGAGATATTACAAGGTAGGGCTAGATGGGGCTAGATAGAGTCAGATCTATTAATGTCAACAACTAGAACCTCTTCTGCATCGAACATCATCAAATACTGTTCACAGGAAATCATTGGATTTACCAGTTTTAAAGAAAGATATTGTGGAACTAGAAAAAGTTCACAGGTGAGCTACAAATTTAGTAAATACGATGGAAACAGTTGTGAAAAAAGGCCCGAAAAACTGCATTTGTTTTCTTTAGAAAAAAAGGCACCTTGAGATGGGCTATGATAGCACTATAGAAACATATAAGGGGTCAGTGCAAACTGATATGTGCCTACCTGTTCATTAGCAGGAATATAGAACAGGAAAGCAGTCACCCATTGAGGCTGTAATAAAGGTGTTCTCGCTTACAGCAGATGAAAGCATTCTTTACAGTAAGAACAATAAAGATGCTCTACCTAAAGAGGTTATCTCATTTATTTATTAGATTCTATAGATATATTTTTAAAAGGGGTTGGATGCTTTTTTGCAAAAAACAAGAAATTTGAGAAAAGGGTGAGGGAGAGTGAAATGGGGAGGGGAAAGGAAAGAGATATGGGGGAGCAAGAGAGGCAGTGGGAAAGAGGGAGGCTATGTGGTACTTAGATTAGAGCATGCAGAAGTGACAATAAAGATAAAAAATATAACATCCCTTCCCTCTCTACTCCATAACTCACTCCAGATCTCTTCCCTCTCTCCACATATCCTTTACAGTCCTTTGCCTCTCTCACAGAAATCCCCCTTCCTCTACTCCCCCATATCCACCTCTCCATCTCTTCTCTCTCTTCTTCCTTCTCTCCCATGGAATTCCCTTGCTAATCTTTCTTCATCAAATCCCCCTCCCCATTCCTCTTCCTATCCTCTCTCACACAAATCCTCCTGTCCATCGTCATCCCTCTTTCCCACAATCCAACATCTGTTCTATATCTCCCAAATCCCCTTCCCCATCTCCATCCCTCTCTCACACAAATCTCTCCTACCCTTCTTCATCCCTTCACTATCTCCCATATCCCCATTCTTAAAGCTACAACCTTTCCCCCATGCCTTCCCCCTTTCTAAATCCACCATCCGCCTAAACACATGTTCCCCTCTATCAATTACCATATCCTCTCTTCCTATTTTCCCCTCTTCCCTACATTACTTCCATTCACATCTCACTAAATTTCCAAATCACTATTCTATTCATGCCCAAGTCTTTCACTAACAGAACTAGTCAGGGTCAGCCCTGCTTAGCTTTTCAGATTTGCCAAGGTCAAGGCAGCTCAGACTAGAGTATCCTCAATTATTACTAAATATAAAAATTCTACTTGTACTTGAAAGAAGTGGTGTTTTAATAAATTATAATATTACTAGCAAGTTTTTAAAAGCCAAATCAGTCATTATATGTCAGCATTGAATGTTCTTCCATACCAAATCTAGTCAGGGCCAGCTCTGCTTAGCTTTTGATGTTTGCCAATGACCAGCAAGTTCAGACTAAATATCTGAAAACTACCTATTCCAAAAATTATTTGGAATTTCATGAATATATTTTGAATTTTATACAAAATTATATTTTATAGGTAAAATCTAATATATAAAAGATAATTTCTTTCTTTTTATCAACCAGATCTTTGTTTGCAAAATGTAATTTTAGAAAATAAAACATATTGTAAAGCTTGGCATCAATGATGAGCTTTTTTTTTTTTTTTTTTTTTTTTTTTAACCTCATACCTCCCAAAAAAAAAACACCTGAACCGATGCCAAAAACTAAATAAGTGATTCCACAAATTTCCTTGTGGTTTGTTTTATATTGTGATTATTGTTTCCCATGTTTTACATCCCTTCTTCAACTAGCCGAGACAATCAAAATCCACAGAGGAGAATTTCTTTGATTTAGATTAAAATCAATGGTGCAAAAAGTAATCTTCTCTTCTAGCACTGCCTTTTTTAGTATATTACTGGATGTTAGATATTAGTAATATGTTTTAGAATTGTCTGTACTGTAGTGTATTTGTCAGTCACTATGTTTTATACAGTGCAATTTACTTTTGAAACACATTTTTCTGTGCTGTCTAAAAACTGCAGAGTTTATCCAGTTTCTCTCCCACTTTACTGTAACTTGATTCCAAAGAGTTTGGAGTTAATTATCATTAAGGGTAGATCTCCTATTGTCTATACCTGCAACTACATAGATAAAAACATAACATACACATGACCTCCACCCTCCTTACCATTTTCCAAAACCACCCCCAATAGAGCAAATGGACCAGGACAACAAATTGGAATGGATAACAATCTCTGGTTGCTTTGATAAACAACAATTAAAAGGCATCCAATGGTTAACGGACAAATAAATATCAAATTTTAATATAGAATAACTGATGACTAGGGTGGCGCCACTGAAGTCCTAACTATATGCCTCAGACCACAAGAGGATGTGGCTCCTACCTAGTCCTGCAGAGTATTCCTTCTGCCCAGCACCTCACTTAGATACTCTGGAAAGATCCCCTTACCTCCCAATACCTTGAGAGGGAAACAGGCCAACCAAAACTTGCCAGCACTCTGGTCCTCCATCTCTGCATTACCCTGAAGCCACACCCTCTCGCAGGAGAGGGAAATAGAACAAAACTCTCGCTCAACAGAGCAGTAGAAATGCAAGGCTGAATAAACTGACAGCTATCACAGGAGAGTTGAAAACCAAACCGGAGGTGCAGCGAGCTCGACTAAGCAGGCCTCCCACTGGGAAACTAACCACCCTAACCTAATTTTCACAAACTCACCTCTTCATTCAAACACCTATACTACACTCAAATGTACACAATCATTTAAAAGCCAATACTACAATACAAACTCATCCCTGCAATCAAACAAACATCACAAACAAAAACCATCCCTGTATTAAAATGCATGTTATATACAAATAAATCTTCATACAAACACCAACACTACACACAAAAGTACACCTGCATTTAACAGCCAACACAAAATACAAACATACCCCTTCACTCAAATGCAAACATACATAGATTCTAATGGCATTCGTACATACAAATACCCCTCTCCACGCATACACACAAGCACTATACAAAAACATAATTACATCCAAACGCACAAACATGCAAGAATTGGCAAATGGTATAGCATAGCATCCTGGTATTTGTAACAGATGTGGGATTTACCTTTTGACAGGGGCGGACTGACCACTCGGGCATATCGGTCATGGACCGAGGGCCCGAGGCAGTCAGGGGCCCGGCAGCACAGCCATGTTCCAGCTGGAGAGATCAGAGATCTCTCCAACTGGAACAGCAAAAAAATAATAAAACTATTTAATCGATAGGTTGTGGGGCCCCTGATGCAGATGCCCCTGATGCTCTGCTAGTCACCCCCCCCCCCCAACAATGAGACCTGGCAGCTTTACCAGCTCTCTGCCAGGTCTCCTGCTTCCTCTCCCATGCGGCTCTGTGTGATGGGAGAGGCGGGGCCAGGAAGTGACCTCACTTCCTGTTTACTCCTCTCACACAGAGCCCAGCGAGGGGAAGGAGCAGCAGCCTGGGAGAGGAAGCAGACAGACAGGTAGGCACCAATCACCCCTCCCCCACTGTCACTAGTCACACCCCCTCGCACTAGTCACCCCCCTCACTGTCACTAGTCACCCCCACTGTCACTAGTCACCCTGTCACTAGTCACACCCCCTCACTAGTCACCCCCCCACTGCCCCCTCACTGTCACTAGTCACCCCCCACTGTCACTAATCACCCCCACTGTCACTAGTCACCTCCTCCTCACTGTGCCCCCCACTCACAATCACCCCCCTCTGTCACTAGTCACCCCCTCACTGTCACTAGTCACCCTCCCTCACTGCCACTAGTCACTCCCCTCACTGTCACTAGTCACCCCCCTCACTGTCACTAGTCACCCCCCACTGTGTCACTAGTCACCCCTTACCTCACTCACTTTCACCCCTTCCCTCACTCACTCTGTAACCCCTTCCCTCCCTCACTTTGTCGCTAGTCACCCATTCCCTCCCTCACTTTGTCACTAGTCACCCCCTCCCTCTGTCACTGGTCATCCCCTCCCTCACTCTGTCACTAGTCACCCACTCACTCTAGTGACAGAGTGAGGGAGAGGGTGACTAGTGACAGAGGGAGGGGGTGAATAGTGACAGAGTGAGGGAGGGAGTGACTAGTGACAGAGGGAGGGATGGGGTGACACAGTGACAGAGGGAGGGGGTGACTAGTGACATAGTTAGGGAGGGAGTGACTAGTGACAGAGGGAGGGATGGGGTGACTAGTGGCAGTCACAATCTCCCTCCCTCTGTCACAAGTCACCATCTCTCTCCCTCTGTCACTAGTCACCCCCTCCCTCACTAGTCACCCCCCCCTCACTCTGTCACTGGTCACCCATTCCCTCCCTCACTCTGTCACTAATCACCACCTCACTCTGTCACTAGTCACCCTCTCCCTCACTCTGTCACTACTCACACCCTCCCTCACTCTGTCACTAGAGTGAGGGGATGACTGGTGACAGAGTGAGGGGATGACTGGTGACAGAGTGAGTTAGGGGGTGACTAGTGACAGAGTAAGGGACGAGGGAGCTGACTAGTGACAGAAGGAGGGATGGAGTAGTGACAGAGGGAGGTGGTGACTAGTGACAGTCACCACCTCCCTCACTCTGTCACTAGTCACCCCTTCCCTCACTCTGTCACTAGTCACCCCCTCACTCTAGTGACAGTGAGGGAGGGTGTGACTAGTGACAGAGTGAGGGAAGGAAGTGGTGACTAGTGACAGCGTTAGGGAGGGAAAGGGTGACTAGTGACAGAGTGAGGAAGGGGGTGACTAGTGACAGAGGGAGGGGTGACTAGGGACAGAGTGAGGGAGGTGGTGACTAGTGACAGTCACCACCTCCCTCACTCTGTCACTAGTCACCCCCTCCCTCACTGTGTCACCCCCTCCCTCTGTCACTGGTCACCCACTCCCTCCCTCACTCTGTCACCAGTCACCCCTTCCTTCCCTCTGTCACTAGTCAACCCTTCCCTCACTCTGTCACTAGTCACCCCCCTCACTCTAGTGACAGAGAGAGGGAGGGTGTGACTAGTGACAGAGAGAGGGAGGGTGTGACTAGTGACAGAGAGAGGGAGGGGGTGACTAGTGACAGTGAGGAAGGGTGTGACTAGTGACAGAGTGAGGGAGGGTGTCACTAGTGACAGAGAGAGGGAGGGGGTGACGTGACAGAGTGAGGGAGGGGAGGGGGTGACTAGTGAAAGTCACCACCTCCTTCACTCTGTCACTAGTCACCCCCTTCCTCACTCTGTCACTAGAGTGAGGGGGTGACTAGTGACAGAGTGAGGGGGTGACAGAGTGAGGGAAGGGGATGACTGGTGACAGAGTGAGGGAGGGGATGACTGGTGACAGAGTGAGGGAGGGTGTGACTAGTGACAGAAGGAAGGAGGGAGTAGTGACAGAGGGATGTGGTGACTAGTGACAGAGTGAGG
>OW240924.1:46161583-46185813 GCA_933207985.1 Pelobates cultripes | reverse complement strand
CTGTCACTAATCACCTCCTCTGTCCTTAGTGACAGAGTCAGAGAGGGGGTGACTAGTGACAGAGTGAGGAAGGGGGTGACTAGTGACATAGTGAGGGAGGGGGTGACTAGTGACATAGTGAGAGAGCGGGTGACTAGTGACAGAGTGAGGGAGTGGGTGACACAGTGACAGAGTTAGGGATGGAGTGACTAGTGACAGAGAGAAGGATGGGGTGACTAGTGACAGAGTGAGGAAGGGGGTGACTAGGGAGAGAGGGGGTGATTAGTGACAGAGTGAGGGAGGGGGTGACTAGTGACAGAGTGAGGGAGCGGGTGACACAGTGACAGAGTTAGGGAGGGAGTGACTAGTGACAGAGAGAGGGATGGGGTGACTAGTGACAGTCACCCCCCCCTCACTCTGTCACCAGTCATCCCCTCACTCTGTCACTAGTCACCCCTTCCCTCCCTCACTTTGCCACTCGTCATCTCTTCCCTCCCTCACTCTGCCACTAGTCACCCATTCCCTCACTCTGTCACTAGTCTCCCCCTCTCCTTCCCTCTGTCACTAGTCACCCACTCCCTCACTCTGTCACCAGTCACCCCCACTCACTGTGTCTCCCCCTCACTCTGCCACCACTCAACCCCTCCCTCCCTCACTCTGCCACCAGGTACCCCCTCACTCTGCCACCTGTCACAACCTTCCACACTCTTCCACCTGTCACCTTCTCCCTCACACACTCTGTCACCTGTCACATATGCATTCACACAGACACTATATACAAAAAAGCACATGTAGTCATCCAGACATGCACAAGTGCATTCACACAGACTCAAATACAAACATGCATTGATACACAGGTCTTCACAATACACACATACAAAGGAATGCCGTATTTTGAATTATATTTAACATTTATTAAAATGCACATATATTTGGCCTTCAAAGGGCCTGGGATCTAATTTTGCCCGGGGGCCCCAAAGGCTCTCAGTCCACCCCTGCCTTTTGACCACCCTTGTTCTAGAGGTGAGTTCCAAAATGTTTTTTTGCTTTGCACCAGGGCGTTCTCTACATTAGTTCCACCCCTGATCTTCACCTATATACATAGAATTATTTACCATTCATTGAAGTTGCAATAGAAACAACGACATATTGCTGCTGATCTAGACACTTTAAAAATGTGCTTAAAAGCACTTGTGGACAATCTTCCTGTGATCCACTAAACAAAATTAAGACAAGAGTATCACTAGATAATTGTACTTTTTAGAACTTTAATTAGTGAAATGATAGCCCAACAATGGTCCAGATACAATGGAGTGGGATTAGATAAGGTGATAACCCTAGGTTAAGCAACAGCAAAAAACAGAGAAAAATTATAAGAAAATAATAGTTCTTTATTATAAAGCTAAAAATCACACGCAAACATACCACACATACCATGTCAGTTTATTTGTTTTCACTCCCCTTCCCATTGTATATTACCCTCACTCACGTTTATTTAGTCTACGATAAGTACCCAGCCACACAAACGTCATATGTGTGTTATGTGTGGTATGTGTGCGTGTGTTTTTTTAGCTTTATAATAAAGAACTTTATTTTTTTCTTATTATTTACTTTTTAGAACTTTGGTCCAGATTTGCTGCAGTTCATACATATTGTGCGAGATTTATCAAAGTATTACAGACAGTTGTTCACATTATTTTCAGCAAAATGTTTTTTTGGGGGTTTTTTTGGTGACAAAGTGGATTAATCAATCTTTCAGTTTCTGGTACTATAAATTTGGCAGACTTTTATAAAATTAATGTTTTCTGTTAAAATGTCATAATTTAGACCATGAACAACAGGCAATTATTAGACAATGTTATAGCAATTTACTATGAACAAATAAAGGGGGCTTTTCAGATCACTTAACTAATAACTGCTCTCCATTGTGTCACAATAGAGTAAGGAGTGGAGATGAGCATTGAGTGCTAAATGTCTCTACTCCCATTTTAGCCCAATATATGTATGTCTATACAGAAGGAATAATAAAACTTGTATCTCTTTATATATGTCTACCTCTTTTACTATCCTAACTTCCCTCTAGCATTCATTGTGTTAATTTGTTAATATCGGCTTCATGCCTAGTCATTCTTTATCTAATTTAAATTGTCCCATGAGATGTATGCATAAATATTTAAACATGTAATTTCCCCATTATACTTCCTTTAATGTTGCTTCCTCAATTCATTTTAAGGAATCATTAGTTTTCATGCATCTATCTCATCTATTTTTCTATCTTTCAAAAGAAACATTTATTCACAAACTATATTACCCAGTCCCTGACTATATCTGTAATTAGATTTTTTCTTTGGAATTTAGTATTTAATTCAAGCCCTATACTTAATGTATTCCATTGAGAGAAGGTTAGAAAAGACAATCAAGGTTATTCACTTAACACCAGATTTTGTCTGGATGGACAAAATCTGGTGAAAATGTCGGAATTCAACTGGAATGACAATTCTTTTTTTCTAAAGCCAAATCTGGTAGGAATTTGGTTGGTCCGAGTAAATCTGTAGAAATCAGCAGGATGCATTTAGTGTCTGGATTAAAATTCAGTGCATTCACATTACAAACTCTATACAAAGTACAGATTTTAATAAAAATATTCACTTGCAAATGATTTTTGCAAGTAAAGGATACTTTTAATCACTATTTGTCCACTGACAGCACTAGCCATTTGCCATTGGACAAATAGTCAAATAACCCTGGGCAGTGCAAGTAAAGTCCCCCCTGTGCCTGCACCCTTTGGAATTGGGTAGGGCTTTTACAATTAATCACTCTCCACTACCTCCTCTATCGTGGCCAGTGGGTGGGGGCTATTAAATTAAATAACTGAGGAGGACATTCTAATGTCCCCCTGCTGCACCTGTGGTCAGAGAAAGGAGGCTATTAACCCCTTAAGGACACAACTTCAGAAATAAAAGGGAATCATGACGGAATATTTCCGTCATGTGTCCTTAAGGGGTTAAATATAAAAATAAATGTGAAGGGCATCCTAATGTTCACCTGTGTCTATACTGGTCAGCTATAGGCTTTTCGCTGATGTTGGATGTCCTAAAGCAGAGGCTGAAGATGTCCAGTGTCAGTTTTAGTGTACCAAAAATTGCCTAACAACTCAGAAGGGCTTCTGGTAGACAGTCACCAGAGGTGGAGTTTACCATGTAAGGTAGTTATTGAGGTTTATCAATAACTGCAATAATTACAAGGTTAAACTGACAGGGGCACTGCATCCAGACCACTTCAATGAACTGAAGTGGTTTGGGTGTCCATAGTGCCCCTTTAATTATCCCAACCAATATTATGTTGAACCCATCTCATATTAATAAGGTGTTTCCCAAAATCTCTAAAAGGTTTTGCACGTTGATGGAATTCGCAAGCCAGGCAGTTTTTAACCCCTTAAGGACCAAACCTCTGGAATAAAAGGGAATCATGATATGTCACACATGTCATGTGTCCTTAAGGGGTTAAAGAACACTTCAAGCACCATAGCAACTAAGTCCTGCTGTAGTTGTTATGGGACTCGTGCATTCAGCTTCAAGCGAATTGCAACTGATTTGAATTTCAAACCGTTGGCATGTCATCAAAATTCTTTAACTCTAAATCGTCATATGACCGAATAAAATGAAAAAATGGACAAACAGTTTAATTTGAATCGTGATTAGGAGTTCTGTCTGTGGCTCCAAAAAAAGAGGCAATGGATAGAAAATAAAATGATAGTTAAGAAACAGCCACTAAATGTTGATTTTATTCATAGATTAAGTGAGAAGTGACCAGCAAAGGGAATAAAGGAGCAGAAAAAATATATATACTGCACTACTGACTCATAATCTCCAGACATGTGCAGTAAAACATCTATATAAAGACATTAAATATATAATAAGTAATGATTGATATATATATATATATATATATATACACACACACACACACACAGTATCTCACAATAGTGAGTACACCCCTCACATTTTTTGTAAATATTTTATTATATCTTTTCATGTGAAAACACTGAAGAAATGACACTCTGCTGCAATGTAAAGTAGTAAATGTACAGCCTGTATAAAAGTGTAAATTAGCTGTCTCCTCAAAATAACTCAACACACAGCCATTAATGTCTAAACCGTTGGCAAGAAAAGTGTGTGTTATGCTCTCAACTTATTGCATGGAAATATTGGTACCCTCCATGGCAACTATCACATGATACGATTACTTAATTGATTCCGAGGAAAATCAATACTGACTATCAAAATAGATGGAATATATCCCAAACAAAGATTGATTAAACTCCAGATCCACCCCTGAGGGGTGCAGTAAACAGTCCCTTCTTTTAAATCTTCTAAACAGCTCCACCAGTATTATGGCCCAGTATTGCTACAAAGTCATCCCAGTTGCCATCTTATTAGGTATATCTGCACACAACTTTGTAAGAGATCTACACATGAAATATGCTATTAATATAGGTAGATACAATAGATAGATAACGTATATCTAACATATGTAATTGTGTTGCTCCTGTCCACCCCTCAGTGGTGCAAAATTTGGTCACAATATTTCTGAGTGAGATATAGCAGGGGCTACAAAGTATATCTTGGCTTTATCAATGCCTACTGTTACCAAAGTTTCTGCCTGTGCTATGGATAATTACATAGCATAGTAATCAATGCAATTAATAGAATTACTAATATTGTTGGATCCTATGAATCAACTGCCTCCCTATATCAGACAAATGACAGGTCAAAGCCTAAATAGTGCTCTCACAACGATGTCATAACATGCTAAAAAGTATCTAACAAAACCAAAAAATTGCAAAATAGGAAAAGTTGTTGTGGGTAATTCCATACCTCTTGAGTTTAGCTCCAGTGAGCTAAACAACCAGGAATTAAAAGGAACAGTTTCCTGATTGACAGCTGGGATGGATGTAACAAGATTAATTTATAGATGTCAATTTCTATTGAAATCTGCACTTTTTCTAAAACAATAAAATAGGAAACACTCTTCACATATAAAGCATTTCACCAAGCTAAAGTGATTTAGGGGCCTGGAGAGTCCCTTTAACCCCTTAAGGACCGAGGACGGTTCAGGACTGTCATCGGCATTTTTGCATTGCTGACCGGTGACGGTCCTGAATCGTCCTAACGGTCTTATTTACTTACCCGATCGCCGTTGCTCCCGGTGTGGGGAGACTGCCTGCAGCCCAGACAGTCTCCCCATGGCGGTTTAGGACCCCTGTGGCCATGTGATCGCTCAACAGAGCGATCACATGTTCACAATAGGTGTCCATGTGTCTGCCTGCAGGGGGACTGTCTGTGCTCACAGGCAGTCTCCCTGCATGTGTAAAATCATTAAAAAAAATAACTGTTAATGTTAATAAAAAAATAATAATTATATATGTGTATATAAATATGATATATAGACATATATACATAATATATATCTATATATCATATATATGTCATACTAAATGTATTTTTATATTAATATGTACATATATTAATATAAAAACACACTTATAATTAAATTACACACATATATATAATATATATATGTTAACTATATATATTGTATATATATATATATATTATAAAATTCAAATAATAAGTAATTTAAATTAAATAAAAAAATGTAAAAATAATAATTTTTTTAAAATTATATATCTATATGAAATTTTATTCTAACTGTATTTTGATATTAATATATATATATATATATATATATATTTATATCAAAATACACTTAGAATTAAATTGCATATATATATCTATGTATATATTAATAGATAAAAATAATACGAATATGTCCATATACAAAATTACATAAATAATTATATAAATATACAAGTAGACTTCAAATATATAAATATGCTTATATATTTAAATTCTACGTGAGTATTTATGTAATATTTTTACATAATTAAGTAATTTTATTGATTGCAATTTGAGGGACCTGCCTGCCAACCCAGGCCGAAAGTTCAGAGAATTTAATTTGCTAGCACTGTATTTTACCCTGTAATGTTCTACGACACCCTAAAACCTGTACATGGGGTTTACTGTTTTACTCGGGAGACTTCGCTGAACACAAATATTAGTGATTCAAAACAGTAAAACACATCACAGCAATTATATTGTCAGTGAAAGTGACTTTATTTTCATTTTTCACACACAAACAGCACTTTTACTGATATAATTGTTGTGATATGTTTTCCAGTTTTGAAACACAAATTTTTGTGTTCAGCAAAGTCTCCTAAGTATAACAGTACCCCCCATGTACAGGTTTTATAGCATTTTTGAAAGTTACAGGGTCAAATATATGGGTCAAATATTTTCACATTGAAAATGGCCAGGTTGGTTACGTTGCGAGCGTATGGTAGCCCAGGAATGAGAATTACCCCCATGATGGCATACCATTTGCAAAAGAAGACAACTCAAGGTATTGCAAATAGGGTATGTCCAGTCTTTTTTAGTAACCACTTAGTCACAAACACTGGCCAAATTTAACGTTCAATTTAGTTTTTTACTTTTTTCACACACAAATAAATATGAATGCTAATTTTGGCCAGTGTTTGCGACTAAGTGGCTACTAAAACAGTCTGGACATACCCTATATTGAATACCCTGGGTTGTCTACTTTAAAAAAAATATGTACATGTGGGTGTTATTCAGAGATTTATTACAGATAATAGTGTTACAATGTCACTATTGATAAATTTTAAAAATGTATGTTTTGAAACCGCAATAGCCTACTTGTACTTATAGCCCTATAACATGCAAAAAAATAGCAAAAAAGCACGTAAACACTGGGTATTTTTAAACTCAGGACAAAATTTTTAATCTATTTAGCAGTTTTTTTTTATTCGCTTTTGTAGATGAGCAAAAGATTTTTCACGTAAAAGTCAAAAAACATGTATTTTTTTAAATTTTTCATCTTTTTAAAAAAAATTTTAGAATTAAATTACATGAGATTATATAAATAATGGTATGTAAAGAAAGCCCCTTTTGAAAAAAACAATATATAATTTGTATGGGAACAGTACATGAGAGAGCGGAAAATTACAGCTAAACACAAACAACATAAAAGTGTAAAAAGATGCCTGGTCGCAAATGTACAACATCGCAAAAACAGTCCGGTTCTTAAGGGGTTAAATATGTCTCTATTGGCTGTCTTCTTGACAGTCACTAAAGGCACTTCTGGTGTGTGAATCGAGTCAAACTCTGTTTTCTCAGACAACTTACATTTCATTGGCCTTGCATGCACTTTTCATCCACTATTGGAAGCATTGGGTATGATGTCGCAGGAGGCGGATCGAGCGGCTGCATGCACTCAATCTCAGTGCTCAAAAAAAAAAAAAAAGTAGTAACACACTTTACCCCAGTTTTTATTTAGATTGAGGTAGGCCCTGAATCTAAATAAAATAAGGTTTGTATTTCTAATGCTATAGTGTTCCTTTACATTTTTCTATTTAGCCTGAATAAAAAGATAAGCTGTTTAATGTGGAGAGTGGTAATGCTCCCCTTTATTTAGTAAAAACATGAACAGGCATAGCTATCATGATTACTAAAGGTAATAAATGGAACATGGCTTGTATACCATCTAATAATAAACATTACATTTCTTAAAATGTTACTATATATCTTTTTTACGAAGAGAAAACAGCAAGCTACCGAGTCTGACCGAGTGTTTTTATTGACATAAATATTTTACACAGTGTACTATGTTTCGCAGAACAAAATGCATTGTTCTTGTTTCAATAAAATGCAACATTTTCGTTTGCATTGGGCTCATGTAGACGGTAATTACTTCCATTACTTTTGTGCTGGGCGAGTTCCCTGAAATTAGTCACTGCTGTAGTTAGTTGCGTATGAACTTACTGATTACAGTTTTATAACCACTAATCTGCACTACAGTCGAACATATTCCAAGACATTTTCAATGTAACAATTACTGCAAATAAATTCTGTAGACATTCTCTATCAATTCTGTATTGGATATGGATTTTGGCAATTAAAATATTGCCATAGGATGCAAAGGTGACCCATAGAATATCAGCCCTACATTGCACAGACGCTTGGCCCAACTGTAATTACTGTACGTGGATATTTTTCCCATATGGTTTGTGCATGCTCATGCTGGTAAGTGTGGCATTCCAAAAACCTGAGATTGTGGACTGCCTTAATGAGCAGAATTTCTAAATATTTCATTAATTATATATGTAGCTTAATTCATGAAGAATGATTTTTTTTGTGGGAAATATTACATTTTTTCCTTCTGCTGAAAATTCTAGTTTTCTTCTGTTAAAAATCTCTTAATCATTTCATTTCTTTCATTTCACAGCGTGATGATGGCCCCTCTTATTTCATAAATGCTTTTCTATCTAGTGCACCCTAGGTGATTTTAAAATCATGTTTAATCTTTATGAATATAAAAACAAGTCAGCGCTAAAAAAACTAATTTATTCTGTATCCCTCGGATGTGCGTCTTGGGGAGTGAAATTTAATGAGTCAGTTTTTGTTACTTTGTTATATTACTGCGGTGGTGATGTGGCTTTATAACTGCTTAGGTGAAACAAATGGATCTTTCAGAAACAAGTCTGTGTGGATGTTATTTTAACTCGAGATGAGATCATAGACATCAAAGCTACAGGCTAAATATTCCGAGATGTTACTTGACAGGCATATATTTAAGTTTCTGTTTTGTTTTTTCAGATACTGAAAATCCACTTGATTCTTGAAGTGATTATTATTTAATACTCAGATTTTCTTTTTTTTTATTTGAATTAGTACATTTTTAAATATTGTTCAGAAAATGTATAATTGTGAGCCCTATTGGCATAGATATTGATTTAGCCTGTTTTATGATATAATTTAGTCCGTATACTTAGATTTTACTTATTTTCTTCTGCTCTCCTCTGAAGGCGATTTGCCTCTCTCATATTTAAGGACAATTAATAACAATTTCTTTGAACTACAGTTGTTTACATTTAGATACATTCTTATCAATTTTATTAATCACATGACTATTATTGCACAATAATTGTGCCTATTACGATCTTACTAAATGATCCTCTCCATTTCTTAATTTTTTCGTCTCCTTAGGTTGTTTTTAATTTTTATGTGCATACACATACCCCCTTGTAATTGAGAATGGGATTGACCGGTAATTTTGATCCCACATACATGTGGAATTTTCCTCCCTTCCCCCTTTCACTGTTTATTCTAACTTTTTATTATTTCCATTTTTTTCTAGTACATATTTTTTAGAGATTTGTTAGTACTAATTTTATCATCCATTATTATTCTTATTATTTTAATTTGATATTACATAATTTTACATATTGCCTCTGTGGTGAGAGATGGGATTCCCCTTTAACATACTGACAGACTAGTTCTCTATGGTTATATTGTTTAATTTTTGATCTCTTCTATTACAAGATTTGATACACGATATGCTGCTACTGCCATTAGAATGATAGATCTGTGTGTGGAACTCATTTCTGCATACTGTGGAACGCATACAGATTTCAGGACGATATAACCGAAAGCGGAAGTGATGCGTGGAACGCATACACGATCCGGTGGACCACAAACTGGAAGTACCTATTAGGACTGCGAAACATTTTTATCCGGCAAGGAGAAACAACTGATGACACACACAACGAAGACCTCTAGGAACCACCCTTCTATCAACTAATGAAATCTCTTAGGAACTTGGACCACACCTGAAGTGCTTCTCAATCAAGATCACCTGACAACTGTATTTAACCCCTTAAGGACACATGACACATGTGACATGTCATGATTCCCTTTTATTCCAGAAGTTTGGTCCTTGAGGGGTTTGTGGGGGGTGGGATAATGTATACTCTTTTTTGTATTGCTGTTCAGTCCTGTCGATTGCTGTTCAGTTAATTTTATTTTATCTCTGAAGTCCACTGCGTTGGACGAAACGTGTTAGATCTGCTTTATACTTTTTTATTCATTCTGATCAGGCACTGGTTGCCTAAATAAATACATATTTTTGCAAACTAACCTTTTGATTTTGCATCCTGAAATTCCTGGATCTGCTGAATCTCTATTACCCCTAATGGTGGAAGGCGGACCAGTATAATCCATTTGTGGATTTCAAGGCATTCATTTGACTTCAATTCTGTGAGTGCAATCTATGATATTGCGTGCTAGCTCTGTAAATTGTACATCACTATGTGCTGTTTGTCTTTTATATTCTAGCATCTAGCCAAGTGGCGTACTAAGGGGTGGGCAGGGAAGGTGGTCTGCCACGGGTGCCATCGGGCAGTGGGGTGCCACCAAGGCTGGCCAGGCTTGAGAGTCAGTGAGCTGTGTGGCTGCACCGGGTGCCATAGCAGCAGGGGCGCCGGGCAGCCGACACAGCCCACACGCAGGGGCTGGGAGCAGGAGCAGGAAACCTGGCTCAGCTGGCTGCACTGAGAGTTGGGGCGGAGATAGAATGGCCTGGGGTGGAGCCAAGCTGGATGCAGAGGCGGGGCTAAATGCAGCCTCTCTCTGATCACACAGAGGGGAAGCAGGAAGGAGTCCCTGCTTCCCTAACTACAGCACAGGAGCCAGAGGGACTGAATCCACTCCTCCTCCAGCCCAAGCTTACTGTAAGTGAGCGAGAGAGAGAGTGTGTGCTGTGTGTAACTATAATTGTGACTGTCTTTGACTGTGTGTGTGTGTGTGTGAGTGACTGTCTGCCTGTGATTGTCTGTGTGACTGTGTGTGTGTGTGACTGTCTGTGACTGTGTGTGTGTGTGTGTGACTGTCTGTCTGCCTGTGATTGTGTGTGACTGTCTGTGACTGTGTGTGTGTATGTGTGACTGTCTGTGACTGTGTGACTGTCTGCCTGTGACTGTGTGTGGGACGGTGTGCATCTGACTGTGTCTGATGGTCTTCGTCCTACAGTGAGACGGCAGCCGAGATATGGTGTCATCGCGGCCTCTGCGTCATTACAGGGCGTGCGAGGGACCTGTGCAGGAAGAGCACAAAGATCCCAGCAGCAACCACTGACCGCCAGGGACTGAGGATCCACTCCAGCCCTTCTAGAGCCAGGTAGGGAGGCTGGATGGACCTCTTATTTATTAAATGTGTGTATGTATGTAATGTTTGTGTGTGTATGTGATTGTGTGTCTGTGATTGTGTATATCTGTGATTATGTGTGTGATTGTGTGTATCTCTGTGTGTGTGTTTAGTAGATAGCTCCCTTATTTGGTGTCCTTAAATATTGCAATCTAATATAAGGATAACAAATAAGGGATTTATCTACTAAACAACTGAAAATAAGAAAAGGGCTTTTTAAATTTTGATCATTTAGCTGTTTAGTAGATAATTTCCTGAATTGGTGCCCGTATGCGAGATTTCCATATTTAAAGATACCAAATGAGGGTGCTGTTTAGCAGATAGTTTAATATTGCAAATCCACATAAGGATAGCAAATAGGGGAGTTATCTGCTAAACAAAGATCGAAGTTAAGAGGTGTCAGCCAGCCCACAACAAGAAATCTGGGTGGCTAATGTGAATTAGATGCAAATGTGGTGTCAGATGCCAGCATGCAGAGCACAGTGTTTCTGCATGTGTGTATATGTATCTGCATGTGTGTATGTGTATATGTGCAGACATCTCAAAATCTCACCAGCACTACACACAAATACACTCATGCATTTCAACGTCAACACTACATACAAACCCCACCATTATATGTAACCACATCACTGCATTCAAATACCACACAACACACAAATGCATGCTTGCATTCAAACACCAACACTACATACAAACACACCCCTACATTCACTCACACATACTCCATACAAAAACATGCATACATTCACAAACAAACACTGCTCAGTGCTAAATACATTAAAAAAAATGTTGGTTGTTTTTTTACATTTAAAGTTGAGGGGGGGGGGGGCAAAAATTAGGACCAGCCCCGGGTGCCAAATGCTCTAGGTACGCCCCTGCATCTAGCTGTATCCCTGTTTTTACCCATATCCATTTGATACTAGAGAGGCTCAAGAGGGAAAAGCCTCTAGTGAAGCTATTCATATTTGTACTAAGTACATTATATGTATCTATTTATCTGCTATTTTTTGGTGATAAGTAGGATTGTTTATCTATAGATTAGAGGAAGCTATAGGCACCCAGTACAAATCACCTTAATGAAGTAGTGTGGGTGTCATGTCCCCCTTGTTTTAACTTTGCAAGTGAAAACATTGCCATTCTAAAGGAACAGCAACTTTTTCATTGCAGGGTTTAAATAGTCTCATTGAGACAGCCACTAGAATTGCTTCCTCAGAAATAGTCGGATGAAAGTAATCAATTTCTATTATATGGTCTCATAAAGGCCATGTGATTGGAGCAATGTGGCATTTTCCCATGCATGCGCTCTAGTTTCCCAATGCTTTGCTATGGGAACTGATTAAATTGGCTGACATCATTAATCTTGATGATCTCAGCCAAGGAGGTGGGACAGCAGCATGAAGAACGGAGCTGTGAGAGAGAAAACATAAGTAAAAGACATTTTAAAGGACTTAAATGGCTACCAGGGAACAATAGCATTAGGAATATGCATTTGTATTCCTAATGCTATAGTGCTCCTTTAAGGGAACTTTCAAAGCACCATAACCATTGCAGTGAACACTAGTGGAGTGTTTAACTATACCAAAACACTTTTGATAAAGCCTGTCTATAAAAGTACTTTTTTATTGGACCTGGTCTTCTGCTGCTGAATCTTGAGTTATATATCCTTTGTGGGGATAATGCTACCCAAGCCAATTGGATTGAGCAAACCTTATTTTGCTCTGAAGTATGTGAGTAGGTTATTATTACATTTACTGTGCTTTACACTCTAATTTTATGGTACGCACTATTGTGTTTTTTTTTTTTTTATCTCTTTTATATATTCATGGAGGAATATAAACATCACCTATATCCTAGAGTGGGGATCAAACCAATTAACGCATTACTTCTGGTGTCAATACTCCATAATATATGAATGTTCATCTATCTACATACCTACCCCTGCTTATTAGCTCAACATACCACACTATATACTTTTATTTTGTCTCATATATTTATGAGGATACCCATAGCTATAAGAAAAACTTGAAGAATCTATACCACAATATATCCATAGGCGGGGATAATTCCACCCAAGCGTGCAAGTCGGAGCTGTATTTAAGCTGAGTGCACAATTTTATTTTATTTTCTCTATCAAGAAGTTTTTAACTTATTTTTTTAACTACACTATCAGACCTTTTTGTTTTTCCTTTTCTTCCCCCTTATTACAAACATTCACTAAAGGACACTTCAGGTGCTACACCTTCTTTTTCTGTTTTATCCTACCCCCTATCAGACAAGAGAGACTTTTTGGTGACTGAGCTGCATTTAGAGTACATCAGTATTGTAGAAGCTCTGAATTTTTCCTGTTTTTATTTATTATGCCGAGTGCCTTTCCCTCCTCCTTCCCTACAATGTAAGTAGTCAAACTGTTTGGTAATGGTTTGACTTCTTACCTGGGGTCTCCAGGCACCACTTCCAGCCTCATTAAGAGACAGAAGCTCTCTGCCTGAGCTTTGCCAGACAGGACAGGGTTTAGCTCAAGCTGATGCCGATTCCTAACAATGAATTATTATCAAGATTTAAACCACAAATAATAACAAAATAAAATCTGAATGGCAGAATGTTGGCCAAAATAGCTCATCTGGAATAACTCTAACTCATCTGTCTGCACCATTTGACTAATTTAGCTTTACTTTTGCAATTCAATTTTTAATTTGCCACAGTTAACTGATATCATCATTGTAACAGTGGAACAAAAGCACATGATTCAATGACAGAAAATATATCTTTAAATAAACAGTAAACCTCAAATGGGTCAGTGTGACCACCTTCCCACTATTGGTAAGAGTGTAGCGCTAATAGGTGTATATTAACAGTGCTCAAAATTACAAATGTACACTTACCACTCAGGGTAATATCAGAGAAGTAGACATATAAAAGGAAAAAAACAGAAAACATACATAGGGTAATAACGTAGAGCCTGTGTTGAAGTGAATTTAGATATATGCAGATAAACTCACATTTATTAGAGCCTTTTATATGGATATAGGCTCTAAACACTCAAGTATCCGTGCCTTTAAGGTAGGCAGCGAGACCGTATTGATTTTGCTTGCTTTTTTTCTCTCTTTTTCCTTCCCTCCTTTCAATCAGGATGAAGACTCCAAGAGAAAAGAGAAACAGACTTCTGGGTGCAGATTGTTTAACTTTAACATATAAAACAATATCTCTTTATGGTGAGAAAAAAGGGAACTGCTCACCTATTTAAGAGCCTTTTAAACTGGCTCTAAGTTTAAATGGCATATGTGTCTAATATGCAGGGTGACACTACCCTTAACCGGATCCAGAAAATCAAGGTGGAGGTAAGTATATTCAAACACAAAATTTATTATAAAAGAATATATAAATAAAATTGAAAATCATTAAAATATCAAATAATAATGATAATAAAAAATATGAATAAATACAATATGTGCCGAAGTCCTTCCTCTCCTGTTCTACCAAAACGCGTTTCGCCTTCTCCGTTGGCTTTTTCAATTGGTATTCTATCGATGTCCTGTTTTCCGGTTTTAAAAGAAATTATTGCTCCCGCCCTTCCTCTCTGCTTCCAATCATTTGTCCGATATCAGGTGATCTTAGTTACGGCTTGTAATTGCCGTTACGTCATTTCCGGTTCGCCGTCCAGAACTACATTTTCCAGAAGTCTCTTCCCTGTAGTTCTGGCGGTGTTAGAGATTACAAAGTTCGTTCTGCCTTAACGAGTGTAAAAACACTCATGAAAAGACAGGGGTGTATTTATGAGGAAGGGAAGAGGGAGAAAGAGCATTTTACACACTGAAAAATATATTAGTCATATACAGATAAAACATAATCTTATGAAAAATAAAAAATAAAAATGGAAAGCATTGAAAATACTAATTTAAATATACTGTTATTTTGTAATAGCTTTGATGCAAATTTGTGTGTTACCTATAATATTCAAATGTATTGGTATATTTCATCAATCTTAAAGAGATAAATACACACATATATATATATATATATATCTAGAGAGAGAGAGAGATGTAATGTATATGGGAAAGAATAGTTTGTTATATACTACTTTTCTTTTAATGTATATAATAAATAATGAATAATAAATAATGATAATTTTCTTTTCTTTTCTTTCCTCTTCTCTTCCTTTTATAAAAAATGGTATAACTCAAAATCAGCATTTAAGCCAAATGGAGTTAGAGTATTGAGATTGAAGATCCATTTCATCTCCGTTTTTCCCAGTATTTTAATTTCATCATCTCCACTCCAGTTTAAAGTGACCCTTTGAATAGCAAAAAATTCTAACATACTTGGATCGCTATTATGTACTGTTTTAAAGTGCAGAGATACATGGTGCTTCTCATAACCCTTCCTGATGTTTCTAACATGTTAATTTATTCTCACGTGGAGGGGACGCTTGGTTCTCCCCACATAGTATAATTGACATGGACACCTCAGCATAAATTACCTTCTTTGAAAAACATGTTATCATTTGTTTAATTTTATATTCTCTTTTGTTCTGAGGATCTATAAATGAAGTAACATGCCTTTTGTTACTATTAGTACTCCTACAAGCCAAACATTGGCCACATCCGAAGAAACCCAACTTTTGGAAAAATGGATTGGGTTTTTCCTCTTTTATATAGTTATGAGTTAATATTTGTTTTAAATTGGGTGCTCCCCTATATATAATCTGTGGTTTTTCTGTCAGTATATTATATAATAGAGGGTCACTTCTTAAAATTGGCCAGTGTTTATTGATTATTTTTCTTATTCTTTTTTCTTCTTGATTGTAGTTACAAATAAAAGGTACTCCTTCACTATCTTTTTCTTTTTTCTGTTTATATTTTAAGAGAGATTCTCTATCCAAAATTTCTATTTCATTTAAAGTGCTTGATAATGTTGTATTGTCATAACCCTTTTCCAAAAATTGATACTTGATCCTATGGGCTTGCTCTTGAAAACTGCTAATGTCGGTACAATCAATGGGGAATAGTGCTTACTACCGACTACAATCCATTACAAGTTAATTTTTTGGACCTGACTATTTATGTAGAAGAGGAATGTATCAAAACTAAGACCTACTTTAAAAGTGTAGATGTTAACAACTATATACACTTAAATAGTTGCCATTTCTCACTGTGGCTGAAGAACATCCCTAGGTCTCAATTCATGCGTATACGCAGGAATTGTACCGACATTAGCAGTTTTCAAGAGCAAGCCCATAGGATCAAGTATCAATTTTTGGAAAAGGGTTATGACAATACAACATTATCAAGCACTTTAAATGAAATAGAAATTTTGGATAGAGAATCTCTCTTAAAATATAAACAGAAAAAAGAAAAAGATAGTGAAGGAGTACCTTTTATTTGTAACTACAATCAAGAAGAAAAAAGAATAACCCATTTGAGGTTTACTGTTTGTTTTTTGCATGTGGAGAGTGGTTTTGGAGTACCCTCATGAGTGTTTTATAGCAGCTTTTTGAAATTTGTTCTATACTATATTTATAAGCGCCACTTATTCCCACACTTTTCTTTGTGTTGTTTCCATATCTTTAAATAGATTGTCCAACTCATTTAAATGGCCTCTACTAGTATAGTATAGTATGTATCTATATATAATGTATACAAAGTATAGCACACAAATGGGAAAATAAAATATAAATCCTTTATTCCACTCATCACTTTGCTCCAGGTGTGATCAAAAGATTAAGCCCAAGTTACTGAACAACTACAAAACCTACAATATTTTTCCTGCCTTAGGGCTGGCAAAGCATTATGCAAATTGTAGTTTTAAAGCAGTTTGTGTCTGCAAAATTTCCAAATGGGTTAAACCCATAATTGAGGAATTGAGCAGAAGATGTATTTGGAAATAAATGAATACATATTTGAGTGAAACATTATGATAAAGGAAAATAGTTTTAAAGAAATCTAAATGAAAACTGACGTGGTTCCTCCTTTTAGCAGCTGTTTAGGAGCCAAATCAATGTTTGTAAGTAAGCCTGGAACACATTGAACTCAAATTGCAGAGCTGTCTCAGAAAAAAAAAAAAATACTTTCTGGCTTCCTAAGTTTGTTGAAAAGATGATTATTCTGAAATGCATGCAGGTGAAATAAGTCAACCACTTCCTAATGATCACAAAAAAGAAGAATAAATAGAGCCCAGAATATGATCTAGAATAGACTTTTAAATAAAGTACATAGAAAAAAGGGAACATGCATTTATCAGTAGTGGTGCCGTAAAGACCAACATATATAGAAAATACAGATTAAGGAACAGCGCACAAAAAAAAAAAAAAAAAAATATGGCAGCATCACTTGGGTTAAGTTACATTCAAGAGAGAAATCATTCTCTGTTTGTATGGCTGCTCCCTCTGCCACAATGTGCAGGCGGCTCCGATTACCCTTCAAACTTCGGAGACACTGTAAACACGATATGTGCGTACTCCGTTTATTTCCGCATATGCGCACCTCTCAGTGTTTCGTCTCGCATGTGCACAGAGGCAAAACTCTTAAAGTGTAATACCTTTATTGTAAAATTGCGGAAATTACAAGGAAGTACCAATGTGCGTATTTTCAGCGTTTTTATGCTAGTTGATCTGCACTTAAGAATTAAGCTGCCTGAGCATTTCTAGTCTATAATTAAGGTAAGATTTAAGTTAAAATACTTTTGATCCTATCTTTGTCTTTTGAAATAGGACTAGTAAATTGTTTAATTTTTTTTAGATGGCTTTTTCTCCACCTCCCATATACACGAACCTAGAAGGATAAGGTGCGGCCACATATGTTTAAGGGGGTCAAAAATAAAGCAGCGATGGCCTGTAAGTATTAATCATATGGCCATGTAATTTCAGCTCAACGAAGACTCCTGAGATGTCTCCAAGAAAATAGAAACAAAAGACAAACAGCTGTATGGGCTTCGTTTGGGTTCAAAGTCCTCTGAAGGCAAGAACCTTTGCTACCCTTGTATTGAAGCAGTATCAGAGAGACATACAAGGAAGAATTCTCCACAAGTGGATTTAAACAGTGCATTTCCCATGCAATAGTGGAGGGATTCTAATCTGTATCCAGATCCACCAAGAGACAGAGACCGGCTACTATATCCTCGGACTCTTAAATTAATATTCTCCAGGAATTCTGCTTGGAAGAAGAGGAAAAAGAAGTGAGTGAATATTGGAATATAGCTATTGATAGCAGTTAGATATACACTGCATATTTCAGAAGTCTCAGCATCAGATATCTTCTTTGAAGATCTTAGATCATCTAGACTTTTTTTATTCTGCACTCCACCATAAATCCAGTGAGAATTGAATAAACCAGAAGAGAGACTATCCCTACAGGGCAAGGTTCCTAAAGTTTATTCCTTTAACTTCAAAGAAAGCAAAACCTGTAATTCTATTCCAAAAAATAAATGTGGCAGTTATCCTCATTGTCAAGAGAACCACTTTTTCCAGTCGATAGCATGGCTTCTCTTAGTTAACCCATGGAGAAAAGGATAGACTCTTATTTAATAGCAGCCAATCTGGCAATCAGATCTGGTCTCCATTCTGTGGTGGCTATGACTTCAGTCTCAAGAGCTCTTAAGGTTTGCGTAAATAATCTAGAGGAAGATATAGCCCGCGGAGTCAGCAGAGAGAATCTTCTGGAATCACTAAAACATCTCAGACTAGTGACATACTTTTCATCAGATGCTTCTCTGAATCTAACCAAGATATTAGCCAAAAGTCTTGCCCTAAGTGGGGCATCTGGAATATATTTTTGGTTACATTCTTGGTGTGCAGACTACATTTCAAAAGCAAACGTATGTGCCTTACCATTCCTAGGAGATCGCCTCTTCAGAAAATCCTTGGACAAAGCTATCAGAAGAGTGACAGTGTAAGGACATGAAGGGGTGCTGCCCTACGACAGCACTGTCCCTTTAAATGTGGGAACCAACTTAGCAGAGAAATAATACAAGGACACGATGAATGGACTGTGGCGAAACCAACCTCGCCACTGTACACTGGAGAAGCCTGGTTGCTCGCCTGCTGCCTTTGGACTATGGCCCCATGTTAAAAGACATCTTTTTCCCTTCAGAAAAGACTTATTTGTGCTTTTCTGCCGGGTGTTCGGTAGATTTGTTTGAGTGTGTTGTACCCCAGATAGGAATCCCAGGGAGCCCATTCGCATGAAACTGACTGTGTAAAGACTTTGGCTCCATGGCATTTAAACTGTATTCGTGTGGTCTGAGCGCCATTTGCTTAAGACCTGAGCTATCTGGGGATATGTAGAGCGTATATGTTTTATGTACTGAATGTAACTGTATGTAATTTTATGTCTTTTATTGTCCTTTGTCTGCCATGTGGTTAATGGAGTTTTGCCTCTGCCCTTGGAGATAATTTGATTACTTCACAATTATCTCCAGGACAGAGAGGAGGGATTGTGATGTAATTGTGGGTGTGTTTTACGGTTCCCCTGTAACGATTGGTTGTACTGTGTCCCACCCTGTGGGATGTCCCCTTGCATGGGGACTTGCATAAAAGCCAGTGTGTGGCCATTACAGACAGTTCCTGCTTAACCCTCAAAGTGAAGTGTCGTCTCATTATTGGGGGGAGGATTTATTGTATGCTGTTCCAGTTTGATTGCCAGGAGTGTAAGCTGATTGTATGCGTTTCCTGTTCAGCTGTTTCCAGTATTTGTGAGTTTCCTGTTCAGGAGTTGGAGAATTCGTGTAGTGAGGAAGGGGAACACAGTTTGGGAGATTGGTGCTTGCAGTAGCTGTCTGTGCATCTGAAAGGGGAAGATCGCCTAAACAGTTTTTAACCGCTTGTGGGCAAAACGGTCCATTACATGGACCAATCAAGAAAATATGTATTAAAGAAAGCCAAATAATATAATACTGTGACAGAGTCTATGGGAGGGTAATAGAAGGAAGGTATTTAGGACCCAGACTCCTCCATAGCCTGTACTCATTCACCTTCCCAATTAGCAACTGCTGAGGCTTTAATTAGCAGGTCTCAGAGCAGAAAGAGAGAGATACAATCTGATCTGCAGAGAGAGCAGGTCTGGGCTGAGCAGCACCAAACAAAGTGCTAAAGGTTGGTGAAACCAATGTTTATTTTGTTGAATTGTATAGTTTATTACCCTTTATGTTTAGTTAGTGCTCGAATTTGAGTTAGGATTTTGTTTGACTTTCCTTTCTGTTTTGCTGAAGTTTTGAACAAACGGATTGCTGCATGGATTTTTGTGCACGATGTAAATAAACCACACCATTTTTGCATAAGAGACTGTTGTTCTGTATCTGTTACCCTAGAGGACTGTGTTGCTTTGCCCTTAAAGGTCACAAGATGGTGGAGAATGCGGGCATCTAAAGCACATTTATACAGTCTGTGGGTATAGAGGCCTAAGGTACTGTGACTTTGCAAACAGAGGCCTGCAGGTGTGGTGTGTGGTATTTACCAAGTGGCTGTAAAAAAAAAAAGGAATATGGAAGAGTTAGTAAAAGCCTTGGTACAGGCTACTACTACCCAGCCAGACACAAATCGTGTAACAGCGGCTCAGATCAGTAGCCTCATGGAGTCACAGCGACAGGCTGTGGTGGCCCAACAGGAGACAAACCGCTTATTGGCCTAACAAATAGACTGCGTTATGGAAACACAGCGGGAAGACAGAGTAAAACTAACAAGTGCTTTGCAACAAACCATACTGTCAAGTGTGACTACCCCTACTATGGAAAGGGGGCGCCGGATTAGAGTTACTGACTTTTTACATAAAGTGAGTGAGGTTGATGACATGGAAGCTTACCTGACAACCTTTGAAAGGATTGCTACCCGAGAAGGATGGCCTCCAGATCAGTGGGCAGGATTATTAGCCCCTTGCCTCAGTGGAGAATCCCAAAAAGCATATGATGATTTGCCTCTCAGCCAAGCACAAGACTATGACAGATTGAAAGCAGTAATCCTAACACGGCTTGGAGTTACGCCTGCAATGCGAGCCCAAAGATATAATGCATGGGTTTATGATACAGAGAAATCTACTAGGTCGAAAATGTATGACCTCTTCAGACTTGCCCAGAAGTGGCTACAACCAGAAATCAACTCTGCTGCAGTAATCATTGAAAAGGTGGTTATGGATCGCTTTCTAAGGAGTCTGCCGATAGCGCTATGGAAATGGGTCAGTCAAGCGGATTCAAAGGGCCCAGAAGAAATGATGAACTTGACAGAGAGATACCAGTTTGCTAACGAAACTCAGAGTAAAGAGCCTTACCTCAACGCCAAATTGCAAAGTAACAGGAAACCTGCAAAGAATTCTGGTGGATTTAAAGAAACAGATGGAAAAAAAAAAGATTCTGTACAGACCCATAGACAGACTGACTACATGGAAAACTGGGTGCCCAAGTTCCCAACCCAGCCACAAGGCCAGACTGAGAGACAGATAAAGTGTTATAGGTGTCATGAGATTGCATATATTGCACGTAACTGTCCACAGACTGATGAACCTATGGAATGTAATTTGGGGAAGGGGAAGAAACATGGTGCATTGTTGGTATACACACAAATGTCTGCTTTAACAAGTACTGGTGGTATTAACCATGTCAAATCTGTAAATATGGAGGGGAGGAGTGTGCAAGCACTCTTAGATTCTGGGAGTGAGGTTTCATTGGTAAAGAGATCTTTACTTCAGAGTGAGCAAGTAGATAAAATTCACATGTTGGATATAATATGCATACATGGTGACACCCACACATACCCCACGGCCGAGGTGGAATTTGCTACCGCGGTAGGGGTGATAAAACATAGAGTTAGGGTGGTACCCTCATTGCCTTATAATGCTGTATTGGGGCGTGATTTTCCCCTCCTTCGTAAAATGTGGGAAGATACTGCAATAAAACAGGATAAGCGTACAGAGGTAGAGGCAGAAACAATGGGTTTAGAGAATGTTTTCCCTTTTTCTACGACTGATTTGGGGCAGTATAGTGAAAATGAACCCACTGTAGTATGTTTGGGTGAGGAAGGGGAACACAATGAAAGTGATTCCTCCCAAGTAGAAAATCTAAGGGAAGAGGGGGAGTTCCATCATCTAGGTATTAGTTCAGGAAATTTCCAGGCTGCCCAATGGGAGGATCAAACCTTGGTAGCTGCCGTAACAATGTTCAGGTAGTGAAAGGTACTCCTGTTAACCCGGAAACCCATTTGTCCCTTCCCTATTTTGCAGAAAGAAATAATTTACTTTACCGAGTAGAGAGGAGGGGGGTTGAAGAGGTTGAGCAATTACTGGTACCTCAATCCCACAGGAACCTAGTCTTAAAACTAGCTCACAGCCATGTATTAGGGGGGCATCTTGGGATTGAAAAAAACAGGGAGAGAGTACTAAGAAGATTTTACTGGCCAGGAATCTACTCTGCTAAAGAACGATTTTGCAAGTCATGCCCAGAATGCCAAAGAAAGGCTCCATTCCAAGCTTTCCGTAATCCCCTTGTTCCTCTTCCCATTATAGAAGTCCCATTTGAAAGAATTGCTATGGACCTGGTTGGTCCATTACTTAAATCAGCTAGGGGGCACCAATATATATTGGTAGTACTAGATTATGCTACCCTCTATCCCGAAGCTATACCTTTAAGAAATACCTCAGCTAAAACCATTGCCAGAGTTAATGTTTATGTTCAGCCTGGCTGGAATACCTAGAGAAGTACTTACAGACCAAGGTACTCCTTTAATGTCACGAGTGATGAAAGAGCTATGTAACTTGTTGAAGATGAGACAATTGAAAACTTCAGTGTATCACCCACAAACTGATGGGTTAGTGGAAAGATTTAATAAAACCTTGAAAGCAATGCTCCATAAGGTAATTGATAAAGATGGTAAGAATTGGGATCGGTTGCTCCCATATCTAATGTTTGCTATCAGAGAAGTCCCCCAAGCTTCCACAGGGTTCTCACCTTTTGAATTGTTATATGGCAGACATCCTAGAGGTCTCCTTGATGTTGCGAAGGAAACATGGGAACAGGAACACATCCCCATAGAAGTGTTATTGAACATGTGGCACAAATGCAGGATCGCATTGAGGCCATAATGCCAATTGTCAGGGAAAATATGGAGAGAGCACAGGAAGCCCAGAAAGCTAGTTAACAGGAATGCTAGACTTAGGGTCTTTCAACCCGGAGACAGGGTTCTGGTACTAATCCCCACAGTAGAAAGTAAATTCCTTGCAAACTGGCATGGCCCATATGAGATCATTGAACGAGTCAATGAGGTGAATTATAAGGTGAGACAACCTGATAGAAGAAAGCCTGAACAAATATACCATATAAATTTGCTTAAACCCTGGACAGACAGAGAGGTCTTGATGGCCATGACAGACAAAGTTCCTCTGACCAAAGTAGACAAAGTACCAGAGGTTAACACTGCTGACACTCTAGCACCTCATCAGAAAAATGAGGTCAGAAAGTTTGTTGCTAGAAATTGGGATGTGTTTGCTCCAGTACCAGGAAAGACTCATGTTATTAAACATGACATAATTACGGAACCTGGAAAAAGGGTTAACTTAAAACCCTACCGAATACCAGAGGCCAGAAAAGAAGCCATTAAAGCAGAGGTCCGAAAGATGCTTGAGCTAGGGGTTATCGAGGAATCCCATAGTGGATGGAGTAATCCTATAGTGTTGGTACCCAAGCCAAATGGAGAAGTCAGATTCTGTAATGATTTCAGAAAATTAAATGATATATCAAAATGTGATGCTTATTCCATGCCTAGGGTTGATGACCTAATAGAGAGATTAGGACGATCCAGATATCTGACTACATTAGATCTGACTAAAGGTTATTGGCAAGTTCCCTTAACAGAGCGGGCGAAAGAAAAAACTGCTTTTTCCACACCAGAAGGTTTATTTCACTATAAAGTCTTACCTTTTGGGTTGCATGGTTCACCTGCCACCTTCCAAAGAATGATGGATAGAATCCTTAGACCCCATAGTAAATATGCGGCTGCCTACCTTGCCGATGTGGTTATACACAGCACAGATTGGGAAACACATCTTCCCCGAGTTCAGGCAGTAATAAAGTCTATACGAGATGCAGGTCTAACTGCCAATCCATCCAAAGAGATGGAAGAGGCTAAGTATTTGGGCTACACTATTGGGAGGG
>OW240924.1:46123625-46161483 GCA_933207985.1 Pelobates cultripes | reverse complement strand
AGATTGGAGATCTAGCTTTTTTGGATTGGGCATGTCATACAGGTTTTTTCGAAGGGGGTGAGGTTCGTGGTGCTTGCTTTTTTGTTTGTTGGGTTGTCCAGGAAGCTGCGGATTTGGATGTAGCGGCAGTGATTGAATGTGGTTAACAGTGTCTGTTGGGGTAGATCTGGAAAGGGTAGTAGTGTTCCGTTTCTAAAAAAAAATGGTAGAAGTAGAGGAGATCATTGTCTTCGAATCTGGAGAAGTGCTGGGGAGTCATGCTGAACTGTGCGTTGCGTAAAATTGGTGTGAGAGGTGAGGGGGTAGAAGTCATTGAGCATTTGTGTGCAATCGTATCGTATCCCAAATTTGAATGGAGTGTGTTAGTGCTGGTGTAGTAGTGGCGGGTATATGTGGTCTAGCTTGTTTGGGTAGCAAGATATAGAGGGATGGGAAATACCTGCCAAATATGGTGTGTTCCAAGTCTACCCATCTCTTAATGCCGTATGGGGCGTGCAAGTGTTGTATCTGTGCGAATTACGCTACGTGATAGTAATGCATGTAGTGAGGAAGGCCCAGTCCCTCTGATCTATTAGGTATGTAGAGTGTTGCCCTTTTGATTCTGGCCTTTTTATTGGCCCAGATGAAGCAGTCAGTTTTGGATTGTAGTGTCTTGAAGTCGGCGGTTGTGATTGGGATCGGCGGTTGTGATTCGTATGGGCAGTGCCTGGAACAGGTAGAGGAATCTGGGAAGTAAGTTCATCTTGATAGATGCTAATCTACACAGCCATGATAGGCCAGCCCATGACTGGAGGTCTTTTGATGCCTGTTGTAGTAGTGGTGTGTAAATGAGCTTGTATGTTTGTGTTAGGTCTTTTGGGATGCGGGTCCCTAGGTATCTTAACTCCATGTTTGTGAGGTCAAAGGGGTATATGCTCGCCAGACATTGGAGCTGTTGTGGGTCTATGTGGATAGGTAGGGCTTCTGTTTTTTCTATGTTCAGCTTGTATACCGAGATTGCTGCAGAGTCTTGTTTGGCTGTTAAGAGCGGTGGCATGGAGTTTATGGGGTCAGTGATGGTTAGTAGTATGTCATCCGCGTAGGCCGCAGTCATATATTCTTCCGTACGAATCGTGATTCCTGCGATGGCTTTGTTTTGTCTGAGCGTTTGTAGAAGGGGCTCCAACGAGAGGGTGAAAAGTATGGGGGATAGGGGGCAGCCCTGTCTCGTGCAGTTGTGTACTGCGAATGATGGCGGGTGGGTGCAGTCACCTTTAAGGGAACCAAGTGGGGTTCATCCACAATTATGGCAGTTAAACTGTCAATATAATAATGACAGGGGTAACCTGTGCAAATCAATAAAATATATAAGGGGTTCACCCTGAGAGATAAGGCACGAGGGGTCACCCTCAATAAAGAGGCACAAGGGGATCACCCTTAAATCAAAAAGGCAAGAGGGGGTCACCCTCTAATAGGCATAGAGCTGTATAGTATAGTTTGAGAGCAATCTGCAAATAAAAACACAAATAGGCTAATATAAGCAAGTGTTCTCTGTAATATTCAGATGAAATAAAAAAAATGTACCAGCAGGGGGCAATTAAACTTACCGTCTAACAGAGCTGCAATCCAGTAGCAGAGAGCTGTTCACCGAAAAAGCGCGCGAACGGAAACTAACCGCCGAACAGAAGATGGCCGCCGGCATAGAAGGAGGAAGGCAGGAAACTGCGTGTCAATCAAATGACGCGAAAAAACGGGCGGTACGGAAATAGATCGCGGGCATGATTAAAACGGACCGCAGCCACAGCAGTGGCGCGGTCTGAAGATAATTTCACCAAGGAAAAGGTTATTAAGGTTTTACTACAAAAAAACCCAGTCAGTCATAAATAAAAAGCACAGGGAAGGGACTGAACAGTGGGCTGACCTGTGAAAAGGTTTATGTGGTAAAGTGCACAGATAAAATAAACACACCATTACCTCATGGAAATAAAAGAGACAGGGAAAGTTAATTAAAGGAGTCAAAAAATATATGGAAAAAAACAATATAAGGTAGGTCAATAATATATATATTAGAGAGCTATAATTGGAATAGACTCACCTGGGAGGCAAGCAGCAAAGAAAGAGGATTTGGGAGGAGCCTGACAGACTGTTATGTTCTAATATGTGTCCTGATTGGTTTATTTTTTCTCTATATGTTTAACTATTTCTTTGCTGCTGGGAGGTTCAGTAAAGAAGGTTAAAGCAAATATGAAGCCTCCTGTCTTGCCATAAAATTATTCATGGCAACATTTACTCATGGGTTAGCTCCTCCCCTTACAGCAGAAAGGACAGGAAATAGAACTTTGAAACTGGTATAAATAGATCCTACCCCTTCCCATCAGGCAGTCTTTGTAATTAGCTTCACAACTTCTATAGTATATGGGTGGGAACGTAATGCTGCCATGAATAATTATCAGGAAAAGAAAATTACGGTAAGCATGAAACAATTTTCCATTTTCCTGACCATTATTCATGGCAGCATTTACTCATGGGGAATACCCAAGCATTATATATAGAGGGAGGGACAGAGTTCAAAAACAGCTAATAGTTATAAAACCATTATTGAGCTGTATAAATCTTAGAAGACTTTACAAAGCCAAACAAGAATTGATAGGAAATTGTCATAACATCTGCTCAGACAAGATAATTTTCCTTAGAGGCTGCAAGGTCAGCAACCTCCTGGCATTCAATATCTGAAATATCCTGAATAAATATAGAGAGTCAGATAGGAATTAAGGCCATGATAGCATAAGCCAGAGAAGGAAAATGTCATTCTGATATAAAAATGTAAAAACCAAATTGATAATCAACAAATCAGAACCTTGACAAAGGCATAACTTCCAGAGATCATACTGGAACAAGCAGATAATGTTGGATGAGAACGGACACACCATGCTATTAAATGCGGGGAGAATTACACTGAGAATCCTACTACTTACTGGATGTATTTATTAAATACGATTCACACCGCTTCCTCTTGCCTTGTGAACTACTTACCTGAAGATACAGGAACAAATCAATATCTGCCTGTCAGAAAGAGGCAGAGCCTAGTAGAGAAATAAGAGTCTGTTATTAAAACACTGTAACATTGACCCGATGATGCAAAATTCAGATTCACAACAATACCTCACACAGTGGATGAATTGATACAGCAATGATCAGTCACAGGAGAGGAATAAACTAATAACATTACTAGGCAAAGGCAAGAAGAATCATATACAGATTAGTTGAGGGGAAAAAAAGAAATAAATCGTTATGAACCATAGAATTTGTGGCAACTACTAAATTATAAGGAGGCCAACCACGTTAGTACCTACATTCAAAGATAAATATATTGTAAATAGTACAGATTATGCCAAACAGTATAATCAAATTTATTAGAGACCGTTGTGCAACATAAGCAAGAGATATATAATAGGCAAGATACTGATGGGAAGGTGGTAACCAGAGGCACATTATACATTGTGGCAACAGACACATAATAAGCAGCATAGTAGAAGATATTCAGTTATCCTTATGAGAACAACAACCGCATACTTACTCTTACCTTATCTTCAGATAGTGAAGTACTTATGGCAGAGCCTATGGTGATAATAAGCAACTTGTTATATCTGCAAGATATCAACACCAATCCAAAGATATAATCCACAAGTATTAAATCAATGCAATGTTAGGAGTGACCATAACTTATACAGATCTAGGTACAGAGACCATGTAAAACATATCAGTCAAATGTTTGTCATCAACAAGCTGCATTACATTATGCAGGATGAATCAACCATTTAAAGCCACACATTGGTTGCAAATTCCAGATATAAGGACACCTAGAAGAACCCCCATGAATATCAGAAGAGAGGTCCGTAATGGAACTACCTGTTTAGGGATTTCCTCAATTGTTCAGGCAGCAGGTGAATTTTACCTGAAATAGTAAACCTGGTAGAATGGTCTGGGGACTGGAAAGACCTTAAAATACTTGCAATACACAGCATCAAAGTTACCTGGAGCATATGAGACTAAAAGAATACCTTTATTGCAGAAAGGAAATTATAATGTTCCCCTTCACAACAGGGGAATCTGTCAGAAGTTTCTGATCATTAACTCCTTAAGAACCAAAAGCATGCCACCCCTGACATATACTAAAGGTATTGCCAAACTTTCAGGTATACAAGGGATAAAAGAGAATACTGAATATAAATTTTATGCTTTAAGGAAATGAATTCAGGTTTAAAGAATAAAAGGTTATGACCAGGTGAAAGAAAAAACAATATTAACAGCTTTTAAATCAGGTAATGGCTTCAGCGTTACCTACTTATGAGATCAATTAATAGCCAAATTTGTGCTCCTGCAACCAGTATGATCTAATAATCTAATAATAATCAGCATATATCTAAAGGTAAAACACTGCCACCAATTGAAAAAACATTCCTTATCTAGAGCAGAGGGGAGAGGATGCCTGGCAATAGAAAAACTTTTGTAGATGGGTCTCATGTATAAATACATAGGAGTGCACACACAAAAAAACCAAACGATTATGTTAAACATTACCATGCTTCATTTTGGAAAAACAGGTCTCCTTCTCTCCTGGGAGAGGCACTCAGACAGGTTCGGTAACATCTGCAATCTATCTGAAGTGGTAAAATGTGTTAATTGCTTATCCTGAAACACCTGTGGGAGAGGGAATCTAATACAAAGCAGTATGTTTCCTTATCTACTTCATTTAAAAAACTGAAATAGAAAATCCACAGTAGGCAATAATTACTTACCCAGTACAACAGTGCATTTGTATTTGCTAGAATTGGGCATTGTTACAAAACAGACTTTAGATCATTTGTATATATTAAATCTACCAATGCCGTGTATAAATTAGGGTTATATAATACTACCAACCTGCATACAGATTATATGAATCACGTACATTGTGGATGTTTCTGACAGCACCTTATGCACAGATATATCAGTTACATATACTGAGTCTGTTCAAACAGTAATCATAAATAGCCTACCTCTGCTTTAAACAGTGACACTATGCCTGTACACATATTAAGATTATATGAGTGAGATAAAATGAGGCTGTGTTTTAACAGAACTTCATGCACATAATATACCACTCACAAATACCAAGGTTGTGACTCACAACCCACACATAGAACCAGTATTAAATTGGACTCATATAGCGGATGTACTTATATCATTCACATATATTGTGCTTCCACTAATACATCAATCATATAGAGAACAGATACACTGAAGCAATGTCTCCACACCATCTTACCTATAGAGCATTTAGAGGGCATATACTGAGGCTGTGTTTTCACAGCGACTCAGAGCATATAAAGAACACACACTGAGGCAGAGTCTCCAGATCAACTCATACATAGAGCATATAGTGGATATATATACTGAGGCTGTGTCCTCATAGTAACTCATACATAGAGCATATAGTGGGTACATATACTGAGGCAGAGTCTCCAAATCAACTCATACATAGACAATATAGTGGATACATATACTGAGGCTGTGTCCTCATAGTAACTCATACACAGAGCATATAGTGGATACATATACTGAGGCAGAGTCCTCATTGTAACTCATACATACAGCATATGGTGGGTACATATACGGAGGCTGTGTCCTCACAGTAACTCATACATAGAGCATATAGTGGATATATATATACTGAGGCTCTGTCTTCACAGTAACTCTTACATAGACCATATAGTGGATATATATATATATATATATATATATATATATATACTGAGGCCGTGTCCTCATAGTAATTTACACCAAGAGCATATAGTGGGAACATATACTGAGGCCGAGTCCTCATAGTAACTCCTACATAGAGCATATATATATATATACACATACACACATAAATACATATATATATATATTTGTGTGAGGGGCAAATAAGGCCGTATAGGAATTAAAAGGAAAATGAGTCGGTTGAGGTGTGCCGTAACCGACGTCGTGGTAGGCCTGTAATAAAAGAGGGCAAAAATTGGATACCTGTCAGAAATGAAAAACAATCAACAAAACCTAATTGCCTAGCTGTATGGTAAATGCCGAGCGAGTAACTAGTTGCCCAGCGCTTAACCGGCACTCTTCGTTATGCAAGGGGAAGTAAGGTATGGTAAAAATGTTGGCCCTCTAGGGTAGACTAAGTGTAGGGGTAGAGAAAGGTTAACAATAGACTGCATGAATAGGTGAGACTTCCTGAGATAATGCTACAATAAGGACGTGGTGGCTGTGGGAAAGTATGTGATACCCAAGAAACTGTGGAAGCAGGTATAGCGGCTCAACAACTAGATTACATAGTTTAAGTGACTAGTTCCCACTAAGTACAAACGGTTGATCCAAAAGAAGGCGAAAAACCCAGTTTGAAGCGCTGCCAATTTGCAACAAGCTGGGAAAAAAAATTCCTTCTTGACCCCATAATGGCAATCAGATTTCCTTGGATCAAGCAGTTATTGCCCTACATTGAAAGTAGATGCCCGGTTCGTAGTGTCAGGCCTTTAATAGGTCTGATAGTCGTTGAGATACTTGGATGTTAATGTGAAATCTGTAAATTTGAAATTTCCCGTACCTGAAACGCCTTGAGTATGGTATGAAGATATGAAAACTGTGTATGAATGGTAAACCTGTACAACAGTGGAGTTGTAAACCGGATAGGAAGAGTTAATGCAAGTTAGAGGTGGCAAAAGAAGCAAAACCAAAATGCAGACAACACAGCAACAGATACAGTATCAGTATAAGCGAAGAAGGAACCTCAAAGGGGAGGAAGGCCCTAACACACGTACCGCGAGCATTGGAAAAGAGCCAGATGTGAAAAGATGACGACCATGAGCTTGCAAGGCTGGCAGCCTGTGGTCGGGCCCTAAAACGCAGGGAACGGTAGCGGCTACGGGAGAGTAGGAGTAACCGAAACACCACTGCGCGATGAGTATCAGACCTAGCCAGAGAGCTCAGGTGAAAAAACAACGCCAAACGCCAAGCGGCGGAGACCTGATGGAAAAAGAGACGAAAAAAAAACAGCGCATAAGTGACCCAAATTGCGCATGAGTGTGAAAGTGTGTGAGTGTGCGTGCTGGCATACTAGCTAATGCCAAAAGGCGAAGCAATTAAAAACTAGGTTTGGTGACAGGTGAGGCCCTGCTACATGCCAAGTGGCGAGAGAGGCTCTAACTATGAGTTGGCGCGAGGGGATAACGTGGCCACTGAACGTTGTGGCGGGGTGTTGGCCTCTCGGTGACAGCTAAACATAAGATAGAATGGGAGTGACAGGTGAGGCCCTCCCTATGCCACAATGCGAGGCAACTAACTATGATTTGGCCCGAGGGGCGTAGTACCTCCGAGTGTGAGGATGGGTGTTGGCCTCGCGGGACCACTAAGCTAAGGCGAAGAAGCCAGGGGGGGAATTACCAACTAGTGGACACCTAGGACCCTGACAGCCAGCCACAGCTAACTAAGAGGGGAGGGAAGGTAGTGTGAGAGGATAGGTTTGCTGAATGTGTATAGACAAAGTGAGTGTGAACGAGGAAACACTGCAGAGCCAACCGCAACTGAAAGCAGAGGAAGCACCGCAGTGTCCAGGTGGACGGCTGAAAGGAGCGAGCCCGGCAGTAGGTAACAGAACAGAGTTGGTGTAAACCCCACGGGGGTCACGAGACCCAGTGCGGGTGTATGTGTGTGTGAGCGTGCGCGGGAGTGCTGACATACTAGCTAAGCCAAAAGGCAAAACAATTAAAACTAGGTCTGGTGACAGGTGAGGCCCTGCTAGATGCCAAGTGGCGTGAGAGGCGCTATCTATGCGTTGGCGTGAGGGGATAACGTGTCCACCAAAACGTTGTGGTGGGGTGTCGGCCTCTCAGTGACAGCTAAACATAAGATTGAATGGGAGTGACAGGTGAGGCCCTCCCTATGCCACAATGCGAGGCGACTAACTATGATTTGGCCCGAGGGGCGTAGTACCTCCGAGTGTGAGGATGGGTGTTGGCCTCGCGGGACCACTAACCTAAGGCGAAGAAGCCAGGGGGAATTACAACTAGTGGACACCTAGGACCCTGACAGCCAGCAACAGCTAACTAAGAGGGGAGAGAAACGAGTGAGATAGGGGATGCACTGTGAGCGAAAAGAAAGAGGGGGCGGTGTACGAGGAAGAAAACGTACGGCCGACCGTAACTGAAGGGCAGAGTGAACCCATCGGAGTCCAGGCAGTCAGGTTGAAAGGAGCAAGCCCGGCAAAAAGGTAATAGGATCCGTGCTGGTGTAAAACCACCGGGCTCGCGAGACCCAGTGTGATTGTGCATGTGCGTGCGAGTGAGCGCTGGCATACCAGCTAAAGTCCCCCCCCCCCCAAAAAAAAGGCGAAACAATGAAAACTAGTTTTGGCAACAGGAGAGGCCCTGCTAGATGCCAAGCGGCGTGAGAGGCTCTATCTATGCGTGGCGCGAGGGGATAAAGTGGCCACTGAACGTTGTGGCGGGGTGTTGCCCTCTTGGGGGAAATGAACTGAAAAATAGAGCACAAATGACACACACCGTCCATCTGTGCTATCCTTAGGACACAAAGTTAAGTGGACATGTGGTGGTATGTGGGGTGGCCACATGGACGCCTGTTTGGCAGTGAGTGTAGATGTGTAAGTGCGATAATGCTGCAGGCAGCGAGGAAAAGAGGAGAAAATCACAACCGTGGTAACTACACCTTAATAAGCACAAAAACCTGAAAAATAGCCATAGGAAAAGCCTGAAACACTGCACCTGTGACAGAACAGAAAAATTTATTTAGCACAGACTGCCTGCATGGGTTGTGGTTTGAAATGAACACGAACCAGCACATCTTTCTGCCCAGTGACACAGGACTCCCCAGATTAAATAGCCACAAAGCTAGCATGTGAGCCAAAGTAACCAGCTGAAAGCATTCAGAGAATGGAATGGTGTCCTGCCAACCACTTACCCTCTGAATAACGACACACCACACGCTGTGTAAACACCAAACACACAGGCTCCTGAGACCTGTATCAAAAGGGAGCTTGCCAGTCCTAAATGCAACATTATCCCCAACTCAGTGTCCAGCAATCAGCAGCTCCCATATTCATGTACTAGACAGGCATGTGGAGGTGGAGTGCTGGGAACCTAAACAGCACTGTAAAACTATATAGCGTACAAAATATGCACTTAGTGCTCCTTTAAGAAGCACCTGTTCAGGGCTTAATAATTATAAAGGAGCGTTTGAGCACTTTGTATATAACAACTGCTTAATAATATTTGAGGGAGAGGGCATATCTGCTGATACAGGATGCAGCCCCCGTCCAGAAACACCCGGGGAAAGTCACAGGAGTCCCAAAGTACATCCGTGCAGAAAATCACCAAGCCAGCGAAACGGCGGGCAGTTCGGGAAAACAGCCGCACGCCTGACATCCACGAAAACACGGAAACCATGCGAACCAGGAGGGGAAAACGGCAGGCCAGGTAAGGAGAAACCACAAGGGAAACCGAGTGCGACCGGAAATAGCGACATGCGAGTCGCTAAAAAACGTACGGGACGGAGGAAGGTGAGTGGGGGTTAAGTAGGGTAACATGCCCCTCCCATAACTGCAGGCCAAGCCTTTACATATATATACATACATACTGAGGCTGTGTCCTCATAGTAACTCATACATAGAGTATATAGTGGATACATATACTGAGGCCGTGTCCTCATACAGGGAGTGCAGAATTATTAGGCAAGTTGTATTTTTGAGGATTAATTTTATTATTGAACAACAACCATGTTCTCAATGAACCCAAAAACTCATTAATATCAAAGCTGAATATTTTTGGAAGTAGTTTTTAGTTTGTTTTTAGTTTTAGCTATGTTAGGGGGATATCTGTGTGTGCAGGTGACTATTACTGTGCATAATTATTAGGCAACTTAACAAAAAACAAATATATACCCATTTCAATTATTTATTATTACCAGTGAAACCAATATAACATCTCAACTTTCACAAATATACATTTCTGACATTCAAAAACAAAACAAAAACAAATCAGTGACCAATATAGCCACCTTTCTTTGCAAGGACACTCAAAAGCCTGCCATCCATGGATTCTGTCAGTGTTTTGATCTGTTCACCATCAACATTGCGTGCAGCAGCAACCACAGCCTCCCAGACACTGTTCAGAGAGGTGTACTGTTTTCCCTCCTTGTAAATCTCACATTTGATGATGGACCACAGGTTCTCAATGGGGTTCAGATCAGGTGAACAAGGAGGCCATGTCATTAGATTTTCTTCTTTTATACCCTTTCTTGCCAGCCACGCTGTGGAGTACTTGGACGCGTGTGATGGAGCATTGTCCTGCATGAAAATCATGTTTTTCTTGAAGGATGCAGACTTCTTCCTGTACCACTGCTTGAAGAAGGTGTCTTCCAGGAACTGGCAGTAGGACTGGGAGTTGAGCTTGACTCCATCCTCAACCCGAAAAGGCCCCACAAGCTCATCTTTGATGATACCAGCCCAAACCAGTACTCCACCTCCACCTTGCTGGCGTCTGAGTCGGACTGGAGCTCTCTGCCCTTTACCAATCCAGCCACGGGCCCATCCATCTGGCCCATCAAGACTCACTCTCATTTCATCAGTCCATAAAACCTTAGAAAAATCAGTCTTGAGATATTTCTTGGCCCAGTCTTGACGTTTCAGCTTGTGTGTCTTGTTCAGTGGTGGTCGTCTTTCAGCCTTTCTTACCTTGGCCATGTCTCTGAGTATTGCACACCTTGTGCTTTTGGGCACTCCAGTGATGTTGCAGCTCTGAAATATGGCCAAACTGGTGGCAAGTGGCATCGTGGCAGCTGCACGCTTGACTTTTCTCAGTTCATGGGCAGTTATTTTGCGCCTTGGTTTTTCCACACGCTTCTTGCGACCCTGTTGACTATTTTGAATGAAACGCTTGATTGTTCGATGATCACGCTTCAGAAGCTTTGCAATTTTAAGAGTGCTGCATCCCTCTGCAAGATATCTCACTATTTTTGACTTTTCTGAGCCTGTCAAGTCCTTCTTTTGACCCATTTTGCCAAAGGAAAGGAAGTTGCCTAATAATTATGCACACCTGATATAGGGTGTTGATGTCATTAGACCACACCCCTTCTCATTACAGAGATGCACATCACCTAATATGCTTAATTGGTAGTAGGCTTTCGAGCCTATACAGCTTGGAGTAAGACAACATGCATAAAGAGGATGATGTGGTCAAAATACTCATTTGCCTAATAATTCTGCACTCCCTGTAGTAACTCATACCTAGAGCATATACTGGACACACACTGAGACTTCATACCAATTCATACATTAGAGCATTTAGTGGAAACATACCAATGCTGTACCACCACCAGATCATGTACAGATACTGAGACCCAGTGGTCTCCTGTGCAGTATATTCTTCGACTGTCTGCAAAGCCTGCTTATTTGTGATAATGCACAGATAACAGCAATCAATGCCACATACCTGTCAGGGTACCTGTTGGTGCTGACTCCAGGGAAGACATCCTCTCTGTTTAGGGGCTCCTTGCCCCTAGCATTTCGGCAATTTCCGGCCGTTTTCGCGCCGGCCGCGCTAGCTCCTCCCCCTTTTATGACGCGACGGCTAGCGTCGACGTCATGACGTCAGCATTACGTGAAGTGCCGGGAACCGCTATTCCGGACCTTTTGGGGGCGTGGTCTCAATTAAGGTGACAGGGTATTTAAAGGAAACCTTTACTACTGCTCATTGCCCTGTCGTGGTTCTAGCTTGCTAGTCACTCAGCGCGTTCTCTCTCTTGTGTTTTCGGTTTTGACCTTGCTTGTCTTTTGTCCTGTTGTCCTCTCCTCTCCTTTGACTCGGCTTGTATCTCGCTTACCTGTCCTCCGGCTCCCTCGACCTCGGCTTACCTTTTGACTATTCTTGTTTTGTCCATACGTTAGTCCGGCCATTCTAAGGTCCGGTATACGTACCTCCTTCTGTCCGCACTCTGCGTATTGGATCCCTGTCAGTATCCTGACAATACCTTGATAGAAACAAGTGTGTGTGTGGACTTTAGGTTTTTAAAACCTGTCATATACATGTGTGTACCTTAATCAGACACCCAAGAAGGTTCTCTTACCTTGGATATTTCTCTGTCTTCAGGCTGTGGAATTCCAGCAGACTTTATACAGCCAGGATATCCATTATTAGCACTCTTTTTCACAGTGTCTCATTGCATTATCAGCACTCCTTTGCACAATGCCTCCTTGCATTATCAGCACTCTTTTTGCATTATCAGCACTACTATGCCCAATGCATACTGGTATTATCAGCACTCTTTTGCACCAAACATCCTTATAAACTTACCTAAATGCTCACCACACAAATCTCCTAAATGTGACCTATTTTCTAGAAGGAAGCCTAATGTAAGCAGCTGGGAGGGACTGAAAGAACAGAGACCCAGGTGCCTATACTAGTTTTAATCTAAATTACTAATGCACTTACCTGAACCGTTGCAGGCCTGTGTTTCAGCGGCAAAATGAGGATTTGAACAACTGACAGCCTAAACTGTTTAAACTATAGGCTTCCATCTGTACCCCATTTGCCATTCATCATCACCATACAAGGTAGAATACATAGAATAGGTATACTCCAGTAGTCACAACTCTGTTGGGCCTCATGTATGCAATGTACCGCTGTCATCCCCTCAGGGAGAGAGATAGGTTAGACTCCTGATTGCTGAAGGAGGTACCCAGACTGGCAACTCTTACACATGTGCTGTTTGCTGGGTCTTCAGGGATAAGGGCTTAGACTCAACTGGGCCTCATGTATGCAGTGGACCGCTGTCATCACTTCCGAGAGAGATAGGACAGACCCCTGGTTGCTGAAGTAGGCAGTATATCACATACATCCCCTGAGGGGGTACCCAAGCTGGCCTGTTGCTGGGTCTTCAGGGATAAGAGGCTGAACCCTGGCATGCAGTGGACCATTTTCATCCCTTTCAGGGAGAGGTTGGGTCCGACCCCCGGTCACTAAAGGGGGTACCCAGGCTAGCCACTTCATCTTAGTGCGTTTTGCTGGGTCTTCAGGGCTTAGAGGCTGAACCCTGGCATGGCCTAAAAAATATTGCCTGGTGAGCAGGAAAAAAAAAATCTAGGCCTGCTTAAGCAGACTCCTTTCAAACTGCTGTGAAGGACAGGAAAAAAGACTGCTTGATGGGAAGGGGGAGGATCTATTTATACCAGTTTCAAAGTTCTATTTCCTGTCCTTTCTGCTGTAAGGGGAGGAGCTAACCCATGAGTAAATGCTACCATGAATAATGGTCAGGAAATATATATATATATATATATATATCATCCAGTGGTACCCTGCACACACACTTTAAAGTATTAGAAAATGCCGGGTGCATAAAAAAGCCATAGCCAAAAATTACAAAAATTATATAGGAAATAAGGCTTGCACTCACGGTCTGTAGTAATGATAAAATATTTCTTCTTTATTAGAATATTCTTAAAACATGTCTGTTATCATCGACGTTTCAGCCTTCGTTCGTGGCTTTCATCAGGATCAGTTCAGTACAAATAATACATTTACAAACATCAGCATTTAAATAGCTAAACAGACTAATTATTAAATCTAAAAAACACTCACCACCTGTGTTACCGATCGCCCGGCGTCTCTCGCCATGTTGTGCGCATGCGCGAACACGCCGACACCCGGAAGTGGCGTGCTCGCGTCATCATCTGTTGCCTGGGTTACCCGCTATGTTTACAGGCTCCCCAGCCGCACAGTAATCTTAGAGAGCGCTCGGGTAGATGGCGACACACTTGGATTAAAACATCATAACAGTATATATATTTCATCCACAGATATACATGTCAAGGCATAATTTAGGCACACCTCCTAATAAGATAATTACAGTGCATAATTTCAATGTCTAGTATAATTGAAGTATAATTAAAGGGCTACAATATATAGAGGTACCTTATCTATCACCTAAACAAAGCATATGGATATTAACTATATCCATCTACACTAATATAGATACAATTATAGCTGAAAGCCTACTCAAATATTATAATGACAATAAATTGCCACATAAGTATATATTAAAGTACTATCTCTACACTTAAAGGAATATTATGTACAAAAAAGTGCCAAGTGCAATTATATACAACAGTGCCGCTATGTCATTCAAAGTGATACTCAGTGCTATTATGTACAACAAAGTGCATAATGCTGTACTAAAGTGAACAAAAGTCTTAAAGTGATACTCATAGCAGGTAAAAATGTTTTGTCTCTATATTTACAGTGAAGTGTGTGATAGCACAAATGGCAATATGTATAATATATATACATACTGCTCAATGCTGAGTGCTAATATGTACTAAACATTACAGTGACCTATGTGTGAGACTCAACTTTGTGAAAGGATTAGACAACATAGGTCGAATATCATACACTGTATGATAACATACACTGTAATGTTTAGTACATATTAGCACTCAGCATTGAGCAGTATGTATATATATTATACATATTGCCATTTGTGCTATCACACACTTCACTGTAAATATAGAGACAAAACATTTTTACCTGCTATGAGTATCACTTTAAGACTTTTGTTCACTTTAGTACAGCATTATGCACTTTGTTGTACATAATAGCACTGAGTATCACTTTGAATGACATAGCGGCACTGTTGTATATAATTGCACTTGGCACTTTTTTGTACATAATATTCCTTTAAGTGTAGAGATAGTACTTTAATATATACTTATGTGGCAATTTATTGTCATTATAATATTTGAGTAGGCTTTCAGCTATAATTGTATCTATATTAGTGTAGATGGATATAGTTAATATCCATATGCTTTGTTTAGGTGATAGATAAGGTACCTCTATATATTGTAGCCCTTTAATTATACTTCAATTATACTAGACATTGAAATTATGCACTGTAATTATCTTATTAGGAGGTGTGCCTAAATTATGCCTTGACATGTATATCTGTGGATGAAATATATATACTGTTATGATGTTTTAATCCAAGTGTGTCGCCATCTACCCGAGCGCTCTCTAAGATTACTGTGCGGCTGGGGAGCCTGTAAACATAGCGGGTAACCCAGGCAACAGATGATGACGCGAGCACGCCACTTCCGGGTGTCGGCGTGTTCGCGCATGCGCACAACATGGCGAGAGACGCCGGGCGATCGGTAACACAGGTGGTGAGTGTTTTTTAGATTTATTAATTAGTCTGTTTAGCTATTTAAATGCTGATGTTTGTAAATGTATTATTTGTACTGAACTGATCCTGATGAAAGCCACGAACGATGGCTGAAACGTCGATGATAACAGACATGTTTTAAGAATATTCTAATAAAGAAGAAATATTTTATCATTACTACAGACCGTGAGTGCAAGCCTTATTTCCTATATAATTTTTGTAATTTTTGGCTATGGCTTTTTTATGCACCCGGCATTTTCTAATACTTTAAAGTGTGTGTGCAGGGTACCACTGGATGAAATATAAAAAGGAACTTTATTGATAGCCAAGTTTCCAACCCATGCACCTGCAAAGTATAAATTGTCCTGTCTGCTGTTTTGAGAACAGAGTAAAGAGGCTGATTTAAATCTGAGAAAAACTTTTTTCACCATGGATCATATTGATGATTTTATGCTACAAGCAGGGGGATATGCTGAGCAAGCAGAAACCCTCCATTTCACTCAAGAAGAAGCACAAGCCATACTCTGGGTACAATCCAGTACAGAATTCCCATGTAGCGTAACCACTAAAGATTTGTATTTCCAACTCTTAAAGCTACAGAGGAAGCGAATAGATTTGGATTTACACGGACTGTTCCTCTCTGACTATTATAAAGTGAAAAGGATCCCCAGGGGGTTCCGTATTATGAACATACCTACAATAGGCAGATCAAAAGCTAAGGTCTGTCGAGATTGGATAGGAGTACTGAATAAAGCATCATTAGACCTTATGCTTATTATAATTCAGGATGTGAAAGCTGAAATGGAAATTGTTACACGCAAAATATTGGATATTGAAACAGAACATGCTATATTGCTGGCTTCCCTGGAGGGCATGAAGATGCTAGATAAGCTAAAAGAGGATATGTTGAAATATAAGAATGATCTAATTAAATTCAAGAAACAAAAATTTGAATATGTACAACAAGACTATTTGGAGCACCGTGTCTATAAGTGGTTAAGTGGGGCCAACCAACAGAGACCCAGAAGACCCCGCAAGAGAATCGTGCGTCCTAAAGCTTACACGATAGATGTTACGTCTGGGGAGTCAGCATCTGATACGGATATACAAGGTGAAGGAGGAGCTTTTTTAGAGACCACAGTAATCGGCACTACCACGAGAAGCAGAGGCAGAGGCACAAACGGCATAGAACAAGGAGAGGGCATAAGGGGAAGAACCTACTCCCGAGGGAGACCACCATTGAGACGGTAGTACCCGTATTCAATTTGTCACATCGAGTATTGCATAAGGAGGAGATTGATATCCTTAAACTGGGATTGTCCTTTGTACCGGAGACCAATCCGAATGGTTTTACTTGGAATGTGGAATTATTTAATTTTGGAAGAATTATGCGTCTGAGAGATCACTTTAACAAACCTCTAACATATCAATCTAATAGGAGTGAAGTATCAACACGGTTCAAACCAAGATCCAATTTTGATCCGCCAAATAATCGAGCAAGTATTAAAACCTTTTTGTCAACTGTTCAATCGGAATCAGCGGAAGTATTGAAGCGGCCATATGTGACACATAACAATTTAAGCAAAAAACAACATGTACTTCTAAAAAACTTAGCACAAGATTCATCCATAGTTATACGCCCCGCAGATAAGGGCGGGGGTATAGTCATAATGGATTATGACAAATATGCTGAAGAAGTCAAAAGACAATTGAGAGATGTAAGCACATATGAAGAGTTGGAGGGAGATCCAACGAGTACAATACAAGCAAGGATAGAAGAGATATTGATCATGGGCCTGAGAGCGAATTATATTGATCAAACTCTGTATGCATACTTCATCCAAAAGTTTCCTAAGACTCCTATTTTATACACAATACCTAAAATACATAAAAATCAGACTGAACCCCCTGGAAGGCCCATAGTATCAGCGGTGGGTGGAGTCTTAGAACCGATTGGAAAATGGTTGGATGCTCAATTTAAGGAAACAGTATTGCAATTGCATACCTGCATTAAGGATACTCCCTCACTCCTGGCGATCTTACAACAACTCAGTATAGATGTACCTGATCCTGTTCTTATTACGATGGATGTAAGCAGCCTCTATACCATCATCCCGCATGATGGTGGTATAGAGGCTATGAGACAAGTTTTATGTGCCTCAACTTCATACAAGGGTCCACCTATTGAATACACCTTAGAGTTACTTGAGGTGGTATTAAGGAATAATTATTTCCGTTTTGAAGATCAATGGTACATGCAAATCTGTGGAACCTCCATGGGTGCTCCTATGGCACCTATGTATGCGAATTCGTATATGTATATATTTGAGGAGGAATATATACTCAAACCGTATCGACAACACATCATAAAATATTTCCGTTTTATCGATGATATTTTAATATTATGGAGCGGTACAGTAAACCAGGCCTCACAGATGGTGGAATCCATTAATCAGCTTCCCACACCAGTACGTATGACGGCTGATATCAGCACAGAATTAGTTCACTTTTTGGATGTGGAATTGTCTATAGTTGACAATAAAGTTCAATTTAGCTTGTATACTAAACCCACAGACCGCAATACGATTCTACATTACACAAGTGCCCATCCGAGAAATTTAAAGAATTCTATTCCACAGGCCCAATTTCTTAGAGTTATGAGAAATAACTCGAATGAAAGTGTGAAACAACAACAACTAAAGCAAATGCAAGAAAGATTTTTGGAACGGGGGTATGGGTTAAGAGTTTTGGAGAGAGCATTGGAAAAAGCATATGTAAAAGCAACCAAGCCCCAAAATCCCATCAAGAGGCCAGCGTTGGTCTTCCCTATTACATTCCATAATCAAGCACATAAAGTTTCGAATATAGTTAAGAAGAATTGGAACATGTTGGCAATGGAACACACTTTACCCAGCGAATTTAGAGAGCCTCCAATGATATGTTTCCGGAGGAATAAGAATTTAAAGGACATATTAATGAAAACCGACCCAGTAGATAGTTATGCCAGACAACAGAACCTGCAAGTACGTGGATGTGTTCGTTGCTTGGGATGCGTTACGTGCGGACATATGGTGTCTGCACGAACATTCACCCATCCACATAAGAATAAGAGTTACAAGATAAGATATACAATTACTTGTAAATCCATGTTTGTTATATACAAGTTATCATGTCCTTGTGGCTTGTGTTATATTGGCAAGACAGAGACTCAACTTTGTGAAAGGATTAGACAACATAGGTCGAATATCAGAATTGCGGTCAGGGATGGAACTTCAGACAAGCCTGTGGCCAAGCACTTTTTGGACCATAAACATCCTTTGGCTACATTAAAATTTGTAGCAATAGACCACATACCAGTACCTAGAAGAGGTGGTAACAGAGGAAATACCCTATTACGGAGGGAAACATTCTGGATCCATGAATTGGATACAGTGGCACCCCGGGGTTTAAATGAAATGTTAACCTATACCCCTTTTGTTTGAGTGATGGTGTAATACAATGAAGCTTTCTTGAGTTTAGAAATGTTTTAGTAATTTGAACATCCACAGGTATTATATGTTTTAAGGGAATTTGGTAACTTGTTATCTATCCTCAATTAGAGATACGTTATACTTATCTATAGATTCACGGTAATTATGACATGTATATAAGGTGAACATCGATGTATATCAATTACACATATTTATTATGTTATACATATGAGCACCACCGTCACTGGTACTAATTAATATTGATAAGGATTTTAATATACACAGTATGCACTTTAACTGTACATAGGAGCAATGAGTATCACTTTATACATTAATCTATGCACTTTACAGTAAACACATAGGTCACTGTAATGTTTAGTACATATTAGCACTCAGCATTGAGCAGTATGTATATATATTATACATATTGCCATTTGTGTTATCACACACTTCACTGTAAATATAGAGACAAAACATTTTTACCTGCTATGAGTATCACTTTAAGACTTTTGTTCACTTTAGTACAGCATTATGCACTTTGTTGTACATAATAGCACTGAGTATCACTTTGAATGACATAGCGGCACTGTTGTATATAATTGCACTTGGCACTTTTTTGTACATAATATTCCTTTAAGTGTAGAGATAGTACTTTAATATATACTTATGTGGCAATTTATTGTCATTATAATATTTGAGTAGGCTTTCAGCTATAATTGTATCTATATTAGTGTAGATGGATATAGTTAATATCCATATGCTTTGTTTAGGTGATAGATAAGGTACCTCTATATATTGTAGCCCTTTAATTATACTTCAATTATACTAGACATTGAAATTATGCACTGTTATTATCTTATTAGGAGGTGTGCCTAAATTATGCCTTGACATGTATATCTGTGGATGAAATATATATACTGTTATGATGTTTTAATCCAAGTGTGTCGCCATCTACCCGAGCGCTCTCTAAGATTACTGTGCGGCTGGGGAGCCTGTAAACATAGCGGGTAACCCAGGCAACAGATGATGACGCGAGCACGCCACTTCCGGGTGTCGGCGTGTTCGCGCATGCGCACAACATGGCGAGAGACGCCGGGCGATCGGTAACACAGGTGGTGAGTGTTTTTTAGATTTAATAATTAGTCTGTTTAGCTATTTAAATGCTGATGTTTGTAAATGTATTATTTGTACTGAACTGATCCTGATGAAAGCCACGAACGATGGCTGAAACGTCGATGATAACAGACATGTTTTAAGAATATTCTAATAAAGAAGAAATATTTTATCATTACTACAGACCGTGAGTGCAAGCCTTATTTCCTATATAATTTTTATATATATATATATATATATATATATGAGAAAAGCTTGGTAAATAATAAAAAAAGAGTGAAAGATGTATACATTACAACTTTTATAGTTTAATTTTAAGTGAGTGTTCCATCTATCTTGACTCTTTTCATCTTCAAGCCATTAATATTGATTCAATGACTTTTAGAATTTTCTGTAGTTGTGAAAAAATGTGAAATTTCAAAAGCACAAGAAATATCAATAATGCATCCAGGTTGTGCCCTGCAATGCTTATATTTCCATCTAAGACGGTAAACCTGTTCGCCAGTTTCTTTATAAAGAGAGCAGTCAGCAAAGGACAGCTACGACACAAGTCATAATAAACGCTCCTTCCCAGCATCTGACAACGAGAGACACATCCTACCTGTTTGTAAGCACAGAAGCCCTAGCATTATCTTCTGCATCCACTTGCGCAAAACAATAATCAAGCTATCTATTCCATGGTTCTTGTGTGCAATCCGGCATGAAGGAAGTTGAATTTCATCATTTTGACACCTCTTGTTGTCACGCTTGGCATGACAGATTTATTTTCCCTAAAAATCAGTGAGCGGAAAATGACACTGCGGTTTAAACTAGATGGTATTTTTTTCAGCAGTAAGTGCCTTACCTTCAACTTGATGAAAGGAAAGTTGTTCGATCATGTTAGTTCAAAGGTCAAATAAAGCATACAGTTATGCATGTTTCAAGACTTCATTAAGCCTTTACATTGAGTTTCACATTTACAGTAAGGTTATAGAGTGCATGAAAACATCAGATAATATGTGATATCAAATATTTGGACAGCAACATACCCTTGCAATTTTAGTTGGATTGGGAAAGTTCAAACATGCTTATTGCCTGGGTGAGCGTAGAAGTAAGAGGCAGGTTAGAATGAGTGAATTGGACAAATATGTTGTTTTTATTTATGTACAGATTTATTTGTGTGTGTGTGTGTTAGATTTTGCAAGAGAGTTTACATTGAGAAATTTGCCGGGACAGGTCATAGACACCAGAACCACTACATTAAGTTATAGTGGCTCTGGGGACTATAGTGCCCCTTTAATAAATAGGTGCAACTACACTTTACTCTCAACTCCCAGCTGTGTTTTTTTCCCATCACATTTGGTTACTAACCCCCATTATGTCCTATTGTGTTTTTATACCGAATCTCCTTTCGTTTTTTTTTAGCTTGTTTAAGCAGAGACTTCATAAACTTATTGTTTCTTTTAAAATATGTAATAGTTTGTCTTATTTGTTGTTAAATCTCCCTCTTTCTATTATTGTAAAGCAATGCAGAATTTGAAGTTCACACTGTTGCGGACCTCCAGCATATCGCTGCCGTGGACTCTCTTTCCCAAAGTAACGTAGCTCTGTCAATCATAAAAGTAAATATCGCTGGTATCACCTTTCACCCCCCCCCCCATACGTTAGTCGAGACTGAATGCTGGGAGTAAATATCTTTATTTCAGGCAAGCACTTTCCTAACAGTCAGGAAAGTTACAACTCAATTATCTCTCAAGTACAGAAAAATATGAAATATGAAATATAAAATTTGAAATATGAAAAAAAAACAAAAGTGCCCAAACTAGTATATAGCTAGTACATGAGCCCTCCTCATTAAATTGGCATTCTCTCCCTACAAACTGTAGAGCAAATGATCCATTTAAAATAAAAAGATAGAAGTCTACAATCAAGGTTTTTTACTTGCTGCTGGTGTTCTACGTCTACCTTAAAATGCCATGACCTCTAAATGCCTCCTGGTGTTCTAAGTCTACCTTACCATGACCTCTATATAGGCCGTGCCCTTACCATGTATGGTCATATAATCATCACATTATTGACCATAGTTTCCCTTTTAAGCACCAAAGAAGCAATCATATGGAATATATATGTACACAATATTCAATAATACATGCTCAGGAAATGAAGGTTATTTAGTTATAAAGCATTTAATTAAATCTAGCCCTTTCTGGCATCAGCAAAATTCTCCCGTTTCTCATCCTGGAGGACATTAAATAAAGAGTAGCTCATTCGCATATCTCTCAGATGAATATAGTGATATATTACTCATCTGTCACTATTAACTCAAAACGACATGCACTCAATAAATAAAGACAAACAATATAAAAAAAAAGACACACAATATATTATGAAAAGGTGACAGTACTGATATATCATACTTGTGAAGGCAACTAGTAAAAGATAACTAGTGTATTTTGTCTTCAACTAGCAGAACGTGTTGCCAGTGACATATAATGCAAATATTCAGAGAATAGATAAAGTCTGTAATATAAAGCAAAATAACTTAATAATGCCTATGTGGGGGAGGTGGGAGGGATGTTAAAGGGTTAGAAAAAAATATTCTAGAATGTGAAATTAACCTATTCTCTCACAACTGTGGGATACATACGTGGAGTTAGGGATACATCTTCCTCTTAAAATAATAAAATAGAATGTGATAAGAGAAAATTAACTCAAAAAGTTAATAGGAATAGGTTAATAGTATATGAATTTTGTCTGATCTCCTGCTGCTGATTGTGAACCGTACAGCTGACTATCCAGAGCCCCTTTACTAATTCTGCCCCCTTTGGCCCTGCGGGGATATCTGGTCCCCACTAAATCCACTAGCCTACATACAGCGGATCGATAGCTGAAGTTGAACAAACCACGCTGCGCTGTTTAGATGGCTGCCAAGCTAGAGTTCCGGCAAGTCAAGAATGCCTGAAGAACCAGCAATGGAGAGATACCTTCTATGCTAAGTTCAACACCATATGTCAGCATTCTAGCAATGAGAAAGTTGCAGGCTTCTGTCACTTACATCTCCAGCCCATCTTTGGCTCCCATTCAGGGCCAGGATCGAGATTACGGGGAGCTGTGGCATTGTGGCCATATAGATGGCAGCAGAATATACACGATCTCAAGTAACAAGGAGTTGCACAGGCATTGCATATGGATCTGGACTGTTTTTTATGGCCTGGTCTAGAGACTGCAGTTGTACTGTAGCCCGATTACTGAGTCAGATAATCCCCGGTTGGTGATGTCTACGCTTCTCTACTAAATTTGTCCTAAAGCATTGCAGAGACATTTACTATTTTATTTCATGTTTTATAGTTGCTTGGTATCCTGCTTTTTAATCGTTCACACCCAGTGGGATCAACGCCCCATTTATTTTACCTATATGTTTTCTAGACTGTGTGTATAATGTAAAACTGTGCAGCTTTCTGAGTTCCATGCTAATATTTTCTATTGTCTGTTTTTACTATGCTTGTTATTACTGTTGTGGCGTATTGAGCTTACTTGTTATCACTTGCACAGCAAAAATAAAGATTTAAAATAAAAATAAAACGTATTGTAAAAAGTTAGACTAAAGTAACGTAGATGGCAAGAAGGGTAAAAAAAACAACAACAAAAAAACATGATTGACTAATATGTTTTTCAGCAGCAATTATACCAGAACCTACAAGGTTTAAAAGTACAGTACTGCTGACTCACGGATGTGAAAATTTCAGAGGGGAAGGGGGTAAGGAGTTTGTGGCCACTGCAGGTTTATGTGCAGAGATTGCAATAGCAATATGCAGTCTATTTTGGTGAAATGGTTCGCAATAACATTTTTATTAATGCCACATCAGCATCTCTGCATATGCATGTTAGGAATTATAAGAACTTTTCAACATTTCAAAATTTATCAAGTTTTGATGAAAACCTTTGCATAGACGTAAGGTTTGGGAGTGTGAAATATTTCCTCTGGCTAGAGGAGAGTGCATATCAAATATTACCTATAATGTCAGCAGTTTTGTTACAAAATCATTAGCATCATACTGACCATTCTAAAATGTATATTTTTGTAACACTTACTGTAACCGACAGAAAAGCTATGCTTATGTTTTAATTCTCTCTGAAATACTATTTTGTGTTAAAATAAATAAAAACAAAATTACACGCATTTACAAAATATAATTTTAAAATAATCCTTAAAGGAATACTCTGTTAGGTCTACAAATATGTATTCCGAGTGTTAGAGTGTACTTATACTTTTGTAAATGCAGCCCCCTTACCCTGTAGAAATAGAAAAATTATACATTTTTGCTTATTTGTCTTTCCAATGTATGCCAGTCTTGTCACTGCCACCACCCTCCTCTGGCTAAGATTATCAATACTGATAATCTTAGTAAATTCAATGATTTTCCATAGGGAAGCATTGAGGGTGTAGCGCACATGTGCAACAATCACTCTGTGCTGCAACAGTTAGCATATACTCATACAGATGCACTGACTCATTGCATCTCTATGGGGATATTTAACTGTGTCAAGTTTGCAGGACCCCAATCTGGAAGCCCATCTAGTGGCTCTCTGAGTGACTTCCTCTGAAAGTACTGTTGGGCAACAATGTAAACACTACCTTTTCCCATAAAAGGTAGTCTTTACATTGCTGAGAATGCAGGGACAGACTCTTTGCACCAGAACCAGTATATTAAGCTCTAGTGATTCAGGAGCTTAGCATGTACCTTTGACAGCAATACATTAACACAACTGTGTTGTCCAGATTTAAAAAAAAATTAAAAAATCACAACAACCCACTACACTAAAGCCCCTCTCCATCTCAAAATGCCCTGCACTTCATGGCAGCATAGACTGTCATGTGGTCTTTAAGTGATTAATATTATGTATTCAAAAAAGCCACAGGATTCAGGTACTCTGATCTCCTAAATATTGTACCTAGGGAAAAAGAAGAGAAGAGTAGAAATAGGGGGAATTAGTATGGTGTCACAGAAAGCAGGACAAGTCAAGATCTTGGGTGTGTTCTTCCCTTATTCACGGTTAAAGGGATACTCCAGGCACCCAGACCACTTCTACCCATTCGAGTAGCCTGGGTGCCAACTCCCACTACCCTTAACCCTGCAAGTGTAATTATTGCAATTTTCATAAACTACAATATTTACATTGCAGGGTTAACTCCTCCTCTAGTGGCTGTCTATCAGACAGCCACTAGAGGGACTTCCGTGTTCTTAGAACACGAAAAGTGTTTTAAGCAACACTGGACGTCCTCACACTATGTGAAGCATTGAATCATTGCCAAGCGTGCGCATTAGGTCTCCCCCCGGCTGACGTCAGCGGGGGACTAGAGTAGGTGGAGAGTAGGCGGAGCCTGACCAGCACTGAGGGACATCAGCGCTGGACTTCGGTAAGTCACTGAAGGGGTTTTAACCTCTTCAGCAACTTGGGATGGGGGGTGGGAGGGAAATGGGCACTACAGGGTCCTGCAGTGCCAGGAAAACTAATATCTTTTCCTGCACTGGAGAATCCCTTTATATTTCTGTAAAAGATGAATGAATAACCCCCAAAAAATGTTCGTGGAATTAAAGACTTTGGCTCCATGGCGATTAAACTGTATTTGTGTGGTCTGAGCGCCATTCACCTAATAATGTGCGTTCAGACCTGAGCTATCTGTGGGCATGTAACATGTCTATATTTATTGTAACAGTTTTAACACTTTACATTTTAACAGTTATTGCTATCCTGTTGTCCCCACATGCATAATGGCGATAATTTGCCTTTGTCCTGGGAGATAATTGAATTACCCTCTATACAGAGCTTTGTCTCGTGATTGGGGGGATTTACTATACACGGATAGAGACTGATTGCTGGGAACGTAAGCTGCTTGGATGCTGTATCGGTTCGTCTGCTCGTGGGATTACCGTTCGGGAGTTTGAAGTATTGCTAAGCATGCTGTTCGGAAAATAGGCGCATTCCCCTGATTCCAGTTCGGGAGTTTGGGGTTCTAAAGTAGCCGTGCCTGTATCTCTGAAAGGGGAAGTTCTACTAAGCGGCGGTTTCACTCCTTTATGCCGGGAGTGTCTTAACACACTCCATTCATCCACCCTTCCATTTATACATCCATCGATCCATTCATGTTGCTTTGTTTGTCCTCAGTTTTCTGTCTAATTATTTTAATGTATTTATTTTATAACATTGCATTGTATCTTTTACTGTTCAAGTTTTATGAAGAGATTTCTAAATTACATTGTCATATGTTTAAGACTGTCAAACTGTCAAGGTATTTCAATCAAAATAGTGGAAATTATTATTATTATTTTATTATTTATAAAGCACCAACAAATTCCGCAGCGCTGTACAATGGGTAATGGTCCAATAGAGTTATCCAATAACATGCAAGCATCAGAAACCAGGAGAATAGTCTGGTTTTATATAAGGGGTTATACACATAGCATAAATCCAATGAAGTGAGCCAAGATCAAGTATCTTTAAGTCAGCCCACAAAAAGGGTTGTACTAAATAGAGGATTCTGATGTACCAGTCCATTTTTATTAACCAAGAATCAGTCCGCAATATAAAGAGAGAAGATTAGTAATACTCTGTAATACAAGATGAGCTCAAGAGGGAAGGATATAGCGATTCTAATGGATGAAGAGAAGTGGAGTTGTCAGGGAAAGTCCAAGGTCATTTGCCAGTAGTCCGGTCCTCAATAAGTAAATTCTTCATATAAGGTCCAAAGCTGAAGCAGTACCTGTTGCAAGGAGAAAGTCAGATACACAATGATCACCATGCAGAAAACTAAAACAGTGCGTGGAGGCGCTGACGGCACATGCTTTTATTGTGTAATGTTCCGTCCGTCAGTGTCTTCTTAAAGACACAGTAATAACTAAGCATACTTCTTTTAAAGGTACACTATATATATACCCCTAATTCCTGAAATACATCTTCTGTTCTTGATACAAAAGACATGCTTTGATTGTTAATACCAGGGTCCTTTGGGAAAATACTCTTCAAATTTATGAAGGATTCTTTCCTTACAGAAGCAACAAAGATGATTAAAAGTAAATAAATGTGTGCTTCCAATCCCTTGTGTCACAGCGGCTAAGAACATTGACTATGTACTATGTGACTGAATAACATTACAGAGAGAAGAAACTCTGTGTAGGGAATCAAAGTTTAAAGGTTTCCAAATAAAAGAACAGTCCCCACAAACAACAGATTGGTCAGAAACAGAAATTTTATTTTTATTTTTTTAAATATACCTAGATTTGGTTTTCTATTCTGCGATTTTTGCTTGAAGGCATCCTTACCCAACAATTTGCTCCTGATGTCACAAGAGAAATAAATATGAAACACATATAAATATTTGCTGAAAGAATATTGTGAAGTTGAAAGAAAAGGAATTGCTATATCCTAAAGATCCAACTAGCATTGAAGTACATTAGCAGAGAAAGTGGATATTTTAAGAAAACCAGCAGTAAGCTTTGCCCTGGCTTGACCTTAATCTATTAGCATATATATGTTCTAGTATTTGATCAATGTCTGGTCTACATTTAATGCAGCTCATTAGAGATTGGTATATTTTATAGAGAAAACGTGTATAGAATACACAATATTTGACAAGTATTTCCTATTTTACAGAATTAGATGATATATTTCTAGAAAAATATCTTAGAATCCTACAGATAATTTAAATGTGTTTTTTTTTTTTTTTTTTAAATGCATGTCATTATCAAATCCCTAAAGTGGAGTAGTCACCATGGAAACCAAATGAATGTCCCTGTCACTTGTTTTACATTAGAACCATACACAATAATTGCTCTTGCTAGCAGGTCATTTTATCAGGAGATTTTCTTTCGAACATAGATCAGCAGTATTATTTTTGAAGCAACAACAAATATTAATACATACAATAATTTATCACTTAGACCATACTTGTTAGTACATTCACTTTTCGTAGAGGATCATTAATTAAATGTATATTCAACTTATTTTTATATTATTTATGATTTTTATTTATTAATTTATTTATTTTAGGTTTTACACAAATTGAATCTCTGCTTCTCATGGGTCCAGACAAAATGTTGCTGTAACCATTCCAGGCTATTTTCTTCTCCTCTTGCATGCACTGGGAGGAAGTCCTAGCACTATTACACATGTGGAATAAGGGGCTGACAGTACACCCTTGTAAGGGGTTCATGCCATCAACGTTTCACAATAATGTCCAATAAAGTGAATATTTATCTCAATGGGGCTTCATGAAGGCCAGTGCCCAGTTGGTAATTTTAATGGTGTACTGCATGGGCATCCTGATGAAGGCCCTGTTGGAAATATAAGGTCGGGGCACTACATATTTAAAATGTTTCAGTTAACTAAAACTATCTCTCATACTTTATTTGAAGGTAATACAATTGATATTGGGGTACTTAGATGCAGGGGTGAGTTTAACACGACATGGCCACCTGGTGTGACTGAATCCCCATATTTCTTTGCTAAGATATGAGAAAATGTTATCAAATACTTACTGTAATTTTATTTTCCTGACTATCTTACATGGCAGCATCACTTATGGATTAAGCTACTCCCCAGCTGCCAGAACAGGGATAATTAATTGATTAATTAATTGACAGATCAAATAAAAGGCCCTCTCCCCCCTGAGATCCCCAGTTGTTTTAAAAAGCTTGACTAGAAAAAAGGAACAGAAGGGAGCGTGATGCTGCCATGTAACTTAGTCAGGAAAAGAAAATTGCGTTAAGTATTTGATAACATTTTCTCATCTGCTGCATAAACATGGCATCATCATAATAATACCCAAGGTAAAGGAAAGGTGGGAAAAAGAAATAAAGGACTCCAATTTTGCTTCTTATTATTTTATTTTCTTAATGCAACAGATACCAACACATTACGTCTGAAGTGTGCAGAAGATGAAGCCAAATCAAGCCTGTAATGCTTGATAAAAGTCCAGTGTGATAACCAAGAAGCTGCCTTACATATATTTTCTGTAGACACCTTTGCCATAGAAGCCCATAAAGTTGCTAAACTGCTGGTAGAGTAGGCCTTTATTTGCCTTGTACAGCATATGCTTTAACAATTGCCACTTCTATTCATCTTCTAAGGGTAGCTATGGATCCTGCTTTGCCTATTCTTTTTCCTGATGGAAAAATGAAAAGTCTATCAGACTTCCTGAACACTGCAGAATGTTCCAAATACATATGTAGACTTCTTACGACATCCACTCTGCACTAAACCCTTTCTTCTTCTGAAGATGGTTGGGGATGAAACTTACCAGGAAAGGTTAATGGATCTTAACATGTATAGCTTGGAGGAAAGACGAGACAGGGGGGATATGATAGAAACCTTTAAATACATAAAGGGAATCAACACAGTAAAGGAGGAGACCATATTTAAAAGAAGAAAAACTACCGCAACAAGAGGACATAGTCTTAAATTAGAGGGGCAAAGGTTTAAAAATAATATCAGGAAGTATTACTTTATTGAGAGGGTAGTGGATGCATTGAATAGCCTTCCAGCTGAAGTGGTAGAGGTTAACACAGTGAGGAAGTTTAAGCATGCGTGGAATAGACATAAGGCTATCCTAGACTTAAGATAAGGCCAGGGACTAATTAAAAGTATTTCAAAATATTGGGCAGACTAAATCGCCCAAATGGTTCTTATCTACCATCACATTCTCTGTTTCTATGATGGAAGAATGATTTCTTGCTGACAGGGCTGGACTGGGAGAAAAATTCGGCCCGGGCATTTTTTTTTAACACAGCGGCCCACTAAAAAGGGGGCGGGGCAGAGGAGGTGTGTTTCGTCATCACCAATGACAAACACGCCTCCTCTCAAAGTGAGCATGTTGGTTCAATGCTCTTCCAGGGCAGACCATGCGCAGAGCTCTGCTGAAGAGCTCTAGCATGAGAAAAAAGTCCTGTATTTGTTCTGCACAGTGCAAACAAATTTAATAACATGCTTGCACTGTGTTTCCTTGCAACTTGTCTCTGGTGTCTCTATAAATGGATACCAGGAGACAAAAGGCCAGGAAAGAGTATTGTGCATGTATTTGGAGCCTGCTTGTGGTATTGCGTGTGTGTAGAGTGAGCTGGTCGTGGTGTGGTATTGTGTAATAAGGTCGGTTTTAGTCGTGTTTGTGGTGTAATGTGATGCATATGTGGCTTAGGGACCACGTCCCGCCCGGCTCTGGAAAGGGGTTAAAACTTACCTTTTTCCAGCGCCGGGCGGGGAGCTCTCCTCCTCTGATCAGCCCCGTCGGCTGAATGCGCACGCGCGGCAAGAGCTGCGCACGCATTCAGCCGGTCGCATAGGAAAGCATTTATAATGCTTTCCTATGGACGCTTGCGTGCTCTCACTGTGATTTTCACAGTGAAAAGCACGCAAGCGCCTGTAGCGGCTGTCAATGAGACAGCTGCTAGAGGCTTTGGGGGAAGGCTTAACCCATTGATAAACATAGTTTCTCTGAAACATTAAGCTGAAGTGGTCTGGGTGGCTAGAGTGGTCCTTTAAGAGTGTAGTGTGTGTATGTATGTATGTATGTATATATATATATATATATATATATATATATATATATATATATATATATTTGGAAGTATTGTGTATGTGTGTGTTGGGGGGGTTCTGTGTGTATGTGAGGGGTGCAGTATGTGTGTGTGTGTGAGAGTGCTGTGAGTGTGATGGGTGTGAGAGTGCTGTATAAATGTTATTGTGTGTGTGTAGGGGGGGTAAATAAAAATAAAAAAAGTCATTATTCCCCCCCCCCCTTCTTACCTTTAGCCTGGGAGGGGGGGGTCCGGCACGCTGGGAGGCGGGGAGGCAGTGTTCCCTGGTGGTCCTCGTGGGTGAGTGAACTCTAGCCCGCATAGCCTGTGAGGCTAGAGTTCACTCTCGCGAGATCCGGTCGTTGCCATGGCAACGCGCCGGATCTCGCGAAAGGAACCCGGCGGAGCTGCAAGTTAGAGCTCTGCCGGGTCCTCTCTCCAGCCTGGCTGGCTCCCTCCCTCTCTCCCCGCCGGCGGCCGCATGTGGGCCGATCAGGGAGATCCTTGATCTCCCCACCGGCCCTCCATGGCAAACAGCGGGGCCGGCGCTAGGAGAGTGCCGGCCCTGCATAGACCGGCAGGGGAGATCCTGGGACCGGTGTGCCCGATGGCCAGTCCGGGCCTGCTTGCTGACGATGGAACAGTAAAACCTTGGGAAGGAACTTTTGTTTGGGAATCAGCACTGCTCTATCATGGTAAAAGGTGGTATACAGTTCTTCAGATGAGAGTCCTTGCAGTTCAGACATTCTTCTTGCCAAAGTTATAGCTACAAGAAACATAGTTTTTATGGTTCACAAGTTTAAGCTCAATTTGCTCAAATGGTTCTCCTTTCAAAGATTTCAAGACGAATGCCAGGTACCATGGAGGAGATTATTTCTTGGGTGGTCTAATTTGAATCACTGCTTTAAAAAACAAAATGACTTACTAATGGTTCCAGCAACAACCTGGTGTTGGTAAGGGCAGAGATAGCTGATACTTGTACTTGTAAAGTGCACCAGGCTTTCCTAGGGACAATCCAATATTAGAGATACTGAAGGTTTAAGGAAGTATTGACCTTTCGAACTAGATTAATATCTAAAAACACCCCATATTTTGTGGTAATACATGGATGTTGATGTTTTTCTCACCTTTAGAAGAGGTTTCACAGATGGAGAAATAAATGACTCTACTTGGTTTTTGTTTTCAAAAGCCAGGCCCCCAGGTTTAGAGACCGTTCGTCCGGTTGAACTGCTGGACCTTGCAGGAGAAGATACTACCTGAGAGGAAGGGCAAAAGTTGGTAATAAACTAATTTGATGAAGGAGAGAATAGCAATATTGCAATTAACGTAGTTTGTACTTTTCAAATTTTCTTCAGTACTTGAGGAATCAGAGGTATAGGAGGAAAAAAAATATGCCAGGTTGAATAGCCACTCCTGGGAAGAGTGCATCCTGTGCTTCTGCCTGATGATCTTGCCCTCTTGAAAAGAACCTTGGGACTTAAGAATTTTTGAATGTTGCCATGAGGTCTATCTGTGGCATGCCCCATTTTGAAATGATCTCCTAAAAAGTGTTCTTGTTCAGGCTCCATTCACCGGGGTCAATGTAGGACCGGCTCACATAGTCCGCCAATCGATTTTCTTTCCCCGGAAGATATTGCTTTCAGTCCCTGAAGATGGTTCTGGGCCCATAAAAAGAAATTGGTTGAAGTTTGAATAGCGGTTTCCTGCTTCTTGTTTCTACCTGATTATTGAGGTAAGATGCTACCGACCTGTTGTCTGTTTTTATCAGTACCCACTTGTTCTGTATGAGATCCAAAAATGACAACAGTGCTTTTAAGACCGCTATTAGTTTCAGGATGTTTGAGTGCAGATAGTAATTTTCTGTTTTCCAGATACCTTGGGCTACAAGATTGTTGAAGTGGGCTTCACAACATTTGGAACTGGCATCGGTTGTTATAATTGCCCACTTTGGTTCCTCCAAAGGGAATCCCCTGCTTAGGTTCTGCTGCTGATGGCACCATCTCAATATAAGTTTGAGTTCCTTTGGAATGACTATAAGCTGGTTCTTAGTCTTGAGTTTTCTTCTTGAATTGCCTTAGAAAGTTTGTCTGCTCAGGTCTGGCATGCCAATGAGCCCATCTGACTAAGCCACTAGTTGATGAACGGGATACCAGGAAACTCATGTATTCTCTCGCCTTTGAAAAGTCGCTAGTCATTAACATCTGAATTTCCTCCTGAATTCTTTTTTGTCTGTCCACAGAAAGAGATTGTTGCCTTTGCTGTGTTTACAGAAGCTCCCAGAAACAACAGGGTCTTTGATGGTTTTTGGCTGCTTTTCTTGTGATTTACCAGCAAAATCCTGTGAGGATTGTAACCACTTCTTGAGTATGCCTCATAGATGTCAAACGATCTTAAGCCATTATTACAAGGTTCTCTAGATAGTGGAAAACCTGAATTCCTTGTCTTCTGAGAACTGCAATGACTGCTACCAAAATCGATCAGAAGGCCCCGAAACTGGAAATATTGACCTAACACTATGAGCCTCAGGAATTTCCAATGCTTCTGATGAATAGAAATCGGATAATATGCATCCTGTAAGTTCACTGAAGTCAGACAGTTTATTTGTGAATTGCCTATTTTATGCTGGAAAGGGACTCCATCTTAAAGGATCTTTTTTTCCAGGAATGGATTTAAACGTTTGAGATCCAGAACTAATCTCAATTTTCCTTGTGGTTTTGGGGCTAAGATCACTATAGAGTAAAACCCTTGGTATCCCTATTCTATCACTTGTAGTTGTAGTGATTTTGTTTTTGTGTATTGTGACCTTTAAGGGCAAAGCAACACAGTCCTATAGGGTAGCCGATACAGAACAACAGTCTCTTATGCAAAAATGGTGTGGTTTATTTACATGTTAGTTTTACTCGGTCTTCCTGCTGTGTTTCCATAATGCAGTCTATTTGTTTGGCCAATAAGCGGTTTGTCTCCTGTTGGGCCACCACAGCCTGTCGCTGTGACTCCATGAGGCTACTGATCTGAGCCGCTGTTACACGGTTTGTGTCTTGCTGGGTAATAGTAGCCTGTACCAAGGCTTTTTACTAACTCTTCCATCTTGCTTTCTCTTTTTTTTTTTTTTCACAGCCACTTGGTAAATACCACACACCACACCTGCAGGCCTCTGTTTGCAGAGTCACAGTACCTACTCTATACCCACAGACTGTATAAATGTGCTTTAGGTGCGCGCATTCTCCACCATCTTGTGACCTTTAAGGGCAAAGCAACACAGTCCTCTAGGGTAACAGGTACAGAACAACAGTCTCTTATGCAAAAATGGTGTGGTTTATTTACATCGTGCACAAAAATCCATGCAGCAATCCGTTTGTTCAAAACTTCAGCAAAACAGAAAGGAAAGTCAAACAAAATCCTAGCTCAAATTCGAGCACTAACTAAACATAATGTCCCTTTCTAAACCAGGGTAATAAACTATACAATTCAACAAAATAAACATTGGTTTCACCAACCTTTAGCACTTTGTTTGGTGCTGCTCAGCCCAGACCTGCTTTCTCTGCAGATCAGATTGTATCTCTCTCTTTCTGCTCTGAGACCTGCTAATTAAAGCCTCAGCAGTTGCTAATTGGGAAGGTGAATGAGTACAGGCTATGGAGGAGTCTGGGTCCTAAATACCTTCCTTCTATTACCCTCCCATAGACTCTGTCACATATCCTCCCCGCCAGCTTAGACCCATCGGTCGTAGTGACCTTTGACCACAAACAATGGACTATGGATAAACCATCTGCATTCCCCTGGTCTTTACCAGCTCTATGCTCCATAGAGAAGTTATATGGCTGAAGACTAAGGAACCACCTAGTTACTCTGGCATTTGTTTCCTTGTTTTGTCTCATCCACGTCAAGGGAACATGATCTGTGACAAGTTTGAACCTTCTCCCCAATAGATAATACTTAAGTGTTTCTAGTGCCCATTTTATGGCCAAACATTCTTTCTCAACCACCGAGTATCTCTGTTCATGGGGATTCAGCTTTTTGCTCAGGTACATAAAGGGATGTTCTTCTCCTCTGTGTACTTGAGAAAGAACCCCACATCAGACGCATCTGTCTGTACCACAAATTCTTTCGTAAAATCTGGGGCAACCAAAATTGGGTCAGCACACAAAACCTCCTTCAGGGTACTAAATGCCATCTCTGCCTCGGGAGTCCACTTTATCATAACAGGGCCTTTTGCCTTAGTTAGCTCTGTCAACGGGTTTGCGATCGTAGCAAAGTTAGGTATGAATCTACGGTAGTAGCCCACTAAGCCTAGAAATGCCCTGACTTGTTTCTTTGTCACAGGACGTGGCCAATCCCAAATAGCATCTACCTTACTTTTCTGTGGTTTCAGGAGACCCCTCCCAATAGTGTAGCCCAAATACTTAGCCTCTTCCATCTCTTTGGATGGATTGGCAGTTAGACCTGCATCTCGTATAGACTTTATTCCTGCTGAACTCGGGGAAGATGTGTTTCCCAATCTGTGCTGTGTGTAACCACATCGGCAAGGTAGGCAGCCGCATATTTACTATGGGGTCTAAGGATTCTATCCATCATTCTTTGGAAGGTGGCAGGTGAACCATGCAACCCAAAAGGTAAGACTTTATAGTGAAATAAACCTTCTGGTGTGGAAAAAGCAGTTTTTTCTTTCGCCCGCTCTGTTAAGGGAACTTGCCAATAACCTTTAGTCAGATCTAATGTAGTCAGATATCTGGATCGTCCTAATCTCTCTATTAGGTCATCAACCCTAGGCATGGAATAAGCATCAAATTTTGATATATCATTTAATTTTCTGAAATCATTACAGAATCTGACTTCTCCATTTGGCTTGGGTACCAACACTATAGGATTACTCCATCCACTATGGGATTCCTCGATAACCCCTAGCTCAAGCATCTTTCGGACCTCTGCTTTAATGGCTTCTTTTCTGGCCTCTGGTATTCGGTAGGGTTTTAAGTTAACCCTTTTTCCAGGTTCCGTAATTATGTCATGTTTAATAACATGAGTCTTTCCTGGTACTGGAGCAAACACATCCCAATTTCTAGCAACAAACTTTCTGACCTCATTTTTCTGATGAGGTGCTAGAGTGTCAGCAGTGTTAACCTCTGGTACTTTGTCTACTTTGGTCAGAGGAACTTTGTCTGTCATGGCCATCAAGACCTCTCTGTCTGTCCAGGGTTTAAGCAAATTTATATGGTATATTTGTTCAGGCTTTCTTCTACCAGGTTGTCTCACCTTATAATTCACCTCATTGACTCGTTCAATGATCTCATATGGGCCATGCCAGTTTGCAAGGAATTTACTTTCTACTGTGGGGATTAGTACCAGAACCATGTCTCCGGGTTGAAAGACCCTAAGTCTAGCATTCCTGTTAACTAGCTTTCTGGGCTTCCTGTGCTCTCTCCATATTTTCCCTGACAATTGGCATTATGGCCTCAATGCGATCCTGCATTTGTGCCACATGTTCAATAACACTTCTATGGGGATGTGTTCCTGTTCCCATGTTTCCTTCGCAACATCAAGGAGACCTCTAGGATGTCTGCCATATAACAATTCAAAAGGTGAGAACCCTGTGGAAGCTTGGGGGACTTCTCTGATAGCTAGTGATGTCGCGAACCCGAAATTTTCGGTTCGCGAACGGCGAACGTGAACTTCCGCAAATGTTCGCGAACCGGCGAACCGCCCGAAACGCCATTGACTTCAATGGGGAGGCGAATTTTAAAACACACAGGGACTCTTTCTGGCCACAATAGGGATGGAAAAGTTGTTTCAAGGGACTAACACCTGGACTGTGGCATGCCGGAGGGGGATCCATGGCAAAACTCCCATGGAAAATTACACAGTTGATACAGAGTCTGGTTTTAATCCATAAAGGGCAGAAATCACCTAACATTCCTAAATCACAATCAATATGGATTGACACCTGACATATGACATATTGACACCTTGATATATGGATTGACACCTGTCCTCAGAGCCCCTGATGCACACGGACACAGAGCAGAATAGAGACTGGTCCCCTACATAGGGTCACTTGGCAGATATGGATTGACACCTGTCCTAAGGATCCCTGATACACACTGACACAGAGCAGAATAGGGACTGTTCCCCCTACATCGGGTCACTTGGCAGATATGGATTGACACCTGTCCTAAGGTTCCCTGGTACACACTGACACAGAGCAGTATAGGGACTGGTCCCCCTACATCGGGTCACTTGGCAGATATGGATTGACACCTTGTTACAAACTGCTATTTGTAACGGGCCCTTTAAATGGCAAATTGCCCTGCTTCCCTGGGTTGTGGAGAAGCCTACTTGCCAGCCTCCTCCCGCATGACTATGGCCCCTGGGAGATTGTGAAAATGTATGCACTTTTATTTGGTGTATGGCCCTTTAAGACTGTCGGTGGGCATATTGGGGCTTATGGACTCTTTATGTGACTGGTGCTGGCCCTTTAAACACCTTTTTTGGGACATCAGGAAGATTGGGACAATGCCCCTTTAAGGCCGTGTCCCCAGACTTGTTGGGGACACGGCCCCTTTAAGACGGTGTCCCCTGTGTCCCCAGACCTGGTGCAAACCCTTTGTGCCTGCCTTGCTATTTCCCACTTGGTTCAGTAAATGGGAAATTATTTCAGCTGCAGAGACTGTCCCATTCGGCGATGGGACTTAGTCGTTTTTTCAGCCTGAAATAGACTGACCTCACAGCCCAAATCTATGGAACTGTTTTGGGCAGGAAAATGTGCTTGCGGTCGGTCATAAAGGGACCTCCAGCTAACTTTTTAACCCCTGGATGGATTTGGCTGATTTTTGGTTATGTTTATGTTTTAAGTGTGCTGATTCCAAATATGTAATTATGAAGATGGGATGTGTAGTTTTAAAGTTACAGGGTATGGCTAAAAACTGTATTTTTACTGCCTGTGTTTAATTATGTTAATCTCTTCCCAAACGTCATTTCGTTCAAAGTGGAGAGAATGTTAAAAAATATATTTTTGTTCGGAGTGTGAGAAATGCTTTTCAGCCGCTTCTAATCTTAAGCATCATTTGAGGAGCCATACAGGAGAGAAACCTTATTTGTGGTGTGTTTAGTATTGTTCTGATCAGTTTAATACCTTCCGCGTCTCCTATCAGTGGACGTGTATATGGCAGCCATTTTAGGAACCGTACACCTGGGACCCGAGCAAGGTCACCTCGTTCAACAGGCTTGCAGCATATCCTCCAGGAAGAAGAGCCTGAACCCTTACCGGCTGCACGTGTCTTACCTGTACATGGAAAGCTGCTGTGGTTCCTTGATGAGCCAGCTGCCCTGAGTTAACATGTCCCGTGGAGAAGCACTCTGTCCTGTAAAGCCTCACCAAAAAAAAGGAGTGGTGTGTTTAGTATTGTTCTGATCAGTTTAATACCTTCCGCGTCTCCTATCAGTGGACGTGTGCACGGCATTGATTTTTGTAACAGGGAGATGGAAGAAGAGGCTTGGTCGGTCCTC
>OW240924.1:46070510-46105427 GCA_933207985.1 Pelobates cultripes | reverse complement strand
GATACCAAGCAACTATAAAACATGAAATAAAATAGTAAATGTCTCTGCAATGCTTTAGGACAAATTTAGTAGAGAAGCGTAGACATCACCAACCGGGGATTATCTGACTCAGTAATCGGGCTACAGTACAACTGCAGTCTCTAGACCAGGCCATAAAAAACAGTCCAGATCCATATGCAATGCCTGTGCAACTCCTTGTTACTTGAGATCGTGTATATTCTGCTGCCATCTATATGGCCACAATGCCACAGCTCCCCGTAATCTCGATCCTGGCCCTGAATGGGAGCCAAAGATGGGCTGGAGATGTAAGTGACAGAAGCCTGCAACTTTCTCATTGCTAGAATGCTGACATATGGTGTTGAACTTAGCATAGAAGGTATCTCTCCATTGCTGGTTCTTCAGGCATTCTTGACTTGCCGGAACTCTAGCTTGGCAGCCATCTAAACAGCGCAGCGTGGTTTGTTCAACTTCAGCTATCGATCCGCTGTATGTAGGCTAGTGGATTTAGTGGGGACCAGATATCCCCGCAGGGCCAAAGGGGGCAGAATTAGTAAAGGGGCTCTGGATAGTCAGCTGTACGGTTCACAATCAGCAGCAGGAGATCAGACAAAATTCATATACTATTAACCTATTCCTATTAACTTTTTGAGTTAATTTTCTCTTATCACATTCTATTTTATTATTTTAAGAGGAAGATGTATCCCTAACTCCACGTATGTATCCCACAGTTGTGAGAGAATAGGTTAATTTCACATTCTAGAATATTTTTTTCTAACCCTTTAACATCCCTCCCACCTCCCCCACATAGGCATTATTAAGTTATTTTGCTTTATATTACAGACTTTATCTATTCTCTGAATATTTGCATTATATGTCACTGGCAACACGTTCTGCTAGTTGAAGACAAAATACACTAGTTATCTTTTACTAGTTGCCTTCACAAGTATGATATATCAGTACTGTCACCTTTTCATAATATATTGTGTGTCTTTTTTTTTATATTGTTTGTCTTTATTTATTGAGTGCATGTCGTTTTGAGTTAATAGTGACAGATGAGTAATATATCACTATATTCATCTGAGAGATATGCGAATGAGCTACTCTTTATTTAATGTCCTCCAGGATGAGAAACGGGAGAATTTTGCTGATGCCAGAAAGGGCTAGATTTAATTAAATGCTTTATAACTAAATAACCTTCATTTCCTGAGCATGTATTATTGAATATTGTGTACATATATATTCCATATGATTGCTTCTTTGGTGCTTAAAAGGGAAACTATGGTCAATAATGTGATGATTATATGACCATACATGGTAAGGGCACGGCCTATATAGAGGTCATGGTAAGGTAGACTTAGAACACCAGGAGGCATTTAGAGGTCATGGCATTTTAAGGTAGACGTAGAACACCAGCAGCAAGTAAAAAACCTTGATTGTAGACTTCTATCTTTTTATTTTAAATGGATCATTTGCTCTACAGTTTGTAGGGAGAGAATGCCAATTTAATGAGGAGGGCTCATGTACTAGCTATATACTAGTTTGGGCACTTTTGTTTTTTTTTCATATTTCAAATTTTATATTTCATATTTCATATTTTTCTGTACTTGAGAGATAATTGAGTTGTAACTTTCCTGACTGTTAGGAAAGTGCTTGCCTGAAATAAAGATATTTACTCCCAGCATTCAGTCTCGACTAACGTATGGGGGGGGGGGTGAAAGGTGATACCAGCGATATTTACTTTTATGATTGACAGAGCTACGTTACTTTGGGAAAGAGAGTCCACGGCAGCGATATGCTGGAGGTCCGCAACAGTGTGAACTTCAAATTCTGCATTGCTTTACAATAATAGAAAGAGGGAGATTTAACAACAAATAAGACAAACTATTACATATTTTAAAAGAAACAATAAGTTTATGAAGTCTCTGCTTAAACAAGCTAAAAAAAAACGAAAGGAGATTCGGTATAAAAACACAATAGGACATAATGGGGGTTAGTAACCAAATGTGATGGGAAAAAAACACAGCTGGGAGTTGAGAGTAAAGTGTAGTTGCACCTATTTATTAAAGGGGCACTATAGTCCCCAGAGCCACTATAACTTAATGTAGTGGTTCTGGTGTCTATGACCTGTCCCGGCAAATTTCTCAATGTAAACTCTCTTGCAAAATCTAACACACACACACACAAATAAATCTGTACATAAATAAAAACAACATATTTGTCCAATTCACTCATTCTAACCTGCCTCTTACTTCTACGCTCACCCAGGCAATAAGCATGTTTGAACTTTCCCAATCCAACTAAAATTGCAAGGGTATGTTGCTGTCCAAATATTTGATATCACATATTATCTGATGTTTTCATGCACTCTATAACCTTACTGTAAATGTGAAACTCAATGTAAAGGCTTAATGAAGTCTTGAAACATGCATAACTGTATGCTTTATTTGACCTTTGAACTAACATGATCGAACAACTTTCCTTTCATCAAGTTGAAGGTAAGGCACTTACTGCTGAAAAAAATACCATCTAGTTTAAACCGCAGTGTCATTTTCCGCTCACTGATTTTTAGGGAAAATAAATCTGTCATGCCAAGCGTGACAACAAGAGGTGTCAAAATGATGAAATTCAACTTCCTTCATGCCGGATTGCACACAAGAACCATGGAATAGATAGCTTGATTATTGTTTTGCGCAAGTGGATGCAGAAGATAATGCTAGGGCTTCTGTGCTTACAAACAGGTAGGATGTGTCTCTCGTTGTCAGATGCTGGGAAGGAGCGTTTATTATGACTTGTGTCGTAGCTGTCCTTTGCTGACTGCTCTCTTTATAAAGAAACTGGCGAACAGGTTTACCGTCTTAGATGGAAATATAAGCATTGCAGGGCACAACCTGGATGCATTATTGATATTTCTTGTGCTTTTGAAATTTCACATTTTTTCACAACTACAGAAAATTCTAAAAGTCATTGAATCAATATTAATGGCTTGAAGATGAAAAGAGTCAAGATAGATGGAACACTCACTTAAAATTAAACTATAAAAGTTGTAATGTATACATCTTTCACTCTTTTTTTATTATTTACCAAGCTTTTCTCATATATATATATATATATATATATATAAAAATTATATAGGAAATAAGGCTTGCACTCACGGTCTGTAGTAATGATAAAATATTTCTTCTTTATTAGAATATTCTTAAAACATGTCTGTTATCATCGACGTTTCAGCCATCGTTCGTGGCTTTCATCAGGATCAGTTCAGTACAAATAATACATTTACAAACATCAGCATTTAAATAGCTAAACAGACTAATTATTAAATCTAAAAAACACTCACCACCTGTGTTACCGATCGCCCGGCGTCTCTCGCCATGTTGTGCGCATGCGCGAACACGCCGACACCCGGAAGTGGCGTGCTCGCGTCATCATCTGTTGCCTGGGTTACCCGCTATGTTTACAGGCTCCCCAGCCGCACAGTAATCTTAGAGAGCGCTCGGGTAGATGGCGACACACTTGGATTAAAACATCATAACAGTATATATATTTCATCCACAGATATACATGTCAAGGCATAATTTAGGCACACCTCCTAATAAGATAATTACAGTGCATAATTTCAATGTCTAGTATAATTGAAGTATAATTAAAGGGCTACAATATATAGAGGTACCTTATCTATCACCTAAACAAAGCATATGGATATTAACTATATCCATCTACACTAATATAGATACAATTATAGCTGAAAGCCTACTCAAATATTATAATGACAATAAATTGCCACATAAGTATATATTAAAGTACTATCTCTACACTTAAAGGAATATTATGTACAAAAAAGTGCCAAGTGCAATTATATACAACAGTGCCGCTATGTCATTCAAAGTGATACTCAGTGCTATTATGTACAACAAAGTGCATAATGCTGTACTAAAGTGAACAAAAGTCTTAAAGTGATACTCATAGCAGGTAAAAATGTTTTGTCTCTATATTTACAGTGAAGTGTGTGATAACACAAATGGCAATATGTATAATATATATACATACTGCTCAATGCTGAGTGCTAATATGTACTAAACATTACAGTGACCTATGTGTTTACTGTAAAGTGCATAGATTAATGTATAAAGTGATACTCATTGCTCCTATGTACAGTTAAAGTGCATACTGTGTATATTAAAATCCTTATCAATATTAATTAGTACCAGTGACGGTGGTGCTCATATGTATAACATAATAAATATGTGTAATTGATATACATCGATGTTCACCTTATATACATGTCATAATTACCGTGAATCTATAGATAAGTATAACGTATCTCTAATTGAGGATAGATAACAAGTTACCAAATTCCCTTAAAACATATAATACCTGTGGATGTTCAAATTACTAAAACATTTCTAAACTCAAGAAAGCTTCATTGTATTACACCATCACTCAAACAAAAGGGGTATAGGTTAACATTTCATTTAAACCCCGGGGTGCCACTGTATCCAATTCATGGATCCAGAATGTTTCCCTCCGTAATAGGGTATTTCCTCTGTTACCACCTCTTCTAGGTACTGGTATGTGGTCTATTGCTACAAATTTTAATGTAGCCAAAGGATGTTTATGGTCCAAAAAGTGCTTGGCCACAGGCTTGTCTGAAGTTCCATCCCTGACCGCAATTCTGATATTCGACCTATGTTGTCTAATCCTTTCACAAAGTTGAGTCTCTGTCTTGCCAATATAACACAAGCCACAAGGACATGATAACTTGTATATAACAAACATGGATTTACAAGTAATTGTATATCTTATCTTGTAACTCTTATTCTTATGTGGATGGGTGAATGTTCGTGCAGACACCATATGTCCGCACGTAACACATCCCAAGCAACGAACACATCCACGTACTTGCAGGTTCTGTTGTCTGGCATAACTATCTACTGGGTCGGTTTTCATTAATATGTCCTTTAAATTCTTATTCCTCCGGAAACATATCATTGGAGGCTCTCTAAATTCGCTGGGTAAAGTGTGTTCCATTGCCAACATGTTCCAATTCTTCTTAACTATATTCGAAACTTTATGTGCTTGATTATGGAATGTAATAGGGAAGACCAACGCTGGCCTCTTGATGGGATTTTGGGGCTTGGTTGCTTTTACATATGCTTTTTCCAATGCTCTCTCCAAAACTCTTAACCCATACCCCCGTTCCAAAAATCTTTCTTGCATTTGCTTTAGTTGTTGTTGTTTCACACTTTCATTCGAGTTATTTCTCATAACTCTAAGAAATTGGGCCTGTGGAATAGAATTCTTTAAATTTCTCGGATGGGCACTTGTGTAATGTAGAATCGTATTGCGGTCTGTGGGTTTAGTATACAAGCTAAATTGAACTTTATTGTCAACTATAGACAATTCCACATCCAAAAAGTGAACTAATTCTGTGCTGATATCAGCCGTCATACGTACTGGTGTGGGAAGCTGATTAATGGATTCCACCATCTGTGAGGCCTGGTTTACTGTACCGCTCCATAATATTAAAATATCATCGATAAAACGGAAATATTTTATGATGTGTTGTCGATACGGTTTGAGTATATATTCCTCCTCAAATATATACATATACGAATTCGCATACATAGGTGCCATAGGAGCACCCATGGAGGTTCCACAGATTTGCATGTACCATTGATCTTCAAAACGGAAATAATTATTCCTTAATACCACCTCAAGTAACTCTAAGGTGTATTCAATAGGTGGACCCTTGTATGAAGTTGAGGCACATAAAACTTGTCTCATAGCCTCTATACCACCATCATGCGGGATGATGGTATAGAGGCTGCTTACATCCATCGTAATAAGAACAGGATCAGGTACATCTATACTGAGTTGTTGTAAGATCGCCAGGAGTGAGGGAGTATCCTTAATGCAGGTATGCAATTGCAATACTGTTTCCTTAAATTGAGCATCCAACCATTTTCCAATCGGTTCTAAGACTCCACCCACCGCTGATACTATGGGCCTTCCAGGGGGTTCAGTCTGATTTTTATGTATTTTAGGTATTGTGTATAAAATAGGAGTCTTAGGAAACTTTTGGATGAAGTATGCATACAGAGTTTGATCAATATAATTCGCTCTCAGGCCCATGATCAATATCTCTTCTATCCTTGCTTGTATTGTACTCGTTGGATCTCCCTCCAACTCTTCATATGTGCTTACATCTCTCAATTGTCTTTTGACTTCTTCAGCATATTTGTCATAATCCATTATGACTATACCCCCGCCCTTATCTGCGGGGCGTATAACTATGGATGAATCTTGTGCTAAGTTTTTTAGAAGTACATGTTGTTTTTTGCTTAAATTGTTATGTGTCACATATGGCCGCTTCAATACTTCCGCTGATTCCGATTGAACAGTTGACAAAAAGGTTTTAATACTTGCTCGATTATTTGGCGGATCAAAATTGGATCTTGGTTTGAACCGTGTTGATACTTCACTCCTATTAGATTGATATGTTAGAGGTTTGTTAAAGTGATCTCTCAGACGCATAATTCTTCCAAAATTAAATAATTCCACATTCCAAGTAAAACCATTCGGATTGGTCTCCGGTACAAAGGACAATCCCAGTTTAAGGATATCAATCTCCTCCTTATGCAATACTCGATGTGACAAATTGAATACGGGTACTACCGTCTCAATGGTGGTCTCCCTCGGGAGTAGGTTCTTCCCCTTATGCCCTCTCCTTGTTCTATGCCGTTTGTGCCTCTGCCTCTGCTTCTCGTGGTAGTGCCGATTACTGTGGTCTCTAAAAAAGCTCCTCCTTCACCTTGTATATCCGTATCAGATGCTGACTCCCCAGACGTAACATCTATCGTGTAAGCTTTAGGACGCACGATTCTCTTGCGGGGTCTTCTGGGTCTCTGTTGGTTGGCCCCACTTAACCACTTATAGACACGGTGCTCCAAATAGTCTTGTTGTACATATTCAAATTTTTGTTTCTTGAATTTAATTAGATCATTCTTATATTTCAACATATCCTCTTTTAGCTTATCTAGCATCTTCATGCCCTCCAGGGAAGCCAGCAATATAGCATGTTCTGTTTCAATATCCAATATTTTGCGTGTAACAATTTCCATTTCAGCTTTCACATCCTGAATTATAATAAGCATAAGGTCTAATGATGCTTTATTCAGTACTCCTATCCAATCTCGACAGACCTTAGCTTTTGATCTGCCTATTGTAGGTATGTTCATAATACGGAACCCCCTGGGGATCCTTTTCACTTTATAATAGTCAGAGAGGAACAGTCCGTGTAAATCCAAATCTATTCGCTTCCTCTGTAGCTTTAAGAGTTGGAAATACAAATCTTTAGTGGTTACGCTACATGGGAATTCTGTACTGGATTGTACCCAGAGTATGGCTTGTGCTTCTTCTTGAGTGAAATGGAGGGTTTCTGCTTGCTCAGCATATCCCCCTGCTTGTAGCATAAAATCATCAATATGATCCATGGTGAAAAAAGTTTTTCTCAGATTTAAATCAGCCTCTTTACTCTGCTCTCAAAACAGCAGGCAGGACAATTTATACTTTGCAGGTGCATGGGTTGGAAACTTGGCTATCAATAAAGTTCCCTTTTATATTTCATCCAGTGGTACCCTGCACACACACTTTAAAGTATTAGAAAATGCCGGGTGCATAAAAAAGCCATAGCCAAAAATTACAAAAATTATATAGGAAATAAGGCTTGCACTCACGGTCTGTAGTAATGATAAAATATTTCTTCTTTATTAGAATATTCTTAAAACATGTCTGTTATCATCGACGTTTCAGCCATCGTTCGTGGCTTTCATCAGGATCAGTTCAGTACAAATAATACATTTACAAACATCAGCATTTAAATAGCTAAACAGACTAATTATTAAATCTAAAAAACACTCACCACCTGTGTTACCGATCGCCCGGCGTCTCTCGCCATGTTGTGCGCATGCGCGAACACGCCGACACCCGGAAGTGGCGTGCTCGCGTCATCATCTGTTGCCTGGGTTACCCGCTATGTTTATGTGCCTCAACTTCATACAAGGGTCCACCTATTGAATACACCTTAGAGTTACTTGAGGTGGTATTAAGGAATAATTATTTCCGTTTTGAAGATCAATGGTACATGCAAATCTCTGGAACCTCCATGGGTGCTCCTATGGCACCTATGTATGCGAATTCGTATATGTATATATTTGAGGAGGAATATATACTCAAACCGTATCGACAACACATCATAAAATATTTCCGTTTTATCGATGATATTTTAATATTATGGAGCGGTACAGTAAACCAGGCCTCACAGATGGTGGAATCCATTAATCAGCTTCCCACACCAGTACGTATGACGGCTGATATCAGCACAGAATTAGTTCACTTTTTGGATGTGGAATTGTCTATAGTTGACAATAAAGTTCAATTTAGCTTGTATACTAAACCCACAGACCGCAATACGATTCTACATTACACAAGTGCCCATCCGAGAAATTTAAAGAATTCTATTCCACAGGCCCAATTTCTTAGAGTTATGAGAAATAACTCGAATGAAAGTGTGAAACAACAACAACTAAAGCAAATGCAAGAAAGATTTTTGGAACGGGGGTATGGGTTAAGAGTTTTGGAGAGAGCATTGGAAAAAGCATATGTAAAAGCAACCAAGCCCCAAAATCCCATCAAGAGGCCAGCGTTGGTCTTCCCTATTACATTCCATAATCAAGCACATAAAGTTTCGAATATAGTTAAGAAGAATTGGAACATGTTGGCAATGGAACACACTTTACCCAGCGAATTTAGAGAGCCTCCAATGATATGTTTCCGGAGGAATAAGAATTTAAAGGACATATTAATGAAAACCGACCCAGTAGATAGTTATGCCAGACAACAGAACCTGCAAGTACGTGGATGTGTTCGTTGCTTGGGATGCGTTACGTGCGGACATATGGTGTCTGCACGAACATTCACCCATCCACATAAGAATAAGAGTTACAAGATAAGATATACAATTACTTGTAAATCCATGTTTGTTATATACAAGTTATCATGTCCTTGTGGCTTGTGTTATATTGGCAAGACAGAGACTCAACTTTGTGAAAGGATTAGACAACATAGGTCGAATATCAGAATTGCGGTCAGGGATGGAACTTCAGACAAGCCTGTGGCCAAGCACTTTTTGGACCATAAACATCCTTTGGCTACATTAAAATTTGTAGCAATAGACCACATACCAGTACCTAGAAGAGGTGGTAACAGAGGAAATACCCTATTACGGAGGGAAACATTCTGGATCCATGAATTGGATACAGTGGCACCCCGGGGTTTAAATGAAATGTTAACCTATACCCCTTTTGTTTGAGTGATGGTGTAATACAATGAAGCTTTCTTGAGTTTAGAAATGTTTTAGTAATTTGAACATCCACAGGTATTATATGTTTTAAGGGTATTATATGTTTTAAGGGAATTTGGTAACTTGTTATCTATCCTCAATTAGAGATACGTTATACTTATCTATAGATTCACGGTAATTATGACATGTATATAAGGTGAACATCGATGTATATCAATTACACATATTTATTATGTTATACATATGAGCACCACCGTCACTGGTACTAATTAATATTGATAAGGATTTTAATATACACAGTATGCACTTTAACTGTACATAGGAGCAATGAGTATCACTTTATACATTAATCTATGCACTTTACAGTAAACACATAGGTCACTGTAATGTTTAGTACATATTAGCACTCAGCATTGAGCAGTATGTATATATATTATACATATTGCCATTTGTGTTATCACACACTTCACTGTAAATATAGAGACAAAACATTTTTACCTGCTATGAGTATCACTTTAAGACTTTTGTTCACTTTAGTACAGCATTATGCACTTTGTTGTACATAATAGCACTGAGTATCACTTTGAATGACATAGCGGCACTGTTGTATATAATTGCACTTGGCACTTTTTTGTACATAATATTCCTTTAAGTGTAGAGATAGTACTTTAATATATACTTATGTGGCAATTTATTGTCATTATAATATTTGAGTAGGCTTTCAGCTATAATTGTATCTATATTAGTGTAGATGGATATAGTTAATATCCATATGCTTTGTTTAGGTGATAGATAAGGTACCTCTATATATTGTAGCCCTTTAATTATACTTCAATTATACTAGACATTGAAATTATGCACTGTAATTATCTTATTAGGAGGTGTGCCTAAATTATGCCTTGACATGTATATCTGTGGATGAAATATATATACTGTTATGATGTTTTAATCCAAGTGTGTCGCCATCTACCCGAGCGCTCTCTAAGATTACTGTGCGGCTGGGGAGCCTGTAAACATAGCGGGTAACCCAGGCAACAGATGATGACGCGAGCACGCCACTTCCGGGTGTCGGCGTGTTCGCGCATGCGCACAACATGGCGAGAGACGCCGGGCGATCGGTAACACAGGTGGTGAGTGTTTTTTAGATTTAATAATTAGTCTGTTTAGCTATTTAAATGCTGATGTTTGTAAATGTATTATTTGTACTGAACTGATCCTGATGAAAGCCACGAACGATGGCTGAAACGTCGATGATAACAGACATGTTTTAAGAATATTCTAATAAAGAAGAAATATTTTATCATTACTACAGACCGTGAGTGCAAGCCTTATTTCCTATATAATTTTTGTAATTTTTGGCTATGGCTTTTTTATGCACCCGGCATTTTCTAATACTTTAAAGTGTGTGTGCAGGGTACCACTGGATGAGATTATATATATATATATATCTCAGAATTTTCTTCTTAGGCAATTTTAGTTTTTGGTCTTTGTTACCTGATATACAAGGTTTTGGTATTTGTCATTTAGGTTGTAAGCTTGTTTGAGCAGATCCCTCTTCACCTATTTTTCCTGTGTGTCATATGAATATGTTGGTGTTATATAAATAATTGTACTTGTATTTAGATTTGGATGTCCTACAAACACAGAGTTGGTGATATCCATGCATGACTATATTTCTGTATAGTGGATACCCAGTATCATAAAGATCCTTTGATTATGGGCTGATAAGCTAAAGTCCATTTTTAACTTAGGCTAATGAAGGTGAAAATTTTAAATCCAGTCAGTGCTCCATCTTTCTTGAGGTTTTTTTTTGAATATGCAACCACCTACTTGCTTCAACATTTTTGTGGGTGGTAAGTGTAGCTTATATTGCCTTCCCAGGCAGATATAGCTAAAGTGGAAGTTCTCTTCTGCACTGGATCCATAGACATAGAATACATAGACGCTGCACGTCTATGGCATTGCGTGGTGAGCGGCGAGAAATGCGGGCGTCGCTCTACTGAAGCTATTGAAGAACACTTAAAAAGTCCATCTCACAAAAAGTAAGTGAAGGACTTGGTGCCCCAGCCTACCCCAGCACACTTAGTCCTTAATTCCCCTACCCCAGCACACATAGTCCTTAATACCCCTACCCCAGCACACACAGTGTTAATACACATAGTGTGCTGGGGTAGAGTATTAACACTGTGTGTGTAGGGGTAGGGGTATTAAGGACTATGTGCAGGGGTATTAAGGACTATGTGTGCTGGGGTAGGGGAATTAAGGACTATGTGCAGGGGTAGGGGCATTAACACTGTGTGGATGGGTAGGGATATTAAGGACTATGTGTAGGGGTGCGGGTATTAAGGACTATGTGCTGGGGTAGGGGTATTAACACTGTGTGTGTAGGGGTATTAAGGACCATAAGTGCCCCAAGTCCTTCACTTACCTTTTGTGAGATGGACTTTCCAAGTGTTCTTTAATAGCTTCAGTAGAGTGGCGCCCGGTCCAAGATGGCACCCGCATTTCTCGCCGCTCAGCACGCTATGTGGCGTCTAGGTATTCTATGTCTATGCACTGGATCAATATCAACCAAATTTTGTTCCTATTTGGATGGAATTAATTGGCTAAGTGCACCAGCTGATCCTTTCTAACAATGAATTATGTTCAAAGGAATTTGCAGTGTTCGAGGTAAGTTTTAAAATGTTCAAAAGCATTCTGACCACTAACTGTGGGATGGGTCCAGAGGAATTCGCACCATAAGCACTGCACATTGCTGTAATGGTTATTGTGCTCACAGTTCAGCTTATGAAGAAAATAATACAAATGTAATTTTTTAAAATTATGTTTTAATTGTGAATGTTAATCTCTCTTCTCCTCCTACACCCTCCTTCTCTCTTTCTCTCCCCTTTACCACCTTTAACCCGCAGTCCTCCCTCATATTCCATTTCTGTGTGATTGTGTTAATTCTGGGCAGTGCAATATAGATTATATATTGTATTTTTTTTCTGAGTAACATATATATATATATATATATTTTTAATAACAATATAATTTGAATTCTCCATTTAAAAAAACAACAATACTTTTTATGTATAATTCTAGGTGAAAATTTGAAACTTCTCTATTTTATAGCTATATTACACAACTGAGAAATTTAGATAAAATTTGTTTTTTTGGTCCATTTGTTTTGCAAAACACCTTTACACTGAAAGACTAGTATAATTCAGGTAGCCAAGAAATTATTGTAAGTCATTAGAAGTAAGGAATTGTGCTTCCATGGCCCATGAAAGTTTTTTTTTCCCCACGCATCAAGATAGTTCGGTGGCCATATTTTTGGTGTCAAGCACAGCTATTCAAAGTGATCATCATGTACTTAAATGGGAGAAGTTGGAGACAAAAATCTGTAGCCATACTTGAGAAAGTCATAGAAAGAAAAAAACTGATCGGACTGCTGTTTGGGTTTTACCATACAATCTTCTATTGAGCTCAGCGAATACTCAGCCGCAAGTTCTCTCCACAAGTATAATTTGGTTTTCCAGTGGTTCTGCAGTGAGATCCAGATATGTTTATTTCCACAGCAGGAGAACCTTTGTTTTACTTGGCAGCTGGAGGGTCTGATAGACCATAATGCCTTTTTAGTAGACATGTGCAATTTGTTTTGGTCCGAATGTAAATTCGGCCAAATTTTGGGCAACTCGGACATTCGAATGCTTCCGAATGTCCGAAGTGCGAAATTGCCAAAGGCCTGAATTTTGGAAGTGCCAAACCGAACCCAATTGCCGAAGTCCCGACTTTCAGAAGTGCCAAACCAAATTGAATGGCCGAAGTGATTCGGATTTCTGAAAAGTTGCAAAACAAGAAAGGGAGGGACAATTACATGAATGATGACAGGGTTAGGGTAGTCTTAAAGTTAGGGTTACGGTAGGGTTAGGTTAGGGTAGGGTAGGTTTCTTCTTATTCAACAGTATGTTAAGTTTAATAATAAAGTTTTAAAAGATACTGTGATACTCTGTGGTTTTGAACAATCATCTTTCAAAATAATAATTATAACAATGATAATTCTGGACGATGGACCTTTAGATATCTTTCCTGATTTCATGTTTGAGTTTTTTTAACCTTCAGTAGTGGAAATCACACATTTCAATTTGTTCTAAGGGCCTGACTACAATAATGGCTGAATTTTGTATCAATTTGAATAACATGGCCCTGATTGTTGCGGTCTCATCTTGCAAACTAGTTGATCAATGCTAGACTTTGGCCCAAATTTTGGATGATCAACGGTTTCTCTGAATTTTGTATGTACAAAGCACTATGTGGACATAAAACCGAGTAAACAGCAAGAAGATTCTGAATATGTTTGGATCCTTCAGGATTAGTTGTTCCATAGATTGCACCAAAAAAAAAAAAAAAAAAGGAAGAGGTCTGTCCATTGATATCTCAGGTCCAATCAAAATGTGAAAAAAAGATGATTGATGGTTATGGAACATGTTCTAAATATTTATTTTATTCATGAATCAATAGACCAATAGAGGGGAAAAAAAAGGAGGAGCAATACAACAAAATCTATATATTTCCAATCAGGATTGATTGACATGTTGACTGTAGGTACTGAGGGACATAGACCAGCAGACAGGAATTAAATAGATTTTACCCTTGCTGTGTCTTGGTAGAAGTGGGAGATAGCCTGTGTCATGAATCCTAGTGTGAGACTGGTTAGGCTTAGGTTACTGCTGTGCCTACCTAGATTCAGCAAGTGCCACTTACACCAAATCTAAGGGGAGATTGATACTTTGGGTCATTAATGCGGGTGAGACTGCCAGTGGCAAAGTAACAATTACACAAACATTGAATTGGAAATATTTTTTCTCTTGTCGATTTCCTACTGCCAGTGCCACTTACACCAGTTTTATTGGGAGATAGGCTGGGTCATTGATTCTTGTGTGTACAGTTACTGCTGTGTCTAATGCTTGTTGGTAGCACAGGGCCTCTTACAGAACATTTGATTTGGAATATATATATATATATATATATATATATATATATATATATATATATATATATATATATATATATATATATATATATATAGTTTAATATTAAGTTAATTGATACTAGTGTGAGACTGGTGCGGATTACTGCTGTACCTTGCCACTGCCTCTTACACCAAGTGTGATTCACCGATTTGGAGTTTGACAGATTTTTTTTTTAACCGTTTGTAGAAAGACCTTTTTTGACAATGTTATTCTGTAAAAAGTAAAGCTTCTCTTTCATAACTACTGCCAGTGCCACTTAAACTAATTTTGAGTGGAAGATAGATAGCCAGGGTCATTGATCCTTGTAATGTAAGACTGGTTAGGTTGCTGCTTTGCCTAGTCCTGCCAGTTGCACAGTGCCATTTACACAAACTTTGATTTAGAGACAGATATGTATATCCGGTTTAATAGTTGAATTGATCCCAGTGTGAGACTGGTGGTTACTGATGTGCTTAGTCACTCACACTTAATTTTATTGACTGATTTAAAATGTGACAGCTCTTTTTTGCTAACTGTTTGTAGAAGGATCTATTTAACATGAATGCAGAAGCACTGTTGATCCATTGAGACATCTGATTACCATTATAGAGTCAAGAAGGATTTTGTCATCCCTTTTGTAACATAACTGGCAATTTGTTCAAAATTTTTTTTTTTTTTTATTCCTTCTCGTGGATCAAGAAGTGTTTTAAAGGCTAAAATTGAGGGACTTTTTTTTCAACCGTATATATAGAATAGTTATTCATATTCCAATATTTTAATAAAACCAACCCACCATAACCGATGTCACATACTAATCCCCAGATAGAATTAAGTGAGGGTAGGGGTCGTGTTCACCAATCCACCATAAGCTGTAGTACCACAGCCTCTCAGAGTCTTAACACACTTGCCATGAGGATACTGACCCTTCCACCACCAATGATTACACCATTACGGTTAGAAGTATTATTAAGCCTTAGGATAGTTGGATTAGCATGTTCAATATATCCAATGCACCACACAGGAGGTGACTGATTTTTTTTTCCCCAGCCCCTTTGGCTGCTTTTAGTGACTCAAAAACTAAATTAGCAAAATAATCTGCTGCAAAGAAGATCGCCATCTCCACAATAACTTATGTTGCTGCTTCTGCTGGCATTGCAGCTATCAAAGCTAGTTCAAGTACTAGAACTTCTTGTAATGCCTGCAAAAAGCAACCATCAGAGTCACACCTTACTGAAAAAGTAGAGTACCAAAATAGCGTCCCCAATGTTTGGCCCAAGTGGGAGTGGCAGCCAGGCCCGGACTGGCCATCGGGCAAATGCCCGGTGGGCCGCGATGTCCATGGGCCGAGGCCAGCAGGGGAGGTCCCAGGATCTCCCCTGCCGGTCTATGCAGGGCCGGCACTCTCCTAGCGCCAGCCCCGCTGTTTGCCACGACGGGCCGGTGGGGAGATCAAAGATCTCCCTCACTGGCCCAAATGCGGCCGCTGGCGGGGAGAGAGGGAGGGAGCCAGCCAGGAGAGGAGGACCCGGCGGAGCTCTAATTTGCAGCTCTGCCGGGTTCCTCTCGTGAGATCCAGCGCATTGCCATGGCAACGACCGGATCTCGCGAGAGTGAACTCTAGCCTCACAGGCTGGAGTTCACTCACCCACGAGGACCACCAGGGAACACTGCCACCCCGCCTGCCATTCCCAGCGTGCCCCCCTCCCCTCCTAGGCTAAAGGTAAGAAGGGGGAGATAATGCCTGTTTTTGTTTGTTTATTTACCCCCCCCCCTACGCACTCACACAATAACATTTATACGGCACACACACTAGATGCCATGTAAGCAAACACATACTACACCCCTATACACACCACATCACATCACCTATACACACACACACACACACACACACAGACCACACCACCTATACACACACACCACCTATACACACACACACACCACCTATACACACACACCACCTATACACACACACACACCACCTATACACACACACACACACACACACCACCTACGCACACACATACCCATACACACACACACACACACCACCTATACACACACACACACCACCTATACACACACACACACACACCACCTATACACACACACACACACACCTATACACACACACACACACACACCACCTATACACACACACACACACACACACACCACCTATACACGCACACACACACACCACCTATACACACACACACACACCACCCTGCACACACACACCACCTATACACACACACACCACCTATACCTATACCACCTACACACACACACTACACACACCACCCATACACACACACCACCTATACACACACACCACCTATACACACACACACCACAGCCTGTATGCACACACTTGCTATATCCCCAATACATGCATTCTCTACAGCCCATAGCCACATATGCATCACATTACACCACAAACACAACACGACTAAAACCTACCTTATTACACAATACCACACCACGACCAGCTCACTCTACACACACACACACACACACACACACACACACATGCAATACCACAAGCAGGCTCCAAACACATGCACAATACTCTTTCCTGGCCCTTTTGTCTCTTGGTATCCATTTATAGAGACACCAGAGACAAGTTGCAAGGAGAAACAGTGCTTGCACTGTGCAGAACAAATACAGGACTTTTTTCTCATGCTAGATCTCTTCAGCAGAGCTCTGCGCATGGTCTGCCCTGGAAGAGCATTGAACCAACATGCTCACTTTGAGAGGAGGCGTGTTTGTCATTGGTGATGACAAAACACACCTCCTCTGCCCCGCCCCCTTTTTAGTGGGCTGCTGTGTTAAAAAAAATGCCCGGGACGAATTTTTCTCCCAGTCCAGCCCTGGTGGCAGCGATGAATCTAGTGATGATGATATTACTGTTCCCCCCATCACTGCAAATATAGCACTTTTATCTCTGACCTGAGAGCTACTCAATTATGAGTATGAGCCACAGGAATAATAAGAGAGCCTGGTGACATTGGGCAGCAACCAAATATTTATTACAGCAAAGAGGGTGTACTCACCTCCTGAATCTTTTCCACCTTGCCCATCACTTTTTATTTACCTCATCCGAAGGAAACAGTTGTGATATCAGATGTGCCATCATGTGCGCCTGCTATCACTGGCACAAGTAGCTCAACAACTGTCAATGTCATCATTACTATGACCACAACCAACAAGGCCACCACTAGCTATACCACCATCAACATTTCCATGAGCATTAATCAACCAACTGTTAGTGTAAAGGTTAGTGTTTCAACAGTTCCTTTGCACCTGCATATTCAGCAGCCACAAGGAAAGGCTGGAGACTAATTTATTGCTGTGAATTTTGTGATCACTTTGAGGGCCTCCCAGAAGGCCAACTTGCAAATTGTTTGTCAGAAAAGTGAGTAGGGGGGAGAGTGAAGGATCAAAACTAGTGCCTGTCTGTACCAACATATGCAAAGATACCACAGTTCTGCATTGCGGAGAGAAGAAACATTAGGGCAGGGAGTAAGTTCACTGGCACTGTATCCGATAATGCACAACCAACCAGTACTATCTACAGAACTACCATATTTTTCGCTCTATAAGACGCACTTTTCCCCCCCTCAAAAGTAAGGGGAAATGTCTGTGCATCTTATAGAGCGAATGTGTAAGTTTACTTACCTGTATTGTAGCATGGCCGGCAGAACAGCGCGCACCGCGGTACAGGAGCTTAAATTTCAGTTTCAATAGAACACTATAGGACAAAGGGAGGGGAAAGCAGTGGGCATCTCTGGGATTCATTTTTAGGGGCACATGGAAGAGCACATTTAACCCCGCCCTCGCCACAGTTTGACCCCGCCCCTGTCGCATGTTAAGCCCCGCCCCCGACACAATGTGTTTTGTTTTTTTAATAATCCCTGGTGGAGGATTCATTATTTTCCACCAGGGATTATTAAAAAAACAAACACATTACCCTTGATACAGTGCCATAGTTGCCAACATTTGAAAAAAATTTCCAAGGACATTTTGCAGCACAGCTATCAATTACTGTCTGGGTATAATATCCCTGGACAGTCAGTGCTCTCTGTATAATACAGGGTTGTGTGTATAATAAATTGGGACACTCAGTGCTCCCTGTATAGTGCTGCTCTCTGTATAATACAGGTCTGTTTGTGTATAATATCCCAAGACAGAGAGCAGCACTATACAGGAAGCACTGACTATCCCGGGATATTATATACACACAGATCTGTATTATACAGATAGCTGAGCATATACCCCATGTCCCAATCTCTAGACTACTAGTACCTGTCAACAGCAGCTCCCAGACGCGTGTAACAGGGCTAAAGTGTGCGGCAGCTCACACAGATGATTCAGGGTAAAGTGCACTCGCTGGCAGAGCCAAACTGGGAAGCCCTGGGAATCCAAAGCAGCCCTGGAAAAAAAATTATGCCATTCCTACAAGTCAATATATATATATATATATATATATATATATATATATATATATATATATATATATATAGTTAGTAACAAACCACCTCTTTTACAGGTAGGATTGTCCCAGATCTTGCAGTAACCAAAGCCTTCTAAGGTATACAAAGTCCAGGACACATTCAGCTCAGTTTTCCTTTTTATTTGATGAAAAGCAGGTGCTTTAAATAATAACAAACAAAATCCCTTGCTCTTACTAGACATAAATTACTATCTGTAATTGAGTGGCTTTCCCACTTACCAATTTTCCAAAAAAAAAAATGGTTTTGCAATAAACACACATGCTGTTCACTCTCCTAGCTAGCTTTCTCTTCCTCACTCTGCAGAAGGCTGCTCTCTTCTTTTAAAGGCCTGTCTACTAATTGACTAGCTACAGGTGAGTGCCAATTAGTTAACTCTTAAGTCAGATCCAAAATCTGGTCTGTTACACAGCAACTAGTGCTGTTGGAGCATTGGCCCACCCTGCTCTCCAAATACTCCGCCCCAGGGACCCATAACATGTTTTGCAGAGCATCAGCTATGCATGTTGCAAACTTTAACATCTCTCCCTGGGGCATTTAACTGGAAATTCTCTGGTTGCTGTTTAGCAAATCAGGCCTGATGTATCTTCCATCAACCACTATTCCACGTTTACGCTCACAATATATATATATATATATATATATATATTACAGTAAGCACACAAGCTCACTGACATGCGCAAATAGGCTTACTGACAGACAAAACTCTCTGACTCACACACAAGCTTACTACAGACAAACTCACTTGTATAAACAGAAGGCTCACTACAAAGAAGTTCAGGGACACACATAAGCTCACTAAAGACAAGCTCACTGACACACACATGCTCACTAAATAGAAGCTCACTGACACACACAAGCAGTACCATTTTAACAGAGTTAAGGGCCCCTGGGCAAAGCAATGCACTGCACAACAACTCACAGGAATTTTAATTATTGATAGACTGCTGAGTCCATACACACACACACACACACACATACTGCTGAGTTCATACACACACACACACACACACACAGACTGCTGAGTCCACACACACACACAGACAGACTGCTGAGTCCATACACACACACACACACACACAGACTGCTGAGTCCATACACACACACAGACTGCTATGTCCATACACACATATACACACACATAGACTGCTGAGTCCATGCACGCACACACAGACTGCCGAGTCCATACACACTCACGGACTGCTGAGTAAATACACACACACACACACAGACTGCTGTGTGTGTATGGGGGGCAGTGTGTGTGTGTAGAGTGTGTGAGTCCATACATACATACACACACACACACACACACTGCTATGTCCATACACACACAGACACAGACACACACACACAAAGCCTACCTGTCACTGGAGGCTGTTGCTAGGGGTCAGGCAGCCATCTTCTGTAGCAGCATGGTCTGCTGCTTTACGGCTGGGGCGGGGCTTATGTGCAGGAGGCGGGGCTTCGTTTGGGGGCATGGCCTGGGCTGGGGAGCCTGTCAGTGCTCCCTCCGGCCACAGACAGCCCCCAGCACTGCATTCCCTCGGGCTGTCACACACTGTTACAGTCCGAGGGAATAGAATGGAAGAACATGGCCAGCAAGTTGCCGGCATTTGGGGGGGCCCAAGGAGGGGCACAGCATGATGTAGGGGGGGGCATGGCCCCCTCTGGCCCCCCTAGCGACGCCACTGGGGGGGAGAACACTATAGGACGGGGGGAACACTATTGGACAAGGGGAGGAGGGAGAACACTATTGGACAATGGGAGTGGGGAGAACACTATTGGACAAGGGGAGGGGGGAAGAACACTATGGGACGGGGGGACACTATGGGACAAGGGGAGGAGGGAGAACACTATTGGACAAGGGGAGTGGGAGAACACTATTGGACAAGGGGAGGAGGGAGAACACTATTGGACAAGGGGAGTGGGGAGAACACTATTGGACAAGGGGAGGGGGGTTAAATCACTATGGGAAAGGGGAGGGGGTTAAAGATCATTGTGGGACAGGGGAGGGGGGTTAAAGATCACTATGGGACAGTGGAGGGGGGTTAAAGATCACTATAGGACAGGGGAGGGGGAGTTAAAGATCACTATGGGACAGGAGAGGGGAGTTGGTGGTAAGGAACACTATGGGACAGGGGAGGGGGGGTGTTAAGAAACACTATAGGACAGTTTGTTCAGAATACTTTTTTTCTGGGTTTCCTCCTCTAAAAACAAGGTGCATCTTATGGTGTGGTGGGTCTTATGGAGCGAAAAATACGCTACTTCATCCATTAGGCATAGTTAGAAGTGGTAAGGATAATGCCAGCAAGCAACAAAACAAGGTTAAACAGAAACAGTCGGGTGCCTTGTCATCTGGTGAACTTAAAAAATAGAAAAAAAATCTTCTTGTCTAGCTGCTACTGCTACAAAAAAACAAGTCACTCCCATCACTCCTGGGCGGCAGTAACGACCACAGTACACAGCATCCCCAATACATACAGTAAAAACCAAAGAAAAAGTTAACTGTGCTCTCTCCTAAATCCCTATGTATATTTAAACAAATGGAGGTCATTTAGTTACTCCAATGGCCATTGGAAGGAATGCCCGCCTGCCAACGTCAAGGCAGACCCCCCTAGGCGGGTCCTACACTGACCTTTCACCTTGCTTCCTTAAGCTTCTGGCAAATATATCTCTAATGAGGCAGAGAGGGGTATTTTTTACATACACCCCTATATACTTATTAACCCTTAATAGGGAACACATGGGATGGAAGGCAGCATTGTAACATAGCTATGTGATACAAAATGTGAATACAAATACAAGAAAACAAGTCCTGCGCTCACTCCCATCACTCCTGGGCGGCAGCAACATCCACAATACACATCAGCCCTAATACATACAGTAAAAACCAAAGAAAACATTACCATCACTCTCTCCTAAATCCCTATGTATATTTAAACAAATGGAGGTTATTTAGAATGCCCACCTGCCAACATCAATGCAGGCCCCCCTGGGCGGGTCCTACACTGACCCTTCACTTTGCTTTCTTAAGCTTCTGGCAAAGATATCTCTAATGAGACAGAGAGGGATATTTTTTATATACACCCCTATATATTTATTAACCCTTAATAGGGAACACATGGGATGGGCGGCAGCATTGTAACATAGCTGTGTGATACAAAAAGTGAATACAAATACAAAAAGATAAGTCCTGCACTCACTCCCATCACTCCTGGGCGGCAGCAACGGCCACAGTACACATCAGCCCCAATACATATAGTAAAAACCAAAGAAAAAGTTACCTGCGCTCTCTCCTGAATCCCTATGTATATTTAATCAAATGGAGCTCATTTAGTTACTCCAATGGCCATTGGAAGGAATGCCCGCCTGCCACGTCAGAGCAGACCCCCCTAGGCGGGTCCTACACTGACCTTTCACCTTGCTTCCTTGAGCTTCTGGCAAACATATCTCTAATGAGACAGAGAGGGGTATTATTTATATACACCCCTATATACTTAGTAACACATGGGATGGGCGGCAGCATTGTAACAAAGCTGTGTGATACAAAAAGTGAGTACTAATACAAAAAACAAGTCCTGCGCTCACTCCCATCACTCCTGGGTGGCAGCAACGACCACAGTACACATCAGCCCCAATACATACAGTAAAAACCAAATAAAAAGTTACTTACCTCCTAAATCCCTATGCATATTTAGACAAATGGAGGTCATTTAGTAACTCCAATGGCCATTGGAGGGAATGCCCGCCTGCCACGTCAAGGCAGACCCCCTCAGCTTCTACTGCTAGTGACACTTACACCCACTTTGATTTAAAATAGTTTTACTGATTTGTGATTTTATCAAAATAAAATTTTTAGTAAGAGATATATCATTTGAATCGTAGTGTGTTCCTATGCTACTGCTTGTACTTTGGAAATTGCAAAGTTGTTTCCTAGGTAGTATACAGTTTACGTCAGTTTACTGTACAAGTGAGCCCAAGTCTGGCAGGTCTTTTTTTATTCTTTGTTGAAAAAAAAATCTAAAATGTGGTGGTGGTGCTGATTGTTGTAATATTTTCCAATGCCTTTTATTTTCATGGTTTGCTTTCGGCCTGTCTGGCTGAGTCTTGCGGTTTGACTACGCCTCCTAACTCTGCAAATGCAATTGGAAGAAGTGGATATGGATATGTTTATTTTTCCTGCACTAATAGACGGTCACTCATGCTGCAGACTGGATGTTTGGGCAAGCTTTGTGCTTCTTAGGGTGGAAGATGGGGTGATTGGGTTGGTAATTGCGCACTGACTTTTTCCTTTCATTCTTTAAAAATATTCACTTTTTTCAAATTAAATTACTCCTGCTGCTGCTTCCCCTATTTTCAAACAGTTTTCATTTTCTAGTAATGTGGTTAGCGTCAATGAACATCCTCCAATGTGGAAAAAACACTAAGACTCAACCAGGCAAGGCTAAACTACTACCATGAAAGGCATTTAAAAAAAGGGGGAGCAGTAGAATGAGTAACTGAATTGTAAAACAGGGGATTTAAAAAAAAAGAAAAAGAAAAAAAAAGAAAAGGAAAAAGTGAATGGGTAATAGATGTTCCACCCACCACCTTCATTTGTTGAAAAATCATTTTTTCCCCCTCAAATAAATTTAATTCTACTGCTACTTGCGAACTGCTTTTTCCCTCTCTGACGAATGGTAACTCACATTACAGAGTGGATGTGTGGGTAAAGCTTTGTTCTTTTCATGGTGGTAAGGGTGAATGGATAGTCCATGGACAATGACCACTGACTTTTTTCAACTTAAGTTGACCATTGTTGCAGCTACTCCCTTTTAAATATGAATACAAGATTGTAAACGGAAAAATAATCAGTCATGATTATAAAACTAAGTTTTCTCACTTCAGTTATTTTTTAATAGAGGTATAATAATATAATTATGACAGGTTGGTATAGCAAGAAATGCGGATATTACCTAGCCATTAGGCTAGGCAATAATGCATACATTTTTTCATTGTGACACACTAAGTGCCTTTTTTTTGTTTTTTTAGGCCTGTCCCTGAACAGTTTGGCTAACCATCACATAGACAAGTGTTGGGCGTCCTGAACAAAATTTTAATTTCAGGGAAAATGGTTTATCTGAACTAATCAATGCACAAGTCTAATCAATGCTGAATAGATGAAATTAATAATTTGAAGTTAATAATCATGTTAATTTCTACTTTTTGAAGCAAACATTGTAAAATTATTATGAACCATTATTTGCGGACAAAGGAAATATGATACGATATGCATAGATGACAGTACCATGAAAATACTATTATGTGCTTGAGAAAATAAACTAATGGCATTTTAACAATGTGAAAGGTATTACCCAAATATGTTGATTTAAAAAATGGTACTCATACTCAGTGTTTGACAGCACGGGATCTGTAAAAAATACAGTGGAGATAATTGAAATGGACGTGATCAGTGATCAGATAATTGAAATGGACGTGATCTGAAAGTTAGGGTTGGAGATAAAGGTTTGTAGTTTGGAAAGCCAAATATCAGGGAAGGTTGAGAATATTAATGGTCAATGAATAAAACCATGAGTCAGGAAACCAGAGATTGTATGCAGTAACAGGAACAAAGGCTTAATGGAACACAGATAACTTCACAGTATGTCTGTGACATCTGTCAATTGTTGCACAAAATGCTACTCATAATGTTATATTCATAATATAAATGTTCATGGTGTTACATTATGTGATGAATTTCAGTATGCCATAAATATCACTGTGAATACTGTTTCTCACAATAAAGAATGCAGTTCTGGACCCCATGTATAACACAATATATAACATGGAGTCATTTCATTATTCCTCCAATGTACAAGATGGAGTATTCCCATTACTCTTCCCATTTATTATATGGAGCATTTCAATTATTCTGTCAACCCAGAATTCTGAGTCCTTCCAATATCTTAAAAATGAAAATCCAGCGCACTCGCTTATCTACTAAACAGTCATTTTAATGCTGAACAATTTTCAGTTTTATTAAAAACACCTAATCTAGGCAAAAAAATATAATGGGGGTTTAGTTACAGTATTGCATAAGCCTACCACAACGCCAATATCTTACCTGTTTATTACATGGATTCCTCCTATTATTCTGCCTGTTACATTGAGTCCTCTGTTTCCATCATCTGTTGCATTAAGTCCTTTAATATTCTGTTCATTTATAATATGGAGTAATTTCCAATTAGTTTGAATATCTACAACATAGAGTACTATCATTAATTTGCTTATATATAAAATAATATCTATAACACTAGATACTTCAATTTTTGGGGTTATTAATTACATAAATGAGCATACCCAGATAGTTTTCATTATTCTGACTATTTCGTATGGCATCATTAAATTATTCTACCTATCCGATCAAACAAATCCATTCATTAGCCTTGCTGTATTCTATACTACATAGATTTTGGGAATTCTAACTTCTTCATAAATCTTACCGACCCATTATGTGAACTCTTTCCTTACATCTTTGAGGAGTTTTAGTTACTCACATAAATCTTGCTTTATGGTAAATATTGTTTATTACATTGATATCTGTTTTCCAGAATCCTCCCATTAATCTTACTTTATATTTCCATAAACCTTGCTTTCTGGTTTTTGGAATAGTTCCATGCTTCTTACTTTGCGTTGTATGTCTTTAATCATTGTGTATGTAACTATCTCATAAGTTTATTTATTTATAAAATATTTTACCAGGAATGACACATTGAATTTGTCTTGTTTTCCAGTATTTCTTGAAATTCAAGATATCATGCCATTTAATTTAGTATAATTATTTCCGTATATATCTTTATTTTATGTATCAATATCCTTTTTCTAAATCTTTTAATAATGATGGCATATTATCAAAACATCCCCATGCATCCAAAACTGCTATTTTTAAATTGTAAATTTACTAAATTTTCAAAAAATAAAACAAAGACAAAGGCTTTAAGGAAGCTGCATGCTACTATAAAATGATAAAATCATCAAAGTATCAGTGAAATGTCCATTAAACTACTCACATGTTGCAACAAAACAAAGATAAAAAGGAACAAGGGCATTATGCTTTGAAGATGATACGGCTCAAATAATGTTAGTTCATATATCTTCTTGGTTAGTGGTAGGCAACCTTTGGCACTCTTGATGTTGTGGACCTTATCTCCCACATTGCTCTTATAGCTGTAATACTGGCAGAGCATTATGGGAGATGTAGTCCACATTTGAAGTTCCGAAGGTTGCCTATCCCTGTTCTAGTGCATCAGCCTGCATGTGTGAAGTGTTATTAGTTTTCATCACCAATTAAGCCACACCAACATGCCTACACTCTAATTATTAAATAATCAGTTGAGGGAAAGGTAAGGTTAATATTGGGGTACAATGTACTAGTTACATAGCTGAAAAGAGACTTGCATCCATCAAGTTCAGCCTTCCTCTCATTTGTTTTTGCTGTTGATCCAAAAGAAGGCAGAAAAAACAGTTAAGCACTTCCAATTTTGCAACAAACTAGGAAAAGAATTCATTCTTGACCCCAGAATGGCAGTCAGATTTATCCTTGCATCAGGCAGCTATTACCCTACATTGAAAAATGATATCCTTGAATATTCTCTTTTTGCAAGTATGCATCTAGTTGCTGTTTGAACATCTGTATGGACTCTGATAAAACCACTTCTTCAGGCAGAGAATTCCACATCCTTATCGTTCTTACAGTAAAAAAAACCTTTCCTTTGCCTTTGACGAAATCTTCTTTCTTCCAGTCTAAACGCATGACCTCGTGTCCTATATAAAGTCCAGTTTGTTTTCCACACAATGGTTTGTATTGGCCCCGAATATATTTATATAATGTTATCATATCCCCTCTCAGGTGACATTTTTCTAAACTAAAGAGGTTTACTACTGTAAAGTATATACAAATATTGTACTATAAAGGGGCAAAACTAGCATTTGCCCACACAAACTTCTGTGGTACAAATACAATACCTTTGAGAAGTCAGGAATTTGGGTTTTGGAATTATATGAATTCTCTAACCTCTCTCACATCTTGCATAATCCTAATCTTTTTTTTAAATAAAGTATGGTCGTCACTAGCTTTTTTTAGACTTAAAAATACGATTCATTCTCAGAATGGGACAGAACACATTGCTCAGTATCTTGCAAAACTAAACCTGGAATACATTCTTCAAAGAAAAATATTTTCTGTATTAGATGTCTACACAGAGTAAATGTAAAAGTCATTTTCTGGATTATTTACTAAACTGAACTTAAATAGAATTTCAAATTTAAGGTAAAAATAGTTAAAGTGAAAAAAATATAGATTTCAGTTCAGTTACTCTGATCTTAATTTTGAAATTCACTTTCAATACAATTTAAATTCCCAGTTTATTACATAATCCTGTTTATGATTACAAAGGAAGATTATATTTACACTCAGGGTTATTCACTAACACGTGAATTGTTAGGAATTTAAAGTGAATCCGAAAATAATCCAAAATTGTAGGCCAAAATAGCCAAACTATAAACATGATTTGGAAAATGTATCCGATTTGTCTTTTTTTGCCACTTGGACACTTTACAAATAATTCTGATATTAAAAGTAAAACAATGACAAATGAAAAAATAAATACTTAAGACAATAAAAATATTGTAGTCTTAGGCCTAGCCAAATCTAAGTGACAAATGCTCCTTCCCACAAACATTTGCCATGGACTCCTGAAGGAGTGTGGAAGCTCACCGACTATGGTGCAGGTCTGAGATCCTTTTCGGGAGTGAACCTGCCCAGCCACCATTAGTAGCTTTGCCTGGGTGCCCCTGGTTCAGCACTTTCCCTTCATTCAAGTGGAAATGAACGCAGCTCACTGGCAGCTGTTTGCATGAAGCCAACCCACGAATGGTCCTCAGCGGTAATTCAGCATGAGGACTTTGTGGGTCCCCGGTCACCTCAGCGGTACTTAGCTGCGAATGTTATGGAACTGTTTTCAGCATGAGGTGACCGTGCAGTTCCCGGACTACTTGATCCAGGGTTTTGAACCACTTTGCAACCCACCAGGAAAGCGCTTTTTGGAGGGTAAGTGCTTGAGACTAAGGGGAACAAATGCTACCTGAGAGCCAGGCAGAGCACCACATATTTCGGACGCAGGAACTCCTGAAAGTTGACTGGCAAAAGCATCAAATGCCCTGGAACTATTTTGGGCATAGGACTACGTATGCGGCTGGTGTTTCACCTACACTGCATCGATCGGAGCACTATTTGGACAACTTTGGCGTTCAGTTCAGGGCTATTTGGGAATGTAGAACATGTGGGGTTATTATATGTTTTTCATTATGTTTTGGGGTACTTTTATGTTTTTTATGTTTTTGTGTTTGGCTCTCTGTTCCCGGGAGATAATTAGCATCTTTAACTCAATTATTTCCCAGGCCTAGAGATTCCTGAGAGGGGCTTGTGTTGAATACAATGGAGACACCATGCTGGGGTCTGTACATAAAAGGCTGAGTTTGGCTCATTAAAATGAGTTGTACTCCCAGAACTATGGGTCATCTAGTTACTGGGAGGGGGGAGGGCATATCACTGCTCAGCCCCTTGTTCCAGCTCGCGGATGATCCAGTGGGGAAAGTCCTTGTAAGGACTAAAGCTCCCAGGACCGTGTGTCATCCAGTCCCTGGGAGAGAATAGAGCTAGTCTCCTATCCTGTTCCAGAACGGAGAAGCTCCAGTAGGACCCCAGTCATGCCACGGTGACTGGGACAGAAGCGCCAAGCTTTTCCCTGGTGCCAGCTCAGAAGCGGTCTTGGCTGCAGTACTCAGCTGGTGCACAGGGAGCTCTGCTGCACTATCTATCCATCACTGTGATATTTTCTCTTTGCAAACACATACACACATCTATACACTCAAACACTCATATAAACACACAATCACAAACATATACAAAAAAGAGACACACTCAATAATACATGAAAGCACACAAAAGCACACACTCCCAGGAACACTCACACAGACACAACAACACAACAGTCACACATTCATAGATACACCCATAGGCAGACAACAACAGAAACACTACAAATATTGTAGGTAGTGGGAGAAAAACATTTCACCTTTCCTTTACATTTTAATAAGCACTACATAAGATAAGATAAGGTATGACACATTCTGCAGTGCTCTCTTCTTGCTTCACTGTCCAGATCCTCCACTGCTTTCTTCACGATAACAGGAAGAGAAGGGAGCTGGGGAAAAGTTATTTTGAATGGTGGGCTTGCAGTGCTGCATACAATGAGCTTGTCTCTGTATTCAACATTCAGAGACATGCAGCATTGTTGCTGTCTGTGCTGCTGGGTTGGGACTGCCCAACCCAGCAGCACAGACAGCAACAATGTGACAGGGTTGGTGGTGAAGGTGGTGAAGGTGGTGAAGGTGGCAAGGTGAGGGGGGTAGAGTGCGACAGGGTTGGGAGTGAGTGTGACAGGGTGAGTGTGGCAGGGTTAGGGTGTGAGCATTATAGGATTGGGAGGTGAATGTAACACTAATACATATGACACTGACATTCGTGTGGCAGTCTTTTGGGGGGGGGGTGAGTGTGACATGGTTGGGAAACGTGTGAAATAAAATACTTAATTTTCTTCACTGGGAAATGTATATTTTTGTCATGTTTTATTTTTCTGCTTACAGATGTATTTGATAAAATTGGTAACTTTTTATTCCCAGGATTGGTGACAGAATTAGGGGAGGTAAATGTGACGGTTAATGAGAATAATCTAGAAAGCAGAATGGGGAGTGAGATGAAAGGATGAGTAAGTTATCTAAAGTGTCTATTCGCGTTAATGTATTTCAAGATCAAAGCTTTTGCCTTCATTTCAGTGGTTCTACAGAAAGATGTTTAAAGCGAACACTAATTCATTATGCCACATTGGCATAAAAACATGCAGTCAACTATTTAAAAATGATGATGAGCAACATAGATATTTGTAATATAATACAAAACAAAATAACAGACATGTTGCTTAAAAAAATACTTTCTTTTCATCACCTCGAAGAACCACACCAATGAGATTGTTTTTTATGTTGTAGATGTACTATTTGTATAGATAAATATCTTTTTGGTATGCTTTATTTTTTCAGTTTACAGATCTATTTAATAAAGTTGGGCACTTTTTTAGGCCAAAGACTAATTACAGGATTAGGGGGTGTGAATGTGGCAGGATTAGGAGGGGTTGACGTGACAGGGTTAGTGTGGCAGGGTTGTGGAGTGCATATGGCAGGATTGGGGGTGAGTGTGACAGTATTGGGAGGGTGAGTGTAACAGGATTAAAGGAGTGAATGTGGCAGGATTAGGAGGAGGAGGATTAGGAGGATCTTAACATGTATAGCTTGGGGGAAAGACGAGACAGGGGGGATTTAATAGAAACATTTAAATAGATAAAGGGAATCCGCACAGTAAACGAGGAGAGTATATTTAAAGTTATATTTAAAAACTACCACACAGGACAGTCTTAAATTAGAGGGGTAAAGGCTTAAAATTAGTATCAGAAAGCATTACTTTACTGAGAGGGTAGTAGATGCATGGAATAGTCTTCCAGCTGAAGTGGTAGTGGATAACACATTGATGGAGCCTAAGCATGCATGGGTTAGGCATTATGCTATTCTAGATATAATATAAGGCCAGGGACTAATGAAAGTATTAGAACATTGGGCAGACTAGATGGGCCGAATGGTTCTTCTGTCACATTCTATATTTCTTTATTTCTATGAGGGTGGCAGGGTGTGGTGGTCTAGTGACCTAGCAAGCCAGCAACTTGCATGGATCTGTAGATATCTCTATTTGTCCTTTTAAGATGTCAGTAGGCCCCAACAAATGGGTAGAATATAAGGCATCAGTCCTTACACATTCATAAACCTGTATTATCTAAATTGCTAAAAAAAGAGATTGAGCATATAATCCTGGAAGAAAATAATTTTTTTTGCAAAGTATAGGGGAAGGATGAGAGAGTCCCACAGGGGCACATTTACTAGATACATGACCCCAAATATTGCCTTAGAATGGCAGAGCATTTGGTAAGTAGCAAGAAGAAAAGTGTTTCTCAAATCCAAAATTGTAGGAGGTCTTGCGCCATAATTTGAGACCATTGCTTACCCAGATAAACTTATCTATCCGAGATTTTTTAGCTGTTGAAACTCTGAAGCATCAATGGGGACGGGAATGAACTGGAACAGATATAATACAATTGGTAAAATAACAATTTTAATTGAGTTGACTTGGCCTTGCCATGAAATCATGTACCTGTCCCAACACTTCATCTTGGAACCACTTTTTTCTCTACACAGGGGGAAGAGTTTATAATTTGTTGTACACAGATACTAGGCATTAGCTATTAAGTGAACTCCCAGATATGGAATTGTGTGTGTGAATATGGTAAAACCAAAGCATGTGTCTATCCTGTTCTGAGGGGATATGCAAAGCTAGTACTATTGATTCTACATATTCCGCCCGAAACGCCATTGACTTCAATGGGGAGGCGAATTTTAAAACACACAGGGACTCTTTCTGGCCACAATAGGGATGGAAAAGTTGTTTCAAGGGGACTAACACCTGGACTGTGGCATGCCGGAGGGGGATCCATGGCAAAACTCCCATGGAAAATTACACAGTTGATACAGAGTCTGGTTTTAATCCATAAAGGGCAGAAATCACCTAACATTCCTAAATCACAATCAATATGGATTGACACCTGACATATGACATATTGACACCTTGACATATGGATTGACACCTGTCCTCAGAGCCCCTGATGCACACGGACACAGATCAGAATAGGGACTGTTACCCCTACATAGGGTCACTTGGCAGATATGGATTGACACCTGTCCTCAGAGACCATGATACACACTGACACAGAGCAGAATAGGGACTGTTCCCCCTACATAGGGTCACTTGGCAGATATGGATTGACACCTGTCCTCAGGGACCCTGATACACACTGACACAGAGCAGAATAGGGACTGTTCCACCTACATAGGGTCACTTGGCAGATATGGATTGACACCTGTCCTCAGAGACCATGATACACACTGACACAGAGCAGAATAGAGACTGTTCCCCCTACATAGGGTCACTTGGCAGATATGGATTGACACCTGTCCTCAGGATCCCTGATACACACTGACACAGAGCAGAATAGGGACTGTTCCTCCTACATAGGGTCACTTGGCAGATATGGATTGACACCTGTCCTCAGAGCCCCTGATACACACTGACACAGATCAGAATAGGGAATATTACCCCAACATAGGGTCACTTGGCAGATATGGATTGACACCTGTCCTAAGGATCCCTGATACACACTGATACACACCTACTTGGATGGTATAGACATTTTAGCAGCTCCTGGCCCGAACACCTGACCCACATAGGAGCCGTAATAGACCGGATTAGGGAGTCCGGACTGACCCTAAAGCCCAGTAAGTGCCATATAGGAACGTGTAAAAACCTCCCCAAGATAGTAGTATGGGCCCCAGAGTGTGAACAGGCCTTCCAACAGCTCAAGACGGCGCTCATTAAATCACCTGTACTTTCTTCTCCTGATCCAACTAAACACTTTCTCGTCCATACAGACGCTTCTATGCTTGGATTGGGAGCAGTACTGAGCCAAGTCGGAGCAGATGGTGGCGAGCAACCCGGGGCTTATCTAAGCCGTAAACTTTTGCACAGTGAAGTATATTCACTGCCATTGAAAAGGAGTGCATAGCGGTGGTGTGGGCCCTCAAAAAGCTGCAACCTACTTGTATGACAACCGTTTACCTTACTCACAGATCACAACAAATTTGGGGCACTGCGCGTGCAATCTAATGTGCCACCAGATAGGAGTGGTGTGTTTAGTACTATTGTTATCAGTTTAATCACTGTTACGCCCCCTATCCGTTGATGTGGAGCAAGACGCAGCAGCAGAAGAGGACTAAGCCGAGGAGGTTATGGAAGAGGATGGAGTAGGAGGAGTAGAGGAGGTGGCAGCGTACTGGCAGAGTACACGCTGTAGGGCTGACACACCTGCTTGAAGATAACTAACTGCTATTCAATCTATAACAGTGAAAAAAGTTTTTTGTTTTTAAATCCAAGCTATTGTGACACCAGTGAGTGAGTGGTGGCACTGGGCACAGTATCCACTGTGAGCCTGACACACCCGCTTTGAGACAACTTACTGCTATTCAATCTATAATTGATGTTTGTTTCACAGGCAGAAAGTGCCCTAAAACATGGCGGCTTGAAACCTAGTTGGTGGCGGATCAGTCACGCAAGTCAACAGGCATTCAGAGCTAAAATACAGCAGCGTGTGGACCATTTTTAGCCCAAGGCAGCTCATCTCATCAGGCCTTTTTGTAATCTAATGTATCGCCCAGTGTCAGTCCCATCGGGATCCATCCCTCATTCATCTTAATAAAGGTGAGGTAATCTAGACTTTTTTGACCTAGGCGACTTCTCTTCTCAGTGACAATACCTCCTGCTGCACTGAAGGTCCTTTCTGACAGGACACTTGAAGCGGGGCAGGCCAGAAGTTCTATCGCAAATTGGGATAGCTCAGGCCACAGGTCAAGCCTGCACACCCAGTAGTCAAGGGGTTCATCGCTCCTCAGAGTGTCGATATCTGCAGTTAAGGCGAGGTAGTCTGCTACCTGTCGGTCGAGTCGCTCTCTGAGGGTGGATCCCGAAGGGCTGTGGCGATGCGTAGGACTTAAAAAGGTCCGCATGTCCTCCATCAACAACACGTCTCTAAAGCGTCCTGTCCTTGCCGGCGTGGTCATGGGAGGAGGAGGATGACTTCCACCTCTCCCCCTGTTAGATTCCCGTTGTGCTGTGACATCACCCTTATACGCTGTGTAAAGCATACTTTTCAATTTATTTTGCAAATGCTGCATCCTTTCATACTTGTTGTAATTCGGTAACATTTCCGCCACTTTCTGCTTATACCGGGGGTCTAGTAGCGTGGACACCCAGTACAGGTCGTTCTCCTTCAGCCTTTTTATACGAGGGTCCCTCAACAGGCACGACAGCATGAAAGACCCCATTTGCACAAGGTTGGATGCCGAGCTACTCATTTCCCGTTCCTCCTCCTCACTGATGTCAATGAAGGTATTTTCTTCCCCCCAGCCACGTACAACACCACAGGTACCAGATAGGTGACAACGAGCACCCTGGGATGCCTGTTGTGGTTGGTCTTGCTCCTCCTCTTCCTCCTCCTCAAAGCCACATTCCTCCTCTGACTCCTCTTCCTCACAATCCTCTTCCAGCGTTGCCGCAGGTCCAGCAAGCGATGCTGATAAGGCTGTTTCTGGAGGTGATGGTGACCACAACTCTTCCTCTTCCTCTTCACGCTCATCTACGGCCTGATCCAGCACTCTTCGCAGGGCACGCTCCAGGAAGAAAACAAATGGTATGATGTCACTGATGGTGCCTTCGGTGCGACTGACTAAATTTGTCACCTCCTCAAAAGGACGCATGAGCCTACAGGCATTGCGCATGAGCGTCCAGTAACGTGGCAAAAAAATTCCCAGCTCCCCAGAGGCTGTCCTAGCACCCCGGTCATACAAATATTCATTAACGGCTTTTTCTTGTTGGAGCAGGCGGTCGAACATTAGGAGTGTTGAATTCCAACGTGTCGGGCTGTCGCAAATCAAGCGCCTCACTGGCATGTTGTTTCGCCGCTGGATATCGGCAAAGTGAGCCATGGCCGTGTAGGAACGCCTGAAATGGCCACACACCTTCCTGGCCTGCTTCAGGACGTCCTGTAAGCCTATGTACTTATGCACAAAGCGTTGTACGATCAGATTACACACATGTGCCATGCACGCACATGTGACAACTTGCCCAACTTCAATGCCGCTAACAAATTTGTTCCGTTGTCACAAACCACTTTGCTGATATCCAGTCGCTGCGGAGTCAGCCACTTTTCCACCTGTGCGTTCAGGGCGGACAGGAGTGTTTGTCCGGTGTGACTCTCTGCTTTCAAGCAAGTCAAACCCAAGACGGCGTGACACTGCC
>OW240924.1:46037232-46052859 GCA_933207985.1 Pelobates cultripes | reverse complement strand
TAAAGATTAGTTAAAAAAAATAAAAAAAACAACAATAATTCTGATTTTTGGATCAGCAGATGTAATTTGTGGCTGAGATCTGGAGAGTATATCGGCTGATGAAATAAGTGAGTCAGTGTCAGCCCATCAACACAGAACAAAGATTCAATTTGTGACTAATTATGATTCATTATGGAGATTCTTGTATGATAATTTTTTTTTTAATCAAGCTTTGGTTGTGAAAAATTATTTTATTTTGGACTCATTCATCTCTACATTGTCTATTATATATGGTGCTTGGGCATGCTTTGTCTATTTTTATTTTATTCTTTACTCTTTGTTTATTAAATATAGTATATCTGATTTGACCTCCAATTGCCCTGTTGAATGAATAAAAGTGTGAAATTAAACTATTAAATAAAACTTTAAAAATCACCTCTAATGGACATCACAAACGGGCATGCTTTGTTATGGAAAATACACAGAAACATTGTACTCTTGCTAGATTTCTATCAGTTAAACAAAATAATATACATTGTATGCACCCAGTTCTTTTTTGTGTCTTTTTTTTTCTTAGCTCTACTTTAATTCTTCTGCAAAAAAAAACCTTCAGTGTATTTACATACAGTGAACAAAATTCTAAACGCAACACATTTGTTTTTGTCCCCATTTTTCATGAGCTGAGCTCAAAGATTTAAGACTTTTTCAATGTACAAAAAAGGCCTATTTCTCTCAAATATTGTTCACAAATTTGCCTAAATATGTGTTAGTGTGCACTTCTCCTTTGCTGAGATAATCCATCCACTTCACAGGTGTGGCATATCAAGATGCTGATTAGACAGACATGATTATTGCAAAGGTGTGGCTTAGGCTGGCCACAATAAAAAGCCACTCTAAAATGTGCAGTTTTATCACACAGCACAATGCCACAGATGTCGCAAGTTTTGAGGGAGCGTGCAATTGGCATGATGACTGCAGGAATGTCCACCAGAGCTTTTGCCCATGAATTGAATGTTCATTTCTCTATCTTAAGCAGTTTCCAAAGGCGTTTCAGAGAATTTGGCAGCACATCCAACCAGACCAATTGTAACCACACCAGCCCAGGACCTCCTTATCCAGCATCTTCAGCTAGAAGATTGTCTGAGACCAGCCACTCGTCTGAGACCATGCAACAATCGGTTTGCATAACCAAAGAATTTCTGCACAAACTGTCAGAAACCGTCTCTGGGAAGCTCATCTGCATGCTCGTCACCCTCATTGGGGTCTTGACCTGACTGCAGTTCGTCATCGTAACTGACTTGAGTGGGCAAATGCTCACATTCTATGGCATCTGGCACTTTGGAGAGGTGTTCTCTTCACGGATAAATCTCGGTTTTCACTGTACAGGGCAGATGGCAGACAGCGTGTAAGGCATTGTGTGGGTGAGTGGTCATGGATGAATGGCACAACAATGGACCTCAGGATCTTGTTACGGTATCTCTGTACATTCAAAATGCCATCAATAAAATACACCTGTGTTCGTTGTCCATAACATATACCTGCCCAAACTATAACCCCACCGCCACCATGGGCCATGATAATGCACAGCCTCATGTTTTAAGGATCTGTACACAATTTCTGGAAGCTGAAAACATCCCAGTACTTGCATGGCTAGCATACTCACCGGATATGTCACCCATTGAGCATGTTTGGGTTGCTCTGGCTTGGCGTATACGACTGCGTGTTCCAGGTCCTGCCAATATCCAGCATCTTCGCACAGCCATTGTAGAGGGTTGGACCAACATTCTACAGGCCCCAAACAACAACCTTATCAACTCTATGCAATGGAGATGTGTTACACTGCGTGAGGCAAATGGTGGTCACACCAGATACTGACCCCCCGGACCCACCCAATACAGTAAAACTGGACATTTTAGAGTGGCCTATTTATTGTGGACTTATTGCATAAGGCACACCTATGCAATAACCAATCAGCATCTTGATATGCCACACCTGTGAGGTGGATGGATTATCTCGGCAAAGAAGAAGTGCTTACTAACACAGATTTAGACAGATTTGTGAACAATATTTGAGAGAAATAGGCCTTTTGTGTACTTTAAAAAAGTCTTAGATCTTTGAGTTCAGCTCATGAAAAATGGGGGCAAAAACAAAAGTGTTGTGTTTATAATTTTGTTCAGTGTAGCTGAAAAGAGACATGTGTCCATCAAGTTCAGTCTTGCTTACATTTGTTTTTGCTCTTGACCCAAAAGAAGGCAAAAACCCAGTTGTGCCTTTTTTCCAATTTTGCAACAAACTAGGAAAAAATTCCTTCTTGACCCCAGAATGGCAATCAGATATTTCCTTGGATCATATTCCTGAATATTATGTTTTTGCAAGCAAGGTAGAGTAGAGTAGTACATAATTTGACTATGATGTTTATGGTGCAAATAATTGAGCATGCACTATACAAATTCAGACAAAAGGGAAGATTTTAACAGATATTTACTCTTTTGTTTTACGCCAAATTCTTTAAAAATGTCTATTACCATCACCTGAAAAGGAAAATGATAAATGATATAATTATACATAGTACATGGATTCTACTCCTGGAAAATATTACTCTTTATATACTTCTTATTGCTAAAATGATGACTGGCATGGATAGCAGAATCAATCGCTTGGGCATAAGTATGCAATTATACTTCAATGTATAATTCTATAAGGTAGGAAATTGCAGCCCTTTTTCTAGATAAAAACCAAGTGGATGCCATAAACTTGAAATAAAGTCTACATCATATCCTCACACCATCTGTGGGTTCCAACATTGTTAGATTCCCCTGTCCAGGAACATTTCCCTGAAACACTTTCTTAGAGAGTTTAGCTGCCAATAGGGTGGTTTTTCCAGTAATAATATTGTATGTTATTATTTGCTGTTAATTTATTTATATTTATTTATTTATACAAGGGTACAGTGATTTTGTAGTATACTTACAAGTTTAAACTTTTACAAACTTTTTCTATAAACATTATGTTTGGTATATGGTGTGCACTTTTTTAGTCTATAAACAATATTTAAAAAATCACTACTTAAGAAGCCAGAATTAATATTAAGTTCAGACTATACTTTTAATATGTTTTTTGTGACCTCAAGATTTTTTTGTAATTGACATATCTATATGCATTGTCTATAGTATAAGTATGAAGATCTATCTATCTATCTATCTATCTATCTATCTATCTATCTATCTATCTATCTATTTATTATATAGAACACACACAGGAGCACAATTAATGAAAACCTCAGTTCCTAATAAATATAAATTAACCTTTATGAATTCATAGGGGAATTGCACTGTTTCCTAGTTTCAAAATGTGAGCACACTTCTTTTATATGTCTATTAATCCCATATGAATGGGTCTTGATTAGAAACCTAGGAAGCCAATTGTATAACACTCTAAATTCCCAAGCCTATTAGTGATTAATGAGTTCATCATTTTGAGCTAGTTTAGAATCTTCGACTAGAAACTTCATTGGAAACAGCAAATGTCAATGTATATGTTAAATGCTTCTGCATTCTCCCGGGGCCCCTCTAATAAATGCATTGGTGGATAGATTTTGGCTTCTAATGTTGTTAAGCCTGGTGGGGAATTTTGCTTGATAATTAAATATGAAAACATTGAACTGGAATTCACTTCTATTTGTTTAAACAGCGTTGCTCTTAATTATATTGTAAATGTAGAGATTTATGTTATATTGTAAAAAATCAACTATTCACAAGTATTATATAGAAAATAAATAAAGGTACATACCAATACTGTGCTACATTGTGCAAAATTGTCATATTCTAGTACCTTTTTGTGTCACTTGACACTTGAGCATGCACTATACAAATTCAGACAAAAGGGAAGATTTTAACAGATATTTACTCTTTTGTTTTACGCCAAATTCTTTAAAAATGTCTATTACCATCACCTGAAAAGGAAAATGATAAATGATCCCTCTAGCATGTAAGCTCATTGAGCAGGGCCCTCAACCCCTCTGTTCCTGTGTGTCCAACTTGTCTGGTTACAACTACATGTCTGTTCGTCCACCCATTGTAAAGCGCTGCGGAATTTGATGGCGCTATATAAATAATAAAATAATAATAATAATACAAACCATGTATTTTTTAATTCTAAATATTGCTTTTATGATAATTACATGTTAAAACGATTTGGCAAATATAATATTATCAATAATAATAGCTCTAATTACCCACCACACCCATCTATGAGGGGTAAAGTTGATTTCGTTATTTACTGGTGATCTGGTCAACAGCTTTATATAACTCGATGTGTGGGAATGATTACTAAAATAGAAATTGTTGAAAACTGATAAGGGACTAGTAAAAAACAAACAAAAAAACATTCAAATAGTAAAGAAGGCATTCAGAATTGCAATTACATACAATTGCATAGCTACATAATATTCAATAAACATTTATTTAAAAGTTACTTTTTGAAAACAACTTCATCGCAATCATGTTGATTTACTGTTTTGTGAGCAAAGCAGCGTGAGCGAAAAAAATTACTTGCGTGGGTTTTTCTTCTAAAAGATCTGTGCGATTCACTAGTCTGAAAAAAAACTTCAGCGTAACTGATTGCCTGTTGTAATGCCTCCAAATTTGCAGTGAAATTAGATACTTCTGTATTTACGGTTGCGGACCTTCCTTATCAAAGGGAAATCACTGTTCTGCAGTTGCAAGCTTTCAAAGAGATGGTACCATAGAATACATCATTTTGTTTTAACTATTATTCTGTAGTGTAGCCTAACATAAGATGACCATGTACAGCTGCTGTGATAGGTCAACACCTTAATAGTCAGCCAGCATTACAGCTTCTAGGGCATTATGGGAGTGATATTACACAAGGACAGGGCATTTACATTACTGCGTGATAAATACAATTTTTTGTTTATTATTGGGTATGTTGATTTAATTTAGGTGATGTGGAGATGTATGTATATAAAGGGTTAACATAGTCTGTTTTTCCATTCAGAACATCTGAATTTGACTTCAGATTCATTTCTCCTCTTTATAATTTGCTTGTGATAACGTTTCACTCTGCATTCTAAGAATATTTTCCCTAAGCGTCCTAGACAACGCATAGTAACCAGTGGTTAAAGCATTCAGTGTTTCTAGTTGGGAAAGGCTACACTTGTTTTGTGCTTTCTTTTTGAATCAACAGCATAAATGAATGGGCTTTGGGGTTGAACTTGATGGACTTTAGTCTTAGAAACATAGCATGTGACGGCAGATAAGAACCAGTCGGCCCATCTAGTCTGCCCAATTTTCTAAATACTTTCATTAGTCTCTGGCCTTATATTATAGTTAGGATAGCCTTTTGCCTATCCCATGCATTCTTAAACTCCTTTACTGTGTTAACCTCTACCACGTCAGCTGGAAGGCTATTCCATGCATCCACTACCCTCTCAGTAAAGTTATACTTCAGGATATTATTTTTAAACCTTTGCCCCTCTAATTTAAGACTATGTCCTCTTGTTGTGGTAGCTTTTCTTCTTTTAAATATAGTCTCCTCCTTTACTGTGTTGATTCCCTTTATGTATTTAAATGTTTCTATCATATGCCCCCTGTCTCGTCTTTCCTCCAGGCTATATATGTTAAGATCCTTTAACCTTTCCTGGTAAGTTTTATCTTGCAATCCATGAACCAGTTTTGTAGCCCTTCTCTGAACTCTGTCTAAAGTATCAATATCCTTCTGAAGAAACAGTCTCCAGTACTGTGTACAATACTCCAAGTGAGGTCCCACCAGTGTTCTATACAATGGTATGAGCACTTCCCTTTTTCTATTGCTAATACCTCTCCCTATACAACCAAGCATTCTTGTGTCGCAGCTAGAAAGAGGAGGAGGAGCTTAGAGAACAGAGTTTATGGATTGCTTTTTGTTTCTGATTGGTTCTTTCTGTTACTATGTTAAATGTGCTGCTGTGGAGCTTAAGTAACAAGAGACTTAAGCAAAATATTCACCTCCAGGCATTAATAAAATTAAGATTATAGATACACTAAAGATAGTATAATCTACAACTGTTAGATTCACCTGACTCATTTTTCCCAAAATTTATATTTCATTTGCTGGTCTTTGGGAGTGTTTGGCTGAAAAACTATTTGGGGGAAGCATTTGCATAGGTGGGAAAAAAAAATGGGGGAAAAAAGGCACCAATTAATATGCTGCAATGCAAACATGTCTACAAAATTGCCTAGCCTAATGGTGAATATCAGACATTTTTGCTATGCCAATGCTGATTTGTCAACTTTTCATGATTATGTTATTATATCTCTATTAACAAAGAAAATGAGAAAGTATTAATGAATTATGGGGAGCAGCCATGCATGGCAAAACCACTACAATGAAAGGCATTTTAAAAATGTGAGTGCAATAGCGCTAGTAATTTAATTAGAAAAAAGGGGATTTTTGAAAAACTTAAAAGAAAATGTCAGCGGAAACTGGACAATTAACAACCTTCTCACCTCCTTCATACTGAGAAGAGCAAAGATTTCCCCCACATCCAGTCTGTAGCATGAGTGATTATCCTTCAGTGTGGGGGGAAAACAGTGCCTTATAAGCAAGATAAATAAAATAGCAATACTGTTTAATTTTAAATATATATATAAGCTGCAGATAAGGCAGGGGCCCATCACACCAGGGAACCAGGACCACTGTGTTATGCAATTTGCATTCACGTCACTGTAACTCAACATACACATGGGCGTCTGACTACTCTCCCAACTAATTTTACACTATTTGTCAGATTGCCTGCAAAAATGTTTGCCTAGGTGTGGCTGTCTTCATCCATCACTTTACATGTAGCAGGAGGAACTGAAAACAATGCTGCCCTACAGATCCACTTCCAGCTTGCCATGGTGCTAAGGTTGGGCCTCCTCGTTTATCAGCACCATATACAGGCAATGTGGGTTGCACCAGTGTGCCATCAAAGAGAATAAGACATGCTGTCCACCAGGAACACTCAATATATCTGTGGTGAAGTGCACCTACTGACTTATAGCCTTAGCTAACTATAATCCTGATTAAAGTGAAGCAGCTGTATCAGCTGCTTAACCCCTTAAGGACACATGACATGTCTGACATGTCATGATTCCCTTTTATTCCTGAAGTTTGGTCCTTAAGGGGTTAAAGTGCTCCATCAGAAAAAGAAGCACCATCTACAAAGAACAATGGGCAATCAGGAAGATGATTTTGTTAACCTCTTCACATGGAATGAAACAGAGTAGACTAGTGGACATGTCTCTGGGATGGTGAAGACTGGGAGAGGCACTAAGCTCAACACCCTACATTCTCTGCCTAAGGTTACTAGTCGTGTAGAAGATACAGCTGCTGGTAGGTGGTTGCACACTATCAGATACATATCATGATTTCATTTCTTTGGATGGCAGCAGAGAGGTCGAGGAGAATCAAAAGAGACAGTATTAACATTTAGATTTAGCAGTGATTCCGTCATTATTCACTATGGAAAGAGAAGTTTCATGATAATGGAATGAACGAAAGCCAGATAGAAGAGGGTTAAGGAGAGAGTTTGTATTAAGAAAGAGTTAAACAGGTATACACCAGCTGCTCAAGATGCTTATATGCGAAGGGGAGTAGCAATATAGGGTGGTAGTTAGAAGGAGAAGTAGGATGAAGAGATTTCTTTTTTAGAATGGGAATAATAATTGCATGAATGAAGGAAGAGTGGAAGATGTCAGACAGGACAGGTTGAAAATATGCATTAGGCATTCGATCAGACATGGGGAAAAGAGTATGTATATGGTGAGAAAGGAGGGGATCAAGAAGGTATGTGGTGGTATGAGACAATAGGAGAAGTTTAGAGACCTCTTGCTCAGGAGTTGAGTGAAAGAAAGAACAGAATGGAAGCGGAGTATTGGAGGGGAAGAGAAAAGAGGGGAGATTACATTCCGAATTTAGTTGACCTTGTCAGCAAAGTGACATGCAAAATCACTAGCTGGGAGGTTTGTTAATTGTAGGGGGGGCAGCGGGGTACAGAAGAGAGTTAAAGGTAGGAAAAAAGTGTTAGGAATCATGAGAGGAGGTGCAGATGAGAGGAAAAATGCTCTAATAAACAGGTTAGTACCTAGCAGTTCGTACCTACCCTGCAAATTATCACATCTGAGGCAGCTTTTTTTAGTCTTTGTTCTTAACTAATATTTTAAATTCCAATTTTATTCATTTTGTAACCCACTTCTGCAATTTTTATAGTTCTGCAAATTATTTCTTTAAAACTGGTGCTCAAAATTAAACTTCATATTCAAGATGGGGTCTTGAGGCTAACAAAACACCCGGCCTTCCCCACATCTGTTTCTGCTGTTGATCCAAAAGAAAGCAAAGAAAAACAGTTTAACGCTCTCTCCAATATTGATAATATATATTGTAACATTGTACAAAAAAATAACCCAGAAACTATTCATTGGCAAAAACACATAGGATAAATTGAAGGTATTTAGACAGAGTCTCAATACAAATACATATTCTCAATACACACCATTATGAAATATATATATATATATATATATATATATATATATATATGTTATTATATTTGTTTCCTAATGGAATGTATTGAGAAATGGACTTATGTAGAATTTGTCTAAATACCTTCACTTTATCCCCTGTGCTTTTGCCAGCGAATAGTTCCTGGGTTATTTTTTTTGTAAGATTATTATCTATTATCCTATTAAAGTTAGCCTTTTAAAAGTAAGCTTTTTTTGTTTAGCTCATATCATTTTAAATTTTTTTTTTGTTGATCTCAAATTAAACCATATTATGATCACTATTTTCCAAGTGCTCCTTAACTTAAATATTTGAAAATTGGGCAACATTTTTAGTCATTACAAGATACACACAAGCATGTTTTTAGTTGGTACAACTGATACATGAAAGTGCTATTTAACAAGTTCAAAAACCTGTTTCCCTTAACTGTGCTAAAAGTCCCTCTGGCCCAGTCAATATCTGGATAATTAAAATCTCCTCTAAAATCTAAGGAATAACCCAGATCTGCAGTCTTATTAATGAGAAACATCAGTTGGTCATCCACATCAGTATTCATGTGTGTGTGTGTAACATATTCCTACTATTAATGAACGTACCCTCTTTCCACCTATGCACATTTTTACCCATAAGGCTTTCACATTCTCTAATGCATTCCATAACACTTGGCTTAAATTGAGGTTTGATATATAAACATACCTCTCTATTTTCTGGTTTTGCTTTTCTCTATCCTTCCTAAATATTGCATAAACATTTACCCTAACAGCCTAATCAAGTGTTTCATGGTAATCCCAGTTATGTACCTATGTTCTTTGTATGCCAATATCGCATGCTCCCCCATTTTGTTATACTACACAAGCTTCTTGCATTAGCAAGCAGATATTTAAAGTTAGCATTTAAAGAAAAAATATTTATTACTTTACCCATGGTACTTTTCTCAATTTAAAATGTTTCGTTTAACCCCTTAGTGACCAGGCCATTTTTCAATTTTCTTACCATTAAGGACCAGGGCTGTTTTTACATTTCTGTGGTGTTTGTGTTTAGCTGCAATTTTCCTCTTACTCATTTACTGTACCTACACATATTCACGCCATTAAATAGTCTTTCAAAAGATACCATTATTTTCATTATATCATATAATTTACTATGATTTATTTTTTTATAAAATATGATGAAACAATTTAAAAAAAAAACACATTTTCTTACTTTGACCCCCAAAATCTGCTGCGCATCTTCCACGCCAAAAAACACCCATTCTAAATAGTTTCTAAATTTTGTTCTTAGCTTTTTTTTGCAAGTTATAGGGCTATAAGTACAAGTAGCACTTTGCTATTTCCAAACCTTTTTTTTTTTAAATTAAAGAAAGCTACATTGTAACACTGATATCTGTCAGGAATCCCTGAATAACTTTCACATGTATATATTTTTTAAAAGAAGACAACCTAAGGTATTAAACTTGGGGTATTTTGACTCTTTTCATGCAACCATTTTACCACCAATCTATGCCAAATTTTAATAATTGGTGATTTTTTTTGACACACATAGCAATTTAAGAATACATGTGCTGAGAACTTTAAGGGTTACTGCCAAAGAACACTCCAATATGTGTTCAGCAACATCTCCTGAGTACAGTAATACCACCCATGCAGGCCGGACTGGGAAGAAAACTTGGCCCGTGCATTTTTTTAATTACAGCAGCCCACTAAAAAGGGGGCGGGGCCCGATAGGGTGTGTTTTGTCATCACCAATGACAAGCACCCCCCATCACAAAGTGAGCATGTTTGTTAAATGCTCTTCCAGGGTAGACTATGCGCAGAGCTCTGCTGAAGAGCTCTGGCATGAGAAAAAGACCCTGTATTTGTTCTGCACAGCGCAAGCAAATTTAATAACATGCTTGCACTGTGTTTGCTTGAAATTAATCTCTGGTGTCTCCATAGTTGGGATACCAGGAGACAAAAATGCTAGGAAAGCATATTGTGCAGTGTGTGTGAGGGTGCTGTGTGTGTGTGTGTAAGGGGTGTAGTGTGTGTGCTAGAGGGGTGCAGTGTGTGTGTGTGAGTGATGGGTGCTGTGTTTGCGTGAGGGTGCTATGTGGGTAAGGGTGCTGTGTGTGTGATGGGTGCAGTGTGTGTGTGCTGTGTTTGCGTGTGAGGAAGCTCTGAGTGTCAGGGGTGCAGTGTGTGTGAGTGAGGGTGCTGTGAGTGTCAGGGGTTTAGTGTGTGTGAGTGAGGGTGCTGTGTCAGGGGTGCAGTGAGTGTGTGTATGTGTGTGCTAGTGAGGGTGCTGTGAGTGTCAGGGGTGCAGAGTGTGTGTGTGTGTGCTGTGCGTGTCAGGGGTGCAGTGTGTGTGTGTGTGAGGGTGCTGTGAGTGTTAGGGGTGCAGTGCTTGTACTGTGAGTGTCAGGGGTGCAGTGTGTGTGTGTGAGTGAGGGTGTTGTGAGTGTTAGGGGTGCAGTGTGTGTGTGCTGTGAGTGTCAGGAGTGCAGTGTGTGTGAGGTGCTGTGAGTGTCAGGGGTGCAGTGTGTGTGTGCTGTGAGTGTCAGGGGTGCAGTGTGTGTGTGTGCAGTGAGTGTCAGGGGTGCAGTGTGTGTGTGAGTGAGGGTGTTGTGAGTGTTAGCTGTGCAGTGTGTGTGTGTGTGTGTAAGTGAGGGTGCTGCGAGTGTCAGGGATGCAGTTTGTGTGTGTGTGTGTGAGTGAGGGTGCTAAAAGTGTCAGGGGTGCAGTGTGTGTGTGTGCTGTGAGTGTCAGGGGTGTAGTGTGTGTGTGTGAGTAAGGTTGCTGTGAGTGTGTGTGTGTGCTGTGAGTGTCGGGTGCAGTGTGTGTGTGTGTGTGTGTGTGAGTGATGATGCTGTGAGTGTTTGTGTGTGTGTGTGTGTGTGTGTGAGAGTGAGGGTGCTGTGAGTGTCAGGGGTGCAGTGTGTGTGTGTGTGACCTGAGTGATTATATCCCCACCTCCCTGCTTACCTTTAGCCTGGGAGGGGGGATCCTGCTGGTGGTCCTACTGGTGCGTGAACTCTAGCCTGTGGGGCTAGAGTTCACTCTCGCAAGACCCGGAGCATTGCCATGGCAAAGCTCCGAATCTCACAAGAGGAACCCGGTGGAGCTGCAAGTTAGAGTTCCTCCGGGTTCCTCTCCTGGTTGTCTCCCTCACTCTCTCCCCGCCGGCGAGCACAATATATTGTATGTGGGATGGTGAGGGATATCTTTGATCTCCCAACCGGCCCGCCGTGGACTACTGCAGGGCCGGCGCTCGGATAGTGCCAGCCCTGCAAAGACTGGCAGGGGAGATCCTGTGATTTCCCTGCCTCCTCGGCCCATGGCCACCGCGGCCCACTGGGCATTTGCCTAGTGTGCCCAATGGCCAGTCTGGGCCTGCACCCATGTATAGGTGTGTCAGGGTCTCTGAGGGCTAAAAGACCTTATTTGGAGGATGCGCATTTCAGTTTTCCAACTTGGAATTTTCACAGATGGTCATCAAGAACCCATGTCCTATTTGGGACATTTTTGAAGCTGGCCAATGTAATTTACCTCCATGAAACATATATTTTTTAAAAGTAGACAACCCACGGTATTTAAAATGGGGTATGTCCACTCTTTTTTATTAGCCACTTAGTCACAAACCCTAGACTAAATTAGCGTTTATTTTTTTTATTGCATTTTTTTACACATAAACTGCCATTTCTCGACGATATTATCATCATAATACATTTTACTGCTCTAAAACACTCATATTTGTGTAGGGCAATGTCACACGAGTACAACAGTGTGCCTCAAGTGTGTGTGTATGGACTCAGCGGTCTGTGTGTGTGTGTGTGTGTGTGGACTCAGCAGTCTGTGTGTATGGACTCAGCAGTCTGTGTGTGTGTGTTTGAATGGACTCAGCAGTCTGTGTCTGTGTGTGTGTATGGACTCAGCAATCTGTGTGTCTCTGAGTGTGTATGGACTCAGCAGTATGTGTGTGTATGGACTTAGCAGTCTGTGTGTGTGTGTATGGACTCAGAAGTCTGTGTGTGTGTGTGTGTGTGTGTGTGTGTGGACTCAGCAGTCTGTGTGTGTGTGTGTATGTGTGTGTGTGTGTATGGACTCAGAGTCTGTCTGTGTGTGTGTGGACTCAGCAGTCTGTGTGTGTGAATGGACTCAGCAGTCTGTGTGTCTGTGTGTGTGTGTGTATGGACTCAGCAATCTGTGTGTGTGTGTGTGTGTGTGTGTGTGGACTCAGCAGTCTGTGTGTGTGTGTGTGTTGACTCAGCAGTCTGTGTGTGTGTATGGACTCAGCAGTCTGTGTATGTGTGTGAATGGACTCAGCAGTCTGTGTGTCTGTGTGTCTGTGTGTGTGTATATACTCAGCAGTCTGTGTGTGTTGACTCAGCAGTCTATGTGTGTGTGTGTGTATGGACTCAGCAGTCTGTGTGTTTGTCTATGTGTGTGTATGGACTCAGCAGTCTGTGTGTGTATGGATTCAGCAGTCTGTGTGTGTGTGTATGGACTCAGCAGTCTGTGTGGGTGTGTGGACTCAGCAGTCTGTGTGTGGACTCAGCAGTCTGTGTGTGTGTGTGTATGGATTAAGCAGTCTGTGTGTGTGTGTGTGTGTGTATGGATTAAGCAGTCTGTGTGTGTGTATGGTGTATGGACTCAGCAGTCTGGGTGTGTATGGACCTCAGCAGTCTGTGTGTGTGTGTGTGTGTGTATGGGACTCAGCAGTCTGTGTGTGTGTGGACTCAACCCCAGTCTGTGTGTGCATGTGTGTGTGGACTCAGCAGTCTGTGTGTGGACTTAGCAGTCTGTGTGTGTGTGTGTGTATGGACTCAGCAGTCTGCGTGTGTGTGTATATATGGACTCAGCAGTCTGTGTGTGTGTGGACTCAGCAGTATGTGTGTATGGACTCAACAGTATGTGTGTATGGACTCAGCAGTCTGTGTGTGTGTATGGACTCAGCAGTTTGTTTGTGTGTGTGTGTGTATGGACTCAGCAATCTGTGTGTGTGTGTATGGACTCTGCAGTTTGTGTGTCAGTATGTGTGGACTCAGCAGTCTTTGTGTATGGACTCAGCAGTCTGTGTGTGTGTGTCTGTGTGTATGGACTCAGCAGTCTGTGTGTGTGTGTGTGTCTGTGTGTGTGTGTAGGGACTCAACCCAGTCTGTGTGTGTGTGTGTGTGTGTGTGTGTGTGTGTAGGGACTCAGCAGTATGTCTGTGTGTGTATGGACTCAGCAGTATGTGTGTGTGTAAGGACTCAGCAGTCTGTGTTTCTGTGTCTGTGTGTGTATGGACTCAGCAGTCTGTGTGTGTGTATATGGTCTCAGAAGTCTGTGTGTTTGTGTGTGTGTGTATGAACTCAGCAGTATGTGTGTGTGTATGGACTCAGCAGTCTGTGTGTGTGTGTGTGTCTGTGTGTGTATGGACTTAGCAGTTTATGTGTGTGTTTATGGGCTCAGCAGTCTGTGTGTGTGTGTGTGTGAACTCAGCAGTCTGTGTGTGTATGGACTCAGCAGTCTGTGTGTGTGTGTGTATGGATTCAGCAGTCAGTGTGTGTGTCTGTGTGTGTATGGACTCAGCAGTCTGTGTGTGTGTCTGTGTGTGTAGGGACTCAGCAGTTTGTGTGTGTGTGTGTGTGTAGGGACTCCGCAGTCTGTGTGTGTATGGACTCAGCAGTCTGTGTGTGTATGGACTCAGCAGTCTGTGTGTGTGTGTGGACTCAGCAGTCTGTGTGTGTGTATGGACTCAGCAGTCTGTGTGTGTGTATGTATGTATGGACTCAGCAGTCTGTGTTTGTACGGACTCAGCAGTCTGTGTTTGTACGGACTCAGCAGTCTGTGGGTGTGTGCAGGGCCGGACTGGGAATTAAAAGCAGCCCTGGAAAAAAAACATTTACCAGCCCCATAATGCGTCGCACCAGCATAGTGTGCAGATACAGAGTTAGAAAAGAGAACTTAAAATTAAAAATTATTACTTCAACGTAAAAAAAAGCACTCATAGGCTTCAAAATAAACAAAAGTGCAGATTTATTTTAAGCAGACGTGCCTTTGCATGTAATCAATGTTTCAGTCCAACTACCTTGACATAATAAGGAAAGCTTGGTAATGGGACTGAAATGGTGAATGTATGTAGGGCACAACTGTAAAAAAATTACGTTATCTTGTTTATTTTGAAGTCCTGTGGATGCGCTCTTCACTTTAAATGTGTTATTGTGATAGAGTCTGCATCTAGCAACAAGACTGGGCCAATATCTGCTCATTACAAATGGTACATATTAATGACATTTATCTGTGTATTATGCATATATAAATGTACATTAATATATGTGTAAATATAGTAGGCATATATATATATATATATATAAATACACATATATATATATATATATATATATATATATATATAAAACTAATACACATTAATATACATGTCACATACCAGTGGTGGATCCAGAGCCTGATCCCAGGAGGGGCACTTGTAGATTATTTAAAGAAATAATCCATGCACAATAACCACTGCTGCTCTGTGTAGTGGTTATGGTGCAAGGAGTGCCGGGACCCTCTCCCAGAATAAGTAGTCAAACCGTTTAAGAACAGTTTGACAACTTATCTGTGGTCTCCTGGGATATGGGGCTGTAGTAGGGTATAGGAGCAGTGGTGCAATGTGTGAGGGGTGCAGTGTGTGTGTGAAAGGTTCAGTGTATGTGTGTGTGGGGGTGGTGTAGTGTGTGAATTTGTAGGGTGTGTGGGGCAATGTGTGTATGAGGGGGCTGTGTATGTGTGTGGGGGGCAATGTGTGCGGGGGCTGTGTGTGTGTGTGTGTGTGTATGGGGCAATGTGTGTATGGGGGCAATGTGTGAATATGTATGGTGTGTGTGGGGGCAGTGTGTGTATGAGGGGCAATGTGTGCCGCATGGTGCCTGTGGAACGGGGAGGGAGATCGGCTGGCATGGGAGAGCCTTGTGGGGGGGGGGGAATTGCCCTGTTGCCTCCACCTCTGTGTCCATGTCTCCCCTCTCCTTTCCAGTCTCTCTATTCCCCCTCTGCCTCTTTCTTCCCCTCCCCTTGTTCGTCTTTCACCTTTCCCCATCTGCCTCTTTCTCCCCCTCCCCTTGTGCGTCTCTTTTCTCCCTCTGTC
>OW240924.1:45982154-46036857 GCA_933207985.1 Pelobates cultripes | reverse complement strand
TCCTTTCCCCCTTGTATGTCTCTCTCCTTTCCCCCTCTGTCTCTGTCTCCCCCATCCCCTTGTGTGTCTCTCTCCTTTCCCCCCTCTGTCTCTGTCTCCCCCTCCCCTTGTGTGTCTCTCCTTTCCCCCTCTGTCTCTTTCTCCCCCTCCCCTTGTGTGTCTCTCTCCTTTCCTCCTCTGTCTCTTTCTCCCATTTTCCCCTGTCTATTTCCCCTCTGTTTGATTTCCCCCTCCCCTTGTGTCTCTTTATTCCCCGTCTTCCCCCTCCCATTTACCTGAGAAGAGTCAGGGGGGCCGGCCGCATTCCACGCTGGAGCCGCAGGGCCGGGTTGCAGCCTCGCCGGTCCGGCGGCCCTCCTCCTGTCACTGATGGCTGAGGAGTGAATAAGGAGGATGGAGGAGCATGTCTCTGTACCATGCTCCCTCGCGGTTCCCACTATCCCCAGCACAGGAACCGCGAGGGAGCATGGTACAGAGACATGCTCCTTCCTCCTCCTTCTTCACTCCTCAGCCATCAGTGACAGTGACAGGAGGAGGGCCGCCGGACCGGCGAGGCTGCCACCCAGCCCGGCGGCTCCAGCGTGGAATGCGGCCAGCCCCCTCAGAGTGTGTGCCAGAGTGTGGACCGGCCACCCGGTGGCACACACATGCTCAGCGCAGCCCCCAGATGCCGCGGCCCACCGGGAAATTTCCCGGTATCCCGGTGGGCCAGTCCGGCCCTGGGTTTGTGTGTATGGACTCAGCAGTCTGTGTGTGTGTATGGACTCAGCAGTTTGTTTGTGTTTGTGTGTGTGTGTGTGTGTGTGTGTATGGACTCAGCAGTCTGCGTGTGTGTATGTGTGTGTATGGACTCAGCAGTCTGGGTGTCTGTGTGTGTGTGTGTGTGTGGACTCAGTAGTCTGTGTGTGTGTGTCTGTGTGTGTATGGACTCAGCAGTCTGTGTGTGTGTCTGTGTGTGTAGGGACTCAGCAGTCTGTGTGTGTGTGTGTAGGGACTCAGCAGTCTGTCTGTGTGTGTATGGAGTCAGCAGTCTGTGTGTGTGTAAGGACTCAGCAATCTGTGTGTATGGACTCAGCAGTCTGTGTGTGTATGGACTCAGCAGTCTGTGTGTGTGTATGGACTCAGCAGTCTGTGTGTGTGTGTCTGTGTGTGTGTGTATGGACTCAGCAGTCTGTGTGTGTGTGTGTATGGACTCCGCAGTCTGTGTGTCGGTGGGTGTATGGACTCAGCAGTCTGTGTGTATGTGTGTGTGTGGACTCAGCAGTCTGTGTGTCTGTGTGTGTATATGGACTCAGCAGTCTGTGTGTGTATGGACTCAGTATGTGTGTGTGTGTATGGACTCAGCAGTCTGTGTGTGTGTATGGACTCAGCAGTCTGCGTGTGTGTATGGACTCAGCAGTCTGTGTGTCAGTATGAACTCAGCAGTCTGTGTGTGTGTGTGTGTGTGTATGAACTCATCAGTCTGTGTGTGTTTGTGTGTGGACTCAGCAGTCTGTGTGTGTGTGTGTGTGTGTGTGGACTCAGCAGTCTGTGTGTGTGTGTGTGTGTATGGACTCAGCAGTCTGTGTGTGTATATGGACTCAGCAGTCTGTGTGTGTGTGTGTGTGTGTATGGACTCAGAAGTCTGTAATGTCTGTGTATGTGTATGGACTCAGCAGTCTGTGTGTACATGCATAAATCAGCCTGTGTGCATTCAGAAGCGCCTGTGTGCATTCAGGAGTCTGTGTGCATTCAGAAATCTGTGTGTGTGTGTATTCAGCAGTCTCTCAGTGTTCGTATTCAGTGTACTGTGTGTATGTACTCAGCAGTCTATCAATAATTAACATTTTTATTCCTGTGAGTTGTTGTGTAGGAAGCACCCCAGTGCACTGCTTTGCCTGGGGGCCCTTAACACTGTTAAGATGGTACTGCTTGTGTGTGTCAATGAGCTTCTATTTAGTGAGCATGTGTATGTCAGCGAGCTTGTCTTTAGTGAGCTTGTGTGTGTCCATGAACTTCTTTGTAGTGAGCCTTCTGTTTATACAAGTGAGTTTGTCTGTAGTAAGCTTGTGTGTGTGTCAGAGAGTTTTGTCTGTCAGTGAGCCTATTTGTACACATCAGTGAGCTTGTGTGCTTACTGTACAATATATACATATATATATATATATATATATATAATTAGAGAAGATTCCTTGCACTCACGTAGTCCATATTAAAGCCGGGTGCATAAGCCAACTGGCAAATGTAGATATAAAAACAAACAATGGTGAAGGCTGCACTCTTCGGTCTTCTTAATAAAAATTGCAAAATGCTTTATTCAATATGCATAAAAAAAGATCAACGTTTCAGCCCCAATCTGGGCTTTCTTCAGGATCAGAAACACCAAAAAACTGATTGGTGTTTCTGATCCTGAAGAAAGCCCAGATTGGGGCTGAAACGTTGATCATTTTTTAATGCATATCGAATAAAGCATTTTGCAATTTTTATTAAGAAAAACGAAGAGTGCAGCCTTCACCATTGTTTGTTTATATATATATATATATATATATATATATATATATATATATATATATTGACCTGTAGAAATGGCATACATTTTTTTCCAGGGCTGCTTTGGATTCAAAGTTTGGCTCTGCCAGCGAGTGCGCTTTACCGCTGAATCATCTGTGTGAGCTGCCGCACACTTTAGCCCTGTTACACGCGTCTGGGATCTGCTGTTGACAGGTACTAGTAGTCTAGAGATTGAAACATGGGGTATATGCTCAGCTATCTGTATAACACTATAGTGCTGTTCTCCGTATTATACAGATCTTTGTGTGTATAATATCCCGAGATAGTCAGTGCTTCCTGTATAGTGCTGCTCTTTGTATAATACAGGTCTGTGTCTGTTTAAGATCCTGGGACAGTCAGTGTTCCCTGTATAGTGCTGCTCTCTGTCTTGGGATATTATACACAAACAGACCTGTATTATACAGAGAGCAGCACTATACAGGGAGCACTGACTGTCCCGGGATATTATACACACAGCTCTGTATTATACAGAGAGCAGCACTATACGGAGAGCACTGACTGTCCCAATTTATTATACACACAACCCTGTATTATACAGAGAGCACTGACTGTCCAGGGATATTATACACAGACAGTAATTGATAGCTGTGCTGCAAAATGTCCTTGGAATTTTTTTTCAAATGTTGGCAACTATAGCACTGTATAAAGGGAAATGTGTTTGTTTATTAATAATCCCTGGTGGAAAATATTGAATCCTCCACCAGGGATTATTAATAAAAAATAAAAAAACCATTGTGTCGGGGCTTAACATGCAGCAGGGGAAGGGTCAAACTGCAGCAAGGGCGGGGTTAAATGTGCCCCCCCCACTTTTGTCCCAGGCCCACCATGTGCCCCCCCTAAAAATGATTCCTAGAGATGCCACTGCCTCCAGCTACTTGACTACAAGATCAGGCTAAAAGAGAAGCAATGCCCACCATGAGGACTACGACTGGAAGCCAAGATAAAGACAGCATGGCAGGAGGTTAACAAGCGGGATCAACTTAACAGAGGTGGAAAGATCAAAGATAGATCATGGCTGCTGTGAAAGTACAAGGATATGCCCATACCTGAGGTGCTGGAAACAGCTAAGCAAAGACTGACAGCACTGGCAACCAGACTGAGCAGATACACCAGAAAAGCAGAGGCTAAGAGAATCCATGCTCTCTTTACCAAAGAACCACCCAAGGTGCATGCAGAGCTACACGGTAACCACCACATCTCCTCACAAGACCCACCCAGAGCTGAGACTGAACAGTATTAGACCTGAAAGCAGCACACATGAAGAGTTGGTCAGCCCCAGGACCTGACATGATCCATCACTACTGGATAAAGAAGTTAACAGTGCAGCGTGAATGCCTAGCAGCACAAATGAACCAGCTACTAGCAACAGGCTCCCACCCTGACTGGCTAAAACAAGGCAGAACAATACTGGTTATGAGGGACCCTCACAAGGGAAAAGCACCATCCAACTACCAACCAACAACCTGCCTCACCACAACATGGAAACTCCTGTCAGGCATCATAGCCTCCAAGATCCAAGGGCATATGAGTCAATCTATGAGCAATATTGGAAACAACACCAGAGGATCAAAACACCAACTACTGGTAGACCAAGCAGTCACAAGGGATTCTAAGACCAGACAGACCAATCTGTGTACAGCCTGGATTCTCTACAAGAAAGCCTAGGACGCAATGCCACACACATGGATGCTAGAATGCTTGTCAGCAAGACAATAAAAACCTTAATTAAGAACTCAATGGGCAAGTGGAAAACAACTCTAGAAGCCAACTCCAGGACAATAACTCAAATGAACATCAAATGTGGCATATACCAAGGTGATGTTCTATCCCCAATGCTGTTCTGCATAGGCCTCAACCCCCTTAGCCAGATCATCCAGAAGAGTGGATACGGATACAGGTTCAAGAGTGGAGCTACCATCTGCCACCTATTCTACATGGACGACATCAAGCTGTATGCCAAAAATGAGCGAGACATTTACTCACTGATGCACCCAACTAGGATATAAAGCAAGGACCTTGGGATGTTGCTCGGACTAGAGAAGTGCGGGTGGATGATAGAAAAAAGAGATAAATGATCAGGACAGAAGGAGTTGAAGTTCCAAAAGGCCAAATAGAAGATGAAGAGAACAGCTACAAGTAACTAGGGTTTCCACAAACGCACGGCAACCATGAGGAAGAGGCAAGGAGGATAGCAACATCCAAGTAACTCCAAAGAGTCAAACAGGTCTTGAAGTCCCAGCTCAATGGCTAGAACAAGATCCAAGCCATATGTCCATCAGGTACCCAGATGGATAACCTGGCCAAGAGAAGAACCCTACACCATGGTTGTCAAGACCAGGAAACTACTCACTATGAATGGAGGATTCCACCCGAAATCAAGCACTGAGAGATTGTACACGTGCCGGAAGGAAGGAGGTTGAGGCATGATGAGTGTCAAGGCCACAGTCCTGGATGAAACACAGAGCATCCACAAGTACATCACGTAGATGACTCCCAAAGATGAAGAACTGGTATGGGAATGTCTGAGACTTTCACAAATCTAGGATGCAGAAAAAGAGGAGGTTTCTTTGGCAAGACAAACCTCTCCATGGGGTGTTCCACCAGCAGATAGTTGATGTGGCTCACTTGACAAAATCCTACCAGTGGTTAGAAAAGGCAGGACTGAAAGACCAGCACAGGAGCAGGCATTTAGCACCAGGTCAATAGAAGCTGGAGTCTACCACACCAGGCAAGACCCAAGGTGCAGACTGTGCAAAGAGACCTCTGAGACAGTCAAGTACCTAGTAGCCGGATGCAAGATGTTAGCAGTAACAGCATACATGGAGAGACACAACCAAGTTGCTGGGATTGTGTACCAAAACATCCACACAGAATATGGATTGGACCTGCCTAAGTCCAGATAGAAGATACCACAAAGGGTAGTTGAGAATGACAGGGACTTCAAGATACAGACAGATAGGCAAGTGTTGGCCAACCAACCAGACATCGTGGTGGTAGACAAGGAACAAAACACTGCAGTCGTGGTGGATGTGGCAAAACCCAGTGACTATAACATCAGGAAGAAGGAACATGAGAAGGTGGAGAAATACCAAGGACTGAAAGAAGAACTAGAAAGGATGTGGAAAGTGAAGGCAGTAGTAGTCCCAGTTGTGATAGGAGCACTCAGGCTGTGACTCCCAAGTTGGGGGAGTGGCTTCAAAAGATTCCAGGTGAGACATCTGAGATCGCTGTCCATAAGAGTTCAAGTAGAGATTGTAGCCGTATTAGACCAGTGATGTAGATTTAAAAAAACAGATACAATTTGTATCTTGTAATACCTTTTTTATTGGACTAACAGAATTTTTTTAATGTGAAGCTTTCGGGAGAGCCTCCCTTTCTCAAGTCTGAAGCATTTATGAGCAAGACGATTCAAAGTTGAGTTGTGATACAGGGATTAAAGTGACATGAGTGCAGATAAGACACAAGTTTGATAGAAAATAGACAACATTCTTGCAGAAGGTCATACATATTTTTCACATCCACAAGTCACATGGCAAGCAAGAATGGGGTATCCTGATTGTAACGTAGCTTCCTGTACCCTGGTTGGGTACCTCCACTGACGGATGCTCCTAGTGCTCATCGAGGGCTCCAAGCACTCCACCAGACACCATAAGCACTGCAGAACCCACGAATCGCCACAGCTTGGTTGGGGTCTCGCCGTCTCCTACCCACCTTGGACCTATGACAAGGCTCCAGTCTCAGGGAGTTTAACAAGATAGCACGATATTTATGATGACTAGAGTATCATGGCCTGAAATATAGAAATATTAGCAAAACTATACAAGGCATGTGCATGTCTGAAATATATATATAAAAAAATAAAAAATTATGTATATACCAACCCTCCTAATTTTTTTCCCCCTGCAGAACCTCTTCCAATCATGGCTATAAGGATTATACTCAAGTCTAAAATCAGCCCCTCTAGAAAGCTCAAACCCTCATGCCACACCAAAATGTCAGTCATGCATTGACTTTCCTAATCTCCTGCTGTCTTTCCATTGTGGCAAAAGTAGTATTTCACAATATACTTCCTTTTCTTAAGTTTGCCTCATAACTACCTGAACTCATTCTGTAGGATTATCCATCTTTCTCTGCCTTTGTCATTTATATTGTTATTGGCTATAATGACCGGGACATCTCCAGCCCCTTCCCATATTTTTTTATTCACTCGGTCTAAAACATGCTGAACTCAAGCACCCTGGAAATATCAAACTGCCCACTTGAGAGGATCAGAGTGGCAGAGTTGTCCTGTCTATTCACTTTATAATAGAATATTCTACCACCACCACCTGCTTTGGCTTTCCTCTATTTTGGATCCTACCTATAATAGAAGCTCTTCCCTCGAAGCAGCTTCCTCCAGCACAGCCACTCCTGATCTTATACTCTCAACTTATTTACTGAAATAGACAAATCTGCAGAGTTATATGTTGCAACAAAAACAGTATATATGAGAACTCAGGGAGTGGGTAAAAGCTTAGAGTAACCCAAGTAGTTTTCCCTTTGGTTAGTTCACACTCTGGTTCCAAAATTTTTTTTTGCTAACTTCCCCATTACAGAGAGAATCTATATCATTTGCATATTAGACGGATACACCCAATAAAGGCGGTCCAGTACTAAATGCTGGAAAGTCCGCTCTGCATGAGAGATACAGCAACCACGAATTATTGCTTTGGCCTTGCTTGGCCTCATCAGCAAGGTGTATACAGTTTGGAGAAAGATAATCCAATTTTATTTTATTTTACTGATTTTGTTCAGTCCATTGTGTGCTGTGCAAGTATGTAATCACTGTAATAGATGCCTTGTTTTCTGGAGTTATGTTTTGTTACCATTCTGAGCCTTATTTGTAATGACATTCGTCTAAATGGTATACGAACTACAACGAACAGACTTTACCCTAGCTGGTTCGTATACAGAATGTTTTACTGACTCATTCGACCACCCAAAGCAGTCATGTCCAGTCAATTGACCTAGCTGACACTATTCCAAACCGCAACTCTGAACATTATAAGTGGTTCACTGGGTGGCCGTTGATTCGTATGCATGAACACATGGCAGAGGCCATCTTGTTTTGTTGAACGTGTCCAGCGGTGTTTGGTCGTTGAGTGTATGGAACTATTTTTGGACACTCAATGGCCTGAACACCGCTGAGACTTCCAGGACCACTTAGTTTTGTCATAATTAATCCGAAGGAGGCAGCATTCGGTAAAAACAACTCCCAAACAAAGAGGCACACAACTACCTTACACATGAACGATTATTCTAGATAATGTTTGAAATGCACAAAAGAGACCGTCCGCTCCAGCTGAATTCATGGAACTATTCTGGGCAGGAGGCTCATGTGCGGCTGGTCAGAAATGGGACTTCCATGTAACTTTTGAACCCCTGAACCGATTTGGGTTATTTTTGAATATTTTTTTCACCCAGATCGGGGATATCAGGAGATTTACTTTGTATGGTGTTTTTATGTGATTTTGGGCTGTTTCCAGAAATGTATGAAATATGTCCTTTTTTAGTTTGGAAATAATTGAGTTTATACAGTAATTAACTCAATTATCTCCCAAGCAGAAGGGAGGGGTTGTATGCCATCTATGGGAGTGTCTCAGATTACCATTGTCCATGTGGGTGTCACCCTTGCTTGGGGACTTGCATAAAAGGCCAGTGTGGCTGCCATTAAAACTCAGTTCTGCTTAACCCTCAAATGTCAAACAGTAGTAAATCCATCATGTGCCAACCCATTTTTCAAAATAAATATCTAGTTTTGCTGAATAAAGTTATTTTAGTTCACATAAGGCACAATCATTCTTGTGACAGAACCATCTGTCTGCCTATTGTGGTGGATTTGTCTATTTCTGCACCCTTTCGTGTAAATGGCTGTTTCTATAGCACAGCCATACGAATGACTGTTTTTTCCCGAACAAACCTACCGAACGGATGGCCACCCAAGAGAGAAGTGTGCTGCTGGTTAACCTATTGATTCCAATTAGAACGTTGTGGTTAACTGCAGGCACTTCTCAATTAAACGAATTCAAGGTGGTCGTCGTTCGTATGTCGACCACGAGACAGCGGCCATTTTAAACCACGCGAAAGCCCAGCGGTGTTTGGCTCTATTTCTATGGAACTAAAAACGGACACTTTTTCTGCCGAACACCGCTGAAACAACCGAACGCCTGGCTCCCTCCATGAAAGCATACGAATACCGGCCGTTCGGGAGGTTTGAAGCATACGAAAGGACTTAACCCAGATAACCTTCCCATGGAGTCATTCGTATACCGAAGGACTGTAAGAACTTTGACTCCATGGCGATTGAACTATGTGTGTGGGATCTGAGCGCTATTCGCTAATAATATGCACTCAGATCCAGGCTATCTGGGGATATGTGATGCGAATGGGAAATGTTTGGTTATTTTAAAGTGATGTATTTTTATGTCTTTTATGATTTTATATTTAAAATGGCGACTGGCTTTGTCCTGGAGATAATTGAGTTACTTGGTAATTATCTCCAGGGCAGAGGGGAGGAGACCATATTGCATTGTGGGAAAAACCTGTAACTGTGTCTGAAATGTCCCCCTGTCTGTCATTTCAGTCTCCCATTTGGTCCCCTAGGGGAGTGTCCACCAAGTGGGAGACCTGCATAAATACGGGCATGTAGCCCACAGTAAAGCCAGATCCTGTTTGACCCTCAATGTGGAGCTTCTGTCTCGTTATTGGGGGGATTTATTATTTGCGTTTAGAGACTGCTGGATGGAACCGAAAACCGCTTGGTGGATATTATTGTTCGGCGGGTAGCAGCAGTTCGTGGAGTTCCGTTCGGGAGGTTGGAGCCTTTCACTGATCCCGGTCGGGAGATTGCTGCTTCCCCTGAGTTGGTTTGTGCACTACGGTTATGCGAACGGAGATTATTGGTACTGCAGCAGGGGAAGGTCGACTAAACGGCGGCTTTATTTAAAGACACTGGGGGTGTCTTAACAATTCTTATCGCAAATTGTGGGCAGGTCATCAGAGCCACTCTTTACTGAAGATGTAGTGCCGAGTACCAAATGTCTGTTGTTGATGGTGATGAATCCAGTGATGAGAATTCTGTTTCCTGCCCCACTGCAGACAAAGCACTTTTATTTCTGACCTAGGTGCTTCTTGACTATGAGTAAAATGAGGCAGAGGAATTGGAATAGGAGATTGTGAAAAGGAAAGGACAAACAGCAGCCCAGTATTGTCTGTCAGCTAGTGGGCACTCTCCTTCTGCATCTTCTCCACCATCTCCAAGTTCATGTGTGGCAGAAGTATCTCACCCACTGTCAATGTTACCATCACCAGTACCACCAATATCACCATGATCAACATCGCCTGCATTGACATCATCAATATTTTTATTAGCATTAATTAGAAAATGTGCTAGTGTACAGGCTAATGTTACGGTAGCTTCTACTTCAAATGATGAAAATCCACCTGCATCTTCAGCAAAAGTAAGACAAAAAGACTGGAGATCTAATGTATCGAGTATCGAGTCGATCGCTTTGCTTGCCTCTAAGAGGGCTGATTGCATCCAGAAAGAGAGTAGGGGTAAATTAAGAGTCATCTCAGTAGTGCTGGTATGAATGTGCACCTGCAAAGATACCACAATTCTGTATTACTAAGAGAAGAAATAGAACAAGAAAGTGTTGAAGATAGTGTTAGTTGTCAAAAGAGACAGTTGGACCTGTCACACAAAATCTATGTGACACAAGAAGTTATCACAAAAATTGCTTTTATTTTCTTCTGTCCAATACTCAGGGCCAGATTAAGAGCCCAGTGAGCCTGGTGCTGACAATTATGAGGAGCCTAAGTACAGAATCTTTTCAACCAAAAACACTAAAACAGTCATACCTCTCAAGCGTTATGTATCTGGTGGAGATGTTGCTGGAGGGAAACTCATAGGATGCAGCTATAAGAAAACTCAGATTCTCTTAAAATATGCTAATATCTCTCTAATTCATGCTTTCATCTTTCAGGTAAGCCCATATTCACTAACAGCAGTGTCCAGTGAAGCAGGAAGTCAATTGGTGGTGTAAAAGGGTGGGCCACTGACGCAGATCATGTAACCAGAACATGCCCAAAAAGGAAGCGTGTCTGCCTAAAGAATTGGAAGGCTAGCCTGGCATGAATGCACGTCAGGCTGCCTGCCAATCATGTATGTTGGCCAACAGTATCCTGAGGTTGGCATAAATGCATCTAATGATGCGCTCACTCCATGCTTTCTAAGGACTGTCCCCTAGCACAATGAACTGATAGTGACAAGAGGGATGGAGTCCTCCCAAGAGAGGCTCCAAGGTGCACTATCTAGAACCAGATTTATAGGCTCTGAGCAATGTGAGTGAGAGTCCTTATTTAGTGTAAATATTTCTGTTTCTTGTACAAACTATCTTCGCTATTAATGTTTGTGCTTATATTTTCTCTCTGAGGTACACTGTCATCCAGAGTAAACACTGCTAAGTATTTTTTACTCACAAAATATTTATTATTTTTTGGGGCAACACAGTAATAATAATGTATGACACATTGTTTTGCACAATTGTGATGTTGTAAACACTTAAAATAATTTTGCACTACTTTATTGTTTATTATTGCACAAGCACTTTATAACACCAATTACGGTTTATATCTGTAAATTGTTATTGGAGCACTTTTGAAGAGTGAAGTATCTATATTTACCTACAGTTTTTTTAAGCTACACTATTAATTCACATAAGAACCTCCTTCCTTCAGCCAGGGCATTGAAAATGGGTTGTGGATGGGTATTACAGCATGACAATGACCCAAAACACACAGCCAAGGCAACAAAGAAGTGGCTTAAGAAGAAGCACATTAAGGTCCCGGAATGGCATAGCCAGTCTCCAGGCCTTAATCCCATAGAAATTCTGTGGAGGGAGCTGAAAGTCCGAGTTGCCAAACGTCAGCCTCAAATCTTAATGACTTGGAGAGGATCTACAAAGAGGAGTGGAACAAAATCCCTCCTGAGATGTGTGCAAACCTGGTGGCCAACTACAAGAACCGTCTGACCTCTGTGATTGCCAACAAGAGTTTTGCCACCAAGTACTAAGTCAAAAGGTCAAATACTAATTTCACTTATTGACATGCAAATCAATGTATAACCTTTTTACATGTGTTCCTGGATTTTTTTTTTTGTTATTCTGTCTCTCACTGTTAACATACACCTACCATTAAAATTATAGACTGATTATTTCTTTGTCAGTGGGCAAATGTTCAAAATCAGCAGGGAATAAAATAAGTTTTACTCTCAATGTATGTACCCATACAGCTTCCACATTTTCCTCATTACATTCCACTTGCTTAATGTTTGGCTTTAACTCATGGTTGACATATAAACATTATACAAGATTTAAAAAGTGTGCTATAAAAATTTAAAGTGCAGTGCAGTGCAATGCACAATACAGTGTCAAACAATATCAAATGCAATGATATTAAAATAGATGTGCAAATTCACAAGTATATACTGTGATAAAATGTACTAAAATAACTTACAAGAAGAGTAGGAATATCACACTACTCGTTCCAGGGATATGTAGGTACATAGTACATAGAAAGAGAAAAGGGGAAAAACCATAGCATAATACTGTATAGTATAAAATTAATAAATAAATGGAGGAAATAAAACTCACAAGGAAAGAGCAGTGCAAGTCTGCTCTAACTTTTCAGGCTTTAGTCCACAAAACAGGACTGGATATTGGCAGGTATTCAGGACGACAGCTGAATGAAAAATAGTGCTTTATTTTCGTATGGTTAAAAATTCACAAAGAAGTGTTATCGCTCTCTATTCCATATCGAAGTCCATAACTCTTAGTAGTACAGTCAAAAAGAACAGCGGCTAGCACTAGCGGTCTTACACAATAGGCGGTACTGCAGGAAGTTCTTCCTGGAAAACGGAGCTACATACGACCACGTGATAACGTTGTGCGTACAAGGACGTGATGACGCGTTTCGCCTGGGCGGCTTCCTCAGATCACATACAGATCAGATGACATACAAGCATACCACACCACCTTTCCTGTTTTTTCTATAATTCTAAATAATGTGTAACAATGTAAGTTAACAGCCCAGTCATGTGTCTCATCCCACCATGTTTCTGTTATGCCCTTATGTCATCCCGCTTATTGTATGTTATTGTCTATAGTTCCCCCATTTTATTTTTTAGGCACCTTGCATTAGTAATCATAAGGATTAACATGCTGCTTCCCTCCTCCTTTCCTTTACAAAGTCAGGACATTCTAAACCTTTCCTCTTCACTCCTTCTCTGCTACCAAGTGACAATATTATCCAGCTATGTGCCTGTTCCCCAACTGTCTTATCTTCTCCTACTTCACTAGAGGCCCAAACTAAACTCTGCTCAGGGGACAACAGACCCTTTCAAGATTGTCAATTTGTCTCAATGATGCAATTTGTTTCTCCAGATCTCTAATCCGAGCTTCCAGAGAAGCCACTGGCTCACACCTGCCACAGAGATATGGACCCTGGAAGGATTCCTCCAGACATGCCTACATGTAGCAAGATGTGCACAAAGTCTTGCTAAAATCCACTTTGGCAGTTACCAAAAACAACTTGTCAGGAAAGTAAAACATTAACTACTGTGCTGGTTTAAACTCCTGGTTTTAAGAGACTACTATTTTAAAAAGACTACTTTTAAGCAGGGTGACCAGATCCAAGATGTTTACGGGGACACATAAGATTCTCATATTTTTGAAAATGCATTAAAAGGGTTGCCTTGGAGTGTGTATAATGCATATTCTGCATTATTACCTACTGCATGATTGCTTAATTGCAGGAGTCTTCATTACCTAATTGCTTAATCTAATTCACCTTCTTCTGAATTCTGCATACTACAGGGCTAGCCTTTTCATGTGCTGTCCATCAATATGTATATGTTATATGTGTCCCAGAAAACATGATGGATCTGGTCACCCTGCGTTCAAGCAAATCCAAGTGAGCAAGCTCAGAAAATCAGTTGTGGGTTTCTATAGGAGTACAAAAACCCACAGAGGTGGAAATTAAGGGCTCACTCCCCTAATTAACTCAGCTGCAGGTCACAAGAGGAAAAAACTGCTTCATAACCCTTTCAAGTTAAGCTGATTTACCGAATAAAAAAAAATACCAACCAAAGTTAAAAAAAAAATAACTCATCGGTGAAGAGATCTTGTTTTAAAAAAATAAATAAATAAAAACGGTGTGTTCCTGAGTCAGCTTCATAAGAACTTAAATCACTTTGTCTCACATTTAAGGAAACACAAATTGGATTGTAAGCTCCAGAGAGAACAATGATTCACTGTGCCTGGAAAATGCGAGTACATTGTCAGCACTATGCACAAATAAATATTAACTCTACTACTGGTAGTGCTGACTTTTCTTAAAGAAGGTTTGTGAGCTTAAAAACAAAGACACACTTTATTAACTATAAAACTGTTATGGTGCACAAAAAAATATAATTGTTACTTATAGAACTTGTAGTTTTCTTCATATCCTGACAAAATAATAATAAAAAAAAAATTAGTGCAACAAGGTGTAGATAATAACCCTCTTAGGTACCCTGTGTACCCCGTGGATTAACTCACACAATGTGAGGGGCTCTGTACCACTCAAACAGTCCGTCAATGGGAGAATCAGGACAATTGTGAGCATTATATCCAATGTAATCTGCAGACCATTAGATTAATAAATATAGCAGGATTGCCAAACTCTAGTATAATAACATTTATATTGGTGTATTTAGTAACATCCAAGAACTGAGCTTTTTAATGGTCCTTGATGCATGAAATCACTAACTGGCAAACCAGAACTAGGTAAAATCTTTATGTCAATGTTACAACAGTCTTGACATGTCATTGGCCCAAAAGAGATTGAAGCAACAAAATGCCCTGGTTTTATTATTATAAATTTTTTTGTTCTTTTTTAAATTTCAGTAGCTCAGCTTTTTGCAGGTAGCAAAATTAATTCTGTAGATAGTCTTGCTTTTGGAATTATATATAATTTCTATTTGTGAAATCTCTTGTAACTGGTAGTAGAAAAAGTATGACTTTATTTCTCAAAGGCTCAAGTGCATATCTGTAGATGGCAAACAAGCTCTGAACTGATCAGAACACAATACAAAAAAAAAAAAAAAAAAAAAAGCTTAAAGAGTAGAACTCACGGAGCGAAGATTTCTTGCTCTAGACACTAGGTAACGTAAAGCGCCAGCAAATCCATGCAGCCACTCAATACCTCCACTGTTATCAATGGATCACATCAAGCATTGTGGTTACAAAGCTGTTTTTCTTCCATTTGTTTTCAGCACAGCAGGACACTAATAGACAAACAGGCACAATATCAGATGGATTTTCAATAACAGTGTAGTCTTTAGAGATGAAAGGCAGAAGGGAAACTCATCACTTTCCACACAGTGCATTAAATAGATATAGATAAATAAATAAAAATATCAAGTAATGTTCTGTTCAGTTTCCTCTTTTTGATATATTTGTTTCATACTAAATAATGTGCAAGCAACACAACTGACTGGACTGACTAACCAATCACAGTTTAAGATTATCGCGTTTATTGTTACACGCTAAATCCGTTTGCGATTAGCTATATATCTGTGCCACAATAATGATCTGGCTACTCTTGTTGTAGATACTAACTGTAATTGAGTGGAAGCTGGGACATTGGCAGTGAAGTATGGCCCCTATTTGTCACCATGGCCTCGATTTAATAAGCTTTCCAAATGATTCAATACCGTTAGAAAAGTTTTCAAGTGATTTATCTACCGAAATCACCATTAAGGTCTATGGGAATGTTTGTAGATAAATCATTTGGAATTCTTGCTAACAGTATTGTATAATTTGGAAAGCTTTTTAAATGGAGGCCCATTTTAGGAAAGTAAAAGAGGAGACTATATTTAAAAGAAGAAAAACTACCACAACAAGAGGACATAGTCTTAAATTGGAGGGGCAAAGGTTTAAAAATAATATCAGGAAGTATTACTTTACTGAGAGGGTAGTGGATGCATGGAATAGCCTTCCAGCTGAAGTGGTAGAGGTTAACACAGTAAAGCAGTTTAAGCATGCATAGGATAGGCATAAGGCTATTCTAACTATAAGATAAGGCCAGAGACTAATGAACATATTTAGAAAATTGGGCAGACTAGATGGCCGAATTTTTCTTAACTGCCATCACATGCTATGTTTCTATGTTTCTATGCTTCTAGGAAAGGGTATATGCACACATGTGGTAATTAGTAGTGAACACCACCATGGCACTGCATGTCTTTGGCTTGTGGGAACCTATATAAGACAGCAACGTGGAGACTAGACTCAGTGGTGAACTAAGGGGGGCGATCCGGGTACCACTCACTATGGGGGTGCCCGAGGCGAACTTTCGCAGGGGCGGCATTTTGCCACTCCTGTTTCTTATGTAAAGGGACCGGCCGCTTATGAAATTATCCACGCGATTTCCCATCCAGCAGCAGTAGGTCCTCTGTTCTCGCGAACCGCCATAGCAACCTGCGGCAACGCTCTCGCGTATCACGAGAACAGAGGACCCTGCTGCTGCTGCTGGATGGGAAACGAGCATGGAGAGTACTGGGCCCCTCTTAACTGCCCATCTATGCAGTGCCACCGGACCACCAGTCGAGGAGGACGGGAGGGACAGGTAAGTGGCAGCACTTATTACACACTGCATCTGCATACACTATACACACACTACATACACTACACACTGCACACACACTATACACACTACATACACTGCACACTGCACACACTATACACACACTGCATACACTATAAAAGGATCAAATAAAGGATCTGCCCCGGGTGCCAAATGCTCCAGGTACGCCCCTGACTAGACTTATTTGGTTTTCAACTAAATTTAGGCTGATTGGTTGTTATTTCTGAAGCACCATATGGACGCCGTATAACTAATCAATGAGCGATGGACGAACATGTTCCTTCGATTCGGTATTTAGAGTTCCCATTTTGTCAACAAAAAAAGAAATGGTTGATGGGAAAAAAAGATGTTGAGTTTTTCACAGATTAAGTGAGAAGTGATCAAGAGAGGGAAAAAAAGAGGAACAGTAAGAAAGTATGTTAGTGTTACATACATTTTACAGTGTTGCCACCCACCCCATATTTACCCTATTATGGGTTAATAAGCATGTAGTGGTTCATGAAAAATACCTCTGTCTGTCTCATTACCTGAAATCAGCAAGGTGAATTGTTGGTGTAGAACTCATTTAAAAGGTTTTGCCTTCATATGGCTGGTAAGTTTACATGTAAGTGGTTGTTGGAGCGATACTAAAAAAACTCCAGTTAGTTAATATGCATAGGGATTTGGGATAGAGTGCAGGTAATTCTTTTAAGTTTTGTATGTGAGGTGTTTGAGGCATTCTTCTAAGGAGAAAGCAATTTTGGGGTATTAGTTATTTGCTTAAAAAAAAAAAAGTAATTTTCACTTGCATGTGACTATTTTATTTTTCCCTTTTTTTTTTTAACTTACTTAGTCCTTGGTTGTAGTTCTCACATAATGCATCCTGTAATTATTTTATTAAAGTCTTTAACCCCTTCAGGACGGAGTCAACAGTGCACGTTCTGATCAAAACAAAACTTAAACAAAAACTGGAATTTGCGCTATATGTCTGTTCAACCGTAATTCACCTCTTTCATATTAAGTGCACCCACACTTATTATATATCATTTTGTTCAGGAGAAACAGGGCTTTCATTTCATATCAAAAATGTATATATGAAACATAATTTATTATGAATAAAGTAAAAAAAACTGTGAGAAAATTTAAAACAAATTCTAAATTTGTAGTTCCTTCTCACATTTTAGCTGTAAATGTCATAATACTGTTAGGTTTTACTTCATAAAAATGCACATATTTGTAATCAGCGATGTCTCACGAGTACAACAATACCCCCCATTAACAGGTTTTATGGTGTTTTGGAAAGTTACAGGGTCAAATATAGAATGTTCCATTTTCAAATTGAAATTTGCCAGATTAGTAATGTTACCTTTGAGACGGTGTGGTAGCCCAGGAATGAGAATTACCCCCATAATGGCATACCATTTGAAAAAGTAGACAACCCAAGGTATTGAACGTGGGGTATGTTAAGTCTTTTTTAGTAGCCACTTAGTCACAAACACTGGCCAAAGTTAGCGTTCATATTTGTTTTTGTGTGAAAAAAGCAAAAACTAATATTTGGCCAGTGTTTGTGACTACGTGGCTACTAGAAATGACTGGACATACCCCATTTGCAATACCTTGGGTTGTCTACTTTTGCAAATGGTATGCCATCATGGGGATAATTCTTATTCCTGGGCTACCATACGGTCTCAAAGGCAACATAACTAATCTGGCAAATTTCAATGTCAAAAAAATGAAATGCAAGCCTTATATGTGACACTCTAACTTTCCAAAACACCATAAAACCTGTACATGGGGGGTACTGTTATTCTCGGGAGACTTCACTAAATACAAATATTAGTGTTTTAAAACAGTAAAACATATTACAACAATAATATAGTCCATAAAAGTGCTGTTTGTTTGTAAAAAAATGCAAAAAACGTCACTTTTACTTAAAATATCATTGTTGTAATACAATTTACCAGTTTGAAACACTAATATTTGAGTTCAGCGAAGTCTCCTGAGTAAAATAGTACCCCCTATGTACAGGTTTTATGGTGTCTTGGAGAGTTACAGGGTCAAATAGAGTGCTTGCAAATTAAATTCTCTGCACTTTCTCCCTGTGTTGTCAGGCATGTCAATCAAATTTTATTTAATCAAATCACATAATTATGTTAAAAGATTACTTAAATATATACGTAGAATTTTAATATATATGCATTTAAAGGTATTTAAATTCTACGTGTATACTAATGTAATCTTTTATGTAATTATATGTATTTATCTCTATATATATATTTGCGGTTATTTGTATTTTAAATATAGATAGATATATATAGAATGTCATTCTAAGTGTATTTTGTTACCAATATATATATATATATATCTATATATATATATATATATAGATATATATATATATATATAAATAACAAAATATAGTTAGAATGAAATTACATATGAATATATAATTTATATTAAATTTTGTTTTAAATATTTTATTTATTTTATTATTTTATTTATTTATTATTGTAATTATACGTATATATATATATATATATATATGTATATATCTATTATATAATATATATACATATTATATATATGTAACGTCATTCTAAGTGTATTTTAATATTAATATATATACTAATATTAGTATTAAAATACACTTTGTATGATGTTACATATATATATAATATGTATATATATTATATATACATAATATATATACATACATTATATCTATATATAAAATACTTTTAATTTATTTTTAAACATGTTTTTTTTTTTTTTACACTACCTACCAGCAGGGGGACTGTCTGATATTTCAGACAGTCCCCCTGCTGGCAGATCCACAGCCAGCTATAGGGGGCCATGTGATCGATCCTTGAGATTGATCACATGGCCCCCGGAGGCCTCACTTGCCGGAGGAGGGCTGCTTGGGCTGTCAGCCAGCCCTCCAGAAGAGGATCGCGACGGAGGTAAGTACCGCCGAGGTCCTGGAGGCTTAAGCCGTTACGGCGTTCTATGCCGCCGTAACGGCTTTAAAGCTGCGACGGCAGAGAATGCCGTAACGGCGTTAAGGGGTTAATCATGGTAAAGGAGCATTTCTATAGATGGTGCATAGTCTTGTTTGGCCAATTTCAGCCTTTTTGTTTAGTCATATACCTTTAATTTTTTTTATTTGATTGATTTTCACCTGTCATCCTCAATACAATACTGCGGACGTTGGACAAACAATCCTAGGTGAGGATTATACCACCCATGCCTCGCATACAAAGAGGTGTATTGCTCCAGAAATTGTCAATATCCTGCTGTTGATGGTTACCTGCAAGATACCTACTTAGAGGCCTTATTTCCCTGCCAATAAAGAACTCTTTTTTTTTTACTTATTGTCATCACTAGTACTTGTTATTGTTCTTAATTTCTATTCATTGTACTACTATTATTTAGCGATCAATATTTTGTTTTTAATCATACTGTATTTTTAATACCGTCTTTCCCCGAAAATAAGACCGAGTCTTAGATAAATTTCTCCCCCAAAAATGCACTGGGGCTTAATTTTGGGGGATGACTTATTTTGGAGACAAAGTAGCAAACATGTGCTAGAAAGCAGGTCTTCTTTCGCAAACATACATTAGCTTACTCGCAAATAGAGTCCCGCAGATCTATGTTTGGGGAAACTTCCCCAAACATAGCTTAGCTTACTCGCAAATGGAATCCCGTAAATCTATGTGGGAACAAGTGCCAGACATGTATATACAAGTCATTCCAAAAGCTTTAAGATGAAAGCGAGCAGAGATATGGGATGTTAGTTAAAAAGAGAAGACAGGTCAATGGTAGAAGAAGGGAAAAGAGGTGAATAGTCTTGCTTATGTTCTTCTTCTCTAGCCATTTATTCTGTCCAAATATAAAATATATAAAGTAAAACAAACAACTAAAACTGTATTGTTCACACACAGGATCACACTTTCTAACTATTCTCTGCCTGGGTTTGAATATTTGTATAACATATAAAAAGTGTGAAACATTTGCTATATTATATTTAATGTACCATGTCATAAAATAGTAATGTAACTTAAAAAAATATGAAAGCCTTGAAACTGGTTACAAGACTGTGTCAGATAATCTGTAGCACATGCTTTGAAATCCTAAGGTTTTTTTTTTTTTATATATATGGTAGAAAAGTGAAAACTATTAAAGCATACATCATCTCTCCATCACATAGGAATGATCAATAAATGCTGATAAATGAACCAGTTAAAAGAAAAAAATTAAATAGTCATTTGTTATCTTGTTTTGTATTTTATTTATTTAATATTTTGCTCAATTGATCCATTGAAATTTACATTAATTCAAAATAAATAAATAAAATAAAAAACGAAACCTCGGAAGGTTATTTGCTATAGCAGAACATAAATAGCATGGAGAATTTAAATTATAATTGGCTGAAGTATGAACATACCAATCAATGGATACCTATAACCAACTCTGCATACAGCATACAAATCGATAAGTTTGATTTTCTTGTTCAATTATTTCTGAACAGATCAACACTTTCAATATTTGTCTTCATCATCACATTTTAAAACTGCTTAGTATAGAACTGTAATGTCGTGCAGTTTCTGACAAAAAAAATACGTAATAAAGAACAGCATTTAATTTACCTGTTTCAAAGGATTAAAGCACAAGATTAAATATATATATATATATTATTTTTTTTAAATAGTACTTTTCAATGTTGCTAGATGTTGCCACCTGCAATTTTTTTTTTCATTGTTAGTAAGGAACATTGTAGTAAATAATTTCAACTCGTAACACCATATGAAACTATTCCTACATATTAAACAATAACATATGCATAATTAGTGCATTAAATAATGACAAAACAAAAATATAATTTATGCAAATCCACCCTTTATTAGAATTTACGTTACAGACATATTGCAGAGAATTAAATTAGATATGGTATCCTTCATCTCATAGTACTTTTGACTAAGTCATGATAATTACTCTTACATATTACTGGAAATAAAAAAAGGACAAACAGTTTAACTAAGGAAAATGTTCTGTGTTCTGTGTGTAACGGCACCCTCAGCATAAAAGGAGTTAAACCGCCATTTAGGAGATCTTCCCCTTTCAGAGATACAGGCACTGCTACTGCAGAACACCAAACTCCCGAACCGCATGTAAGGGAATGCTCTAAACTCCCAAACTGGATACCAAGTAGCACTCCAAACTCCCGAACTGGAACCTCACAAATAGCTGCTAGCAGATGAATAGGAAAAGCACCCAAGCGGCTTACACTCCTAGCAATCAGTCTCTATCAGTATACAGTAAATCCCCCCCAAACACGAGACAAGGCTCCGTGTTGAGGGTCAAGCAGTGGTCTGATTTAAGGAGGGATACCTGCCCAGTATTTATGCAGGTCTCCCACCTGGTGGACACTCCCCTAGGGGACCAAATGGGAGACTGTAACCAAGGACAGACAAGCATCAATCTAGGACACACAGTCACATTATATTCCCACAATGCATCCTGGCTTCCTCCCCTCTGCCCTGGAGATAATTGAGAAGTAATTCAATTATCTCCCAGGACAAAGGCAAATCGCCATTATGCACGTGGGGATACCAATATAGGAATTACTGTTAAAATCCCCCATGTTGGAAAGGTTACAATAAATATATACATTTAACATATCCCCAGATAGCTCAGGTCTGAGCGTACATTATTAAGCGAATGGCGCTCAGACCACACAAATACAGTTCAATCGCCATGGAGCCAAAGTCTTTAATTCCACTAACAGGCTCCATGGCAGGCTATCTGGGTACTTTTACACCGAATACATTGCAACACTAAAAGTCCTGAATGCTCTGTTGTTCACTTCCCGAACGGCCTCAGCGTGGCATGAAAAACAAAGTGTCTGCTTTTGGTGTCCTGCCACTGGGTAGAACAAGTGCTGGCTACCCGGGGGGCTTCCCTAACACCGCCATCATGTGGCGGCTAAGTGTAACTGCGACCACCCAATAATTGTCAATTAAGCTGCGGTTGTTCGGTACATAGAATTTACCGAACACCCTGGCAGAAAGGCATGAATAAGCCTTTCTGCAGGGGAAAATAAAGATTTTACCATAGTGCCATAGTCCAGAGGCAACAGGCGAGCAACCAGGCTTCTCCAATGCAATGTGGCGAGATTGCTCTCGTCACACTGTGTTCTACCCAAATTTCCAAATACTTTCATTAGTCTTTTATATCTAGAATAGCCTAATGCCTATTCCACACATGCTTAAACTACCTCAGCTGGAAGGCTATCCCATGCATCCACTACCCTCTCAGTAAAGTAATATGTCCTGATATTTTTTTTAAAACCTTTGCCTCCCTAATTTAAGATGATGTCTTCTTCTTGTGGTAGCTTTCCTTCTTTCAAATATACTCTCTTCCTTTACGGAGTTGATTGCCTTTATATATTTAAATGTTTCTATCATTTCACCCCTGTCTCATCTTTCCTCCAAGCTATACATGTTAAAATCCTTTAACCTTTCCTGGTAAGTTTTAACCTGCAATCCATGAACCAATTTTGTTGCCCTTCTCTGAACTCTTTCCAAAGTACAGTGGAACCTCGGTGTAGCGGACCTCTGCTAACTCCCTTCAGCTGGTCAGGAACCATTTACATTATAAAGAGACCCATTTCCCACCCAGTAACTGGATGACACACAGTCCTGGAGGTACAACACGATTTTATTGGCCACACACGGCTCTTATGCACATGCAAGGTCCCACCCCAAGATCCTCCCCCTCCCTGGTGTCCCAGTGCAGTTAGGGACTCCGTTCCCTCAAAGCCAGCCACTAAATCCCCAGGGTTCCCCACACCAACCGCCAGGAGTCCGGGGGAGTCCGAAAACCAGTCAGTATCTGGTGTGACCATCATTTGCCTCACACAGTGCAACACATCTCCATTGCATATAGTTGATCAGTTTGTTAATTGTGGCCTGTGGAATGTTTGTCCACATGTATAAACTTGCAACATCTGTGGCATTGTGCTATGTGATAAAACTGCACATTTTAGAGAGGCCTTTTATTGTGGCCACCTAAGGCACACCTTTGCAATTCAATGCATCTTTATGAGGAGATGCTGCTTGGAGCAGTGCATACATTTGCCGCTCATGTGCAATTGTTGTCCATTGTTTTATTTATGGTGACAGAGCAAGGGAAGGGGAAGTGGTGAGGGTAGCCACGTGAAGACCCGCACAGCACCGGTAAAAGGTTAGTAAACATTTTTTTCATAGGTGTGAGGGCAAGGGGGGGAGGGGAGGTGGCGGGGTCAGACACCTAAATAGAGTTTTTACACCTACAGTGTCAGTAATACACATTTGTATTCCTGACACTAAAGTGTTCCTTTTAAGGAATTAGGCTGTATATCACATTTTTCTACTTTTTTGAACTGAAAGTGGTTATGAAATTTAGATGCCATAGCAAGCACAATGCTGATTAATGTTTTAAAGTTTTATGCTTGCAAAATCAACAATGCTTTTCTTCAAGTTCTAGGAAATGACTTTCAAAACTTGAAGCAACATCAATAAATCTCAAGTACTCCAGACAGTGTGAAATTTAGAGACTTCCTCTCTGACCACAGCAACAGTCAAGTTTTATTATATTTCCTGAAACTGACTGATTCAGCCTATAGTCGAACACTAAGATGATCTTGCCGCCAATGACCTATTGAACTACTGTTTCTCTACATAATTAGATTACTGATAAAACCCTGGGCTTTCTATCTATCATTACTTAGGATTATATTCAGTAAGCAGCGAGTAGCATGAAGTTGGCAATTGATCTTTACAATTTAGACCAAAATAGCTGAACTGGAGTTTTAAATCTCAGAAAATATGACTTTTTTTCAACATAACCAATTTGGTCTGAATTTTGCAAATTACTTTTCAGTGTCCTGGGGCTCATAATGATTAAACTACACAGCTGCAGCCATTGTTTGCATTTGCAGTTTTAAAAGGAAAATGAAAAACCCTCATTAAACATAATAATTAGAGCAAAGCTAATACACATTCCTTTTTAGCAGTTGCTTCGAAAGAGTCTATTCGCAAACTTCTAATTGGCAATGGAATTTTGGAAGAGACCCAGTCATCTTCAAATTATGTGGGTGACAACATCACATTCATATGAGTCCACATTTTATCTATTAATTGAATCGTACTGGCAAAATCACCAGGGACTGTATAGGAGGCTCAGGCAGTGGGAAACATTTGGTTCTTCCAAACCATTTTGCCAGATTTTTAAATTATTTGGGGATGGCATCATTTATTTCTTAATGCTTTTTGACTCAGCCAAATATTAGTGTCAAAAAAAAAAAAAAAAAAAAGGAAAGTGAAGTGATTTGGGCAGCCAAAAAGCAGGAAACAATGTGTCTGTCATGTGCTGACATGCACAAATGGCAACAATATTGCCTTGCCAAATGGCTACGAAATATCAGGCATTTTTGCAATTCCAGGTTTGAGTTGCCAAAATAAGACTATTATATATCTGTATTAAAAAAAATAGGAAGTGAAAAGATTTATAATGATTGCTTGTAGTACTGAAAAATGGAGCAGGAGTTATTTTAAATTTAAAATAGTGGGTATTTGACCACACGTTCACCACTTCCACCCTTACCAGAACAAGCTTTCCCACACATCTAGTCTATAGCATCAGTGACTGCTCTACAGAGTGGGGAAAAAACAGTACCTTATAAGTTTCTCTGAACACAGTGCCTTAACACTGCACAGATTTAAATAAAAAAAAATAAAGTTTTGCAAACTGATTCTTCATCTTCAGTGATGCTGTACCCTGCATGTAATACTACTACTACCACAGTCAGTGCAGTAAATTGCAGTGGCACAATGTGTATATTACTGAGAGAAGACGTTTGGAATTTCCAAAGCACACATAGTGGCACCACACTGCAAATCAAATCTGTCTCTTACTAGATCTAAAATTAAAAAAAAATCACAACCCCGTAAACAATTCAAAGCTAAATCAGTATATCAAATTGTGTTTAAGAGGCACTTGGCTGTAGCAGCTAAACACGGAGATTTTTAATATTTTTTTTCTTCAATTTAATTCATTTAATGATGAGTGGTCCAACTTTTTCTGTCCAAATAGCCTCTGTTGACGTCTGGCAATTTCCTCACCACGTCCCAGCTCTACATATGGGTGGCGATAGTAGTAGTGGAGGAGGTAGTACTGGTGGTAGGTTGTGACTACCGCACAGAATCAGATATAGCTCCATTGGACCAGTGTCACCTGCAAAAGTACTTTTTCCTTCCGTTTCTTCTCTCAGTTATATGTAGTATCTTTTCAGATGTTGCTTTATGCACAAATGAGATAACCCTTCACTCACTCCCTACTCACTTCCTCGACACACAATTTGCACTTAACAAGTCGTTTTCTGGGAGGCACTTAAAGTGTTCAGAAACCTTGCATCTGTGTGTTACATTAGCCCCCACCATTAGCCTTGTTGCAAGTGGATGGCAGTAAAAGAGATTGCAACACTAGCATGATAAATGTTGTTGATGGTGGTACTGCGGATGGTGGTGGTATTGGTGGTAGTGTTGGTGTTGATAACAGTTTCCATTAAGCTAAACCTAATCTCACATATAGTCAACGACCCACGTTATCTCCCAATCCCACACAGGCACAGAAAAACTCTTAAATTAAATGCTCTTTGAGCATTTATATGTGTGGGAATGTTGGGGGTGCATTATTCTGTTAAAGTCAAAGAAGATTTGAAGAAACCCTTTAAACTCGTTTCAAATAAATCATGCTATCTATCTCTCAAAGTATGTGTGAGTGCCAATGTGGCAAGAGTAGAGTTTTTCTTCTTTTTTTACTGAACAACACACTCCCTTTCTTACTACAATTCTCAATGCTGATTGACTGTTTAGAAGTGGAAAATTGGGAAAATGCAGAAGCCTTATGGACGTAACCAATTATTGGTTGCAATATCCTACAAAACCAACTTAAATTGATATTGATGAGGAAGAACAGCTTTTAGTGTAAATAGGGAAAACTGCACAACTGGTAAACAATGTAATTATTGGATTTTGATTATCTACATTTATATTAAGATATCGGGACTAGTAGTTCAGCCAGGGAGAGTCAGGTTTTTGAATCTGTTAAATGACACTTTCATGTCACTATTGGTAGAAGCACCCTCTAGAAAAGGATGCTTTTCTAGATCCAGTTAGTTGATTGCAATATGTTGTATTTTGAAATGAACTAAAAAAAAAAAAACACAAATGTACATGTGGAATGCTACAACACATGATTTTAAAAATGTTAATTTCAATAAGATATTAATAGCTTTAAAACTCATTGACTGGCATAAGGTGTTTTTGTAAAAAAAAAAAAAACAGAGGATACATGGAATATCTTCAAACATATTAGAAAGTTATACACCAAACAAACTAAAATCAACGTGGTTTGTAGAAAATAAAGTCTATAAACTAAAAGAGGAAAAGGGCATTAAATCAGATAAATCAGAGACATCCTACATAAAATATAAGTAAGTCAATAATGCCTGTAAAAAAGGTAATTAGATGGGCTAAACTATAAAACAAAAAGTGATAGCCAAACAGAGCAAGACTAACTCCAAAAAGTTTTCAGTACACAACTTCTTAAAAAAACAAAAATGCCAGTGTAGGATCACTGAAATCAGAGATGGGTGTGTTAGTAAATAAAGATCAGGAAAATGCAGACATTTTAAATAATTATTTGTATTCAGTATTTATATCAAGGAGAAATAAGACATATGCAAATGATTGCTGCTAAAAACGTGTGAAAATATTGTGATTGGATGACAAGGTCCTGCAGCAACTAAAGAAAGTTAATGTAAAAAAATACTAATTACCAATGAGTACTCAAGTAGCTAAGTGTGGAAATAAGGGTAGATGGCGTCCCCATATTCAAAAAGGGTTCAAAATTTCTGCCTGCAAAATTATAGTACTCTGCACTTAACCTCTGTGGCTGGGAAAGTATTTGAAATATTATTAAGGGATATTATTCAGAAATTAATTGAAACAAAAAATGTCATTAGCAAAAATTAGTTTTATGAAACATACACCATGTCAAATTAACGTAATTGCATTCTAAAAAGAAATAGAAATATAGATTCTTTTTTCCCTCTTTTTTTTTTGTGGACTAATGTTTTTCCTCTCTCCTCGTAGAGGTATCCGGCAGCTTAGCCCAATTTCAAGAAAGGATAAGACAAAGGTGAAAAGGTGAAATGTTCAGCCTGAAGAAACGGTTTTATCATAGAATGTAACGGCAGATAAGAACTATTCGACCCATCAGAGTCTGTACAGCGACTGGATGAATTCTTGCAGAAGCATTTAATATGTGGATTAACAGGTTAACTTGATGGATGCATGACTTTCAGCCTGTGTGATGATATAACATATAACTATTTAAAACATGTTCAGCTGTTATAGAGCAGCTAATCAGAATCAGGAGTGCTATTAACCAATCAGCATCAGGAGTGCTATTCTTGACAAGCTAATGTATTCTTCATGTATACAGTTTGTAAGAACATCAAGTGACTGCAGCTCCAAGTGTTCTATATAGTAATTTTTTCACAGCTATATCACTGTAGAAATTATCAATTTTTCTCAGAGAAAAAAATAAAGGAAATTAGATTCTGCGTTTAATAAATCTAAATTGATTCATCATTTCCATTTGCCTCATTCAGTATCAGATACTAGATCAAGATGCCCCAAAGGTTAATCTGATAAGAATAATGTGCTGAACCCTATCATAACAGTTCCTGCATGCACCTCGGAAACTCAATAAGCGATGCACCCTCCCAAGCAGTGTGCCTAATGCTGCACACAAGGAAGATACTGCAGCCAAAAACCTTAGATAACAGATATATTTACTCTACTGGTAACTAGATCCAATAACACTTTTCCTTTTTTTTTTTTTAAATGGCCTACTCTCCTTGGAGCCATTATGGCAGCAAGTCACCTTCATTAAACTTGCAACATGCCTGTTACACAATATAAACATTTTTCCTCGTTGATTAGCTAACTTTTGATACATTGCTTTAGTGGTAAAATATTTTGCTGATTTAAACGCTTGCAACAAACTTTGCTGCAGCAAAGTTTGATAAATAGGCCCTACGCCTGTCATGCAGAGTTATAGCAATAGCTTTTACAGTTGAAAATCAGTTGCTTTTGAGATAACACAGGCAATCATTTTCAAAATTGTCCTTGCTATTGCCAGACAACAATAAATTCCTGTATATTTAAAAAGTGTCTTTCACTGTATACTTGGCTATTGTATCTGTTGACACCCCAAGGTTAACAAGTACCTTACTTCATATGACTTTCTAAAAATATTTTCTCAGCAGGTTATTTAATTTCTTAGTAAATAAAGTAATATTTTGTGGAGCTGTCGGCCCTACCAATGGTAAGATACAAAGTGTGTCAAAATTGCAAAAGGATTCATTGAGTGAACACAATAAAAGCAAATTTGTATTAGGAGGAGAAAAATATAATCCTGCAAAATCCCATATTTTGTCAGTGTAAGAATTCTGGTATTCATGAAAGATAAATGCAGTAAATTTTATTAAAATGTTTTACTTACAAATACTAAACCTTGATTTAGTTATCATAGTTGTCATGAAAAGACTGACTCTTGGAAAACTGCTGATGTCAATGAAAAAATATAAAATAGATAAGGACGTAAAGTCATTTAATTTTAAAATGATGTGCGTAACTTAGAAATAAACTGTGTGATTTACTAGCATGGTTTGCGTTAATGTAAATGTGTCAATCATCTCATAATTAAACACATTTCTGATGGAAGCTCAAATTATGTCAATGTAACTTGTGTAAGAAGAAAACCGCAATAAAGTTCCCTGATGGCAGTGGCCTCTTTCAGATGGATAGTGCTCCCTGTAATACTTCAAAAATTGATCAAGAATGGTTTGAGGAGATGCTATCAGGGAACACCATGGCCACAGCCCAGACTGTTTCTGTCCAATTAAACACTTTCCAATGAAGCTCAATGATGAGTATTTGCAAGGCAGCTGCTCTGGGCAATTGCCCTCCTCTTGAGTTTAGTTCTACTGAGCTAAACAACCAAAAAGCATCAGGACTGGTCTGATTCAAAGCCATGGGGGTGTAACCACGTTCATTTATAAAAGTGCCAATAACTATAAAACTCAGCACTTTTTCTAAACTGGGAAAAAATGGCACATGTTCTTCACTCTTAAATCCCTTCATCTAGCTAACATGAATTAAGTGTCTGGAGTATTTCTTTAAATATTAGGGTAACACCTGAGATGAGCAACAGAGTGGGGAAAACCGGAAAATTAGTATGAATGAATGGTATGAATCAAGCTTTGCATCGGGTGGCCATTGCTCTGCTCCAGCCTACTGCAAAGTCTCATAAAAATCTTCTTACCATCTCCTAACTGCAAAAACATCCACATCAACCCTTCTTTTGAAAATCTTCCTCACTCTACGATTTGCATCAATTATGAGAAGACTATCACCACAACCAGAGAAAGACTTCTTCATATCCAAAAACTAAGTGTGAAGGTGTCAGGAGCACGCAGAACTGTGTCACACCTTGGACTAAGGATTACGTATAACCGGACCTTAGAATGGCCGGACTAACGTATCCATGAATAGTCAAAATACTTGCCGGGGTCAGGAACACAGAATCAGACAACGATAAGGGAAAGCCAAAAGTCAAGGATACCAGAATTCAGGAAAGTCAAAACGAAGCCAAAGTAAAATACCAGAAAATCAAGATCAGGAAAGCACTCTCGGATTACCATGACAGGGCAATGAGCAAAAGGAGAATTGGGTTTATATACCCTCCTGTGGATCTGATTGACTGTAACCAGCCTTAGACCCCAAAAGCAATTACCAGGTTTCCATGTGCATGATTGCTTCTCAGCACAAATCCTCCTGTGGATTTGATTGGCCATGACCGGTTTTGATCCCAAAAGTAGTTACCAGGTTTCCATGTGCATGATTGCTGCTCAGCACAACTTTTCCTGTCAGGACGGTAATGTTGCTCGGCACACCTTTTCCTGTCAGGCAGTAAATGCCATTAACCACATTTTTATGTGCGGATGAATACGTGACAGAAGGAAAGACTAAAGTTGAACAAGAGTATTTTTAGAGAAACCAAATTGCTAGCAGAATAAAAACAGAAACGAGAGATATTATTAAATACCATCTTATCAACCTGTCTACAGTGATTGGACACATTAATTCAGTCAATGGCAAACTATCTGCTACAATCACAAAGTGACATATCTTAAGTGAATAGATTGGTGGGTCTCTTATATTTAATAATACATTTCTTTATGCTTCAAAACTTAAACACTTTTTAGCCTTGAAATATTTTGCTGCTGGTGAATCCTTGGTCTCAGAAGTTTCGAATGAGCCAATGTTTGTTTTTATACTATATTGTGGTAGTATTCATATTTAAATGATAAGTTGTTTTTTTTCTCCAATATACATCAGCTGTTTAGTATTTTTTTGGTTTAATCTTTTTGTGGAGCTATTCTTTTTTTGGAGTTAATCTTTTTGGTCTCTTAATAGACCCATTTGATAAAGAGTACATTGTCCCTAATTACAAAGCAAGATAATTTTGGAGATTTCATAAGGGGAATGTAGATCACACCTTCTATAGATAAACTGGAAAGAAATTTTGCAGTTTGGCTATTTTTTTTCAAAATATGTAGTAAAGCAGTTTGTTGCTTAAAGGTACAGAGGGTACAAGAGTTTAGTTGAGCTTGTGAAAAAGCGCATCTAGCATGAAATATACTAGCCTCTATTTTAAAAAAAACAAAAAACATATGTACATTATGGTACAGTTTTGTTAAAACATTTTTGCTAGACATTAATGTAACAGCAACCCCAGGCATAAAAGGGGTTAACAGCCGTTTAGGAGATTTTACCTTCCAGATATACAGGCAGCTACTGAAGACACCAATCACACGAACAGTAAACCATATGAATGCCGTAAACAGCCAACGGGAACCATACGAATGCTGTAAACAGTCAAATAGGAAAAAACATACGAAAGGTTTACACTCCTAGCAGTCGAACTGGAACAGCATACAATAAATCCCCCCAAGAACGAGACAAAGCTCCGTGTTGAGGGTCAAGCAGTGATCTGACAGAGCTGTGGGTTTATTGTTCTTATACACATTCTTACACATTAGTACCACCCACAGGGTTTTGTAAAACAACCAATAAACACGTGCAATACACTCAGACACTCCCACACAAAATCCTCCCCTCTGCCTGTGATACAATTACCTTACACAATGGGTTAATGTAATTATCACAGGCAGAGAAATACAGTTTTTCCACATTATTCCTAACTTTAAAAGTATACATCACATTCACATAAATGGAAATTTTCAGAATCAGCATACTCCAAATACAAAGATATGTCAAAATCATCCAAATTGGTTCAGTGGTTCAAAAGATAGATCGAAGTCCTTTGTGACCAAATGAAGCATGGCTTTTCTGCCCAAAACCAGTTCCACAAAGTCTTCTATCCTGGAGATAATTGGGAAGTAATCCAATTATCTCCAAGAACAGAGGCAAAACTCCATTGAACACATGGTAGCAAAAGACAATAAAATACATAAAAATATATAACTGTGTAGCTATTGCATAAAACAGGTACATTCAACATATCCCCAGATAGCTTAGATCTGAGCGCATATTGTGACGAGACCAATCTCGCCACATTGCATTGGAGAAGCCTGGTTGCTCGCCTGCTGCCTTTGGACTATGGCCCCCTTTTAAAAGACTTTATTTTTGCCTGCAGAAAAGCTGTATTCGTGCTTTTCTGCCTGGGTTTCAGTAGATTTGTTTGAATGTGTTATACCCCAGATAGGAATCCCATGGAGCCCATTCGTATGAAACTGACTGTAAAGACTTTGGCTCCATGGTGATTAAACTGTATTCTTGTGGTCTGAGCGCCATTCACTTAATAATGTGCGCTCAGACCTGAGCTATCTGGGGATATGTGAAATGTCTGTGTTTTATGTAATAAATGTGACTTTATGTATTTTAAAGTGTTTTGTGTCTTTTTGCAACCATGTGCTTAATGGAGTCTTGTGTCTATCCTGGGAGATAATTGAATTACTTATCTCCAGGATAGAAGACTCTGAAACTGGTTTGGGCCAGAAAGCCATGCTTCATTTAGTCACAAAGGACTTTTTACTAACTTTTGAACCCCTTGTCTGATTTGTGCCATTTTTGAATATGTTGTTCCCCTGAATGGATTGATTGTGCATATGTAATTTTATGTGAATGTGATGTATGGTTTTAGAGTTATGAAAGTTGGGTAGAAAGTATGTTTTAACTGTATGTATAATTGAGTTTCCTCTCAGGATAAGGGGAGGGAATATGTGGGATGTAACTGTGATGTGATTGGTTGTTTTATACCTCCCTGTGGGCGGTCCTGTATTTGCAAGACTGTAATAAAAACCAGGCTGGGTGTGCCAGCACCTCAGACCACTGCTTGACCCTCAACACGGAGCCTTGTCTCGTTCTTGGGGGGATTCACTGTATGCTGTTAGAGACTGATTGCCAGGAGTGTAAGCTGTTCGTCTGCTTTTCCTGTTCGTCTGCTAGCAGCTATTTGGGAGGTTCCAGTTCGGGAGTTGGAGTGCTATTTTGTATCCAGTTCGTGAGTTTTGGTGTTCTGCAGTAGCTGTGCCTGGATCTCTGGAAAGGGGGCCGATCGCCTAAACGGTTTTTACCCCTTGTGTGCAAAACGGTCCGTTACAATTGGTGGCAAGCGGCGGGATCGTTCCTACAGACTACAGGACAGCTACAGGCGACACCATTTCTTTGGATTTTACAATTTGAGGGCAACGCATGTCTGAGTACAGCGACCCTGACAGCAACAGCATGGAACCAGCAGTGTCATACGAGGAGGAGGACCTGGATGGCCGGGATGCATTAAGGAAAGGCATCTGGTACCAGGCCCTGGATAATGTACAGTACCAGCGGGGTGAGAGTCTCCCCAGTGAAGAGCAGCGGTTGCAGAAGCAAGTGGCCCTGCGGATGCCCTTCCTGGGAGAGCAGCCCCTAGATGAATGGGTGAAGGAATTGGAGCACCGGGTATGGCAGGAGATTTGGCTGGAAGATGCATACCAGGCGCTTTGGTGGTATGGGGCACAGTACCTGCCCTGGACAGCCGAGCATGACAAGCCAGAGGGAGAGGAGTTTGATGGTCCTGGCTTGTTATGGGAGGCTTTTTCAGAGCCTGAATTTGGGGGCCCTACACAAGCCCGGTTCAGTGATCTCTTGGAGTGGAGGGAGAGCAGGTATGACTGGGACGACACTCACGACATTGAGCAAGACCTGGCTCACCTAGCAACCCTGGAGTGGGAACTGGAGCAGGACTACCGAGATCTCTTCCACTCCATTGAGAAGATTCAGCAGGACAGCAAGGTGACAGAGCCAGAACCAGACCCATTCAGCTGGGAAGACATTGTGGATATTTTCTGGGAAGAACCCCAGGTGGCCGGTAGAGATGGGACCGAGGTCTCTCCACCGGTCCTGCAGGGAATTGGGAGCCCAGTCTCCATTCCCCAGCGGCCGTGTGATTTATTGGGAATTGGGAGCCCAGTCTCCATTCCCCAGCGGGAGATATTGCAGGGAATTGGGAGCCTGAGCTCCATTCCCCAGTGGCAGGCTGAGTTACAGGGGACAGAGATAGTCGCTCCTGTCCCCCAGCAGCAGAATGAATTGCAGGGAATTGGGAGCCCGAGCTCCATTCCCCAGCGGGAGATATTGCAGGGAATTGGGAGCCTGAGCTCCATTCCCCAGCGGCAGGCTGAGTTACAGGGGGCAGAGGTAGTTGTTCCTGCCCCCCAGCAGCAGAGTGATATGCCGGGAAGGCAGTGTAAAGTGCAGGGAGAGGAGAACAGCGTCCTCCCTCCCCAGCGGCAGGCTGAGATACAGGGGGCAGAGGTAGTTGTTCCTGCCCCCCAGCAGCCAAGTGATATGCCGGGAAGGCAGTGGGAAGTCCAGGGAGAGGAGAGCAGTGTCCTCCCTCCCCAGCGGCAGCGTGATTTTTTGGGAATTGGGAGCCCAGTCTCCATTCCCCAGCGGCAGAATGATGCTTTGGGAATTGGGAGCCCAGTCTCCATTCCCCAGCGGCAGCACAGATCATTGGGAATTGGGAGCCCCGTCTCCATTCCCCAGCGGCAGAGTGTCCTACCGGGAATAGAGAGCCCAGTCTCCTTTCCCCAGCAGCAGGACTCTGTATTGGGAGCAGAGACAGTCGGTCTCCCTCCCCACAGCTGGAAGTATGTATGGGAGAGGAGCTTGTTACCCCCTCTCCCCAGCGGCAGCTTAATGTACAAAGGGGAGACAGTAAGCCCCACAACCATGCAGATGGGACCGTAGTCTCTACACTGCCAGCACAGGGGGTAGGGACGGTCGGTCCTGCCCCCCAGCGACAGGGCTGTTTAGCCAAAGGGGAGACAGTCGGTCTCCCCCTCCAGCAGCAGAGATGGGTAACCAAAGGGGAGACGGTCGGTCTCCAGCAGCAGGGCTGTGCAGCTAAAGGGGAGACGGTCGGTCTCCAGCAGCAGGACTGTGCATCTAAAGGGGAGACAGTCAGTCTCCAGCAGCAGCAGCAGAGCGGTGTATTTAAAGGGGAGACAGTCGGTCTCCCCCTCCAACAACCAGGCTTCCACCAGGCTACCCTCCCAGTAGCGCTGGCAACAGGGCAGAGTGCCGCTGGTCTCTGCCCACGCAGCAACCCACCAAGTCAGCGTACCCGTACCCAGCACAGCCGTGGTGAGGCACCTGGACATGGACAAGCTTCCCCTTTACCCAGGTGTAGTAACCATTTATTGTGGGTGGGCTGTGCTGTTGATTATTTGTTGTGGGTGGGCTGCTGGACTAACAAGGGCACTGACCGGCAGGAGGTCAGATACCCTGTTAGTCTGTTTGGAAAAGGGGAGAGATGTGACGAGACCAATCTCGCCACATTGCATTGGAGAAGCCTGGTTGCTCGCCTGCTGCCTTTGGACTATGGCCCCCTTTTAAAAGACTTTATTTTTGCCTGCAGAAAAGCTGTATTCGTGCTTTTCTGCCTGGGGTTCGGTAGATTTGTTTGAATGTGTTATACCCCAGATAGGAATCCCATGGAGCCCATTCGTATGAAACTGACTGTAAAGACTTTGGCTCCATGGTGATTAAACTGTATTCGTGTGGTCTGAGCGCCATTCACTTAATAATGTGCGCTCAGACCTGAGCTATCTGGGGATATGTGAAATGTCTGTGTTTTATGTAATAAATGTGACTTTATGTATTTTAAAGTGTTTTGTGTCTTTTTGCAACCATGTGCTTAATGGAGTCTTGTGTCTGTCCTGGGAGATAATTGAATTACTTATCTCCAGGATAGAAGACTCTGAAACTGGTTTGGGCCAGAAAGCCATGCTTCATTTAGTCACAAAGGACTTTTTACTAACTTTTGAACCCCTTGTCTGATTTGTGCCATTTTTGAATATGTTGTTCCCCTGAATGGATTGATTGTGCATATGTAATTTTATGTGAATGTGATGTATGGTTTTAGAGTTATGAAAGTTGGGTAGAAAGTATGTTTTAACTGTATGTATAATTGAGTTTCCTCTCAGGATAAGGGGAGGGAATATGTGGGATGTAACTGTGATGTGATTGGTTGTTTTATACCTCCCTGTGGGCGGTCCTGTATTTGCAAGACTGTAATAAAAACCAGGCTGGGTGTGCCAGCACCTCAGACCACTGCTTGACCCTCAACACGGAGCCTTGTCTCGTTCTTGGGGGGATTCACTGTATGCTGTTAGAGACTGATTGCCAGGAGTGTAAGCTGTTCGTCTGCTTTTCCTGTTCGTCTGCTAGCAGCTATTTGGGAGGTTCCAGTTCGGGAGTTGGAGTGCTATTTTGTATCCAGTTCGTGAGTTTTGGTGTTCTGCAGTAGCTGTGCCTGGATCTCTGGAAAGGGGGCCGATGGCCTAAACGGTTTTTACCCCTTGTGTGCAAAACGGTCCGTTACACATATTATTACTGAATGGCGCTCAGATCACATACATACAGTTCAATTGCCATGGAGCCAAAGTTTTTTACATAGTCTTTCGTTATACAAATGGGCTCCATGGCATAGCTATCTGGGGTATCACTGTTCAAATAGGGCAAGTACCAAATGACCTGGCTTTTGTGTCTTTGCAGAGGAAAATCAAGCGTTTCAACATGGGGCCATAGTCTAAAGGCAGCAGGTGGGCAACCAGGCTCCTCCAATGCACAGTGGCGAGATTGGTCTTGTCACAATTAATAAAAAGTTTTTTTTACCCTTTTTAGTGAACACACAGATGTTTCTTTTCTCCTTTACTACAGTTTTGCGGTTAGAAAGCTCACTTTATTTTGTTTGTTTTCGCTAAAATTTATAGTACCCTTGTAAGCTCACTACAACTCTTGGTCTAGTAAATAACAATATACATTATTTAAAATGAAATGCAAACACATTTCTGTATTACAACCTATCCTGCTATGCCTGTAATTAATTCTATACATGAAAGTTTCTCTTGAGCGTTTGAGTTGAAAGCCTTGTTTTTATGGCAATGTTTTCTTGAGGGTTTCTTGATTAGTGTATCAGTTACTATTGTAATTGTCACAATTATCTTAGCAGAACACAGAGACACCATGACTTTGATGAAGTTAAATAAAGCCACATGAAATCAACTTCAATTGGCTTGCCACTGAGAGATTTCGTCTCTGTGCTGAATACATAGAACAATATGGGTAAATAAGCGGGCTAATTTCTTTCAGGGCTGTTCTCAAGAACAATTTTGTTTGCCGACCCTATGGTGGAATTGTAGAAGCTTTACATTTGCCCCAATGAATGTCAGCCTTGGTGGCAAAGCTCAATGGAAGATGAAGTTCTGTAACAGCTAACGATCAAACGTTTGACCACTACTATCTTAGCTGATTTGTTTAGAAGCGTAGGAAATAAAAGGACATGCATCACTTGAAAATTTTTATTTTAAACCGGCAAATACTTTCAAACAAATTTACAAACCAAAATGCAGCAAGGAAAACTTCGGAAAGTACGTAATAAATATTTATGAACTAACGAAAAACTTGGACAACTTGCATTGTTGGGCAAACCCTTCAGCTAAGGGAGTATCAGTCTCATCTCTCTCTTACCCACTAATCCAGCCTTTTAAATCACACACAATTTGCACGTTTATTTGACAAGCAAAGGAGTGATCTAGGCTAATAGCTAGGGAAACAATAACGACAGACTGATTCTCTACTCACAGAAAAAAGAGCAAGTGTAACAATTATTTCTGTGTGTATTTATATCATAAATATACATTGTTGTGTGTATGTACATATATTATGTATATAATATACATAGATGTTTATTGCATCAAGCAGTGTGCATTATGTATATCATCTCAGTATATAGTGGGATTTACTGTGCAGAAACGTATGTGTCATTGTATAGAGGGATTCACTGTGCAGAGCAATACATATCACACAGTGGAAAGAAGATTCTTTGTGCAGAGCATAGAAACATAGAATGCGACGGCCGATAAAAACCATTTGGCCCCTCTACTCTGCCCAATTTTCTAAATACTTTCATTGGTCTCTGGCCTTATAGTTAGGATAGCCTTATGCCTATCCCACGCATGCTTAAACTCCTTTACTGTGTTAACCTCTACCACTTCAGCTGGAAGGCTATTCCATGCATTCACTACTCTCGCAGTAAAGTAATACTTCCTGATATTATTTTTAAACCTTTGCCCCTATAATTTAAAACTATGTCCTCTTGTTGTGGTAGCTTTTCTTCTTTTAAATATAGTCTCCATTTTTACTGTGTTGATTCCCTTTATGTATTTAAATGTTTCTGTCACATCCCCCCTGTCTTGTCTTTCCTTCAAGCTATACATTATGTTCCTTTAACCTTTCCTTGTAAGTTTTGTGTATCAATGTGTATCAGTATACAGATGGATTCACAGTGCAGAGCAGTGGTGTCACAGATTTACACCACTCATATACACACTGACAAAATAAGACAGATTTACACATGCAGATTCACAGACACAAATTCACATATGCAGATTTTAACACACAGATTCACACACATTGACAAAATCAGATAGCTTTAAATACACAGATTCACAGATGTAGATTTAGAGACCCATGCAGATTCACAGAGAAAGTTTCACAGACATGCAGATTCACACACAGATTCACGGTCTCTCACAAATTCATAGAACATATATAGGGAACTGCATACAATCCCACTAATCTGAGGGGGCTTAACTGTACCAGAACCAAACACCAAGTTCCCATGGAAGTAGTATATAGTAGAACAGAGGTCCAGGCACTCCTTGGTTCAGAACAGGCAACTTTATTGGAACCTACAGCAACGTTATGACCTTAAGAGTCTTTATCAAGCTAGACATTTGTAGATTCATAGACATGTGCAGATTCACATACGTGCAGATTCATACACTTGTAGTTTCCATCAAATTCAGATTCACACACAGTCACAGACTCATGCTCACATAATAATCAACTCATGGATTCAGGCAGAGATTCACACTCACATATTAAGGAGCACTCATATTCACACTTGCATATTCAAGCACATCAGATTTACACTCCCAAATTCAGGCACACTGAGATTTACACTGTGGGCTAGACTATGTGGCAGTGTGAGTGGGGGATAGACTGTGTTGCAAGGTGAGCTGTAGCATATATTACATGGCAGGGTGAGCTGGGGCATAGATTGTGTGGTAGTGTGAACGGGGAGAGTTGGGGGAGCAGGGGCAATATCTCTAGTAGCCTAAAGCCTCTATGCAGATTTCTAGCTGCTGGCAATGCAGGAAAGAGCAAACTAGTCACTCCATGAGCACATGGGGGCGGCGTAAGTATTGGGAAGGCATCAAAGGACAAAGTGTGGTCAGCCATGAATGTGCATTCACAGCCAGATCGTGCTGTGACATCTCAGATGACATCGCAAGTTCTTTCAATGTGATTTGATAAACTAGGGATAGCACACTAATTGGATAAATCAGTGTGTCCCCCCAGAGTAGGTAAGGAAAGTAGAAGCAAGTAAATATGAAAGAAAACAAATCAAATGTACCTCAAATGTATTCTGCCTACAGAATAAGACAAGTGTCAAATGCATGTGCCTTTACCATAAATTATTTAAAGCCACAAGTAAAAATCATTAAATTGATTGTAAAAAAAAAAGGTTTTGATGATTTATATTTAATACAGTTATATAAGTTATATCTAATTGGGTCTGACATTTATTGCCAGCTCTACTAAGAAATTGGACTTGTGAACAGACATATGCGAGATAATCAGTGGACAAATGTTTTTTCTTAAGTGACTTGTAAAATGTAAAACTTGACAGATAAGCAGCTCTACAGCTGTTTTAGAAAACTCAGCATAGGTCAATAGTAGGAGATGTAAAAAAAATATATATTCAGCGTGAGTTGAGCTGACTTGTTTCTACTTCACACAGGGCCCGTGCTAGACTATGTTGCACCCTAGGCAAGACCAACTACTTGCCAACTTTGTGTGTCTCTTTGTCCCTCCCCCAACCCCTCTGTATCTCTTTGACACCCAGCCCCCTGTGTGTCTATTTGCTCCAGCCTTTTTGTGTGTCTCTTTTTCACCCTCAGTCCCCTGTGTGTCTGTATCCCCCCAGCCCCTATGTGTCTCTTTGTCCCCCCTGTGGTGTCTTCCCCTTCTACAGTGCCAGCTTACCTCCTTGTAGCATGATCGAGTGGACAGCAGTGGAGGATCTTCTGTATCCTCTACTCAGTCTTACATGAATTGTTCACTGGGAAACCTGGTCAGAAACCTCTCCCCCAGGGCCTAGCCGGTCCTGGCTCCACACTCCATCACTGTGCTAAGTGGAAAGAGGGTTATTAAAATGAGGGTTCCAATAAAGTGCCTATTTTGAACCAAGGAGTGCCTGGACCTCTTTCCTTTATTAAAATGAGGGATGTGATTGGATATGTAGCGAAGTCATATCAGAAAATCAGCTCATGCTGATCACTCATTGGCTAACTTGAGTACTTATAACAAGAAATTACTTTGTGAAAACAGGAATAATTTCTAATGGTCAAGGGTTATGCTACAGAAAGCTTACAAACAAGAAATTTGAACACAGAGAATGATATCACATGAATATGAGGCCAAAATGTATCAAATGCACTTAAATTGGGTTGGTGCTCAAGTTGGTGCATTGGGTGCCATTATAATTCCTAGTGAGTGGATTCATTTTTTCTCCATTAGTGAACTTGGCCTTTTGTTTCCCGACCTATAATGTTAATCTAGAGAAATGAGCTTGTGAAGTCTGCACAATTCTACAAAACACTAACTGCTCAACCAATTCTGCTCTCAAGTGCCCTTGACATCAATCTAACAATGGAATGAATCAAATAAACTGGTCGATTTTTGCAAGTATGCCATGTGAAATCAACTGTTCAGCAGTTTGAAAAATGCACAGTTCTGACCTGTAAAAAATGGACATACTCATTCCTTAACAAGTTAAGAATATACCAGGAATAACCTTGCCGTTGATATAGTCAAGGTTAACAGAAATATAGAAAGCTTGGTATATATTTAGAATAGCCTTCCAGATGAGTTAGAAAGGATACACATGAGATAGAAAGAGTAGTGCATAAATAGAACAGCCTTCAAGTAGAATTAGAAAAGGCTAGCAATATTACAGAATATGCAGCAGATATTTGGAATTGCCTTTGCTTAGTAGTAATAGTTAAAACCAATAGTGCTACTGAAAGGTTAATATGCACAAAGTAAACCTTAAATAAATTTTTGTACCCCAAAAAATAATTCTAATCCATCTTTTTTTGTAAACACAAAAGTGGTTTAAAAGAACAATCTAAGCAGCATTGCCAATAGTTGTGTGTGGTCTGGTTCTAACTTATTATTGAATTAAGGTAACAAGGAAACCTTAATAATAACAATTAAATATTTTTGATATCTCTACACTTTGTATCTTGATATCTAAATGGTATGTAATATTAGGTATTCCAGTCGATTATGTGGGAAAGAAAATGCTAGGAGTCGTGATACATAATAAAATACTTTACCAACAATAGTAATAATTCTGAAAAATATTATCACAGCACATTATAATTATGCAGTGATAACAGTATGAGTAACAATTATAACAATAAATAAATACTTTCCTTTACGTACAGCTACTCCTTGATGTATATAGGTCTGCGATCTCTGGTTCCTGGCTCATACACAAATCTGGATGGAATCCAATGTACATACAACCCTGGAAAGCTATTTTTAATTTTTTAAGTGTAGTTTCGATTACTGTCACAGAAAATGTTCTTTATTTCACATTAAGTAACTAGCAGACACAGTGTGAAGTAAACATATATTAGACTTGTGCAGAGTGAAAAATGTTGCTTCTTCAAAAACACTTTGGCAAAATTCTTTATTTTCAGGTAGACTGAATTTAGTTAGAGAGTTGAGGGGCTAGTTGGATCTCAGCTAGCATATGATAACATATCAAGTATCATACTGAAGAGCAGGGTAATCAGCAGGGTAATGTTGAGAAGAATGAACTTGAGGAAGGCTATTTGCTCCAGTAGTTATGGGTACATTTGTGACTATTAAGGTTTCAGGAATTTCCCTGTAACAAAGAACATTCATTCACTTTGGACAGTGGTTAACGAACATGACAGCAGCTGCTGAACAACCAGACACGGAGCAGTCTACACTCTTCGTCTCATCTCAGAAGCTCTAAGAAGGCAGAATAAGTTCAGATAGGTAAAGTCTGACCATTTCAAAGGCACTACTTTCCGTTCAGCTGCTTGCCACTTCACTTGCTCCCACTAATTTGGCAGCAGCATTAAACCTTAACTTTACAGCTCCACTTTGCTTTCTTGGGGTTATGATGCTGGGAGTAGTAGACAATGGTAAAATGGAAGGTTCAATGAGCACACCTTCCCTAAGGTGATGATCTGTCCCAAACTAGCTTTGAAGTTAACCATGAATCCAATGTGCAGATTGGTGATTGCTCTTCCGACTAATTTCACACCACTTGCACGTTTAATGAAGTGTGTTTATGTCAGGGTTCTTACCTGAGATGGGAGTCTGTAGTGCAGATATGTTTGCTCACCCTTGCAGCTAGACAGTCCAAGGTGACCAGATAAGAAGCCACATGGACTGTGAATCTGTGCACGGGGGCTGTGCAGGAAAGGGGATTCCAATGCAGTACGGACAAGGATAGTCAATGGATAGCCAAATATACTTAAAAATAGTAAGGTGCGCTGTGTCTTTAAGACCCAAAAATATATAAAGTGCAACTAAGTGCAAACAAATTGATAAAGTGCAAAGTGATACAAAGTGCACTTAAAGTGTAAAATATCAATATAAAATATTATACATACATATGGCCTCTCGACTCCAAATATACATAAAAAGGAAAAGAGACATAGAAAAAAACAATAGTGTGAAACCGTATTAAAATGGTAGTATGGATAATAAATGTCAAATATTGCACTCACAAAAGTAGAGCAGAATAAGCCTGCTCTAACTTTAACAGCTTCTTCAAATGTAGGACTGCATAGACGAAAAAAATATTCCAAAATCTTTATTGCCCAGCACAGCACCAATATATCACCTTCCTCCACACTTAGTATTCAGTTACAGAGCCTTCGGTAGCATACAGCATAAGGGTGTCGACCTGTCCCTCTGCGGATTCGCCGCCGTAATTGCCGTCTGTTGGCCGTCTGTTTCCTCAAACTTCCAGGGGGAGGAGCTTTCTCGGGTGCGTGACGTCAGGTGCGTAACTTAACGTGATGACGCGTTTCGCCGTATTCACGGCTTCATCAGATCTGCCCATCCATGTCCTTACAGTTCTTATATACCCATCATAATGAGTACATTCAGGTGACTGCCATATAAAGTCTGTTATTTTGTTGCTGGCATCAATCAAATCAATTGCATATATATACACAAAAAAAACAATATTACTTTATTCGAAAAACATCATAATTTAAATACTTGCATTATTTAAACACATATATATATAAAAACATTGAAACATATAATTTCCCAAAGAAACTTATTTCAAGAGACATATTTAAGAAGACATACTTAAAACCATCATTACCTTAAGAGAATTGTTTAAACAGACACATTTAAAGAAACATGCTTAAAAATACATAAATACATATTTAAAAATACATGCTAATGACATAACAATATAGCACCTCCTCCTAATCTAAATATAAAAAGAGAAAAATATTATACATTATGAGGAATAGGAACATATTTAATTATACTAAAAAAACACATCAGTATTAACCTAAAAAATTAAATAAATCAAATTCTATACCACAATAAAGACCCTAGGGGTCTGGCATTCTTAGGTATAGAGATAGTGAAAAAATCATGGAGAGGGGGTAATCATATCATTGACATAGGCAAAAAAGAAATGAAATGGGTCCATAGGCTAAAGACTTTAGAACCTAGGGGGCTCAATATAGAATTTGATTTATTTAATTTTTTAGGTTAATACTGATGTGTTTTTTTAGTATAATTAAATATGTTCCTATTCCTCATAATGTATAATATTTTTCTCTTTTTATATTTAGATTAGGAGGAGGTGCTATATTGTTATGTCATTAGCATGTATTTTTAAATATGTATTTATGTATTTTTAAGGTAATGATGGTTTTAAGTATGTCTTCTTAAATATGTCTCTTGAAATAAGTTTCTTTGGGAAATTATATGTTTCAATGTTTTTATATATATATGTGTTTAAATAATGCAAGTATTTAAATTATGATGTTTTTCGAATAAAGTAATATTGCTTTTTTTGTGTATATATATGCAATTGATTTGATTGATGCCAGCAACAAAATAACAGACTTTATATGGCAGTCACCTGAATGTACTCATTATGATGGGTATATAAGAACTGTAAGGACATGGATGGGCAGATCTGATGAAGCCGTGAATACGGCGAAACGCGTCATCACGTTAAGTTACGCACCTGACGTCACGCACCCGAGAAAGCTCCTCCCCCTGGAAGTTTGAGGAAACAGACGGCCAACAGACGGCAATTACGGCGGCGAAACCGCAGAGGGACAGGTCGACACCCTTATGCTGTATGCTACCGAAGGCTCTGTAACTGAATACTAAGTGTGGAGGAAGGTGATATATTGGTGCTGTGCTGGGCAATAAAGATTTTGGAATATTTTTTTCGTCTATGCAGTCCTACATTTGAAGAAGCTGTTAAAGTTAGAGCAGGCTTATTCTGCTCTACTTTTGTGAGTGCAATATTTGACATTTATTATCCATACTACCATTTTAATACGGTTTCACACTATTGTTTTTTTCTATGTCTCTTTTCCTTTTTATGTATATTTGGAGTCGAGAGGCCATATGTATGTATAATATTTTATATTGATATTTTACACTTTAAGTGCACTTTGTATCACTTTGCACTTTATCAATTTGTTTGCACTTAGTTGCACTTTATATATTTTTGGGTCTTAAAGACACAGCGCACCTTACTATTTTTAAGTATATTCACTAAAGTGTTTGGAGGAGTTTTACACTTGTTTTTGGTGCAGCTCTTTTTTATATCAACAGGTTGTTCTGTTTTATTCTAGACGATTTTATTACGAGCGCCTACTTTTTACTTGTTTTCTGTGTGTATTGTGTATTTAGCTCTCACCAAGTAAGGCAGCTGTAATATGTCTTTGTTTGATTTTAGAGATAGTCTCATATTTGGCTTTGATGGACCAGAAAGTCTTAATTATGATGATATTAATGTCTCCAGAAATGATGATATAGAAGTAAATTTCAAAAATTTAGAGAAATTATTAGCAAAGGAAATAAAATACAAATGGGAGGTGGCAACAATGGAGAGGTATTTAAAAGATAAAATTACACCTAGAGGTCTTCGTTTTTTTAAAACACCTACATTTCTACAGAAAATCTTTCCAAAGCATCATTCCAAATTTTTACGTATTTTTGATTATTATCATTTTCAAAAGTTGAAAATGATAATAATCAAAAATACGTAAAAATTTGGAATGATGCTTTGGAAAGATTTTCTGTAGAAATGATGAATATAGTGATATCATGCAGACTAGAAGCTTTGTCTCAGTTAGACAAAGATATAGAAATGTTCCAAAAGAGATTGGAACCAATATCAGAGACGAAAGATTACGAAGAATTGACAAAGAAAACTAAAGAAAATCTAGGCAGATTAGAGGAACAGGTAAAGTTTGGTAAATACAAAAAATACAAAAGAGACATGTCAGATTACAAAAATAATAAAGTTAGGAATTTTTCCAGGTTTGAGAAAGATAGACCTATGGATAATCATTATGGTTCCTATCAGAATAGGGAAAGCAGGAACATAAGAGAAAATACCCAGAGAAAAAGGTTAAATAGCTATGGGACATATAAAAAGACCACATGGAGAACCCCGGAATATAAGACACAAGGGGAATGGACTAAGGTTAAAACAACAAAAAACGGTACAAATTTTAAAGGATATAGGAATTATAGTCCAGAGAAGAGACATAATACAAGAGACATTAAAACAAAGAATCGATTTGAAGTCTTATCAGAAGAAACACCTCAAAATCCACGCAAAGATTTTTTAGAGAAAAGAAAAGAGAGGGTTGTTTTTTCACCATTAAAAAGAAGGAGGAGCAAAGACAGAGAGGATGTAGAGGAGGAGCCAAATTACAGATTCGGAAAGAAAGGAAAAATAGGAAACTGGATGGAATAATAAATCTGTCTAAACACCAACTCTCTCCATATGAATGTAGAGTATTAGATAAAGGGCTTAAATTTGCCCCTAGCCGTAAATTTGACTCTTTCTCTGCATATGTAGACATGTTGAAATTTTCGCGGGGATTAACATTAAAGAGGTTTTTTTATTTAAACAAATGTAAAGAAAAGGTGGTAGATAATACTCATACCACTTTGAAAAATAAATCTAATTTCTATCCTAGGAACTATAGGACTAGTGCTATTGATATCTTTGAGAAATCAGTAATAGAGGATTTCGAGAAATTAGAGAAAAGCACTAAGAATAGAAGGAATAATCTCAATAAAGAAGAAAGAGAAGCTTTACAACAATTAAGAAGCAATAAAACTATCATCATAAAACCAGCGGATAAAGGGGGAAGTATAGTAGTGCAAGATTCAGAGATGTACATAAAGGAGTGTTATAGACAGCTTCATGATAAAAATGTTTATAAAACCTTAGAAAAAGATCCCATAGAGGAAATAAAGAAATCTTTGTATGAACTTTTGGACAGGGGAAAGGATGATGGCATTCTGAACGAGGACGAATATAAATTTTTACATACTGATTTTCCGAGAATGCCAGTCTTCTATACCCTGCCCAAGGTTCATAAGGATAAAATGAATCCTCCCGGGAGACCTATAGTCTCAGGGATACTTTCGATTTCAGCGAATCTCTCCAAATATGTAGATACATGGTTGCAGGATTTAGTTAAAGTTATACCCTCTTATTTAAAAGATACATTAGATGTTATCAATTTTTTAAATAATATTAAATGGAAGAGTTCATATATATTGGTAACAAGTGATGTATCTTCGTTATACACCTCTATTCCTCATGTACAAGGTTGTCAAGTTATAGAAGAATGCCTTAACAAATCTAAGAAGTTTTCAAATGAACATATAGATTTTTTAATTAAAAGTATTAACTGGATTTTAAATAATAATTATTTTTTATTTTTTATTTAATTCCCATTTTTACTTACAGTGCCAGGGAACTGCTATGGGGACCAGGTTTGCCCCCAGTTACGCGAATTTATATATGTCAGGTTGGGAAGATAAATATATATACGATAGCCCGGAATGGGGGTCAAACCTGGTCTCATACCATAGATATATAGACGATTTAATTTTCATATGGGATGGATATGAAGAAGATCTTAAGGCATTTTTAGAAAGATTAAATAATAATAATTGGGGTATAGTTTTAACTAGTGTTTTTAGTAAGTCTAATATTAATTATTTAGATTTAGAAATATATATAGAAAAGGGTGAGATTAAAACAAAAAATTTTTTCAAAAAAGTAGATGCCAACAATTACGTTCTATATAATAGTGGCCACTATACTCCTTGGCTTAACAATATTCCTAAGGGCCAATTACAAAGAATTAGGAGGAATTGTACAGACAAGGATAAATTTGAGGAACAAGCCAAGACAATTTTAGATAGGTTTAAGCAAAAAAAGTATCCACAACAGATTTTAGAAAAAGCGTATAATGAAACAATAAATTTAGAACCTAATCAGTTATTAAGTAATCATAAGGATGTAGGAAATTTAAACAAAGAAAGTGGAATAATATTACCCTTGGTTTTTGATTTTAATCAAGAGTGCAATAGAATGAAATCAATAGTAAATAAACACTGGCATATTTTAAAGAAAGATAATGAACTCAGCAAAATTATTCCAGAGAAACCTTTTATTACATTTAGAGGAGCACCAAATTTTAAACGTATTTTGACTTTTAATCATCCTAAAAAAGAAATTCCGAAAACTTTTTTAGATAATAATAAAAAAGGATTTTATTCTTGTAATAAGTGTGCAGGATGTAGGTGCAGTAAAAATGCTACTCTGAAGGGGGTTAGTAAATTTAAAAATAGGGAAGATGCAGAGTTTTCTATTGAAAATTTTATTACGTGTTTTAGTAAAAATGTAATTTATTTATTAATATGCCCATGTGGATTACAGTATGTGGGACGGACAATTCGCCCACTACATAAAAGAATATATGAGCATGTAAATAATATTACTAAGGGTTACGATAATCATAGTGTTTCAGCCCATTTTAAAAAATACCACAATAAAGACCCTAGGGGTCTGGCATTCTTAGGTATAGAGATAGTGAAAAAATCATGGAGAGGGGGTAATCATATTATTGACATAGGCAAAAAAGAAATGCAATGGGTCCATAGGCTAAAAACTTTAGAACCTAGGGGGCTCAATATAGAATTTGATTTATTTAATTTTTTAGGTTAATACTGATGTGTTTTTTTAGTATAATTAAATATGTTCCTATTCCTCATAATGTATAATATTTTTCTCTTTTTATATTTAGATTAGGAGGAGGTGCTATATTGTTATGTCATTAGCATGTATTTTTAAATATGTATTTATGTATTTTTAAGGTAATGATGGTTTTAAGTATGTCTTCTTAAATATGTCTCTTGAAATAAGTTTCTTTGGGAAATTATATGTTTCAATGTTTTTATATATATATGTGTTTAAATAATGCAAGTATTTAAATTATGATGTTTTTCGAATAAAGTAATATTGTTTTTTTTGTGTATATATATGCAATTGATTTGATTGATGCCAGCAACAAAATAACAGACTTTATATGGCAGTCACCTGAATGTACTCATTATGATGGGTATATAAGAACTGTAAGGACATGGATGGGCAGATCTGATGAAGCCGTGAATACGGCGAAACGCGTCATCACGTTAAGTTACGCACCTGACGTCACGCACCCGAGAAAGCTCCTCCCCCTGGAAGTTTGAGGAAACAGACGGCCAACAGACGGCAATTACGGCGGCGAAACCGCAGAGGGACAGGTCGACACCCTTATGCTGTATGCTACCGAAGGCTCTGTAACTGAATACTAAGTGTGGAGGAAGGTGATATATTGGTGCTGTGCTGGGCAATAAAGATTTTGGAATATTTTTTTCGTCTATGCAGTCCTACATTTGAAGAAGCTGTTAAAGTTAGAGCAGGCTTATTCTGCTCTACTTTTGTGAGTGCAATATTTGACATTTATTATCCATACTACCATTTTAATACGGTTTCACACTATTGTTTTTTTCTATGTCTCTTTTCCTTTTTATGTATATTTGGAGTCGAGAGGCCATATGTATGTATAATATTTTATATTGATATTTTACACTTTAAGTGCACTTTGTATCACTTTGCACTTTATCAATTTGTTTGCACTTAGTTGCACTTTATATATTTTTGGGTCTTAAAGACACAGCGCACCTTACTATTTTTAAGTATATTCACTAAAGTGTTTGGAGGAGTTTTACACTTGTTTTTGGTGCAGCTCTTTTTTATATCAACAGGTTGTTCTGTTTTATTCTAGACGATTTTATTACGAGCGCCTACTTTTTACTTGTTTTCTGTGTGTAATGGATAGCCAAAGTCAAAAGATGCCAGAGGTCAGGATAACGAAGTGTAGCCAAAATCAATATGGAGTAAAAGTTAAAGAGACTGGAACACAGGAACTGAACACACACAACAGGATCAAAGACTTGATAATGTTCCCAGGGGGAGGCAGTGCTTATACCCAGCTGATGACTGATCAATCTCAGGTGAAGAACAGCCATAGACAAAGTCCAGCCCCCAGTGCTGCAGACAAGTCAGGATGAACAGGACTAGAATAAGTACTAGGACTAGAAACTGCAGTGGCTCGAAGGTAGATAGCAGGCACAGGACAGCAAAGTACCCAGGTTCAAATCCCCAGTCTGACATGCCCATAAGATTACATAACTGAAAAGAGACTTGAAGTTCCATCAAGTTCAGCCTTTCTCACATCTATTTTTGCTAAAGATCCAAAAGAAGGCAAAAAAAAACCAGTTTAAAGTGTTTCCAATTGTGCAACAAGCTAGTAAAAAATCCTTCTTGACCCCAGAATAGCAGTTAGATCACTCCTTGGATCAAGAAGCTATTAACCCATTAATAAACATAATATCCTGAGATATAATTGTTTTTGTAAACATGAATCCAATTGCTGTTTACACATCTCTATAAATTTTGATAAAACCACCTCTTCAGGCAGAGAATTGCACACCCTAATTGTTCTAACTGTAAAAAACCCTTTCTTTTGCCTTAGACTAAATCTTTTGTCTTCCAGTCTAAATGCGTGACCTTGTGTCCTATGTATAGCCCTGTTTATGAATAGATTTTGAGACAATGGTTGGTTTGGGCCCGAATATATTTGTATAATGCTATCATCATATACCCTCTGAGGTACCATTTTTTTCATAATTGGGCGGTGGACACGTTAGTGGGGTAATGTGGACTTGGAGTCAGTCTGTGTGCTCCTGTTGCCTAGGTTTGGTAGTAGTGGAGTTGGTACTGATAGTGGTTGTTGGTTGTAAAGAATCAGATACAGCTCTTCAAAAGCAGTACGAAAACAGCAGCTTGACTATTATTGGATTCTTCATGTTAATCATCTTGGGAAATAGAGATTTAAATCACCACTGAAGTCATATCTTATAATACCTTTTAAATCATGTGCACCTTATCCCTCCAATCTGTTTGCTGACCGCAGTCTGTCCACATGAAAATACACATACATAAAGATTAACAGCAATGCTGAGGCTCAGTTAGAGTAAAACATTATATTTTCTTTTACTTCCCACTTATGAATTTAAAATCAAAGATTATTCCATAAGATTGTATGGTGCTTTGTCGTGACACCATAGTCCACAAAAGAAGGGTTTCCATTTCTCCATACAGTTACAAAAAAAAGTACTAACTGCTAGGTACAACATGAAGCTAAAACTTAACTCACATTAAATCAATGTAAGTATAGATTGTTTTACTGGTCCTTCTTTTTACCCATCTATTGGTCACTTGTCACTTAATCTATGAATGAAATCATGATTTAATGGATGTTCCTTAACCATCAATCATCTTTTTTTGCTACATCTTGATTGGACAGCAGATTCAGCACACATGATTGGGCTGATCTTTTGTGCATTGTGGGAAGCAAAGTCATTTATTTGCCTCCCTCATCCCCAGAAAACAACTTCTTCCCAATTTGACCCACCTTTTTCTGGTGCCTGGAATGGCAAACTGAATCACGGATAAAAACGAATTGGTTACCCCAAGATTCTGGCATGCGGCTGTTAAGAAATCAGAAATTCTTAGGTTCAGCCCAAAATTGGCTCATTTGCCTGATTTTGGTCTGAACATATTTATTTGGTCTGAAATTATTTATTTATAAAATATTTTACCAGGAAAGATACATTTAGAGTTCTTTTATTTTCAAGTATGTCCTGGGTCCACAAAACATTACATTAATACAATAGGGTACAATAAAATACAAAAAACAATATTTCTACACAATATATGCAAAATTTAACATAAAACAGGTAGGAAATACATAATCAACCATGACACGTGCATTCTGTTTTGAGGTATGTGGAGAGGGATCTCTTAAAGGACTTGGGGAAGATTTGCAAGTGTGCGGGAGGTCGTTCCATAATTGCTGTGCTCTGTAGGAAAAGGAGGATTGGGCTGCTTTCTTTTTGTATTGAGGTAGACTAAATAAAGTGCTGGTACTGGGTCGGAGGTTATAGAAGGTGGGAACAGCCAGGGAGAGCATTCTGCTCAGGTAGGGTGGGAGCTTCCCAGAAAAGCTCTTAAACACAAGGCTGGAAAGATGAAGGATGTGTAGCGGATGGCACTGGGCTGTCCTGCAAATGTATTGTGAATAACTGCATTCGTGTGATCTGCTGTTGTTATATGTGTTTAAAAGAATTGTATTCCTCTGATTGTTCGGTAGAATCATTCGAATAAACTAAGGGAATGAAACTACCGAACAATCAGACCTCCCCTGTGTGAAGTGTGTCCTCAATTACCCGTTGCAACATTGTTGCGAACGGGTAATTGACAAGTTAAGTAGCCGTCCTTTGTTCTCGGGGGTGGCCGCCATTCGACAAACGAACACGTGGCGGCGGCCATTTTAAAACTCCCGAACAGCGGTGTTTTGCCGTCGAGTGTCTGGAACTCAAATCGGACACTCGACTAGGCGAACACCGCTGAAACCTCCACAAGCCCGGTCCGTTCGGTTCCTAACTACCGAACGGCCCCTCGTTCGGTAGATAGAAAGAACCGAACGAGGGGATTCAGGCGAACCCTCCCTAGCCTCTATAGCTAGAGGTTTTCGTGCAGTTTGTTCCCTTATTCCAGGACCGACCGCAGGGCCTATTCGCATGGAACCCCATTCGGCTGTCTCTAGTGCGGTCGGTCATTTTATTCCCTCCATACATTTCCCGAACCCCTGGTCTGATCTGGGTGATTTTTGGATATGTTGTTCACCCAGATCAGGGCTATCCGGGGATGTAGGATTTAAAGGGTACCCCTACGTTTAGGGGTACATCCAGAAATGGGGGGAATTGCTAGACTGGATAAGGGGATTATGATGCAGGCTGAGGGGAGGAGATGGGTGGGAGGTTACCAGGACAGGATTGGCTACTGTACTAATGATTGTAAATCCCTCCCTTGCATGGGAGCATGCTTTAAAAGGACAGTGTGGATTAAAGCTTTCAGTTCTGCTCCTGAAACTGTGTGTCGTCCAGTTATTGGGATTGCTGTGGGATATTGCTGTTATTTTACCTGCTGGAAACCTTGCCTGTGGATTTACTATTTACTTGTTCCTGAGTCTCACTTGGAGTATAAGCGGAGATAACCTGGGGAATATTGCATCTCCGCTACAGGATGTGTCTGGATTCCAGAGACAACCAGTTTAGTTCTGTCACAATGGTGGGTCCTGTAATTACATTGTAGCACAAATCGTCTGAATCAGTTATATAATGTATTGAGTTTATTAAGGTGGGTTTGCGGTGCAATCTTTTACTTTACTGTAGGGCTTAGGCAGGATTTGTTTCTGTACAGGGCATCTAGTTTTGGATAAAGTTTAGATGCAAGTTTTTCTATGTGGAGGCCAAAAGATAGATTGTGGTCTAACAACATACCCAAGTATTTGAAAGAGTGGACTGAGGACAGTGTGCTATTTGAATTTGTTTTGATAGATAGGTGGGAATTGTGTAATTTGTGTAATTTAGGTCTGTTCCAAAGATCATTGTGACAGTTTTGTCAGTGTTTAGGAAGAGTTTGTTTTTTGCGATCCACTTTTCTACCTCTTTAAACTGGTCCCAATCTGCAGTAGATTGGATTTGCTTGCATAAATTACTGTGTCGTCTGTGTACATGTGTACATTTGAGGATTTGCAGACATTAGGCAGATCATTCATAAATAATGTGAATATAGTAGGGGGCCAAGAATGGAACCTTGGGGAACACCACACGTGACTGGGAGAGGGAGGGAGTCGCTGTGAGAAATGGACACATATTGTGAGTGATCCGATACATATGATCGAAACCAGGTTAGCAGACAATCACCAATACATGAGTTTTTTTAGTTTGTGCAGTAGAATGTCACATAGTTACATAGCTGAAAAGAGACTTGTGTCCAACAAGTTCAGCCCTCCTCACATATGTTTTTGGTGTTGATCCAAAAGAAGGCAAAAAACCCAGTCTGAAGTGCTTCAAATTTTGCAACAAACTAGGAAAAAATTCCTTCTTGACCCCAAAATAGCAATCAGATGTCTCCTTGGATCAAGCAGCTATTACCTCACTAATTAGAAATTATATCCCTGTATGTTATGTTTTTGCAAGTATTTATCCAATTGCAGTTTAAAGCGGCACTGTCATGCCGAACTTACCTTTCCTCAATCTCTTCCTCTTCTCCCCCTCTCTCAGGATCTGTTATTCTTTTCTTCCTGTCTTCTTTAGTTTTCTTTAAAATCATAAGACAAAGTAGGGACTCTTTGCCTTATGGAGGATTCCTCCGCTTGACCAGCTCTGACCAGCGGAGGAGCAAAGTGTGCTTCATTTCCGTTGGTCAGAGCAATTTTCCCATGATCCCTAGCTTTCCTCAGTGTTCCCACAATGCTTCCTGTCACTTTACACTAAACTGCCGAATTGCGTTCTAACTGAATGACAACAGTCTGTTCGTTTCTTTTAGAACGCAATTCGGCACTTTATTCGGATCAGAATTTCATTCTAATGAATGAAACTCTGATCCTATTCATTGCTGTGGCTGCATCTTGCAGCCGTTTAGTAGATAACTCCCTAATTCCCACGGTATCAGGGAGCTATCTACTAAAAGGCTGAAAGACCTAAATTGGTCTTTCAGCCAAATTTACTAATACTAAGTAAAGATTACTTAGTATTAGTAACTTAAATGCCCCTACTCGCTATACCGCGAGTAGGGGCATGTGTAGTAAGCAGTGAGCAGCGTATAGCTGCTCACTGTAAAAAAACAAACAAAAAACTAATAACCCCCCCCCACTCCCCCCATGCCCGTGGGGGCCCTAAATAAAGATGGGGGGGAACCTGGCCCCTGGCCCCCACCCCTGAGCGGTGGGTGGGGGCCCCAATAAAACAATAAGGGGGGGACCTACTGTCCTCCCCCCCTGGCCCCCACCCCTGAGCGGTGGGTGGGGGCCCTAATAAAACAATAAGGGGGGGGACCTACTGTCCTCCCCCCCCCCGCCCCTACCCCTGCGCGGTGGGTGGGGGCCCTAGTAAAA
>OW240924.1:45940201-45982054 GCA_933207985.1 Pelobates cultripes | reverse complement strand
TTATCTTCATGGCCCCCACCCGCCGCTCAGGGTGGGGGAGGGGGAGGGGGGAGGACAATAGGTCCGCCCCCCCTTATTGTAATTTATGTCTTTTTTTTCAACAGTGAGCAGCCATAGGCTGCTCACTGTTTAGTAGACATGCCCCTACTCGCGGTATAGCGAGTAGGGGCATTTGGGAGATTTTAATCTCCCTTGTGCTATTATGGGGGTCATATTGACCCCCATAGAGTGAGAGGGGGTACTGGGGGGCTTATGAAGTGGTGGGGAGCACTGCTCCCTGCCGCTTCAATAGTTACATATTACAAGGAGGGAGCTGCATGCCGGTAGCTCCCTCCTTGTAATAAACTAAACAAACAAACATACACTGATACATTGTGTTTGTTTGTTTGTTCGGCTGATATACCTATTCACTCATTCGTCTGTCTGATGAATGAATGAATAGCTGAAATTCCCGTTCGCATGTCCAGGTGTTTCACTGGGCATGTGCGGGAATCTCAGTGTCTGCCTAGTGTGGGCAGATGACGTGTCCCTGAGGGACTTCACCTACCCACACAAAGATGGCGGCGCCCTGAATCAAGATCGGGGCAGAAAATAAGGATTTAAAAATAGGTAATGTGGGGGGCTTAGGGGCATTTGGGGGTGACTAGTGGGTCTATTGGATGTAGTGGAGGCGGGAGAGGGGTTAAAAAAAAAACGGGATTCGGCATGACAGTGCCGCTTTAAATATCTGTATAGACTCTGACAAAACCACCTCTCCAGGCAGAGAATTCCATATCCTTATTGCTCTTACTGTAAAAAAAAGTTAGTTCTTCGTAACTAAAATGCTCCATTCCTTTTAACAATTTTGTAGCTCGTCTCTGCACTTTTTCTAGTGCCATGATATCTTTCTTTAGAACAGGTGCAAAAATTGCACAGCATATTCAAGGTGTGGTCTTACCAGCGATTTATAAAGTGGCAAAATTATATTTTCATCCTGATAATTTATGCCCCTATTTATACATGACAAAACCTTACTGGCCTTAGCAACTGCAGATTGACATTGCATATTGCTGCCTAATTTGTTGTCCATAACAATTCCCAAATCCTTCTCGTGTGTGGCTATCCCTAATTCACTACCATTTAGGGTGTAAATTGCTTGTGCATTCTTAACCCCGAAATGCATAACTATGCATTTCTCTACATTAAATTTCATCTGCCATTTTAGTTCCCAGTCCTCCAATCTATTCATGTCATGGTCTACTGTGTTAAAAGCCTTTGCAAAATCAAGGAAATGGCTCCAGTTAGGTCTCCTTGTTCCATGCCAGTTTGGATGTCATTGCAAACTTTTAAGAGGGCAGTTGCAGTGGAGTGATTCAGACGAAAACCTGATTGATTGATCAGGGGTCAGATAGTTACATTGTTGGTAATACTCACTTAGTTGTGTATGGATGCATTTTTCTAAGATTTTTGACAATACTGGGAGCAATAATATTAGGCGATAGTTAGAAACCAAAGTAGTGTCACCACTTTTATGGATAGGCATTACTCTTGCAGTCTTCCAAAGTTTGGGTATGTATCCAGACACCAATTATTAATCTGCAAGTCTACAGTATATCATCTTTATCTGCCAGGGATAAATAAATTGAAGCCTCCATGGTTAAAGTGACAACTTAAAAGAATAGTTTTTCCATGTACTAACAAAGAAGCTGTCTAATTTCCTAGAGTTAAACAGAAACTGCAGGTTTCACTACACTTTTTTAGTGCAGATGATGCATTAAATAATTAGGTTCCCCCCCTTATTCTAGTTTAGGGCCCCCACCCACCGCTCAGGGGTGGGGGCCAGAGGGAAGGACATTAGGTCGCCCCATTTGTATTTAGGGCCCCTACCCACCACTCAGGGGTGGGGGCCAGGGTGGAGGACATTAGGTCCCCCCCTTATTCTGGTTTAGGGCCCCCACCCACCGCTCATGGGTGGGGGCCAGGAGGAGGACATTAGGTCCCCCCAATTTGTATTTAGGGCCCCCACCCACTGCTCAGGGGTGGGGGCAAGGGGGGAGGACAATAGGTCCCCACCTTTATTCTTGTTTAGGGCCCCCACCCACTGCTCAGGGGTGTGGGCCAGGTGGGAGGACATTAGGTCCCCCCGAATTTGTATTTAGGGCCCTCACCCACCGCTCAGGGGTGGGAGCCAGGGGGAGGACATTAGGTCCCCCCCTTATTCTTGTTTAGGGCCCCCACCCACCGCTCAGGTGTGGGGGCCAGGGGGGAGGACATTATCTACTTATTAATTCCTGTCATTACATGACTGGCTAAGTAACTTACATTTTATATGAATGCATGTTACTTGATTGTTGTAAGTGTTGCAAACGCTTACAGCTGAATCCTGTCTATGTTTGTATTTGAAATTGTATACAGTGTAACATTGTTTTTCTTTCACTGGGTATATTAGTACTTAGGCAATACTGTGCTTCGGAACTTCGGAACTTCTGCACTTTGACACCCCGAAACTTCGGCAACTTCGGCACTACTACACTTCGGAAATTCGGTAATTTCGGTACTTCGGGACTTCGGCAATTAGGCACTTCGGCAATTCAGCTATTCGGACATTCGGAAGTACCCGAATGTCTGAATTACCCGAAATTCGGCCGAATTTTAATTCGGACCGAAACGAATTGCACATGTCTAGCTGCCGCTGATAGGGACAGCTTAGGAAAGAATTCTGCAAGCTAGTACATTAGTGGGGTGGGGTGCACTTCATATCTGAGAGTCAAATAGAAGCTTCAAATACCGCGGTTACATCGGAGTTTTAAAAAGTAATTTTTATTTTGGTGCTAAATAGTACATTAGTGGGGTGCACTCCATATTCTGAGAGTCAAATAGAAGCGTCTAATAGTGCACTTACTGCGCAGTGGTAAACATTCTAATTGTTTTGCTGATAAACATTACCTTTTGGGGCCTGTTCTTCATATCTGAGAGTCAAATAGAAGCGTCTAATAGTGTGCTTACTGCGCACTTGTAAACATTCTAATTGTTTTGCTGCTAATCTGCTAAATAGTAAATTTTGGGGCCTGCGGTGCACTTCATATCTGAGAGTCAAATAGAAGCGTCAAATAGTGCGCTTACTGCGCAATTGTAAACATTATAATTGTTTTGCTGCTAAACTGCTAAATAGTACATTTTGGGGCCTGTTCTTCATATATGAGAGTCAAATAGAAGCATCTAATAGCGTGCTTACTATGCACTTGTAAACATTCTAATTGTTTTGCTGCTAATCTGCTAAATAGTACATTTTGGGGCCTGTTCTTCATATGTGAGAATCAAATCGAAGTGTCTAATAGTGTGCTTACTGCGCACTTGTAAACATTCTAATTGTTTTGCTGCTAATCTGCTAAATAGTACATTTTGGGGCCTGTTCTACATATGTGAGAGTCAAATCGAAGCGTCTAATAGTGTGCTTTCTGCGCACTTGTAAACATTCTAATTGTTTTGCTGCTAACCTGCTGCTTACATTGGAGTTTTAAAAAGTAAAATAGTATATTTGGGTGTTCACTTCATGTCTGACAGTCAAATTGAAGCATAACTTTGATTCGAATTTACTACATCGGTCACTTGTAATATTGTTTCACACCTACAACACTTGTTACACAGATCTAAGTGATAGAAAACAGATTTATATTTCCTACACTAGAAACTACCAGATAACAAGCTGCTATATTTAAACCAGTGATAAATAGCTAAGAGGTACTTCAACAATATTGTAATTCTGGGGCAATACCCTCACAAGTCAAACTGAGAGGTCAGTTTATAGGGAAAACTGTTGCCTGTATATAATTCTAAAACAATTTCCATATGTCCTTTGCAGACTTTACATGATAGAAAAACACAGGTGCCAACTGCTGTGGCTTTCTGCAGTGTGCATACCGGCAAGGAGGGCATGGTTGAGGAGGACCCCACATGGAATTAAGGTCATAAGAGTGACGTGTGCAGTTTGGAGAAAGAGGCCGCACAGAGGCACCAGCACAGCATAAGAGGAAGCAGGGTGCAAAAGTGGAGCGGCGGTCCCCTAGCACTCGTCGACATGTATTAGCTCAAGAATCACCATGATAGGTGCAGAAACTGGCATCGAAAGTTGATATGGATGACATCCGCATGCAAAGTCGCCGCCACGGGGATGTGCAGTTTGCCCGAGGTTCTCTAGAGTCAACAAAGTTCCTGCGCAACTAGAATGTCAACAGCTGCTCTGTGGAACAGAGTTGTCTTTTTTATATGTCCCAATATTTTGGGGGATACCCCAATTAAAATATATATATATATATAAACAGTGTTGGCTACCTCATCCTCCTCCTCCACCGCCACGGTCACGGCCTCCTCAACCTATGGGTCACTTAGTATAAACTAGGTACACATTAGCAGAGGCTTCTGAAGGCCTTTTCTCCATAAATCAGGACTGCAAGAAATGCACCGCAGGCCGCAAATGTTACTTTATTTGTATGTCCCAATATTTTGTGGGCTACCACAATTAAAAAACAAACAAAAAACATATAATACAGTGTTGGCTACCTCATCCTCCTCCTCCACTGCTGCTTCCTCCTCCACCGCCAAGGTCACCACCTCCTAAACTAGTATAAACTAGTTACACATTAGCAGAGGCTTATGAAGGCCTTTTCTCCATGCATCAGGAATTGAGCATTTATCCATGCATCAGGACTGCAAGAAATGCACCACAGGCCGCAAATGTTACTTTATTTGAATGTCCCAATATTTTGTGGGCTACCACAATAATATAAACCATAAAATACAATGTTGGCTACCTCATCCTCCTCCTCCACCGCCACGGTCACTGCCTTCTCAACCTATGGGTCACTTAGTATAAATTAGGTACACATTAGCAGAGGCTTGTGAAGGTCTTTTCTCCATGTATCAGGAGTTGAGCATTTCTCCATGCATCAGGACTGCAAGAAATGCACCGCAGGCCGCAATTGTTTCTTTTTTATATGTCCCAATATTTTGGGGGCTACCCCAATTAAAATAAAAAAATATATATATAAAAAGACAGTGTTCCACCTACACCGCCACGGTCACCGCCTCCTCAACCTATGGGTCACTTAGTATAAACTATGTACACAATAGCAGAGGCTTGTGAAGGCCTTTTCTCCATACATCAGGAGTTGAGCTCAGTTTGAACAATGAAAGAGAATACCCTGCACTCCAACCCTCTCTCAAATGGATAATTCTGGTGATCCTCCTGACAGCCATGCTTTAGATTGTGATTTATGTTCTTCCAAAGCTAAAATCAAAGATTCCATCTAGTGCTATTTTATGGCTCAGCTGTATTTTAAATTTTTATGTTATTTTAATTGATTTCCCTCTCCACATTTGTTTGCCGGGCACTTGTCCTACTCTTATCCCCATTTTACTTGCTTTTGCAGCTCTCTAGCTCTTTCAAGGAGTTTTTTAGAGGGATTTTTGTGGCCAAAAGTTCGGGTCCCCATTGACTTCAATGGGGTTTGGGTTCGGGGTCAAGTTCGGTGTCAAGTTCGAGCCCGAACCCGGACTTTTCAAAGTTTGGCTGAAACCCGCCGGACCCGAACATCTAGGTGTCCGCTCAACTCTAGTGATTATCTTATCCCCTATATTTATCAAATGCATTTTCGTGAGGTCTAAAAAAGGAAATTAAAAGCAGAAATGCACACACCTATCTTAGAGCTGGCTGCCTCCATGTTTGCTTTGTGTCAATAATAATTCTAAATATATCCATTGAACAAAGTTAGGGGAATAGGAGAAACTGAAACAATGTTTCTATTTTCTTCCACATTAGCATTGTGTGCCGTGGCTGTGCCTTGGTTAAACTGAATTGTGATGCCACTTTCTAGATCTTTAATATACATTTTAAAATAAAATTGGTCATCACATGTAAAAGGTTAACACAATTACATGTGATTTACATCAATGGTGCAATTTCTAGAGAAGTGACGGCTCTATTAAGGATGTAGATAGTTCCAGGTAGTCTGCATTTACTAGATTTCATTTCAGACCAGTATCTCATGTTTCTACAATGGTTGTAGAGGAGATTTCACTTGTGTAATATCAGTTTCTGTGACTTAATATAAAATTAAACATTTTATAACATAGAAAAGAAAAGTCAGACATGAAAGCAAGCAAGTACCATCTTACCCTATACATTTGCTCATAAATAGTTTAATTACCACCATGGCATTTTTAAGAAGAAGTTAGTGTTTTCTTTTTTCTGGAGCACAATCAGGATTTATACTCTGGTTGCTATCGGTTTCCTGTTATACATTCCATTTCAAAAAGTTACTTTTTCCAGGTGCCAAGTCATTTCCTATTTGCCCAATTTTCATATGGATCAAAACAAATAATTATCCAAAGTGACAATTGATATTACTTCTACAGTATTTTGATTGGCTAAAGAGGCAACCTGATTTTAGAAGGAACATGGCATTTTTATTTATTGCAACTACTTTATTTTTCTAGATTTTATTATCTTTCTCTCAAAAAAGCTTTGTTGTTAACAAACACATGCACACATAACTAAGGTTTAAACTGTTATGTTCCAAAGTGCAGTTTGGGAATATTTGTTTAACATATTTGCAGTGTAAATATTTTAAGTTCTCTATTTTAACATTTATCAATAAAGGTTAAGTCTAATTTACTTATTTATGGCCCCCCTCTTTTAAAATTTTGTAATTCGTACACATAAGGGTAACTCCCACGTATAGGAAACTTTCTGTTGATAACAGAGTAGGAAGAATCTAAACTAATTCTACAGATTTTTATTTATTTATTTTTTGTTCTCAACAAAGCTGTGACAATAAAAAACGCTTTTCAAAAACTGTGCTTGAAACAAATGTATAAGTACGAGAAAAATTACTTGCATCGTCGCCAAATAGGTTTCACTTCTATAGTAGGTGATTATTCGTGTGCAGGGAGAGATTGTCCCTTTTTATTTTTTCCTACTTATTAAAAAGGACTGTAGAGATACTTTAGAAAGTGGTGCTAAAACTAATTAAAACCCTGGATCAAATTATTTCAAAGCTAATGCTGAGATGGGACCAAATGGCTCCTTTCACCTTTTGCATTTTGTTGGCTTTTTTGACATTATTGTTTTTTTCCATTTAATCAACTGTGTTCCCCCAAGGCTGAATATGATTAAAACATGTCAGTTGAGAATTATGCTAATTATTTATTCTTCTCTGTAAGGGTTCCAATTTTTTACAGCTGTGATAATACAAAATGTACTATATCTTTGGCAATTGATTACCAAAGTGCCCATATATTAGATCGCTGATTATTAAGTTGACATATGTGGAAGTATATAGAAAATCCTGACCATCTTGATAGCAATAAAATTATAATTGTTAAAAATGTGTTATATTTGGTATTCTCACTGACATTGTACAAGTAATTTAATTTTTAGTTTATGTGTGGTAGTTCCTAGGGCTATGTCAATGAGGCATTTCAGTTCAGATTAAGTTCGTCCATGTAATCATTTTGATGACACAATTTGGACTAACAAAAGGGTGCAAATATAGGCCAATTAGTGTACTACAAAATATACACATAATATAACTATTATATATGCATTTTGCAATACTCTAAGTGCAATCTACTGCTATTTGGTATACAGATCAAGTAAGAAAGAGTCACCATTAGAAGCAAAAAAGAAGCTGTAAAAAACAAACAAAAAACACCCATTTATTTTGTATTTATAATTGAATAAATATTATCTAAATAGACTTTTAAAGTCTATCTAAATAGACTTTTTATTTTACTATTACTCATTTTTTCCCCTGTTTCGGTTACTTGCTTTGTTAATAAAATCAAAATTGAATGGGTGTTCCCTAAAAATCAGTCATATTTTTTCCCATCAATCATCTCCTTTTTTGGACTGAACCTTGAATCACAAATAAAACTGTTCATCCATTGTCTGTTTTGTTTGTTTGGTGCTTTGTTCATAAATAGCGTTTCAGAGCTACACAATTTGGAAGAACCATCAATTGCCCATAACTTGGACAAATCACAGATCTTTTAAAAAACAAATGCTCACGTTTCTTTGTACGTATCACAAGATACTGATATGATGATTTTGTTTTCCTTTTGCCTAGCTAATATGCAAACACTCAAAATTTGCTTCAGCACATCTTTAGGTGGGGATTATACCGCCCAGGCACATCAATTTGGAGCTAATTACAAGCTCCACATATTGTAAGTGCAATTCCTTAGGTTTTATTTCACCATATTAAAACGTACTGCAATATATTCAGATTTTTGCCGGCTTTGTTATGTTCAATATTGACCCATTCTGACCTCTATTGGAGGACATTTTTAAGGCACTGCTTCCCTCCCCTTGCACGATAACTATCAACAACCGGAAATGAGAGACTCTGGTTTTAGTTGCTCAAGCAGTCTATCTTAACAAGCGCTAGAAACCTCACACCGTTTATTACTCAGAGTTAACACATTACAGAATCTATAACATGCAATGCTAATTTACATTCTTGAAATTAAAACCCGTAGACTTTTCCTATTCTGGGGACTTGTGAACAAGTACCAGGCAACCTGTCCTGCCAAGAAAAACAATATTTTCAGTATACAATAGGTTCTCTCTAAAATGAACACAAAAGCAGAAAGAACAATAACTATGGTAGCTTGTAACCTCTTTGATTGAAGAATACTTATTTATAAGTAACCTTTTCCATTCAGATCTGCCTTGTAAGATACTATGAGTAGTGATGTCCCGAATGGTTCGCCAAACGGTTCGCAGCGGACGGCGAACATATGCGCTGTTCGGTCTGCCCCCTATGTCATTGAGTAAACTTTGACCCTGTACCTCACAGTCAGCAGACACATTCCAGCCAATCAGCAGCATACCCTCCCTCCCAGACCCTCCCACCTCCTGGACAGCTCACTAAGAATGCAGCTTCACAATGAATGTAACATGGATGCTGTCCAGGAGGTGGGAGGATCTGCTGCTGATTGGCTGGAATGTGTCTCCTGACTGTGAGGTACAGGGTCAAAGTTTACTCAAAACAGCGCATATGTTTGCCGTCCGTGGCGAACCATTCGGCGAACCATTCAGGACATCACTAACTATGAGTATTGTGGGTTGGACCAATAGTATATTACAAGATAGTTTTAAATTACTGAAGGAATAAATAAAAAATTTAAAAAATAGTTTGAAAAGTATGTCATGGAGACATTGACTATTTCTCCTAAACCTTATATATCACAACTCTCCTGTGTTTGCAAAGTTAAGTGGAAGGCATAAGAAGAAATGTGTTTTTCACCATATCTGGGACTGAAAAGGTTGAAGCCCAATTAATGACTTATTGCTAACAATATAGCTTAATAATGCACAATGTACTAAAGTCCCATAATAGCCTGCCATTATAATTTTCCCACAGCTCATAGAATACTTCTCCTTGACTTTCCACCCTCCATTAACAGAGGAATTTTAAATGATTCTATTAATGCACTCACATTTTTGCATTTAACCCCATTGTAATTTCATTTAATTTAAGACGAGATCCAATAAAGCACTAGGTGGATTTCTGTAGATTTGCTTAAAGCTGTTTTTTTTTTTTATTATTTCTGAAGCCTGTCAACCTGTCCAAAAGGGTTGTTAGTAACTGACAGATTGAAAGTCTCTCGGTGGAAGAAATTGCATCTAATTAGGGATGTTAAACTATGACAAATACATTTAAACTGTCAAGTAACAATCTTTATCACATACGCAGCAAACTGCTTGTCACAAATTTTTTATTACAAAGATTTATTTAGTTTTGGGTTTCAAACCACATAAGGGTAACTTGAGTAAAAGAACAGGTGCCTAGGCAGTATAGTTTATGACCTTTAATTACTCCATGTACATTTACAAGTAGTGATACAGGTAACATTTAATTTTAAAACATGTCCCTCTCATGTTTCTCTTCAAAATGTAGTTATTGCTTTGTAAATAAAAGGAAACAGTTAGTCTCCTGTTAGTAATGCCATCCGTTCAATTTTGGTAAATCCAGGTGTGTGATTTGTGGAGTTGAGATTGGTCCTTGAAATATTTGTGGTGAATTTTGAGTGTAAGGAGGTTAAAATTAAGATAATTCCTGGAGGGTTCAGGAGTCTGAGAAAACTGTGTCAGCCAGCAGGGGCACCTAGTATCACCCGTTAAAGCTAGCACAGATATTGCCTGGTCTCTTTGGCAGTTAGTATGACCTGTGAAAGTTAGCACAGATATCGCCTGGTCTCTTTGGCAGTTAGTATGACCTGTGAAAGCTAGCACAGATATCGCCTGGTCTCTTTGGCAATTAGTATGACCTGTGAAAGCTAGCAAAAATATCGCCCGGTCTCTTGGGCAGCTAGTATGACCTGTTCAAAAGTAAAAATAAAGTTGTGTGTTTGTAATAAGGCGATTAATAAAATTAAAATGTAATTTGAAATGTGTGAAAGGAAACATTTGGATCAAGATAAGCCTTATTACCTGTTATTATGTTTCGATTTTGTTTTTAACCTGTTGTTTTTAAAAATATCATCTGGATTTAAATAATTTGGAATACCTTTGATTCCGAAAACTTCCTGTATATCTTTGAAGGGTAACACCAACCTAGAAATTGGTGTCTGCTTTGCAAATAGAGCCTATTTTTCGAATTCGTTTTTATAAGCATACTAGGCTATTTTGCATTCTCTCCTATTTTTCCATATAACAGCACCAAGTAAAGCACAAGAAGGCCCCTGAAGGGATTCCCACGATACCAAAGTCTCCACAGGCCATCATGATTGTTCCACTTGAGAGTTAGCAATTCTACCATTATTTCATCTTTTGTATTACATTTTATCCCTCAGGTTAGATTTTTAGATTGTCTGTTTTTACTTTTGAGGTTTTTAGAATATTACAAGGATTTATATTTATAAAGTATTTTTTATTTTGCACGTTTTTGTTTTAAACACATTTGTTAATCAATCTATCATAAAATAATTTAAAGGTATATTGTACAACATTTACTGAAACATTTTTACCTGTGCTTTTGAACTTACCTAAATACATCACTTTATATTCAGCACTTAATTTTTTACACAGTCACTTTTTGTGTATTTTAGAAGTTTAGCAGCGTGTTACTGTAGCACTTCTTTCACTGCATGAAATTCTTACCTATAATTATAAAGAACAATCAAATAGAAGGATGGGACTGCGCCAATAGACAGAAATGAAAAGTCCTTATTAAAATATGGAAATAAAGTCCAAATGTAATAAAAAACTTGGTATTATGTTCGTCTCTGTAGTTTTGTTCCTTCCTGGTATATGAAGCAGGGTGATGAATAATGAGGTGGTGTGGAGTGATCCAACGGGTATCCAAATGAAAAAGAAGAGGTAATACTCACTTTTAGTAGAGCTTAATCCAGCTCTGGTGTGGATGGCTTGCAGCGGTATTATCCCCGCTTATAGGATATATGGTGAGCTTCCTCTTCAGTATGATGACCGGCAACCAGGTAGAAGATGAAACGAAAAAGCAATAATAGTGCAATATGTCCCAAAAAGTAGATAAAAGGTATAAAAAATATAAAAGATACACTCACATTTAATAGAGCTTATACTAGCTCTAGTGTAGTAGGCGTGCAACGGTATGATCCCCCGTATCTGGGATATGCGGTGAGCGTTCGTTGGTACAGTTCTTTAGGGTGGTAGCAGGAGCTCAGGAAGAAGATAATAAAACAGCAATAGTGCTCTCAGTAAAATAATGCTGATTAATAAAATAAAATAAAATATACTCACAGTATATAGGGCAGACTAACTGCTCTATGGTATAGGCGCGGGTGGTATGATCCCCACCTCAGGATGTGTTGAAGTATTGACGACAATAAATAAAAAAGCCAGGTATTTTAAAATAAAAAATAAAAATAAATAAAAGATAGTGGTACAAGAGAATAAAGTGACCAAAATCTATTTATTGACAATAATTTAAAAAATATATTAGTATAATATCCAAACGCGTTTCACCAATATAGGCTTTATCAATGGATTAAAAACATGACAACCTGGCTTGTTAAAGTTTATATAAGCTATGAATAACTTTGAAAATTGCGCCAGAACTGCTCTGGCCAATCACAAAACGAATTGTAATTACTTACATAAAACAGTAAAGAAACAGTAAAAAAACATATTAGGCACATTAATATACCCAGTGGGATGTAAAATATATAATTTAATTAAAAAAACGAGGTCTGTGTAAAAAGATATGATAACTAGTATTAGGTCATGTGACGCGTGTTGTGGGCGCGACGTCACTTCCGGTCGCTCGGTATGCTGGGGCATGTAGTTGTATCTTATACTACATGCCCAAACAGCATACCGAGGAGGATATAGAGCCTTGTTATAGGCTCAAAAAGGGGGGAATAGCTTAGGACCGGAGGGGAGAGGGAGGGAAATAGCCGAAAAACGGCTAGGAAATGGGGTCGCGGCGGCCATCTTGGTTGGGGAATGTTTGGTGAGAAACATAGCGGCGGCCATATTGGAGGAGGCAGAAGAACTGAATATACATTAAATAGACATATATCAATAAAAAGAAGGGGTACAATAATAAAAACTTGTAAGAAGTTAAAAAACCATGTAATGTTAGTCTCCAAAAGAGTATATGAGACAATAAAATAAATCTAAAAGTGTAAAAAAAAAAAAAAAAAAAAATTTTTTTTTGAATAAAAAAACAGACAATAGTGGATAATAAAATGACAATGTTATATAAAATTGAATAAATCAAAATCAGCATTTAAGCCATTTGGGGTTAAGGTTTTCAAATTAAAAACCCATTCCATTTCACATTTTCCCAGAATATTTTTTATGTTACCTCCTCTCCATGGAATAGTGCATTTTCTTATGCCAATACATTTCAAATGGCGTGGATCGTTATTATGGATAGAGAAGTGTTTGGATACAGTGTGGTTTTGGTATCCTTTTATAATATTACAGTGTTCGCCTAATCTTGTTCTTAAGCTCCTAGTGGTCATACCAACATACTGCAAACCACACGGGCATTCCAGGAGATAAATGACATTCTTAGATGCACAAGTAATAAAATCTTTAATATTGTATATTTTGTTGGTTTTATTTGATTTAAATTGTGTAGTTTTTGATTTAATAGATTGATTAGTGCATTTACAGACCTTACATCGTTTGCACTTAAAAAACCCTTTAGTGTTAGGTAGGAGGCAGGATTGGTTTTTTTTGACATCCTTCCTAGTGAAGTTGGAAGTTAAAATTGATTTGAAGCTGGGGGCTCCCCTAAATATAATGTTAGGTCTTTCTGGTATAATATCTTTTAAAATATCATCTTGTTTAAGCAAATGCCAGTGTTTCTTTATTATTTTTTTGAGATGATTACTTTTATTATTGAAATTGAATTTTTTCAATTTTTTTCTTTATAGTTTAAAAGTTCTGTCCTTTCTTTAGTTCTAATAACATCTATAGTGTTTTTAAGAGATAAATTTAAGGAAAAAAATTACCCGTTGGAATCCCTTAACAACACTATAGATGTTATTAGAACTAAAGAAAGGACAGAACTTTTAAACTATAAAGAAAAAAATCCCAACAACCTCCCTAGCCTCCCTATTATATTCAATTTCAATAATAAAAGTAATCATCTCAAAAAAATAATAAAGAAACACTGGCATTTGCTTAAACAAGATGATATTTTAAAAGATATTATACCAGAAAGACCTAACATTATATTTAGGGGAGCCCCCAGCTTCAAATCAATTTTAACTTCCAACTTCACTAGGAAGGATGTCAAAAAAAAACAATCCTGCCTCCTACCTAACACTAAAGGGTTTTTTAAGTGCAAACGATGTAAGGTCTGTAAATGCACTAATCAATCTATTAAATCAAAAACTACACAATTTAAATCAAATAAAACCAACAAAATATACAATATTAAAGATTTTATTACTTGTGCATCTAAGAATGTCATTTATCTCCTGGAATGCCCGTGTGGTTTGCAGTATGTTGGTATGACCACTAGGAGCTTAAGAACAAGATTAGGCGAACACTGTAATATTATAAAAGGATACCAAAACCACACTGTATCCAAACACTTCTCTATCCATAATAACGATCCACGCCATTTGAAATGTATTGGCATAAGAAAATGCACTATTCCATGGAGAGGAGGTAACATAAAAAATATTCTGGGAAAATGTGAAATGGAATGGGTTTTTAATTTGAAAACCTTAACCCCAAATGGCTTAAATGCTGATTTTGATTTATTCAATTTTATATAACATTGTCATTTTATTATCCACTATTGTCTGTTTTTTTATTCAAAAAAAAATTTTTTTTTTTTTTTTTTTTTACACTTTTAGATTTATTTTATTGTCTCATATACTCTTTTGGAGACTAACATTACATGGTTTTTTAACTTCTTACAAGTTTTTATTATTGTACCCCTTCTTTTTATTGATATATGTCTATTTAATGTATATTCAGTTCTTCTGCCTCCTCCAATATGGCCGCCGCTATGTTTCTCACCAAACATTCCCCAACCAAGATGGCCGCCGCGACCCCATTTTCTAGCCGTTTTTCGGCTATTTCCCTCCCTCTCCCCTCCGGTCCTAAGCTATTCCCCCCTTTTGAGCCTATCACAAGGCTCTATATCCTCCTCGGTATGCTGTTTGGGCATGTAGTATAAGATACAACTACATGCCCCAGCATACCGAGCGACCGGAAGTGACGTCGCGCCCACAACGCGCGTCACATGACCTAATACTAGTTATCATATCTTTTTACACAGACCTCGTTTTTTTAATTAAATTATATATTTTACATCCCACTGGGTATATTAATGTGCCTAATATGTTTTTTTACTGTTTCTTTACTGTTTTATGTAAGTAATTACAATTCGTTTTGTGATTGGCCAGAGCAGTTCTGGCGCAATTTTCAAAGTTATTCATAGCTTATATAAACTTTAACAAGCCAGGTTGTCATGTTTTTAATCCATTGATAAAGCCTATATTGGTGAAACGCGTTTGGATATTATACTAATATATTTTTTAAATTATTGTCAATAAATAGATTTTGGTCACTTTATTCTCTTGTACCACTATCTTTTATTTATTTTTATTTTTTATTTTAAAATACCTGGCTTTTTTATTTATTGTCGTCAATACTCCAACACATCCTGAGGTGGGGATCATACCACCCGCGCCTATACCATAGAGCAGTTAGTCTGCCCTATATACTGTGAGTATATTTTATTTTATTTTATTAATCAGCATTATTTTACTGAGAGCACTATTGCTGTTTTATTATCTTCTTCCTGAGCTCCTGCTACCACCCTAAAGAACTGTACCAACAAACGCTCACCGCATATCCCAGATACGGGGGATCATACCGTTGCACGCCTACTACACTAGAGCTAGTATAAGCTCTATTAAATGTGAGTGTATCTTTTATATTTTTTATACCTTTTATCTACTTTTTGGGACATATTGCACTATTATTGCTTTTTCGTTTCATCTTCTACCTGGTTGCCGGTCATCATACTGAAGAGGAAGCTCACCATATATCCTATAAGCGGGGATAATACCGCTGCAAGCCATCCACACCAGAGCTGGATTAAGCTCTACTAAAAGTGAGTATTACCTCTTCTTTTTCATTTGGATACCCGTTGGATCACTCCACACCACCTCATCATTCATCACCCTCCTTCATATACCAGGAAGGAACAAAACTACAGAGACGAACATAATACCAAGTTTTTTATTACATTTGGACTTTATTTCCATATTTTAATAAGGACTTTTCATTTCTGTCTATTGGCGCAGTCCCATCCTTCTATTTGATTGTTTTTTGTATTTATCCCAAGGTCACTTGAGGGAGTCCTTGTTTGGGATTGCTGCCTCTTGTATCTCTCTCCAATATATTAGCGCTGACTCTATTCTCTATTTTTCGCTATAATTATAAAGGGAGGAATATTCACACTGATATTTTTTTTTAATAGCACTGTATCATCAAGAAAACCTAGTTTCCTCTGAGGTTCCACTCATTTAAAGCCAACATAATTTTCTTCTCATTCCTATGACATTGTAATTAAATTTACATTCCATTTAGATTGTATGCTATTGAGTAAATGAAGATATGACAATTGTGAATTTAAATTGATGTCTTGAAACAAGAGAAATCACATTAAACATGATTTTAGTGCGTAGATGAGGCTCAAGTGGTTTAGAACCAGCAGTGAAAAAAAGATTAAAGGGTGTTGTGTGTAGACAATTGGTTGCCCTTTGAATATGTAAACTGCTTATTGCAATTTTCTTTTATATTAATTTGATATTTTTGATTTATTAAGTCACTCATACTGATCCAGATATTTTAATGTTATGTGTTCTCTGTGATGCAAATAGTTTCTACAGTGCTTCACAGTTGCCAATAACTTTTTCTTGTAAGAAATAATTAATTTGAACAATGGTATATTCATTATATCACAATTAGAGATGAAAAAATATTCATAATTAATAAGCATTATGCATGTACCCAGGATATGAACTAAACAATTTCAGGGTTTCAACCTCTTTATGTAGCTCTTTTTCAATAGAATAATTTAAAGTGGCACTCCAACCCCCACGATAGCAGAGGTAGGCAACATTCGGCACTACAGATTTTGTAGACTACATCTTCCCTGATGCTTTGTCAGCATTATGGCTGTAAGAGCATTATGAGAGATATAGTCCGCAACATCTGGAATGCTGAAAGTTGCCTACCCCTGCAGGAAAGCTTAATTTAGTGGTATTGATGAAAAGAGACTGTACCTGCCTTCTATCAATTGTAAACACTGCCTCAAACAGACAGTCATTAAGGTGCTTCCTATTATAGTCCTGTAAACTTTGCACGAATGACATTTGGCATCCTCACGATCCGCATGAATCCAAAAGTAGAAAGGACTGGAACTGACAAATTCAGGAATGTGGTCTGAGGCAAATTTATTGAAGAAATAAATACCATGTTTTGGCTCTCAGAGCCTTTTCAAGCTTTTTTTTGAAAAAGGCTCTAATGAGAGTCAAAATATAGTATTTATTTTTCAATTAATCTGTCTTGGACCACTTTTCTGAATTTGTGTCTATTTTATTGTTTTTGTTTTGCTATTGGATTCACAAGGGAAGTACACTGTGGACTGGAGACATTTGAGAAATCCTTTGTGAGTACCCTCTCGTTACTTACATTTTCACCCTCTGCATGAAGACATTGAATACTTCCCATAGATACAATGTGCATCTCTATGCGGAGATGCTGATTAGCAGAGACCAGCGATTCGCATGCATGCACAGAAATATCCCAGTTGGATAGGCTAAGATTATTAATAATAATGACCTCAGCCAGGGTTGGAGTGGCAGCAGTGGTGAGTCCTGCGTAGTGCAAGATATTAGTAAAACTAGCTGTTCAATTGTTACAAGGGACTCATATTTAAACAGGCAGGAGAAAACTCCAATGTTAGAAATACATATATTTCTAATGTTAGAGTGCTCCTTTAAAAACAGTGGTGGTTGGGAACTAGGAAGCCCAGATGTGAATCATAGTAAGACCCCTTTACCAGTTAGTGTCCTTGAATAAGACATCTAACAATATATATGTACCTACCTCAATTCTCATAGGTTGTAAGCACATTTGAGCAGAGTCTACTTCACCTCTAAACATCCCTTTCTGTAATTGTAAAGTGCTGTGGAATATGTTGGTGCTCTATGTACTCGTTAGCCACAACATTAAAACCACCTGCCTAATATCGTGCTGCCAAAACAGCTCTGATTCGTCAAGGCATGGACTTCACAAGACCTTTTGAACATGTCTTATGGTATCTGGCACCTTCGTGGTGGGGCCTCAGTGGATCAGATGTGGATCAGCACACCCCACAGATGTTCAATTGCAGCCATCAGGGAACACCATTGCTATGAACAGGTATGGGTCAAACTAACATCCACATCATCCATTAGTATGAACGGGTATCGGGCAAAGTAACATCCACATGAAAGCCAGGACCCAAGGTTTCCCAGCAAAACATTACCCAGAGCATAATACGGTCTCCACCAGCCTGCCTTCTTCCATTAGTGCATCCTGCTGCCATCTCTTCCCCAGGTAAATAACACATACGCACCTGGCTATTCATCTAATCGAAATGAAAATATGATTAATTAGACCAGGTAACCTTCTTCTGTTGCTTCATAGTCTGATTCAGCAAATTGCGCTAGAGTAGTTCTTCGGTATGATTGGACCAGACAGGCTAGTCTTTGCTTCCCACATGCATCAATGAGCATTGGACGCCCATGACAATGATGTCAATTCACTGGTTGTCCCTCCAAGCACGACTTTTGGTAGGTACTAACCATACTGGGAACATCTCACACGAATTGCTGTTTTTGAGAGTCTCTGATCCAGTCGTCTAGCCATCACTATTAGCCCTTCTCAAAGTCACTCAGATCTTTTTGCTTGCTAATTTTTCCTGCTTACAACACATAAAATTCAAGAATTGACTGTTCACTTGCTGAGTAATATATCCCACCACCTGACAGGTGCATTGCAATGATATATGCTATTCACTTTACTTGTCAGTGGTTTTAATCTTGTAGCCACAGTGTAAAAATATGTTTCTCTTTAACCCCTTAAGGAGCAAACATCTGGAATAAAAGGGAATCATGACATGTCAAACATGCCATGTGTCCTTAAGGGATTAAATCTGCATTGCTCTTTATGCTGACTGGAGGCTAGTCTCTAGAGAGATTCATTATGCATGTGACATCCTTGAGATTGTTATCAGAATGTGCTTTGCCATGCAATGTTTTTGTTGTCTCTTTAAACATTTTCTTCCAGATACTCAGTATCTTTGTATAGCAACATACATTCATTAATACCTATATATTATCCATCTAAAATAATATTCTACAAACTCTATCCTTTGCCTTAGACTAAATCTCCATACTTCCAGTCTCAATTAATAAACTTGTGTCCTATGTATAGTCCAATTTGTGAACAGATTTCCAAACAATGGTTTGTATTGACCACAAATGTACTTGTATAATGGAATCATATCTCCTGTGATGCATCATTTTTCTAAAATAAACAGATTTGAATTAGTTTCTTCTTAATTATAATCTTCTATTCCCCATAGTGTCATAAAATCCTTTAGAACAGGTGCCCAAAGTTGACTTATAAAGAGGAAGAATTTATACCCATTTTTATGCATGACAATACCTTACTGGCCTTAGCCTCTGGTGATTGACTTTGGACACGGTTTCCTATTTGGTTGTCTATAACAATTTCCAAATCCTTCTTGTATGTTGTTTTCCTTAACTCGCTATCATTTAGGATGTAGGTTGCTTGTACATTCCTCACCCCACAGTGCATAACTTTACATTTATCTAAATTAAATTTTATTTGTCATTTGAGTGCACAGTAACTTCATTTTTCTAAATTCTTCTGCAACAAAGTAATATCCTGCTCACATTGTATTATCTTGTTTTGTACCATCTGCAAACACTCACACATGACTTCTAATGCCTATTTAGAAATAATTCATAGATAGGTTGAATGTATGTAGTCTCAGAACTTAGCCTGAGGGACACCGCTTACCAGCTATCCAGCTGTAAGTCAAAGTTCAATCCAATAATTTTCCTCTAAAATCAATTTCTTTTCATTTAAACACTAAACTATTGAGTGGAATTATATTAAATACCTTGCCAAAACCCAAGTAGATCACATCCACTGCAACAACCTGATCTATTCTTCTAAAGTACAAACAAGTGAGGATTATATAATCTATACCTCATACCACCAGAGCAGGTTTCTTGTTTAAAAAGTGCAAGTAGGATCACTTCACATTAAATATTTCATTTTGGTATTGTATGTATGATGTTTTGTTTTATTTATTTGCATAGTACACTACAACTGTAAGTGGAGACAACTCACCACCATTAACCAATTTATAACCTTTAGATGGGGATTGTACCATCCACCACGATTTTAGCAGAGCTCTTGGTAGCTCCTAAAACTGTGAGTTTATTCTCTTACCCACTTTAAACACACTTTTATAATTTTATAGTTGCACTATTAGTTGTTTGTGTTTATTTCTTTCTAAGATTCCTGTGGCTGACCAAAAATATTTAATTTATATCACTCAACTCACCATCTGTACAAGACACGGTTACCCTATTTCTTGTTCTGATCTATACTTCTACTTACTTTTTCATGGAATGGAATTAAGTTAAATTGACATTAACTATGTTTCATAAAACCATGATGATTTCTGCTTATGACATTGTTGTACCCAATGAATTCCAAAATATTAACCCTTAATAATCCTTTAAGTACTTTCCCAACCAGAGATGTTAAGTTAGGTCTGTAATTTTCAGGCAGATATTTTAAACCCATTTTGAATATAGGAACCACAACTACTTTTATCCAATTCTCCAGAACAATAACTGAAATAAAATAATCCTAAATACTTGTCGGTGAATACCTAACAAGCAGTGCCAGCCCAAAACATTGTGCTGCCTCCAAACATGAAATGCTGCCCCTCCACTCCAAACCACACCTAACAAAACCATGCACACATCCAATGTGTTATACAGTATGTGTAGTGAATACAGTGTCTTGTGTAGGGGATGTATTGTGTGTCTGTGCATGTGCTGTGGATGCAGTGTGTATCTGCGCATGAGCTGTGTGTCTGTGCATGTGCTGGGGATGAAGTGTGTCTGTGTGCAGGGGATGCAGTGTGTTTGTGTGTGCGTGCTGGGGATGCAGTGTCTTCGTGTGTGGAGGATGCAGTGTGTCTGTGTGCAACGGATGCAGTGTGTCTGTCTGCTGGATATGCAGTGTGTGTGTGTGTGTGCTGGGGATGCAGTGTGTGTCTGTGTGAGTGTGAGGGTGCAGTATGTGTCTGTGTGTGCTGGGGTGCAGTGTGTGTCTGTGCGAGTGTGTTTTGGGTGCAGTGTGTTAATGTGTATGTGTGCTGGGGATGCAGTGTGTGTCTGTGTGTGCTGGGAATGTGGTGTGTGTCTCTGTATGTGTTTTGGGGATGTACAGTGTGTATGCTAGGGGTGCAGCATGTGTCTCTGTGTGCTCTGGATATATAGTGTGTATGTGTGTGTGCTAGGGGTGAAGTGTGTGTCTGGGTGTGTGCTGGGGATGTATAGTGTGTATGTCTGTGTGCTAGGGGTGCAGTGTGTGCCTGCGTGTGTGCTGGATGTGCAATGTGTGCGCTGGGGCTACCGTGTGTCTGGGTACCGAGGCTGCAGTGTGTGTCTGTGTGTGTGTGCCTGTTTGTGTGCTGGGGTGCAGTGTATTGCAGCCACAAATTACACTTACCTTTGTTGTATCTGCAGTGTAGTGGCCTCTGAGTGGAATATAACCTAACTCCTAGACTCCTGGTCCTGTCTGCCTACTCCTCCATCAGGGTGCTCTGTGTTCTACCGTCGTTGCAGCACCCTAGATAATCCGACATTGAGGGTCTGGTGCCCGCCCACAGTACTGCCGCAATGTTTTCAGTACAGTAAACCACTGAAGTTCCTGAACTCGCAGCAGGTAATCAGAGAGCGCCGGAACTTCAGTGGGAAATGTGTCTATAACCCAGACTCCCCCTTCCAGACGTTCCTATTATGTTCAAATTTGGTGGAGGGAAAAGTTTTCGAAACTGCTAATAAATTATGACAAGGTGCCGCCTGGAGCCAGGGACGTATTAGCCGCGAAGCAAACAAGGCATTTGCCTTGGGCGGCACTTTCCAGGGGGCGGCAAAAAAAGCCACCCCCAAATGCCCAGGGCAAATGTCTTGTTAGCCTTGTGGCTAACTGACAAGCCAGGCGGTTGGGCGGGTGGGTGGCGCTGTAGAGGGAGCACTTTCCCCTGAGCTGTCTGCTCGGCTCCCTCGCGCGCCACAGAGTGATGCCGGGAGCCGGAATATGACATCACATTACACTGCCGCGAGGGAGGTGAGCAGAGAGCTCAGGGAAAAGTGTTCCCTCGCCAGCGCCGCCCGCCCAGCAGCCACTGGACCCCAGGGAGAGGGAGAACCCGGATTAAATTTAAGAAAAAGTAAGTGTGTTAATGTGAGTGAATGTGTGTGTCTGTTAGTGAGTGAGTGTGTGTGTCTGTTAGTGAGTGAGTGAGTCAGTGTGTGCATCTGTTAGTGTGTGTCTGTGTGTGTGTGTGTCTGTTAGTGTGTGTCAGTGTGTGTGTGTCTGTGTGTCTGTTAGTGAGTGTGTGTGTGTCTGTTAGTGAGTGTGTGTGTGTCTGTGTGTGTCTGTTAGTGAGTGAGTGTGTGTGTCTGTTAGTGAGTGAGTGTGTGTCTGTTAGTGAGTGTGTGTGTGTCAGTTAGTGAGTGTGTGTCTGTGTGTGTCTGTTAGTGAGTGAGTGTGTGTGTCTGTTAGTGAGTGAGTGTGTGTCTGTTAGTGAGTGAGTGTGTGTCAGTAAGTGAGTGTGTGTCTGTTAGTGAGTGAGTCTGTTAGTGATTGAGTGTGTGTCTGTTAGTGTGTGTATGTCTGTTAGTGAGTGTGTGTGTGTGTTAGTGAGTGAGTGTGCCTAGGGCAGCACAAAACCAGGATACACCACTGCCTGGAGCCATTGCCCCATCGGGTCCAATGGACGGGCCTTTTCACAGGCATTATTGGCTTCCTAACATTTCATAACGGATGCCTCTGATTTATCTAATTTAAATACTTTTCATATTTTTTGTATTTCTTGGCACACCTTCCTACTAAGTCACATTCCAGTTTGTTTCTTTAATATTTGTTACCCAATGGCACGCACTGAGAAGTATTTTTCTCGTATTTGCCTGAAGCTATTCCATTTATCCTCCAAGCCTTTTTCAGGAAAGAGTTTATACCAGTAAAGAATTGTAAATACTTTTTAAAATTGCATGTTTTATGTTATGTGCTTTTGCCTTCTTGGACTGTGATCACTATTTTCCAAGTGCTCCCTTACATGAATGATTGAAAAAAGATCAACATTGTTTCTCATAACCAGATCCAAACAAGTACTCTTTCTAGTTGATTGCTTCTACGAATGGTGACAATTGAGTCATTTTACAAGTTCAAACATCTGTTTCCCCTAAGTAAACTACTAGTCCCTCTATCCCAATTTATATCTGGATAATTAAAATCTCCAAAAACGAAGTGTTATCCAGATATGAAATTTTCTCAGTCTGCGTTAACACCTGTTTTTACTTATCAATATGAAGTGGTTTGTTCTTCTATCTACCACTCAAATTAGTTTCAACTACCTCTAATAGCTACATTAAACTGCAAGTTGCGCCTAATCCCATGCTACAATCAGTGAACAGCTCTCACACAGTCATAGCAAGGGTAAGATAGAGTGTATCACTGCTTGTCTGTCTCCCTCAATATCTGCAGCCATATTATCTCAGAGAATCTGTAACATTAGTAACCAATATGCGGAGTGAAAACCACCAGAACAACAGAGACAGATAGAAAGTCTCTAAACAGGTCCTTAGAATGGCTGGATAAAATAGAAACTACAAGAAATGCCAGAAACAAGCCAAGGTCAAAGGAAGCCAGAAATACACAGTAGCAAGTAACGTAACAGAGTCAGGGAAACCAGAAATAAGAATAGTCAAGAGCAAGCCGGGTCAAAAACCAAAGAACGATCAAAAGAATACAGGAACGCGCTGAGGGTTCACTAGGAACACAAGGCACACTAGGAACCACAAAAGGGCACTGATTTGGGGGCAGACTGGGGTTTTATATGATTGTGGACATGATTATCATAACCACGCCCCCCAAAAGGTACCTGTACGTTGAGCTCACTTGTTTAGAGCTCTTTCGACCTCAGGGCGTTGGTACGCATGCGCCACCTCTTTAACCCCTTAAAGGACCACTCTAGGCACCCAGACCACTTCAGCATAATGAAGTGGTCTGGGTGCCAGGTCCAGCTAGGCTTAACCCATTCTTTTATAAACAGAGAAACTGCTATGTTTATGAATGGGTTAAGCCTTCCCCCAAATCCTCTAGCGGCTGTTTAATTGACAGCCGCTAGAGGCGCTTGCGTGCTTCTCACTGTGAAAATCACGGTGAGAGCACGCAAGCGTCCATAGGAAAACATTGATAATGCTTTCCTATGCGACCGGCTGAATGCGCGTGCAGCTCCTGCCGTGCGTGCGCATTCAGCCAATGGGGAGGAGAGGAGGAGGATCGGTGGAGGAGAGCTCCCCACCCAGTGCTGGAAAAAGGTAAGTTTTTACCCCTTTCCCCCTTCCAGAGCCGGGCGGGAGGGGGACCCTGAGGGTGGGGGCACCCTCAGGGCACTATAGTGCCAGGAATACGAGTATGTTTTCCTGGCACTATAGTGGTCCTTTAAGGACCAAACTTCTGAAATAAAAGGGAATCATGACATGTCATGTGTCCTTAAGGGGTTAAAAGGCATCCCTGATGCTTAATGCATCCGTTCCCTGCTTGGGAGCGGCAGTCCAACCGATCCCGATATCGGCAGATCGGCGGACCGATAAGGTTAGTGGCTGAAGGCTTACAGAATCCGACTTGAAGGTAGAATTTGTTTTACTGCTCCTTGGCTGTCCCCTAACCATCCCTTTTGATAAGACAGGAGATTCAGCCCACATGATTGGGCAGACATATTGTCTATCATGGAAAACTAAAATACTTATTTGCCTCCACCCAAAACGAAAAAATTGCCTTTTCTAAATTTCATCTCCCTTTTATCTGGTGCCAGGAATGGCACTGTGAGTGTGAATCAAGAATGAACCGAGCCTATTTGGATAATTGCAAGTCAGTAGCCCCAAGGTTCTTGCGTGTGGCCGCTCGGGACACAACATTTCTGCCAATTACTTTGCATTTCTAAGTCTAATAACTGCATCATTAATTAAAAAAATAAATAAATAACACATTTATGGATCCATTGCTGCCCACTTAAATAAACTTTACACTAGGAAAAAAATTTTTTTTCAAAAGTGCAGAAAGGTATAGTGTGAGGCAAATACAATTACTCATTGGTTGGCTGGCAGGAAATTACTTTGAAATTCATATTATTTGATGTAGAGATAATATCAAAAAGATAGAGCCTCATGCATGATGACTTAGACAGCATAACAACAACAAAACCATAGCTAATATGTTAGGCAAATTATGTTTAAAAAGTAGCATGTGTGACAAAGACTAATTTACAAACTGTATATGATATAAGGAAGAGTCGATAATAATTGGGAAAGTACAATAATGCTAATAATTTTAATTATCAAAGGCATAGTGGAGTAAATAAGTGGAGTAATAGTGGAGTAATAGTGGAGTTAGTATGGAGTAAATAAGGAAAATATATCCATAATTTTATTTTAATGGCTGCTTTCTCAGCAGCATTAACATGTGGGTTAGTTTGACTCCCTTTCAGCCGATTTAAAAAAAATGTAAATATCTACATAAAAAATAATCACCATAATCATTCTTGCCAGTGTTAAGAGGAATACAGGACGGAAAGCAGTGCTAACATGGATTCTAGTCAAAAAAGGAAAATTAGAGCGAGTATGAATACATTTTCCTTATTCCTGACTAATCATAACAACAATAACCTGTGTCAACCAATGCAAAAACAGGGAAGGCCATATAATGCAAACAATAATTTAATTATAATGAAACATGGAATTGACAGCTGCATGTTCATATTCATCTTTGGAAGCATAAGAAAAATCCAAATGGCAATATCAGACAAATACATTTAGAGAGAATCTATTATTAATATTATTACTATGTATATAGTGCAAACACACTCTGCAGCATTTTAGATTTATATAATGGGGATGTTTGACAAAACCTACTTGACATACAAAATATTAACAGAGACAAGAGTCTACAAAGCCCCTTTTCAAATGACATTAAAATCTGTGAGGTAGTGTTGAAAACACACAAGAGAAATAAAAGCATGCCAGTGGGCATGCTCAACAATTGCTCTGTGGAGAAATATTAGTCCCTGCATTCCAAGAGACTAAAATTTATTTTATTTGAGTGAGTCCTTATGCCAGGCAGCACCAGAATATGTTGGGCCCCAAAAGCTTTGAAGAAGATTATAACAATCATCTTTCAAGTATGCTCATAGATGCAGCTTCTTTCTTGCAGTCCCATAACAAATGATGAACTGTTAAGATTTACTCTAGAATGGCTGCAAATAATGTAAATAGAAAGGAAACAAACAATGTCCAATTTGTGACATCTCTCTTCTTCTGCTGCAAAGGGTAATGGGAAAAAAGAGGGAACAATGACCTCTTGATTAAGATAGCACCTCCTTAGTTAACAATTGTGGCACATGTCTTAAGGCAACCTTATCCTGGAAGAATGTTGTGATTATTTTGTGCGTTGTGTTTCCACTGAGAACAATGATCTATTAACATTCATTAACAGAAGTAAAAGCTACCAGTAGCAACTGGTACCTGAAGACAAGCCTGATGACCTACAATCTATCTAATCTGACTCTCTAGAAGGCCTTTGTAGTCATAAAATTGGTGGTATCATCTGGGTTGTGTCTTCAGGATGGCTGTGATAGTTATTTTGGTATATGCCTTAGGTCTACCATGCCATCCTGCATGCAAATGCCTTGAGGACGACTCACCTTACTCAATTGAGATCCAGTACTCATATTGCTCTTCTTGAAGCTTTTAATGATGGGATCTGTATGGGATACTGGTGTTGGCTATAAGATACTTGTCTATCTGTTCCTGCCTTTTGTCCTGGACAGGCCTTGTAGCTGTCCCTACCCCCTTCTTGGGCCAGAGGGGTTATCCCAGTCTATATATGTTTTGTTGGTACCATCTGCTTACCAGTTTATGATTATTTCTACCACCTGTGGCCAAGATATCCCACGGTTATCCACATAATAATTCACAAGCACAATTTCAAGATGTCTCACTTACATGTATCCAGATATGGCAGCCAACCATACTAAACCTAGGTTAAGGGATTATGACCACAAGGCTCTAGGTGCGATTCTTGGTGCTGCCTTGGACTGCCCCTTCTTTGGATATGAGCTGCCTTTTAATCTGGGCCCAGTGCGGAGGACCATAGCTAAGTGCACACTGTCCTGTGAGCACCGTTGTGTTTGAGACTTTATGACCCCCAATCGACTGAGGTTCAGTATGCTGGTTGAAGTCTGCACTGGCAAATAGACTGATATGGTGAGTGGTGCCATTGGGGTTTTTGTGGTACCCTGGTGGACAAGAAGAGTGTGAGCTGGAGGTTCCTCAGCAGTAACTTGGCTAATCCAGTATTCATACATTTAAGCTTATTAAATGAGGTGAGGAGGGACAAGTGCGGTGCATGTTGTGGTAATATCCATTGCCATGAATGTTATAAATCCTACTTATGCCAGTGGCTTTACTTATTAGCAGTTAGTCTACTTATTATTCATAATAATTTGTTCTATAGCCTTTTAGACTTTAACTTAAACAACTCCTTATGGATGATGTGGCCATCAAATTTCATGGTCGTGTTGCTCTTTCCATGAAAGGGCTAATAAATGGATACTCTATTGGCAAGTTTGTGACTCCTATGTGTTTGCGTTAGAAAAGCCATTTTAGAAAAGCGGTCAACAATCAGTAGGATGGTGTTATAGCCTTTAGAATTCAGGAGTTCCACAATAAAGTCCATAGACAAGTGAGACTATGGGACACTGGGTATAGGAAGCGGTTGCAGTAACCCACAAAGTAGTTTATGGGGAACCTTAGAAACCGCACAAATAGTACACACCTCCACATACTCTCTGATGTCCTTTCTAAGAGATGGCCACCAAAATGCTTTAGAGACAGCGGACACCGTTTTATTAATGCCTGGATGTCCAGCTGTCACATTATCGTGAAACACTCTTAGTACCTCCTTTCTTTCCAGTAACAGAATAAACAACCTATCTTGAGGTTTATCACTAGGTGCTTGATGTTGGGCTGCCATTATAGCATAAAGGAGAGGAGAAGACAAGGAAAGAACCGTGGAGGCAATGATACCTCCAGGTGGTATAATGGGAAAGGTGTCTTGTTCTTGTTCAGCCTCTAGGTCAAATTGCCTAGATAGGGTGTCAGCCTTAACGTTCTTAGGACCTGGTGTCTGTACATGATAATAAAGTTAAAGCGTGACAAGAACAACGGCCATCTAGCTTGTCTAGAAGACAGCCATTTAGCATCACCAATGTATGCCCCATTTTTGTGATCAGTTATGATCAGGAGTGGATCCCTGGAACCTTCTAAAAGATGTCGCCATTCTTTCAGAGCTAAGATAATGGCTAACAATTCTTTGTTACCAATATCATAGTTACGCTCCGCTGGCGACAACTTTCTAGAGAAGAACCCACAAGGATGCAAAGGGGTATCCTGACTCTCCCTCTGAGAATGGATAGCCCCTACTCCTGTCTCAGAGACGTCTACTGCTAGTATGAAGGGTTTGCTAGTGTCAGGGTGTACCAATATGTCAGCAGAAGTGAATAATTTCCTAAGTAGCTCAAAAGCTTCTTTAGCTTCTTAAGACCATATATCACAGTTAACCCCCTTACGCGTCATATTGGTTGTTGGGGGTTAACACAGTAGAGAAGCCTTTGAATCTCCTATAGTAGTTAGTAAACCCAATAAACCTTTGAATGGCTTTTAACCCATTGGGTAATGGCCTATGTAGAATGGCTTCTAGTTTGCGTGGGTCCATCTGAAAACCAGAGGCAGAGATATTATAGCCCAAGAACTGAACTTCCGCCTGGTCAAATAGACATTTGTCAAGTTTGCAATATAGCCTGTTTTTAAGCAAAGTTTCAACACTTGTTTAACATGCCCATGATGAGTCTGGATATCTGGGGAATAAATGAGTATATCATACAGATATACCAATACGAAAGTATAAATGTAATCTCTGAGAAAATCATTAATGAGAGCCTGTAATATGACTGGGGCATTGCATAGGCCGAAGGGCATGGCAAGATACTCATAATGACCATTTCTCGTGTTAAATGCTGTACTCCATTCATGTCCCTCCTTAATCCTTACCAAATTATAAGCACTCCTAAGGTCGAGTTTGGTAAACACCTTAGAGCCCTGGAGTCTGTCAAATAATTCTGAGATAAGGGAAATGGGATAAACATTTTTGATGGTGATCTTGTTCAATGCCCTACAATCAATACATGGCCGTAACTCTCCTCCTTTCTTGGTAACAAAAAAGAACCCTGCACCTGCAGGAGAAGAAGATTTACATATGTGGCCTTTTTGTAGAGACTCTTTAATGTATTCTTCGAGGTGTTTACTGGAACATTGTATATCGATAAAGTTTTCTGCAGGGCGTTACACGTAAAACTTATCTCATCATATCGAGTAGCAAAACTAAGGAGAAATCTACTTTGGGTAGTACCAGGGGACATATACATCACACCTAAGGCCGGTCCCCAACGGTTCTTAAGTTTTACGGGCGTATGGGACAAGCATTTCTTATGTGTCCTTTCTTGCCACAGTATAAGCAGAGGCCCTTTTCTCTCCTAAACTGTTTCTCTGCCTCTGACAGTCTCATAACACCTAACTGCATTGGTTCAGGTTCAGACTGTGCAGAAGGGCCAGGAACAACAAGATTGGAGAAGCAAGCTGCCAGTGACATATTCTTATGTCTGGTTCTATTTCTAGTTAGCTCCCTGTTCCTAAATTGGTTATCAATTTGCATCACATAAGTGATGTATTCATTTAACCTTCCTGGTAGTTTCTTGGCTGCAATTTCGTCAAGGATAGCTTTGGATAATCCCTCTGCAAATGCAGTGATTAATCTGTTATTAGTGCAGTCTACCTCAGAAGCCAAGGTGCGTAATTCTATGGCATAATCTAAGACAGAACGGTTCCCTTGTTTGATATGCATTAGGGCAGTGGAGGAGTTGTTCTCCCTTCCCAATGGTTCAAACGTTAATTTGAATTCCACAAGGAATTCTTGGTAATTATGGGCAATAGTCCTATCACTTTCCCATAATGGTTTGGCCCAAGCTAAGGCTTTACCTTTCAGTTGGTTCATTAAGTACCCAATTTTAGCTCTATCTGTAGGGAAGGACCCAGGTGAGGCATCAAAATGGTACTCAATCTGATTATGGAATCCCAGACATTCTTGAGTATTCCCTGCAAAATGCTGGGGGTGGAGATAGGGAGATAGTAGGTGCTTTATACAATATAGGTGTAGGTACAGTAGGCGGGGGTGTAACTGCCGGAGGAACTTCAGGCTGCAAATGAGCCGTACATATTAGGAGCATATTGAAAGCCTGGGCAAATTGATCCATGCGATGATCATTTTCCTCTAGCTTTCTCTCGCAAGCTGCTATGTGCTGACACAAATCTGCAGGATCTATGGCCATGTCGTAATGTCAGGATTATAGTTGATCCAGCATGTAGAATACTATCACACCTAGGACTAAGGATAACATCTAACCGGACCTTAGAATGGCCAGACTTAACGTATCATTCATGATAGAGATTGGATCATCACCTTGCGTGATGAGGTAATGACGTCAACGTCATATGATGACTTTGCGTACGCATGCGTTGACGTCGGCGGAATCCGTGCAAGATTCAGACTGGGCTGACAAGGAGTGGATAGTGTTCCATGGTGGGTAAGTTAATTGTATATATGTGTCTGTAGGTATATAGGGAAGCACTTGTATCGTGTTTGTTAGTCCTGATAAAAGTTTGTGTATAACAAACTGAAAACTTGATTTTTTTAAATGTGACACTAATTAAAAGCTAAGTTTTACTTTCTGACAAGTCCTAGGAGTGCTATCTGGAATATCTTCTATATATATCATGAATGTCTCAAAACCTTCTTCGCAGCCAATTATTCTCCAATGTTTTGCACTTGTAATCCTGGAATGAGAGACCAATCTGAGATTGTTGTTTCTCTTCCAGGCTCTCCCCGTTTTTTGTTACTAAAAGATATTTAGAGGGCATGCAGAGGGCATTTGATAAACATTAGACAGACTTGAAATATGATATACAAACCCAAGAAAGGGGGCAGCTTAGGTTTAACCAACCTTTCAATGTATAATTATGCGGTGCTACTAGCACAAATTGTGATGTGGCATGTTCCTCTAGATGATAGAAGGTGAGGAAATATTGAGTCAGACTTGATGAGTTTTGACCTCGCAATGTTTATATGTGGTTGAACAGGTCTCAAAGGGCCTCTTTTGAACGGCTTGCTATACTTAATTCACTTTGTCTATTGGGTTGTTTTAGGTACACATTTGCTTTGGCCACCAGCCTCCTATTACCACAATTTTGAGAAAAGGTATTTCCTCCAGGTATCTGCTCTTTAGAATTAGAGAAATCCATAATTCAATTCTACATATACCTGTGGAGAGATTCCTCTGTAGTAAGCTTTCCATACTTACAGAGTAACAACCCCTTAATTATCAAAGATTTTTCTGATATGTTCTAATACAAAATTTTTTGCACTTAGATGTCTGGAGGGCTTACAGCAGTCCCCAACATAGATCTTGTCCTCCTCCCCTTACACTTGTCTTATTGTGGAGGGATCCCCCAATGAGGCAATGTGTAAGTAACATAAAAAATGTGTGATCAGAGCAGCTGCAATAGACAATACATTCAGTCAGGAAACATCAAAGGTTACAACAGTATATTATCCCCCAAATCATTCCCCTTTAATGTGCAGCAATAAGCATGAAAAGTTAGTAAAAAAAAATGATGCACTCTTAAGGAATCCATCCACTTCTCCTGTCCTGAGGATGCAGGACCCCAAATAAAAATCCCTAACTTGATGCATGTTGTAGAACACGTTAACTAACTGTGAGATGCACTCCCAGGTCAGTTACAGCTATAGGCTTACCAGGATCCCCTTACCCATCCTCCAAAAAAATTATTAAAAGAGTCAGTAGCGCAATACAGCTTCTTGTAAACCACACGTGTAGTCCCCCCCAAAAATTAAAAAAAATTAATAGTTTTTCTTATGTGTAGAGTAAGGAAATTACAATGAACTCTCCTGTGTTGGTTGTTGGAGACAGGAGTCACAGACACAGTGAGTCACTTAGTGAGGCATCCAACAATAGGTAGAGGGCCAATGCTTTCGAGCCATTGGTAGCAGTCGACTGAGCAGGTACCTCATGGAAGTTCAAAACCGAACTGGGTGGTGCACTAGGACCATACAGAGATGGCCAAAAGCAGGAAGTCTGCAGTATAAGATGGGTAGACAGGCCTAACATATTTCTATGTAGAAGTCAGCTTCCAAATGTATGGCAGGTATGTTTTAAAGATGGTAATGGTGTCAAAAAAAAGAAAAAAAGGGGGAGAAGGGGTCTGGATAAAGGAGATGGAAAAATGGTATCAGTCTTGATCTGTAGAATCTGTTGCATGCCATGAAATTACTCCTTATGTGTATTCTGGTGCAGAGGGGCATCTCCAGAGTATGAGTCCTCCTCCCTATAGAGCAGTCAAAGGGCAAGTTGTCCAGTCCATCACCTGTACCACTGGTTGACCCAATGTGTTCAAAAGAGAGGGTATATCCTGGGGTGTTCTGATTATGGCCTCCACTTTGCCGCTTCGAGCAGACAGGGCGAAGGAGAAATGCCATCTGAACTTAAGATGTTCTCTGGTAGGAAAGCAGTGACAGGCCTCAGGGTCCTCCTTCTTTAAAAGGTGAAATGGTATATATATATATATATATATATATATATATATCTCAACTTTCTGTCCCTTTGAATAGAATATCTAGCGGTGTGTGCCATTCTCATTATTTCCTCTTTGGTTTGGAAGTCTTGTAAACAGAAAACCATGTCTCTCGGGGGAGCGGTTGATGGAGATCTCCCTATCCAGGCATAGGTAAACTTTTGGAGGGCAGCGCATTTCAGAATCTGTTTCCTTTAAGGCCATAACCCTTGTTTCAAGTGCAATCAGTGACGTGCGGAGCATAGTAATCTGCATGCCGAGGGTATGCTTAACTTTCTCCAGGAGAGCCTGAAAGTCCTATTTCTTTGGCAGTAAGACAAATAAGGAGTATCTGTGAGTCTCTGGGTATCACCCGTTAGAGATCCTTCTTCTTACTTTGAGGTGCCGGGAAAAGACAGCCATTTGTAAGACTACTTGTTGCAAAACCCTGGAATCTGGAGATATGCCGATAGAAAACGGAAAGGAGATCTCAATAAGATCCAGGCATCGAGGGGGACAATTTTTTGTTTTGTTCAACCCATGGAAAGTATGGAGCTGAGTTTGTTGTGTTTGTGGCAGAGGGGCTTACAGCTTCAGAACTAAGCAGCCATACTCACCTAGCACTTGGCCATGACCCCATTCTTATATTTTTAAATAATATATTCTAATATTTTGAAACAATAATATAAAAAAATTATCTAAAAATATTAATTTGAGGCCTAAGTCCTAAGCTAATTCTCTTTAACACAGCAATACATATACAATACATAAGATCCAGCGCACTCACTTATCAACTAAATAGCAACTTCAATGTTGACAGATTGTATTCTTTTTTTTTTTTTTAAACCTAATCTAGGCAAAAAATAATGGGGGTTTAGTGACTTTATATTATCATACATTGCATAAGCTTGCCACAACGTCAATGTACCCCATCTTTGGCAGGTCCTACTCTAACAGCCTAATGTCTGCTCTTATGAGATTAACCCACTTACTTAGGGGAAAAAAAATCTCTACAAGTACAAGGCTAAATAGGGCCCTGGGTTGAGGCAACACAATCTGTCAACATTGAAGTTGCTGTTTAACCCCTTAACGCCGTTACGGCGTTCTATGCCGTCGCGGCTTTAAAGGGCTTTAAAGCCGTTGCGGCGGCATAGAACGCCGTAACGGCTTGAGCCCTGGGGAGCTCCAATTTACTCACCTCCGCCGCGATCCTCTTCGAGAGGGCTGCCTGACCGCCCAGACAGCCCTCCCCCGGCGAATGAGGCCCCCGGGGGCCATGTGATCACTCTCAAAGAGCGATCACATGGCCCCCTATAGCTGGCTATGGATCTGCCAGCAGGGGGACTGTCTAAAATATCAGACAGTCCCCCTGCTGGTGGGAAAGTAAAAAAAAATTTTATTAAACATGTGTAAAATAAATTAAATATATTTATATATCTATAATATATGTATATCTATTATATGTATAATAGATATACATATTATATATATATAACGTCATACGTTGTGTATTTTAATACTAATATTAGTATATATATTAATATTAAATACACTTAGAATGACATTACATATATATTATATGTACATATATTATATATATAATAGATATATACACATATATTATATATATATGTATAATTACAATAATAAATAAATAAAATAATAAAATACATAAATAAAATATTGAAACAAAATTTAATATAAATTATATATTCATATGCAATTTCAAGTGACTAAGTGGCTACTAAAAATGACTAAACATACCCCACTTTCAATACCTTGGGTTGTCTACTTTTTCAAATGGTAAGCCCTTATGGGGTTAATTCTCATTCCTGGGCTATCACCGTCTCAAAGGTAACATCTGGCAAATTTCAATGTGAAAATGGAACGTTCTATATTTGACCCTGTAACCTTCCAAAACACCATAAAACCTGTTCATGGGGGGTACTGTTGTACTTGTGAGACATCGCTGATTACAAATATGTGCATTTTTTTGCAGTAAAACCTAACAGTATTATGACATTAACAGCTAAAATGTCAGGTGGAAATACAAATTAAAAAAAAAAATCTTATTTTCTAAAAAAAATTTAAATTTTATTCATAATAAATTATGTTCCATATATAAATAGTTAATGATAAATTAAAGCCCTGTTTCTCCTGAACAAAATGATATATAATAAGTGTGAGGGCACTTAATGGGACAGCGGTGAATTACGGTTGGACAGACATATAGCGCAAATTCCAGTTTTTGTTTACGTTTTGTTTTGATCAGAACGTGCACTGTTGACTCCGTCCTGAAGGGGTTAATGGATAAGTGATTGCGCTGGATCTTGTGTATTGTATAAATTGGCCCCCAGCAGCACCCTATTTATGCATGTTCAGGTGAGTGCAACCCCTGTTTCACATATATATATATATATATATATATATATTATTGCTGAGGGCCAAGGGAAATTAGTAACTAAAACCCTTGGGTTGACAGAGATGACAACACTTCCTCCCAGCTTCACAGAGTTGCTGCCGCACAGTAGGGAGGGAGGAGGAGGCTGGAGACGGCAGCCCAGAGAGGGAGCAGCATGCATGGCAGAGGAGAGGCTGGAGTTAGCATGCAGCAGCTCACTCCCATCAGCCTCAGCTAACATTACCAGGAACACAAAGTAAGTTAACAGGAGGGTGTCTCTGATGTATGTCAGATTGTGTGTGTATGTGTCACTGTGCGTGCATGTGTCACTGTGTGTGTGTGTATGCCAGTGTTTGTGTGTATCTTTGTGTGTGTATGTGCTAGTGTGTATCAGTGTGTTTTCATGTGCCAAAGTGTATATGTGTGTGTCAGTGTGTATATGCCAGTGTGTGTATCCGTGTGTCAAGGTGTGTGTATGTGTCAATGTGTGTATCTGTGGGTGCAAGTGTGTGGATTTGTATGTGTCATTGTGTGTATCTGTGTATCTGAGTATGTGTGTATTTGTGTGTCAAGGTGTGTGTTTATCTGTTTTCATGTGCCAATGTGTATATGTGTGTGTCAGTGTGTATAGACAGTGTGTGTATCCGTGTGTCAAGGTCTGTGTATGTCAATATGTGTATCTGTGGGTGCAAGTGTGTGTATGTGTATGTGTCACTGTGTGTATCTGTGTATCTGAGTATGTGTGTATTTGTGTGTCAAGGTGTGTGTTTATCTGTTTGTTTGTGTCACTGTGTGCATCTGAGTGTGTATATGTGCCAGTAACTGTATCTGAGTGTCTGTATCTGTATGTCAAGGTGTGTGTGTGTATCTGTTTGTATGTGCCATTGTGTGTATCTGTGGGTTGTTTGTTTATGTGTCACAGTGTATATATGAGTGTGTGTATGTGACAGTGCGTGTATCTGTGTGTCAAGGTGTGTGTATCTGAGTGTGTGTATATGTCAAGGTGTGTGTGTGTATGTGCCAGTGTGTGTATCTCTGTGTGTATATACCAGTATGTCTGTATTAGTGTGTTTGTAGGTGCCAATGTGCGCATCTAAGTGCATGTGTCAGTGTGTGTATCTGCATGTCATGGTTTGTGTATGTGTCAAGGTGTGTATCTTTGTGTCTGTGTGTATATGTCAATGTTTTTATACGTGTGTCTGTGTGTTAATTTGTTTGTGTATGTATGTACATGGCAGTATATGTGCAAACACAAACACACCACACAAATACACTCCTGCAAACACAAACATTACATACAAAAATCCCTGGATTCAAATTTCACATTTATATACAAACACTTAAACACACCCTTCACTCAAACACTAATACTACTCACAAATGTACATCCGCATTTAAAAGCCAACACTACATCCAAGCTGACCCTAACTACTCCTTGCTGACCCTTCCTTCTCCTTGCTGACCCCTTGTGCTCCTTGTAGACCTTTCCTGCTCCTTGCAGACCCTTCCTGCCCCTTGCTGCCCCTTCCTGCTCATTTATGTTCCTTTGTGCTCCTTCTCCTACTTTACCTTTGTGCTCTTTGCTGCCCCTTTCTGCTCCTTGATGTCCCTCCCTTCCTGTAGGTTGTCTCCCCATCCCTCACTTACCTGATCTGTATTTGGCCACCCCATCCCTCACTTAACTGATCTATAGGCTGCCCCCCGCCCCACATCCCTCACTTACCTGATCTGTAGGCTGCACCCCCCCATCCCTCACTTACCTGATCTGTATTCTGCCCCCATCTCTCACTTACCTGATCTGTAGGCTGTCTCTACAGTATGGGAGTTGCTGGCTGCACTCTGTGCTGCTCACCTATGGGTGTAGTCAGGAGAGAGAGAGGCGGGGATAAGATGTAGTTTCCTATCCCTGCCTCTCTCCACACACACAATGCAGTGTATTCTCACTCTGAAAATAAAAATACCAGCACAAGCTGAAAAATCCAGGGTGGGGGGCAAGTGCCCCCCTTTGCCCATCCCCTGGAGGTGCCCATGCCTCCAGGGTCTCCTTACAAATACCTAAAAGCAAGGTTTTTGACCATGTCTGCAAAGCAATCTATTCGCTAACTTACTGTGTTATGATATGTTTATGCATCCTTTCATGTAAATGTTATGTTAATATTTTTTTAATCAAAAAGTGCTCAGTAGTGAAGGGGTTAAGAGGCTACGTTTCCATATGCACGTTTTGTACTTTTTTGTAGTAACATCCATAACGGTAGGTAAAAAAAAAATGGTCCAGCACTGTGCAAAGCATTATACTATTACAGTTTATCATCAAGATACAATTTTTTTTTATATAACCTATTTTCCTACGCTTCCTGACTTCACACAAACACTAAGGTTCTAAGAATATTCATTGTGTACAAAAATGGGTTTTCAATATAACTTTTGAAAGAGTTAAATATACCGCGCAGGCGCATAAGGTCTCCCCCGCCGGCTGACGTCAGCAGGGGAGGAGCGTGGGCGGAGGGACATCGGCGCTGGATTCAGGTAAGTCACTGAGGGGGTTTTAACCCCTTCAGCAACATGGGATGGGGATGGGGGGATGGGGATGGGGAGAGGGGTTGGCAGGGAGAGGGGCACTGCAGGGTTCTGCAGTGCCAGGAAAACAGACATGTTTTCCTGGCACTGGAGAGTCACTTTAAGCAATGGTTGTATTTTCAGTAACTATTCTTCTCTAAAAGATTAGCTATTTTTTCTTTCTATTGCATCTATGAGGCTTGAAAAAGACTATTCAATATGTTCTATTTTAGACTAAAAGCCCAAGTGTGCTAGTTGGTATTGATTTGTATGTGATGGAAAAAATTGTGTTTTCAAAATACACTAAGGGCACATAAAATACAGAAAGGATTTGGAGAGTTTTATCCCCGACATGTTGTAAGAAAATCCCATTGCATTTTATTTCTCTCTCATTTTTTTTTTTTTTTGGAAAGGACAATGCAGAATAGAAGTAATGTCTTCTGAATTGTAGTCTAGACTGTTTCTTTAGAGAGAAACATTTTCCTTCTATAAACTATAGTATTTTGATCATTCTCGGTTAAGCTCATTTTCATAGAAAAGTGACTACAATTTCCTAAAATGGAAAGAACAGCTTTTTCAGCAGTTGTTGAGAAAAGCCATTAGACAATGAATGTAAGTGGCTATTTTAGGTTGAAACATAAAATACATTTGAAAAGCCTGCTATAGCTATATACACTTGAACATGCATACATTATGAGGGTGCTGCTGTGACCAATTGATATAACATATATAATCCAGCACACTACTCAACCCAGGGGCGTGACTTGGGGAGAAGGGCAGAGGGCTGGTTTCCCTGGATGCAAAATTCTTAGGTGCAGAATTTTTTTATTATATTACACTCATCACACGTGGGTATATAGGTGGTGTGTATATACATTGTAAACTTGTTTGAGCAGGACTGTTGTGCACCTCTTGTTAATAGAAAAATGGTTTGCAAATAATAATTATTTATAATCATTATCATCATTGTTACATTCTTGCTTTATTTTTGGTAAACTGCGTAAATTATTTAATTTACATTTACTTTTACATTATCTTAACTTTAAAAGGGTATTCTCTTTCACTCCTGACTGCCTCCCCGTTCATTCCTTTTCTTTCCTAGCTTAACATTTTTAATTACTTTTTTCAGATATGCTTGCAGGATTCCGAACACCGCTGCCCTACCTGTCATTCATTCACATGGCAAATTCATGTTTAGGTCGAAACATAAAAAAAAAAAAAAATCTGCCCATTTACATTTGGACACATTGTGCTTCCTGTTAATTAAGCCATTTAAGAGTATATGTGTTCCAAATACCAAGATTAAAAGATGCAATGCTATTATTAGGGATTTGTGTCATCTGTTCCATCAGAAAACTGGACATTATTCATAATAATTTGCATCCTTAAACCTATTCTGTATTTTAGAATAAATAAAAATATGACAATTTAATTCTGTTTTCCACTGAAAGTAAGCAGTTGCATTCACAATTAGATATAAATAATTATTTAAATCCATTGAAAACAGGCATTGGCATAAATCCATAAACGCACTGGTTCAATACTTTTCTGGCACCAATTTGATAAACTCCTCATTCAAATGCTCTACAGACAAGAGCTTGACTTGATTTGATGGATTTTCCAGGCGAAATTGTTTTTTTGGTGCTAAGTAACTGCAGATTCTTAACAAATCCTTGCAATATTGGTTTTCTTCCTTAACAGTTATCTGTGAGAGAGTATTTATTAGTCTGTGAACATTCGTGTACCAGAATGAAAATTTAACAGCCTTTTCACTGATTGAAATGTGTCCAAATCTTGAGCACATTGTTGTTCATTAGTCACATTTTTCATACAGCTACAGCTCTTAGCTCTAACTAGTTAGCAGCGGCAACATTCTCCTCTATGGAAGAATGCTATTGTTTATAATTTATACGTTAACTTCTTCACTACCAAGGTCTTTTCCTCTAAAAATAATCATGGAATTTATCATTTGTATGTAAAGAAACACTCTCAACATCAAAATAAATCTTAATACAGTGGATGTGATGCATACATAATGTCTGCTTTCTCTGGCAATGTAAAACATTGGCATTTGTGATAAATGGTAATGTTTACATAGAACCTAAAACAGGGTCACTTTCATCTTAAAGGGACACTCCAGACCGTGTGTGAAGAATGTGTCTTCTTTTTTTTCTCATTTTACTAAACGTATAGTTTTCAATAGAAACCAGCACTTAGAAAAATCAACCTTGTTTATTGCCACCTCCCCTAGCTGTCAATTAGGTAACCGGTCCTCTTACTTCCTGGTTTGGTTAACTTAGTGGAGCTAAACTCAAGAGTCAGGCAATTGCTCAGAGCAACTGCCTTGCAAAGACTTCTCATTGAGCTGCATTGGGAAGTTTGTAATTGTACAGCCACAGAAAGTATGGACATGGGAAGAATGAAATGGCTTGCAAAGACTACAGACATGAGATTTGCAGCTTTATCCATATATAAAAACGTACACATGTTTTCATGGGGGGGGAAGGGGGGGTAAATCTACTAAACAGTGATTGTTATTTGAGCAATGTTGTGTCCCATCAAGTCCTTCATTTTTCAAAGTCTTTATGCTCGTTGTCATCATATATAACATGATGATGCTGAACAGAGCAAATGCTTTTCATAGAGAAACATTGGATTCAGTGTTTCTCTATGAGAATTGGTAGAATAGGCTTAATGTCATCATACTTCATATTGATTTGGACAACTCAAATGTGAAGAGTAGACTGTCCCATTACTGAATTACAAATAGTTTAAACTTTTTTTTAATGTTTTTCTTTTAAACAAAAGGGGTCCTAAATGTAAAGATAGAAGTAACACAATAAACTCCTTTTAATGTGTTACAGAAAATACAATGATGTAAATTTAAAAAATGCATAATGTTTTACATTACCATATTAGCATAATTATACATCTTGTCAAATACAATAGGTAAATAAAATTATCAAATAAAAACAGAGAGGGAATTGCAGCGCCTGGAATGTCCTTGGAGTGTGTATATAAATTAATTAAAAAAAAGGAGGAGAAATAGGAAACTGATAATTAGTGATGTCGCGAACCCGAAATTTTCGGTTCGCGAACGGCGAACGCGAACTTCCGCAAATGTTCGCGAACCGGCGAACCGCCCGAAACGCCATTGACTTCAATGGGGAGGCGAATTTTAAAACACACAGGGACTCTTTCTGGCCACAATAGGGATGGAAAAGTTGTTTCAAGGGGACTAACACCTGGACTGTGGCATGCCGGAGGGGGATCCATGGCAAAACTCCCATGGAAAATTACACAGTTGATACAGAGTCTGGTTTTAATCCATAAAGGGCAGAAATCACCTAACATTCCTAAATCACAATCAATATGGATTGACACCTGACATATGACATATTGACACCTTGACATATGGATTGACACCTGTCCTCAGAGCCCCTGATGCACACGGACACAGAGCAGAATAGAGACTGGTCCCCCTACATAGGGTCACTTGGCAGATATGGATTGACACCTGTCCTAAGGATCCCTGATACACACTGACACAGAGCAGAATAGGGACTGTTCCCCCTACATCGGGTCACTTGGCAGATATGGATTGACACATTGTTACAAACTGCTATTTGTAACGGGCCCTTTAAATGGCAAATTGCCCTGTTTCCCTGGGTTGTGGAGAAGCCTCTTTGCCAGCCTCCTCCCGCATGACTATGGCCCCTGGGAGATTGTGAAAATGTATGCACTTTTATTTGGTGTGTATGGCCCTTTAAGACTGTCGGTGGGCATATTGGGGCTTATGGACTCTTTATGTGACTGGTGCTGGCCCTTTAAACACCTTTTTTGGGACATCAGGAAGATTGGGACACTGCCCCTTTAAGGCCGTGTCCCCAGACTTGTTGGGGACACGGCCCCTTTAAGACGGTGTCCCCTGTGTCCCCAGACCTGGTGCAAACCCTTTGTGCCTGCCTGGCTATTTCCCACTTGGTTCAGTAAATGGGAAATTATTTCAGCTGCAGAGACTAAGTCCCATTCGGCGATGGGACTTAGTCTTTTTTTCAGCCGTTTTTTTCAGCCTTATTTCGGCTGCAGAGACTAAGTCCCATTCGCGATGGGACTTAGTCGTTTTTTCAGCCTGAAATAGACCGACCTCACAGCCCAAATCTATGGAACTGTTTGGGCAGGAAAATGTGCTTGCGGTCGGTCATAAAGGGACCTCCAGCTAACTTTTTAACCCCTGGATGGATTTGGCTGATTTTTGGTTATGTTTA
>OW240924.1:45887406-45936024 GCA_933207985.1 Pelobates cultripes | reverse complement strand
ACCAGGCCAACTGGGCTCTTAATCTGGCCCTGGCCATAGTACCACATGTGGTATAGTGTGGGATGAACCAGCTATTCTGGCAGCATAAACAATTTTACAGTTTTAGAAACTTTTATATTGCTCCACTCCTATGTCTTGTTTGCTTCTGGCTGCATTGCCCATGGGTGCCTTTGAACTTTATCTTCAAAGATTGAATTACCATATATACTCAAGTATTAGTCTAGTTTTTCAGCACATTATTTGTGTTGAAAACTGAAAAATATTTTTATGAACTTTAAATGTATTCAACGTGTTGTAGGAATGTAGAAATATTGTAAGTTATTAATTTAAGCATATCCAGACATCGAGAGGCCTACCCAGATAGATTACTATCATAATGTAATTTATACACATACTGTAATTTACACACATATGGTTTTAAGTCAAGAATGATGGATGGAGACTTGTGGACCCTGTTGATAATAACCTTTGACCTAGCCTTGTAAGCCTGAATTCCTGTGAAGGTTCACATTTCTATAGGCAATCATTCATTCCATCATGTAATTAGAAGTCTCAAGAAGGTCTTTGTGTGTAACTTACCAAAACATCATAACGTATGGCTTTAATCATAGATATCGAATAATACTAAGTTACCACCTATTTTTTCTTAGACAACCAATTATTGTAAAGCAGGCAAACCTTATGTCATTATGTATACGCCCTATGTAATTGAATTTTAAATGTATAAAATACCTTTTGCAGCTAGAATATTTCACCAATACCAATAGTAACACCAACGACCAATACCTTTTAACATCAAGCTTGGATAAGATCTAGAAGTGAATATACATTGTCTATTGGTCCATATGATTTTAAAACAGACTTTTGTTGTTACCGGATGATGTGTATATTGTAATAAATATACGGTTTTAACTGCAAGACACTCTGATTCGATTTGTTCAGAAAACTGGAAAACAAATATCTCACGGAATGCAAATTTCCTACAAAAAACCCCCACTTGACTTATACTCGAGTCAGTGTCTGTATTATTATTTATTTATTTATTATTGCAATTTATAAAGCGCACACAGATTCCGCAGCGCTGTACAATTAGTTGAGAAACGTACAATATTCTCAAACAAATACAAGAGGTAAGAGAGCCCTGCCCGTAAGCTGATATCTAGCCATTGGAGCTCTTTTATACAAAGTGCTTAGCTAGATGGCCCTTGAGCTTACAATCTAAAGGATACCAGGGGGGATTTGAGACAAAAGGTAGCAGGGGAAGTTTGGAGGTGATGGCTGAAAGAGTTAACAGAGAAGCAGCTATTGGTAAGATGTTAGGGGAATGAACAGGTAATTGGGTGAGAATCTCGAACAGCTGGAGGAGCATGCTATATATTTAAGGGGAGCATGGGTGGGCGGGAAGTGGGGAGGAAAAAATGCAGTCTTCACTGAGTTGATTGTGAAGTGAGGCCTGAGGAATAGAGATAGAACAGTCAATGAAGGTATTTACGACTGGGGAGGGGAAAAGGAGAGAAGGAGAAGGGGGGAGGGAGAGAGGGGGGGTGGGGGGCAAAGTAGGCATGTGTTATAGACTATTGAAAAGTTTAGCAATCAAATTCTATCACCCAAAATATTAATAACTGTCTACATGAAATATTGGTCACAAACATTAAATGACAGTGGTACACACTGCATGCACATAACATTACAGTGGCAAACTACAGGTATCAATTGTAACAACTCTATAGTAACACATGAGAATTTTGTAGCAATCCAGTAATACGGGAGGTGGAGTATCTTCCAAGCTTCAGTCATTACCTGAGAGTGATGGGTGTTTCTGCAGGATGGTAAATGCAGTCTTCACTGAGTTTATTGTGAAGTGAGGCCTGAGAGTGATGGGTGTTTCTGCAGGATGGTAAATGCAGTCTTCACGGAGTTGATTGTGAAGTGAGGCCTGAGAGTGAAGGGTGTTTCTGCAGGATGGTAAATGCAGTCTTCACTGAGTTGATTGTGAAGTGAGGCCTGAGAGTGATGGGTGTTTCTGCAGGATGGTAAATGCAGTCTTCACTGAGTTGATTGTGAAGTGAGGCCTGAGAGTGATGGGTGTTTCTGCAGGATGGTAAATGCAGTCTTCACTGAGTTGATTGTGAAGTATTATGGCAACTTACATTGCCATAATACAGACCAGGACCGCCAGGCTCATTATAAGCCCGGCAGTCCTGTTGGGGGCTGGCAGAGAGCTGTTACTTACCTTTCCTGCAGCTCCTGTCAGCTCCCTTCTCCTGAGCTCCGGTCAGCTCCCTTCTCCTCCACTGTAAGTCTCGCGGTGTGACTGCCGCGCGGAGCGTTGCCACGGTATCCCGTTGCTCTCGCGAGACTTACAGTGGAGCTGACCGGACCAGAGGAGAAGGGAGCTGCAGGAAAGGTAAGTAACAGCTCTCTGCCAGCCCCCCTCCTACACAGCCCATCCACTGGACCACCAGGGAATGAGAGCCCCCCTCCCTGGCCAGCTAAAAAGCAGGGAGGGGGGATGAAAATAAAATTAAATAATAAAAAAAAAAATATTACAATAAAAAAATTAAATATTAAAATTAAAAAAGTAAATAATAAAATAAAAAATAATACTAAAGTAAAAAAATAATATATTAAAATTAAAAAATTACAAATAATAAAAATGCCCACCCCCACCCAGTTCACACACAAACACACTCATACAAACACACACTCTGCATTATATACACACGCACTGCATTATATACACACTCATACAAACACACATTCTACATTTTATACACACACACACTCATACAAACACAGGCTCTGCATTATATACACACACACACACACTCTGCATTCACACAAACAAACACACTCTGTGTGTGTTTGTATGAGTGTGTGTTTGTATGAGTGTGTGCGTATATAATGCAGAGTGTGTGTTTGTATGAGTGTGTGTGTATATAATGCAGAGTGTGTTTTTGTATGAGTGTGTGTGTATAATGCAGATTGTTTGTATGAGTGTGTGTGTATAATGCAGAGTGTGTGTGTGTGTATAATGCAGAGTGTGTGTTTGTATGAGTGTGTGTGTATATAATGCAGTGTGTGTGTTTGTATGAGTGTGTGTGTATATAATGCAGAGTGTGTTTTTGTATGAGTGTGTGTGTATAATGCAGATTGTTTGTATGAGTGTGTGTGTGTGTATAATGCAGAGTGCGTGTGTGTGTATAATGCAGAGTGTGTGTATGAATGTGTGTGTTTATAATGCAGACTGTGTGTATGAGTGTGTGTATAATACAGAGTGTGTGTTTGTATGAGTGTGTGTGTATAATGCAGAGTGTGTGTATGAATGTGTGTGTGTGTATAATGCAGAGTGTGTGTATGAATGTGTGTGTGTGTATAATGCAGAGTGTGTGTATGTGTGTGTATGTGTGTGTGTGTATAATGCAGATTGTTTGTATGAGTGTGTGTGTGTGTATAATGCAGAGTCTGTGTATGAGTGTGTGTATATAATGCAGAGTGTGTGTAGGAATGTATGTGTGTATAATGCAGAGTGTGTGTATGAATGTGTGTGTGTGTGTGTGTGTATAATGCAGAGTGTGTGTATGAATGTGTGTGTGTATAATGCAGAGTGTGTGTGTGTGTGTGTGTGTATAATGCAGAGTGTGTGTTTGTATGAGTGTGTGTGTATATAATGCAGAGTGTGTGTTTGTATGAGTGTGTGTATATAATTATAAAAAATCACAGAATTTCATAGTCCCAAGTTTTACCCTCGACTTATCCACGAGGCATAGTATATTTCACAATTGTTGGTCACAAAACTGCACTCGACTTATACATGAGATCGACTTATACACGAGTATATACGGTAGTCATTTTAACACATAGTTAACACATAGTTTCTCCATTTTGGCTTTATTTTTGTTAAATAAATCAAGACATGGTGTCATATGTCATGTGTTGTTGTTCATCTTAGGTTGTATTTACCCAATTTAAGACATGTAAATGAACAAACGATTGTTATTATGTCCTGATATGTAAAACCAAACAATTCAAAGAGGGTGTACTTTCCTTTTCCCATAATTGTATATATAATTATCTTTCACATATATTCTCTTTTCGTTCAGAATAACACCATTTGAGGACCAAAGTATCAAGACCCTCTTCCTGATAGAAGTTTGACATTCGGTGGAATCCTGTTCTTCATACTTGTTATATATATGTTATTATATTTTATGTTTTGCTTGACTTTGGCATTAAGAAAGAGGAGGTGATTAATGTTTCCTCTCCTTATATACAAATTCCTTGGTTCTGATTAGTTCTTATTGATTACTTGTTATCTATTTTTTTTCTTTGCTGTTATTGGAGCTTGTAAAGGAACTTAATCAAATATTCACCTTCTGTCATTACTAAAATGAAGATTATAAATACACTAAAGCAAGGATAATCTTATATTCTAGTACCAATTGTAAGACAAAAAAAGTAAGCTATATGATTAAAAAGGTAACGTACCATGCATCTATCAACTAATCATCTAGAAAAGGCCATGCAGACAGTTCTGGTCAGTACAAATATGTCCATTTTGCATATGTTATCTGCGGGGGCAAGCAGAGCTGCATCAAAAACACTCCATTCGTAGACCTGTACATGACAGCAAATACATTCCATTTAGAACTGTAGCCATTGATGAATTAGTTCTTGTTTGAAATTGGCATTCTGTCAGTAAATTGAGCGAAAGTACTGCAACTGCTGCAATTAAAGGTCCCTACAGAGTTGAAGTAATGACAATAGTCTTACAAGCTAACACACACACTTGTTATGTAACCCTAAGGACATGGCCAGTACACTGGAGGTTCAACTGACAGACAGACTGTTTCCCAGCCTCGCCTACACCTCTATCAGATTTCCCACTCTCATTAATGGTGTGAAATTAAATACAATGTTCACATTACTTCTATTATTATTAGCTATAAATTTTCAACATATTTGGCTATGCTGTGCAACTCTAGAGAAATGTTTATTTCCAAACTAAAATCTGCATGGGATAATGGCATTCTCAAATACAGGTCTATAGATTCTATTACAAGACTTCAGAATATTTACGGCAATTCAAAAGCAATTTTCTCATAGGCATCAATGGGAAACCTTCTGTTCTATTATCTAATGGTTCCCTGCCATTCTACAGACTGCTTATTCTGATTCTTGTAATTACAGCAGAATTACCATAAAGTAACTGATAAGGCTCACGGACCCAGAAAACATGAATTTGCTTGGCCTCATTTTCCATTTTTACTTGTAGAATAAAAAGTGCCTCAAAACTGGTGTCTGGGACTCTAGAATCTTTATCCATCTTTGCTTGTAATAATCCATTCCACTGCTCAGGATGCAGGATATTAACAATTGTACCATAGCATATCTCAGTCACTTATTAGGCATGTCCCCATCTACAGAATGATGTTTGAACAAGAGAGAAGGATTTTGTCCTCTCCACAGTTATATGGAACAATCATATTGACCACATGTTTTTTTTTTCTTGTCTGTTAGTATGCATATATATACACACACACATATATATATATATAGTTAATACAATGCTAAACAAAAATCTGCACACCAGTCAAGCCATAAGACTTGCTTTTCCCACAGAGTTGCATTAACAACGAAACAGCTGTCCATGAGTGGTTCACTGGTTTTGCATCTTGTCCTAAATTGTGTTCCAAGCAGTTGTATACTGCAAACACAAATTAAAAGGAATCCATGTTTAAAATGGAATGAGGCAAAAATGTGATTCTTTGTTAAACTAATTTGCATATGCCCACCCAGAATCCTTTGCGGTTGTAACATCACTGCTGATTTGGGATTTCTGTGGGAAAAGCAAGTCTTATGGCTTGACTGGTGTGCAGATTTTTGTTTAGCATTGTATTAACTATCCACATACTTCAGGTGGAAGGGGTTTTCAATCACAATTTTTCCCCACCATAACCTATTATATATATATATATATATATATATATATATATATATATATATATACATATATACATATATATACATATATACATATATATACATATATACATATATATATACATATATATATATATATATATATATATTATATCTGTCGATATTTGTGTTAGAATCTGCATGTATGTGCATTTGTATCTATCTATATGTGTGTTTGTATGTGCCTGTGTGAATGTTACCATGTCTTGGTAAGTGTGTTATTTTTAGTTTTTCATTTCTGTTAGTATGCACCCAGATGTGTTTTAATATGCATTTGTATGTGTTGCCAAATGCTTCTATGCATCTTAGTATATGGCTCTGTTTGTGTTTGTATGTTCCTGTATGTGTGTTATTACAGAGGTGCCAACTGTACAGACCCAAGGGAAATAGCGCACCTTAGTGGAGAAGGGCACATGTATGAGTGTGGGTATGGATGCCTGTGATTGATTGGGTTGGAGTATATTGGGCATGTGTGTGCAATAGGATACCTTAAATTTGTGCCACTTAGTTAGCTGTGCCAGCAACATCTTCCCTCGCTCCCTTTCTTGGTTGTAGTGGTTACTTTGTCACGGCAGGTGGGGGGAGTGTCCTTGCCAAACAGGTTGAAAAGATGTAGTGGACAAGGGTGAGCTCTCAGCCTCCCCTGTGGTAAACAGGGGAGTTACCAAACTGGATGTGCCCACTGAGCTAAAAGTTGGCTTGTGGTTGGCATTTTGAATGTAAAGGCAGTTTTGGTGGACTTAAGGGCAGGTGTTAGTTTATCAAGGACGTTAAAGGATCACTATAGGGTCAGGAACACAAACATGTATTCCTGACCCTAAAAAAATTATCACAAACTAAAAACTTAAGTATAAAAGTATAAATCTTTTAATAAACATCAAAAAATAAAATAAAATAATTCAGAGGCTGTTTCACAACCTCCCTGATGGTTGTACCCTAAAAACACACAAAGTAACAACAAAGTATAAAAACAATAAACTAAATTAAATACCCAGCATAGTATCCATATGTAACAAAGTTGCTAGATATATTTAGTTTTGAATATGTCAATAAATCATATACAAATGCATCAATAATATGGATAATGTGCCAAAAGAAACAAATACAGCAAAAAATATAGAAATATATCAAATAATATAAAACAAATTAATAATACAAAATATAAACAAATAAATAAGTAAATAGTACCTGACCTCGGTGTGGGCCCCCACCAGAGGTAGAAATAAAATCCAAATCGGGGATAACCATAAAAAGGAGACCCCCAGATGACACCAAATAGCTTAGTAAAAAGCAGGAGCAAATGCACTGTATTACCGCAATCGGAATCTTCGAAAAAGACAGCGGTATTAATTAAACACAGGTGAAAAAGCTGTGCAAAAGAATTTGCTGCCCAGAATGAATGAACCTTTCGTTGAAACGCCACGGTCGAGATCTTCGCAAAAGACTGCGGCAATCAGCCAGAAGAGACAGGGTGCCAGATGGGGTACAGAGCTTTGATAAAGTTTCAGAAGTGAAACGAAATGCGTAGATCTACATACATACCTCCTTTGGCTGTTTCCTTGTCTCCAGCTCTGTACCCCATCTGGTACCCTATCTCTTCTGGCTGATTGCCGCGGTCTTTTGCGAAGATCTCGACCGTGGCGTTTCAACAAAAGGTTAATTCATTCTGGGCAGCAAATTGTTTTGCACAGCTTTTTTCACCTGTGTTTAATTAATACCGCGGTCTTTTTGGAATATTCCGACAGCGGTAATACAGTGCATTTGCTCCTGCTTTTTACTAAGCTATTTGGTGTCATCTGGGGGTCTCCTTTTTTTGGTTATCCCTGATTTGGATTTTATTTCTACCTCTGGTGGGGGCCCACACCGAGGTCAGGTACTATTTACTTATTTATTGTTATTTTTTATTATTAATTTGTTTTATATTATTTGATATATTTATATATTTTTTGCTGTATTTGTTTCTTTTGGCACATTATCCATATTATTGATGCATTTGTATATGATTTATTGACATATTCAAAGCTAAATATATCTAGCAACTTTGTTGCATATGGATACTATGCTGAGTATTTAATTTAGTTTATTGTTTTTATACTTTGTTACTTTGTGTGTTTTTAGGGTATAATCATCAGGTTGTGAAAGAGCCTCTGAATTATTTTATTTTTTGATGTTTATTAAAAGATTTATACTTTTATACTTAATTTTCTAGTTTGTGATAATTTTTTTGGGAGCGCACACACCTTTTGTTTATCGTGAGTTAATTACTCAATTCAGTCGCTTGCTGGTGTTCTTATGCTGCCCCTTTTTTAATTTTAATTGTAATCATATTGATTAATTATAATATAGTTGTACCATTTTTTATATATTTGAATTCCTGACCCTATAGTGTTAAAACCACCATCTTGCCCCCTCATGCCTCCATAAATATAGCAAAATCTTACTGTATTCAAGCCTAAAGCTGTAACTCTGCATGCTCCTTGACTAAGAAAAACAAGCAGTCTGTTGACATCATCAGAAGTGGTAGCCTGTTCCAATCACAGTGCTTCTCCATAGGATTGGCTGAGACTGACAAAGAGGCAGATCAGGGGCAGAGCCAGCATGATTCAAACACAGACTGGGCCAATCAGCATTTCCTTTTAGAGATGAATTGAATCAATGTATCTCTATGAGGAAAGTTCATTGTCTGCATGCAGAGGCAGTAGACACTGAAAATTTTGATGCATTTTAGGCAGCAATGACCCAGAAAGGATCTCTAACAGACATCTTAGGAGTGGCCAGTGAAGTTATCACTAAGCTGTAATGTAAACACTGCTTTTTCTCTGAAAATATAGCGTTTACAGCAAAAAGCCTGAAGGTAATGATTCTACTCACTAGAACAAATTCAATAAGCTGTAGTTCTGGTGACTATAGTGTCCCTTTAATGAAAGTTTGTTTCTGTATGACACTGTGTTAATTTATGTGTTAAGTTATTAAGAATTATTTATACATTTATAAAGAAAATGATACAGTATTTGTTATATATTTAATACATGTTGTGACCTGTTTTCATCCAAAATTGGTGTCTGTCTTTCTTGGGTGGGATCTGGTGATAGGTAAATATTAGTACAGAGCTCTAAGACCATGCACAAAGCAGTTCAGCAGTGATCTGTGCATGGTCTGCTGGAGGCTGTCAGTCAGCCTGGCCACCCTCTGACGGGTGAGCCCCATTATACAATCTCTCATCTCTTTCTTTCCCATATTGGTCCTGGAAGGCCAGCTGGGTTGGTTGGCAGGTTTAGTTTAATATATGTCTGTATGTGCGTTGTCATGTGCTTGTATGTGTTTTAGTATATGTCTTTATTTGTGTTAATATGTGCCTGTATTCTTATGTTATTATGTACCAGTAAGTGTCAGCTTGATGTATTTATGATGCACCTTATAAGACTGGCAATGTGCCACTCTCAATGGGGGCGTGTCATCCAAGTTCACATGCATACCATGATAACAGGCTGCCAATCAAGGTAGCCAATCAAGTTACCTTTATGCTCATCACTCCTGAAAAGTCGTCTAAGTCTTCACAAGTACATGGCAACCATGTTTAAACAAAGTGTGAGCCACACTATTTGGTCATTAGGAGAATTATTTATATTTTCACTAGTCTGGGATTCATTTGATACAAAGTATTAGAGTATTTCCTTTTTATAATATTAAATATAATGCTTTTAGACTAATTTCTAACTGTACATTGTCTCACTACTACTTCAGCATTTAAAGGATTTGTTATACTACCGTAAAACAAAAAAGTGTGATAAGCAAAAGTAATTTTATAGCATAATTTATTTTTATGGGGCTTTGTCTTCTCATTGTTGATATTGATATCCTGGGAAATAGGGGGCCAACGTCATTAGTATGTTATTTCTACAGGCAGTAAGTGATGCTGTTTTAATAATGTATCTCTCATAGCCAAACAGGGTAGCAGCCCTGAACAGAAACATTATATGTAATATCCCCTGGCAGAATTGGGGATATATGCCGACAACTCACATGTTTTTTAATCTTCTTTGCTGTGGCCCTATTTTCTGTATAGCAAGGTTCCCATTATAATGCATGAAATAGGTCTGGTTTGAAATGGACTCCCATAATTCTGTGTGTGCGTAAAAGAACACCCTATGTAAATGTCATTATAAACATAGAACGTCTTTTATTGGTACAGAAAAAAAAAAAGAAAATGCTAACTAGATTATCCATGTTTAACCTGATGGAACCCATTAGTTAAATAGGGATTAATTTAATAATGACATTTATATATAGTGTGACAGTGTTAAACTAATGAAATATAATTTACTCCTGTACATTAGATAATTATATCATCAGTGTCTTAATGAGCAGATCTTTGTACTGTGATTGGTTTGCACTAAATGCAAATTAATAGTACGATCTTTGAAAATGTAAATTTGAGAGATTAACTCTCTGTGTGCCATGGAGTTAAATATCATGCAGTGCAGTGCCATTATAGTATAAACATTGTTAATAGCAAACACTTTAACAATAAATATAGAAAATGTAAATTAATAATGGTGCACATCATTGTAATAGAAATGCACAAGTAAGGTGATTAATATTTAGATAAATACTTAGAGGAGATAAGTCCAAAACCCCTATTTCAAAAAGAGCAACGGAATAAAATTGACTGCTGTTCGGCCTGTTATGCTGCCAGTGTTAATAAAATAAGTGCTGTTGAGAGAGGTAATGGTAACCTAATTTATATTAGATACTAGTTTGGTAATGTTCCAAATAAAGATTTCCCTTTTGGAAGAAAGGGGAAAAAAATTATCTACTTTAACAATATTATTTTCTATATTATTACTTTTTACTTGCAAATTAGAATAAAGAATGGTTGAATATCAGACAGCCCAGGTGATTCACAGATCTGGCAAATGCATTTTATTCTGATCTAGCGGTGAATGAGAACAAGATTTTGTTTCTTACTTGCTGCAAATAGGATTATCTGCCTAATTGTGCACCCTATTACTTGCTGCCTAATCCACCATTGCACTGTATTTGTATTAAAGCGAAGAGCTGAATCAGGGATAAAAAATATGATGTTGAGCACATTCTGTTATAAAGTCAATGCTTGTGTCACCTTAAAGAAACACTATCATCAAAAACATTTTTTTTTTGAAAAAAAATATATATACATATATATTATTATTTATTAAAAATGTCAAACCTATTAAATTGATGATTTATTTATTTTACTTTATTGGACTTTTGAATTATACTATATGATGAGTTAATTAGCATGAAAAATAATTGGCTCACTGAAAAAGAAGAAAGAAAGAAAGATAGGAGAAGTGAGGTGAGGCAACTGGCCAAAAGAATAGCTAGGCTCAGAACACTCCTGTCCACTAGTTTGTTAATTAAACCTAAAAATAAATTGCTGGTTGTGTTCCTTTAAGTCTCCCTGTAGAAAGGAATGAATTATGGCAGTGGCTGGGTCAGATAATCCATTAGATGTAGGGACAGTACTATTCATACCGTCTGTAAAAACAAACAACTCCCAAAAAAATAATCAATGATAGTTTAGAGCAGCAGCAAATCACATGGTAAATGCATTTCCTAAAAAAGGCCCTTAATAAACAATTTGTGTATGAGGCTCAGTGTCTAAAACATGCATTTTATATTTTGATGTATAGCCTCACAAGTTTGTGGGTCGCTGGTCCAGTAACACCTATTTGCCAAGTAGTCATAAAGCTGCTGTCTAGCTCTTTGCAAGTCTCCAGTTTTCTCTAACCTTTGATAAACCAACTGTGACGCACTAATGAATATTTTATTGCAAGCACATGCACAGCTAAAGAAGATTTACAGCATCATACACTTGCGGTGACACTGCCAGTTTTACAGGAATCTATCACACAATTTGTTACATAACATTGTGAAGCAAAGCTTGCCTTAGAGAAGCAATTCTGCACATACTTTTACAAAATAAGGGGGTTATAAAACCAGAAGATGTCAAATAAGCAATACATTTGTATAATCATGCAAATAATTTACAAATCCTATGATATAATAATGGGGATAAATGACAGATGGGAAGGGAGAGCATGATTGCAGTCCACACACCTATTAGGTTGGTTTTGGATCCAAACTATGTATCAGTTAAAAATGGGAAAATAAAAGGGGTAATTAAAGGGACACTATGGGCATCAAAACATCTTTAGCTTAATGAAGCAGCTTTAGTGTATAGATCATGCCTCTGAACTCTCACTGCTCAATTCTCTGCCATTTACGAGTTAAATCACTTCTCTCTGACCATGCAGCCCAAGCCACACGCCCCCTGGCATTGACTGATACAGCATGCATGAAACAAATGGTTACATTCTAAATTAGATTTTAACCTGCTTTAGACATTTTTATCTCCTGCTCTGTACACTTATTGTTAATCACATGCAGAAGGCTCCTGCAGTGCCTAGAAAGCTATTAACAGAGCAGGAGATAAGAATTTAAACGTGAAGTGCAAATAAGGAAAGATCTCTTTAAATTAATGTTTAGGAAGGCTGTGCAAGTCACATGCAGGGTGGTGTGTCAATGACTGTATAAGCAAAGTGAATTCAACTCCTAAATGGCAGAGGATTGATCTGTGAAACTGCAGGGACTTCATCTATACATCAAAACTGGTTCATTAAACTAAAGTTGTTTTGGTACCTATAGTGTCCCTTTAATTCCCGTACCCCCTCCCATAATTTGCTGGTATTGGCATTGTAATATTTATTCTAAACTTAGAAATTGAGATTTCTTTGCCTCTAAATATTTCCTTTCTCTAATCATAAAGTGCTGCAGAATTTATTGGCACAATATAAATGTTAATAGTAAGGACATATTAAACAACACCAAATTGGCCAATTGCAATACATGGAGCAGTTATGTGCACCACCACCCAGCCTACAAGTGATGTGCTTGAGTTCACACTAGTATTCACAATAAGAAAGCGCTCAAAGTAGGCCAATAAATCTTTCAATATTTATGAAGGGAGAACTTTTGATAACATTATTTAATATGTATACATAAACTATACATTTAGGATTTTCATTACTGTTTGTTACTGTGTCTTCACTATAATGGAAGTAGAAAACCTCACATTTGCCTTATATCTGCACTGTTTATTTTCCAAAAGCTGGCATTCCGATGCCATCTGTGTTATGCGAAGAGCATGTTATAATAATGTACAGTCTTGTTTACACAGCAAAGCCACTGGAAATGCTAAATTTTAAGTTTACAAAAACCTTACGAATTTTTCTACATATTGCTGATCTGATTTATTCATTGATTTCATTTATTCATATTATATTGTTTTTTTTCTAGAAGCATGAATGTAACATAAAATTCTAAGCACTTAAAGTGTTTAATAGTAATTATATTTTCTAAATTATATCTATTCAAAAACGCACAATCTATATTAGAAGACATGACCTATAATCTCTAATTTCAAGCAAAAATCTTGTCTGACTTTATTTAGATGTTTCAAATTTTAAATGTTCGGTCAATGAATACAAATAACAATATAAAGTAATGTCAAAATGTATCAAGATAATGTCATTTAGAATGTAAAATAACGTAATATAACACTATCCACTAAATAGGAGTGCACAGACAATTGCAATGTTTGACAAAGATCTAGAAGAGTTAAAACATCACCTGTTATTTTGGCACCCACTATAAAGAATTACTTTAAGGATTATACTAGATTTATTGCTATTTTTAGTGAATTTAAATAAGAGAATGTGCAGATGACCTTTAAAACAACTCTGTTACTTTCAGGGTATTTGCATAAAGACAATTCAGAATCTTATTTTGCACCTGTAGGTGATAAACTTGTTTAGTGCGGGGGGCGTGGCCGACTGCCGGACAAGATGGACGCATAATCCTCAGCTCCGGCAAAAGGGCTGATAATCCGTTGCAATCCTACCACACAGAACGCACTACAAACCGTACCACAGAAGATGTCGCAACATAAAAGCAAGAAGAGCTCAGCAAAAACTGAAAAATTTAATTTCTTTCAACAGAAACCAAATTTAACTCCTTCGGGCCTACTACCGTCTACCCAAGATGGCGACGAGGGTACCGACGATGAAAGTACCCCACAAAGCATGTCTGCACCAGGAGATGCCCTGACAAAGAGCCACCTAACTCAAGCACTGGAAACCTTGTCCCGAAAGCTGATCGGGTCCTGGCAGCACTCCATGGACTCACTCCGTAAAGATGTCCAAGAAATAGGCAAGAGGACGTCGCACATAGAATCACAAATGGACGACATGGCGGCAGCCCACAATAACCTCGCTGCACACGTGGAGAGGCTGGAAGACAAGTTACTACTCACCGAAACGAAACTGGCGGACATGGAGGACAGGTCTCGGCGAAACAACCTGCGGCTGCGGGGGGTACCTGAAACAGTGCTCCCGGCGGAACTACAAGCCTATGTGCGAGGCCTGCTAAGTGCTTACGCGCCCGAGATACAGTCTGACATGCTGCTGCTCGACAGAGTTCATCGGGTGCTGCGCCCGCGCCACCTGTCGGATTCCTCACCCAGAGATGTTCTGTTACGTGCCCATTATTATCACATTAAAGAGCATGTCCTCCGAGCCAGCAGAAGTAAATCCAAGCCTCCAGATGATTACGCCACGGTACAAATCTTCCCAGACGTCTCAGCGATCACCCTGCGAAGACGGAAAGATTTCGCTCCCATTACTACAGCACTCCGCACCAACGGAGTGAGATACAGGTGGGGATATCCCACGAAGCTTTTGGTGACCAGAAATGGCTCTCTCCAGGCCATCCTGACCCCTGAAGATGGCGCCAATCAGCTGAAGTCGTGGGGTATCAACCCACAACTGGAACCCGAGAAAGCCCCATCAGCGAGCAGACTACGCATAGAGTGGCAGAAAGTGCCGGACAAATATTAACCCACGCTGTCAGCTGCATGAGAGACACGCAAGTATTGTGCACTACACACTTTTTCCCACAGGCATACTGACATTGGAAGGGCCCAGCGGAACTCTCATTGTGCACATTTCGGCATCTCAGGAAAGCCTCAGCTTCTTATCCACGGGGGGACACATCACTGTCTGAACTGATCTTGAGCATATGCAGGGAAATGGGCCTTCCCTGAAGGAGCCTATAGGCTACTGTGAACTCTCTTGTTGCCACATGGACAGTAATGGCAGGGAGATCGGGGAGGTGCAAGGTTGTAGGGGACCCAGTAAGACATGTGTTCACTGATTTTGATGGGATAGTGGCCGAGTCCGGATGGGTGGGCGGCGTGGGCCCGGGCGCTTTCCCCCGGTCGTTCCCCTCCGAGGGGGAGGGGGACGGGGGGGACGCGCGGGGTACCTCGCGGCCCATACCACTGGTCACTTTATATGTCTCATTATGCGTCCTATGCCCTCTCTATAAATGTGCAGACCCCTTTGCCAGCCTCGACATCACTGAGGGGTTGTGGGGGGACACTGTTGAAAGACCCTCGTGACTGCACAAAATCACTAGTCAGCCCTGGGGACAAGGAGACATGTAGACCCCTAGGATAGGGTTTGGGTATGGAAATGGGGCGGAGAGGCCTAAGATATGGCACAGATGCAGATGCCCTCTCAAATGCCGATAGGAGCCCTAACGGCTCGTCCTACCCCACATACACTTACGAAGGGGTAGTATAGCGAGGCACGGTACAGCTACCACTCATGCAGCAACCACACCCAAGCTTTCCTTCAAACGCCAACATATTCAAAAAAAAAAAAAACCCAGTTCTGTCCAAACCCAAAGGCTACCAAGCCCATACGCCACACCACAGGAGACAAATGTTTCCGTACCCCACGGTGCGCGCCCACCGCACCATTTCCCTGCTACAGGGAACATGTATATATTCCTTTCCCTCCCACCTCTTCTCTATCACACCCAAGTTGTCCCTTCCCGGTTCAAGGTATATTAATCTCTCCGAAAATAGATCTACAAGAGTACTCCAAATAAACAAACAAATATTACAACCTGAGAATACACACTATTAACGCGTGCGGTTTGAACACCCCGCACAAACGGCGTGTCTTGTTAGACATGGCCAAAAAAGACAAGATAGACATCCTCTGTGTGCAAGAAACCCACTTCACACATTCCAAAGTTCCTAAATTTGCACAACAAGACTATCCCACGCAATACCACTCCACACACTCCTCCAAGTCCAGAGGCGCATCCATACTTGTCTACAAATCACTTTCGTTCGAACTACTCCAAGTTAAAAAAGATTCCCAAGGCAGATACGTCATCATTCACTGCACGATAAACGACATTAATTACACAATTGCCTCAGTGTATAGCCCGAACACTAACCAAAGAAATTTCTTACACAAAGTCCTTTCCAAAATACCTAGCCCACAATTGCAAAATTTGATTCTGTGTGGAGACCTGAACCATATATTCGATCAAACATTAGACACGACAGTCGCTGGTGACACCAAGAGGCAGGCCGCCCTCAAACCCCAATGCAAAGCTATGACAAAGTTGCTGCTAGAATACAATATCTATGACTCCTGGCGCACAATACATCCAAACGTTCGTGAATACACGCACCACTCAAGAGCCCATAAAACCAGCTCACGCATTGATCACATCCTCATTGCTGCGCATCTCCTCACATCCATGATAGATTGCACGATAGGAGACCTGACATGGTCAGACCATGCGCCCGTACACCTAACCCTACAAGACAAATTTCTCTTCAGGGGAACCTCCCCATGGAAACTGCATGACAATCTTCTGCTCGATGACTCCTTCAAAAATACAATAGAAAAGGAAATAAAACTATACTTCGACACAAACTACACGCCGCAAACACAACCCCAAAACGTATGGCTCGCCCACAAGGCGGTAATACGGGGACTTCTTATCAGCCGGGCGGCATACCTGAAAAGGAAGGCATGTGAGGAATACACCACCCTTCTCAAAAAACTCATAGACCAAACAAGTGCCCATCTCCTTTCCCCGTCTACTGCAGGCCAGGATGACATTTACCGCACTACTAAAGCAATAAACGACATATTATTCCAACGGACATCAGATACACTGACCAAACTCAAACTGACACAATACTCTCAGGGCAACAAAGCCGGGAGAGCACTGGCTTCCCTATTAAGGCAACACCAAACCAGATCGAAAATACCGCATGTATTTAACACTGCAGGCATCAAAATTACAAACCCACAGCAGATAAATGACACCATGGCGGAGTTTTACGACAAACTCTATAATCTAGCACAGGATACTAAGACACATCAACCCACAACTCAAGAAATACAGAACTTCTTAACACAGGCCTATCTCCCCTCCCTTAGCCCAACCCAACAGGCAATGATCCAACAACCGATCACCGCCACTGAGATAGAAAAAACTATAGACGCCCTACCACAGGGAAAGGCACCAGGCCCAGACGGCTTCACGAACATTTATTACAAATGTTTCAAATCCACCCTAGTCCCGCAAATAGAGAAAACGTTTAACGCCATTATAACGACAAGCTATATGCCGTCAGAAATGCTGATAGCCCACATTGCAACGCTGCCCAAGCCAGGGAAGCCACCTACCAAACCCCAAAACTTGAGACCGATTTCTTTACTAAATACTGACACAAAGTTGCTAGCGAAAATTTATGCGAATAGGCTTGCTTCCATAATCCCTTCGGTAATACACACCAATCAGGTAGGGTTTGTCAGGGGGAGACAGGGCTCGGATGGAACCAGGAAACTACTAGATCTGATGTCAAGCGCGCGGGCCTCGGGGAGACCCAGTGTGTTCCTTTCGCTGGATGCTGAGAAAGCATTTGACAGGGTGCACTGGGGATTCCTTGAGGCTACGCTAACAAAATTCGGTTTCCCTCCCAATTTCATGTCCCTACTGACGGCGCTATACTCCACACCATCGGCTCATGTAGCCAATAGCGGATTTATATCAAAAAAATTTAGTATTACAAACGGATCACGCCAGGGGTGCCCACTATCCCCGTTGCTGTACATCCTGATCCTGGAACCATTAGCGCAACATATAAGAATGAGTCACAATGTCAAAGGTATACAAATAGGCCCCGTGGAACACAAACTCACAATGTTCGCAGATGATATCATGCTTTCCATAGAATCACCACACACATCACTCCCACACCTACACGACATCCTGACTGATTACAGTGCATGTTCATACTACAAACTTAATATTTCCAAAACGCAAGCAATAGGGATGCACATGTCATCCCGCACTCTGCAAGTTTTAAAAAAGGCCCACGCATACGACTGGCGAACGGACAACCTCACCTTTTTAGGAGTTGCATTTACAGCCACATCGCAGGCCATGTTTCAGGCAAATTACACCAAACTAGTGAACAAACTGAAAAGTCAAATTATGGGTTGGGCAGGCAAATACGTCTCCTGGCTGGGACGAATCGCAGCGACAAAAATGATACTTTTACCCAAACTTCAGTACTTATTCCGTACATTACACATTCAACTCCCACACACTTTCCTCTGGGAAACACAGACCCTCCTCAACAAGTTCATATGGAACAAGAAAAAAGCGAGAGTAGCAGCACCCGTGTTACGCAAACCCTTCAAGCAGGGGGGTCTGGGGATCCCACACCTACAGGCGTATTACTCGGCATCAATTCTTAGCCCATTAATCACAGCATTCCATCAAGATCCCCAGCTAGAATGGCTCGCCATTGAGTCCACTTACACAGAAGGACAAGATATCACCACACTCGCATGGTTACCGCGCGCCCATAGACCCAAATACAGAAATATGCTACCAACAACTAGGTTATCCCTGTCCTTATGGTACAAACACCAGACCAAATCCTGGCCGTCGGAGTACCCGTCGCCGGCTATGAAACTGCAGACCCTCACGTCACTCATACCCTACTTTAACGCAAAAACATGGACCTCCCATGGCGTGATACACCTCCACCAGCTACTCGATAAAGGCAACCTGCTCTCGTTTGAGCGCCTACAAACTGAATATCAAGTACCGAAGACACTACACTTCTCTCACATGCAGATAAAATCATGGTTTTACAAATATCGCCCCTCAAAGGCCCAATCCGAACAATCCACACAATTGTCCATGGCGGAACAAATGTGTCTCCAAACCAAACCTCCAAATAAACCTATGTCTCAATTATACCATGAAATCACCCGCAAAGAAAATCTCATAAAACCCTCGTTTATCGCAGCCTGGGAACGAGACCTAAATATGAAACTAACCGATACACAGTGGCTCCACATATTCTCAGCTAATAAAAACTTAACGATGTGCGCCTCACACGTAGAAATATCCAGGAAGATACTATATCGCTGGCACATTGTCCCAACCAAGCTAAAACACATAAACACCCAATCCACAGGTAAATGTTGGAGATGCATGGACCAACCAGGTACCACATACCACATCTGGTGGTCATGCCCTGGAATTGTACCCTTTTGGGCACAAATCTCCAAACTGATAAAAGCCACTACAAAGATAGACATGCCGCCTCAGCCTGAATTATACCTTTTACAATTATTCCCTCCAAATACAGCAATATCTGTTAAATATCTCACGTACCATATTCTGATAGCGGCTCTACAACTAATAGGCAGGAATTGGTTGTCGAGACACACTCCGCAGTTGTCAACTTGCACCCAAATTATAGAATCAGCCAAACGGTACGAGGTCATGGCTAGAAAAACGAAACCCGGGAAAAAATTTTGGGTAATGGCTTGGGAAATGTGGGATACACGCAAAGTCGAGCCACCCTCACACAGTAAGGAACATGAATGCAAATGCGAACCAAGTCCTAGAACATCACACACATAGAGGTTGACTAACATAGACAAATGCGCAACTGAATACCTTGACAACACCCCCCCTCCGTCCCTCCTCCACACCACCCCCCGTTCTTCTTCTCTTTTTTCTCTACCCCCCATTCAGTTATGTTATACTATTATGTTATCATTATACTTGTTGTGTTATGATATATATATCCAGAACAAAAAAGGTGCACTGGTTTCAACGAACCGACATCCTAATGGTGATAGGGCCATGTAAGGCCACGTACTGTATCTGTTTATAATGGAAACTGTTTGGACAAATTCTGTACGCAATTACTATGACAAACAACTGCATATGTGACATACTATATGATACAGCCATAACAAATGTTTAGAAATGTCTGATGTAACATGCACCGCTTCAAAATTACAAAAAAAAAAAAAAAAAAAAAATTGTTTAGTGCAGTGGCCCAGGGAAGGAGAGAAAGGGAGGTAAATTTCTCCTTTCTTAAATTCAGGCATTTCATGTGGCACTCTCTCACACCCACAGACAGAGGTTTATGGACGTTTCCACAAGACCACAGAATTGGTGCGAGAAAGAGGCCTCTTCCATCAGTGTCACTAGTATCGGCTGCTGGGAATTGACAAAAGTTGAAGACAGAAGCTTTACTTTTTGTCAATGTTTGTCATCATTGGCTTTGCCCATTAGACAAAGTAGTACATGCTTTGCCTTCTGATTTTTGTAAAATCCAACACATTCAATAGAAGTATTTCAAATGAGATCCACAACGGGGTGTGTGGAAAAAAGGTGTATAAAAACACATGTTTGTAGAAGCAACCCAGTGAACAGAAAATGCACACGAAGGTGACATACCACTAAAACAAAATACCGACATGTAGGTATTAACTTAATTCCATAAAATCAAATGTCCTTATTTAAAAGGAGTAAATATTTTTTTTTCTTTTAAATGTTTTGTTCATTGTTACAAACCATAAAAAAATACAGTATTATTAGTAGTAGTATTTATACAATTACAAAATGATGACAGGAACTATAGTGAAGATACAAATAGTGGTGAACATAAAACCAATTAATTCATACAAATGTAAAATTATCTAGAGTATGGTTCCAGCGAGCTTCAGATCTAAGTAATTTTCTTGTTCTAGATTGAAAGTCAGAGTCATGGGGGATCCCATGACATTGAGACATGTAGTGTCACACTGATGTATTTGTTTAGAATGCAGTGATTAGTGATATCGCAAACCGTTCGCGAACTTCCCGCGAACGGCTCGCCATGAGCTCCGGTCAGCTGACACATCCCGGCCAATCTCCAGCAGACCCTCCCTCCCAGACCTTCCCACCTCCTGGACAGCATCCATGTTGAAGGCAGCTTCAACATGGATGCTGTCCAGGAGGTGGGAGGGTCTGCTGGAGATTGGCCGGGATGTGTCAGCTGACCAGAGCTCGCCGCAAACGGTTCGTGGCGAACCGCGGCAAGCCGTTCACAGGAAGTTCGCAAACGGTTCGCGACATCACTAGCAGTGATACAAAAATCATAAAATCTGTGTTACTGATGGAAACCCAGTGTTCCATACATACATACTTCAGTCCGCACAGACATGTCAACAATAAAACTACAAAAGTGATGTTACAGGTTAACCATCGATGTACCACAGTATGCCACTGTGAGAAAATATGTGACAGAAAACGTACTAATATTAGCAATATGTTTGCTAATAGTTGATCATCTAGGAGGGTTTCTTCTAGGAATTTGAGGTTGTATCATTCTATATTCCACAAATTGTATATTTATTGATTTTAATATGAAGATACAGAGTTTCTTTCAAATATTAGCGCATTAGTGCAGGAATAATTTACGTTAACGCAGAATTTGCCTGCAATCTTTCAAAACCATATTTACAGCAGGTCATGGAAACATTGAAAGATGATTTTGATGGGTGTTAAAAGCCAACTGTCCCATCTTTGGGCCAGTCTTCTCATCTCCTATTTGAAAGCATTGGTTATTAAATTCTCCTGCATAGGAGTGTCTTCAACGTCTGTTGTAAGTCTATTCTATCTATTATCATCAGGGCTTCGAAATCTCAAGTCAAGCCTAAACGTTATGGCCACTGTAAGCCTGGAAGGTCCATGGCATAATCACCAAAGTGAATTTCTACTTGCTAGGACTGAATTTTCACTCAATAATGGCTAGTGGGTGATTGGAAATTCTGAGCTCTATTATTTTTATTATTACACTTGTGTTAAAATGTCAGAGTGTTAAAAATGGGTATACCATCAAATTAAGCAAATATTACGTATTAGAAATAAAACATCAGAAGGTCCTTGTTTAGGGAATTTTACAAACTACCTATAAAAAAATACAATTCCGATGTTAGCCAAAATTTTCCTTGCATCAAAACACTTCAAACTTCACCCTCTCTTCACTTTGTTAAATCCCACAAGAAATCTGTGCATTTGTATCATTGTGACAAACACGGTTGCAATGTCTTCTGATGATTTTGTAAAATCTGTTATTTGGGTTTTCGGAGCGACAATATTTAAAGGTTAAAAAAAACAAAACAAACAAAAAACAAAAAAATATATGGCATGCCATATTGCACTGACGCTTTTGAATCCACAGGGGGTATAGTTGTCATTTCTGACATACTCAGAGACAAAGGATCTGTGTGCAACGCTCATGAGATTCCTCGATTGCACTTCATTTCACCTTCAGTAACTTCAATCATCATATGCCAGTGCTGCATATTCTTCAATCTGTCTTACACCTGTTACTGGTACATGATCTGGTATAAGCTCAAAACTTTTTTTTTGCTTTTTGTTTTTCTCAGTAGATAAAAATTATATCCAGCATATTGACAAATAGTAATAAAATGTAATTTATTTTATGTACAGATGTCTCAGCATGAATGGAATTATATTTCTGTGCATCTCATAAACGGACACTGTAGCCACCCAGACCAGTTCAGCTCATTGAAGTAGTCTAGCTGCAGTGTTCCAGGTCCCTTAACCCTGCAAAGGTAATTATTGCAGTTTTTAATAAACATGAACTAGCACCAAAGGACATCAGTGCTGGAATCAGGTTAGTGACAGAATGAGATTGGGTTATGACAGAGGGCGGGCACTATAGTGCCAAGAAAATTTTGTTTTCTTGGCACTATAGTTTCCCTTTAAACTTTGATTCTTGTCTTTTTGCCAAAGTACATGGTCCACAAATTTTGAAGAATTTTGAATGTTTGTTTCACTTTGTTAGCAAATATAAACGTCAGGTCCTAAGCTACTTGCTAGGTCTAAAAATTGCTTACCGCTACAAATTTCCTCCTAGTATATGACAGCTGGGAGTTGACAAGGCAGGAGAATGTTCATCTGCCCTGGACCTAAATAACCTGGGCAGCATGTGACAGTTTTTAGCATGTAGGTGCATTTTAGGGTTAGGCGAATTTCAGCCACCAAATGTATTATGACAGGAGAAGATTGGCTTGTTTGGACAGGAAAACAAGTACAAACAAATGATGTTTATTTGCACACAAAACTCACAGAACAGTGTGGATGGTCCTCCATTATCTTATTATTTATTTAGGTAAATATAACAGGGCAGCAATGGAAGAAATGTGGAAGAACTGTGTGAGGTCCCAAGGTGTCCCATGTACAATGTTTCTTTTATATTGTACCTCTCTCAATAAATGTTGCTATTTTTCATACTACATGGCTGGATACTTTCTGGACAGACTATACACACACACACACACACACACACACACACACTCACTTTTGTCTAGACATTAATGGCTGTGTGTTGATTTATTTTGAGGGGGACAGCACATTTACATTGTTATACAGGCTGTACACTTACTACTTTACATTGCAGCAGAGTGTAGTTTCTTCGGTGTTGTCACATGAAAAGATATAATAAAATATTAACAAAAATGTGAGGGGTGTGCTCACTTTTGTGAGATACTGTATGTGTGTGTCCACTTTATTTTAATGGGCAGCCAATGTCTTAGTGTCACATGCTGAAGAGTTTTAAATTATTCCCTGTAATGAATGAGCACAAATGTATTTACCCCTATGCAGTCTGGAGGCCCTAATCTCAGGAAGACTGTGACATACATGTTTCTAGCTGTCCAAGGTTAGTGAGAATTACCCTTGCATATAGTACCTGCCACCATGTTCATTTTAGGCAAATATAGCTGCTGCCCAGGTCTGTAACTCCCACTAATCTCAGAAAATTCAGGAATATGTATCTCCCAATGCTGTCCTTAAATTAAAGTCCTTCCCTTAACCCCTTCACTACCCAAACAAACTGCACTACACATTATCCCCATGCTATGCATAAAAATGCACATATATGCACACATATGAACGCTTCTTACACAGCCCGTCTGTGTATTTGTTTTGTGATGTATTGCCGTTTCATAAAACTACCTCCCTATAATTGTAAACACCAGATTCTGAGAACAATACAGGTCGAGGAGAGATGTGAAATTAATTTGTTGGGTTGTTCATGAGGGAATGGCCAGAATAATCAATTTGATAGAGAACCCAGTTAAACTATTGCACGTAAGCTTGAAGTGATAATTGATTCAAGCCATCTGGTGTAGGGAATTGAAATTCCATATTGCACCAGTCCTTTTTATTGTAGATATATAATATTGAATTGAATCACTGGGGTGTCATTTTTGTGGTTTACACCTTAATGCATAAATGTTTTTTTTCTTTTTGTCTTTTTCTTCCATTTCATTTCACTTTTTTTTTTTTTTTTTAATAGTAGATAATAGTTATCAGGTGCTCTATATGAAGATGTTTCAGGTATTTTAAGAATATTAAACAAAACACAAAACCTTTAGAAATATTTTGATTCCATTAAATTCCTCAGTTTATTCAGCATTTTTATTGTCAATATGCATTAAACAGGTGGGTATTTTAACTGACTTTAGAAGCATGTGGATGCATTCTAATTTAATAGATGTACACGCTGAAAGTTAGTCCATTTTTATTTTTAATGCAAACCCATTTTCAAAGTGTTTTAAATATTTTTATGTTGGCATTTAAAACTCAGTTGAATTTCAATTTGTTTTAATAAAACACATTATTTAATCTTGAAATGAACATAATGGTAATATAAAATGTATTCTCAATGACCTACAAGGTTTTGGACAAAGTGGAATTGAAGATTAAAGAACAATGCATAGATAATACAAAATATATTAGGGAAAAAGTAAAACTTTTTTTATGTTTTATGCTGTAATTAACTTAGTTAACACTTTAACTCTTTTGTGTTTTGTTTTGTTTTTAAACAGAAATCAGATGTACAAAAAATCCAATTATCTTTGTCACCATGTTATGTGCATCACCATTACAAATAATTAATGTTCCTTTTGTTATGTGCTTTTAAGGGATGTCCCAAGTAACTTAACCAATATAGACTGATGTGTTTATGCTGCTAGGATGCTTTCTCTGGGAGCATACCTTAAAATTAACTGTGCTTTCCTTATTTTTACATAAATCTGCATGTCTCAAACTCCAACCACATTTGAGGAAGTATAGTTTCCCAGATCAACTGCCCAAGTACATGTAATACATTTTCTTGTATAAGTCAGCCTCTTCATTAAAGGCAAACTATAATCACCAAAACAACCTTAGTTTAGTGAAGCAGTTTTGGTGTATAGATCATGCAGTCCCACTGTTCAATTATCTGCCATTTAGGAGTTAAATCACATTGTTTATGAAGCCTTAGTTACACCTCCTTGCATATGACTTGCACAACCTACCCAAACACTTACTTTAAAGAGTCCCCTAATGTTTATAATTTCTCTATTGCAAATTATGTTTAATTTAGAATGTTTTATATCCTGCTATGCTAATAGCTTCCTAGACCCTGCATGATCCTCCAGTGTGTGTGAGATTTAAGTTCAATGTACAGGGCAGGAGACAAAAACTTTAAAAGTAAGTTACATCTGATTGAAAAGGAAGCAATTATGGTTTCATGCAGGCTGTGTCACTCACAACCAGCGAAGGTGTGGCTAGGACTGCATGAACATAAACAAAAGTGATATAACTCCTAAATGGCAGTGAATTGAACAGTGAAACTTCAGATGCGTGATTTATACATATAAACTGCTTCATTAAACTAAAGTTGTTTTGGTGACTGTAGTGTCCCTTTAACAGTAGTCAGAGAAGCATTGAAAACTGTGCTGAAGAGGAAACTAGTCCCAGTTAAAGAGTGGGACAGTGGTCCTGTCATTTTAACACTGCAATGTATAACATTGCAGTTTTTTAGGGTTAAATGCACCTCTAGTGAATGTCTTCCTGGCAGCCACTATAGTAGCTTCTTCCATCAAAACAGAGTGAAACTTGGTTCTGGAATCAAATGCTGTTGATAGCAGCATTTGATTGGAGGAACACATTATTTTTTTTGTGCATGCTTAGTAGCAACCTATTGCTCTTCTTATGAGAAGCAATGGATTGGAGGAGAGCGAGGGTAGTCAGTTTGGATGCTGACATCACTGGAGGTTGAATTTGAGGCTGCAGTGAAGGAGTACCAGCACTGGAAATTAGGTAAGTTATCAGTATTTTAATTATTTGTAGTAAACAAAGTGGGTAGGAAGTTATCACTTTGCTGTAAGGGAACCTATAAATAATTATTTTAGTTTTTAGGACTATACGCTCCCTTTAATCAAATTTATAAGGCAGGAGGCACATAGGGCCAAAATTGACCATTTATTTTGGTCTGAATTCTAACTGACTATGACCAGTATTGAATGAATGTGCAGAAGTTGTGGTAATACTGAAGAGTAAATTTTAAACCACAATTAAACAACTATATCAGCATAAGAAAATAAACGGTACATATAGTGATAATGTGTAAGTACAAAAATGCATTTTTCAAGTTAAATCAAGAAACACACTACATTAAGCATGTATACAGACAAGTATAAATTCAAATTATAATAACAAAGATTAAATTATCATCACCAGTCCAACTCAAGATCGAGATCCTACTTCTCCCAACACCATTCATTCAAGTCTTAAAGAAATTAAATATGTTACAATAAATTGTGATACAATAAGCCATAACAACATGAGCTGTACTTATACAACCAGCTGTAATAATACAATTATCAAATGCGTAATGCAGAATTCCCACTGGCTTTAACCAGTAATGAAAGAATGTGTAGAGATTGAGGTAATCCTACTATCAATATTTCAACAGCAATTAAGCAATGATGTAAGCATTAGAAACAAGAGTAAATATAGTGATATTGTAAAAGTGCAAAAAGTTATTCCAAGTTAAGTCAAGAAACACACTATATTAGGAATGTATACAAACACTTGGAAATCCAACTTATATTTAGAAATACAAAATCAATTATAGAGATGTCCATGGGAACATTTTTGTTTAATTTCAATTATTTGATTTTCAAATTTGTTTTGTTTGAAAAGATTCAGAATAATCGAAATTCGTCTGAAAATGTTATTCATTTCTGAAATTCAGTTGCCCCTATTCTCTATGGAGAAAATATGAAGGTGTTAGTCACAAAGTATCAATTTAGGAAGTGTTCTGCTAAATTGCTGAACGATCAAAATTAAGAAAAACAATTTTCAGGATTTTGATCTTTTAGCTGTTTAGTAGATAACTCCCTAGTTTGATATCTTTAGGTGGGACTATCATCATTAAGGATACCAAATTAGGAAGCTATCTACTGAACAGCTAAAAGATCAAAATTATGAAAAGCCCATTTCTCAATTTTTACTTTTCTTATTTTCTTCTTATCACCAATCACCAACATTATCACCAATCCAACTCAGGATCACTGATAGCTGTTCTCCTCCTTCTCCCAGTGTGTTTTGTTGGATCCCTTTATGACATCTTAAATATATGAAACATCTTGAAATTAGAAGGAAATTATTTATGAGAGCTTTTCTTAGAACACCACACATGTGGGTAGATATGATCTCATCATGGATGATGACGTCCGTAGAATCTCTTGTTAAATTCTTAAAACAATGAGAGGAAATGATTGTGATAAAATATCTATAAATATTATCCAATGACAATAACATTTTGTAAATAGCAAACATAGAAGGGGTGAAGATCTAACACGATGGGATCATTGTTATCCACAAGTATATTTAAAAGAGAGTCATCTGTTGGATCTACATGGCTTTCTGTCGAGGGTATAAATATACAGGTTTTACAGGTAGTCCATGTTTGCATTGCAAGTGGAGGTTACTAGAACGTTTACATCTAATTAATAGTAAATCTCATGGTGTTAAGGAATATAGTAATTACAATCTGAAAAGAATTAAAATTCACATACCAGTACTAAATGTAACATACAATATGTTGAATGGATGTTCAGGACTTTAAGGTCAGCAATAGGTCGGAATGCAAGTTAGTCTATGGACAATATTTTTCCTATCCTGTAATGATTTAATATTAAACATTAACCCCTCTCTCCTGCTTCCCTCAATTGTATCACTATTTGCCTCTCCTCTGCCTCCAAATGGATGTCTTCCAGCTTTTTAAAACTCAATCTTTCCAAAACAAAACTTTGCTATTGTCACGGGAGTTGAACCCCACACGCAAGAAAGAGGAAACTCACAAAAGTTGATCCGGAAATACTTTATTACTGAGCCTTAGAATGGCTGGACTTAACATATTAATATGACAAGATACAAGGTCAATAATACAGAAATCTACAGGGTCAAGACAAAGCCGGGTCAGGATACCAGAAATCACAAGTCAAATATGAAGCAGAGTCAGGATACCAGAAATCACAAGTCAGCACTAAACAAAGATCTAACAAGAAACCACAATAGGGCAAAGAATGGGGGCTAAATCAAGCCTTTAATAGGCTTACCTATGTTCTGATTGGTCCACGTCATCATTGTGACTCAAAATAGATTAGGATCACAATGATGATGTGGTCACTTTAAGAACAGGTGTGATGTCACACCTACTTTTTATAAATATATGTCCTGCCGTGCAGCTGCGTAGATCAGTCAGACCACACAGCAGGAGGAGAGCTGCGCGGCTCAAGGTAGTTGAGTATTAGCTACAGTATGCCGCACGGCCGCATGGAGTGTTTTGACCGTGCTACAGGAGGAGGGCTGCGCGGCTTAAGGGAGGTGAGTATACGCTACACTTATCTTTACTACTTCTGATAGTCTATCTCCTATTTCTCTGCAGGTCAAACTTTCCAGCCCCATCACTGCTGCAAGAAAGTAAGTGCTCCATCAGCTGATCATCTGCAATAAGCAAAGGTAGCCTTCTTGAGGACCATACTAAGACTCTATCCTGCACACTATCATTTAATTATCACTTAACCACCCTGTAAATTTACAGTATTTTATACATTCTTTGTGCATTGCATATTTTCTTACATGTATGTCTTGTATGTAATACTAAAGTGTAGTTTTATTAGCCCTGTATGTAATCGTTTTATTCACATACAATATCTCACAAAAGTGCGGAGCGCATGCAGTGCAGAGCGTTGCCATGGTAACCTCTGGCAACACTCTGACGGCCGTGGCACTCACAAGTATTAGACACATAGGAGCTGCTTGTAAAGCAAGCTGGAGTGTGTTGTAAGCCCCCACTGCAGCTAACAGGAGCGCAGGTCCACATGTATATAGCGAAAATCGATATATATATACAGTATCTCACAAAAGTGAGTACACCCCTCACATTTTTGCAAATATTTTATTATATCTTTTCATGTGACAACACTGAGGAAATGACACTCTGCTGCAAAGTAAAGTAGTAAATGTACAGCCTGTATAACAGTGTAAATTTGCTGCCCCCTCAAAATAACTCAACACACGGCCACTAATGTCAAAACCGTTGGCAATAAAAGTGGAAACCCCTTAGTGGAATGTCCAAAGTATAAACTTTCTGCTGCTTTTGATACTGTTGATCATCAACAGCATCTGACCAATTCTATCCCCTCCTAGATCTCTTCACTGATCTGCAGGTATGCCCCTTCTTGGTCTCTCCGCTCGGCCCATGACCTTACCGTATCCGCCAACTCACACTTGCAGGACTTCTCGCGGGTGGCTCCTTTCCTTTGGCATAGCCAGCATTCGACTATCAAATAGTCTTCAATTATTTAAAAAGTGCCTCAAAATCCATCTCTTAAGAAAAGATTATGGCCTCCCAGAGTAATCTCTACCTCACATACCTGTCTCTTGCTCTCTCTTAAAGGGCGCCACACTATTCTCTCCTCCAGCTATGCTTCACTCCACCTTGTTTGATTGCTACCTCCTGTCCTGTCCTGTTGTGTTTTACGCCCCACCTCCTATAGACTGTAAGCTCGTTTGAGCAGGGTCCTTTTCAATCTATTGTTCCTGTACATTTTTGTAATTGTCTCATTTATTGTTAAATCTCCCCCTTTGATAATATTGTAAAGCGCCATGAAGTATGCTGGCGCTATATAAATACCAGTAATAATAATAATAGTAATAATTTGCTATTGCTGATGTCATGTTAATTTAGAAATTTTATTCTACATTTATAGTATATGTTAGCATGCTCTGTGGTTAGTTTTGTGTCATTGATCCTTAGATGTATACTATTTTCCCCTTTTCCCTTACTTCATAAAATAAACATTTTTCGAAAAAAAATAGACAATAAAAACCAAAGACTGTATCTAATTAAATAAAAAAATGACAAACTAAAATATAAACAAAGAGTACATCTTGTTAAAAGGGATAAAACACAAATAAAAATACATAATCATAAATATACACATAGAAGATTAGTATAAATGAAAACTAAAAACATATCGTTCATAAAAATATAAAAAGATCGAAATCAACATTTAACCCATGGGGTGCCAGAGTATTTAGTTTAAAGACCAAACACATCTCTTTTCTGCATAATATTTTAAAAAGCTTTCCACCTTGCCAAAGAGGGTTCATTTTTTTCTGTGGCACAACATTTTAAACATTTGGGATCCCTGTTATGAATTAAAAATTGTTTAGAGATAGAACGATTTAAGAGACTTTTTGAAATGTTTCTGTAATGTTCAGCAATGTGAGCTTTAGGCTCCTAGTAGCCATGCCTATCTGTTTGAAGCAGGGCTTATTGTGAGGCAGAGGCGGGGCTAATACCTTCCCAAAGCCCCTGGTAATTGCTGCACAGGAAGAGGGAAGGAGTCCCCCAACAAAGAGGTAAGTGTGTGTGTGAGTGTTTGCCTGTTTGTGTGACTGCTTGCCTGTGTGACTGTCTGCCTGTGTGTGTGACTGTCTGTCTGTGTGACTGCTTGCCTGCCTGTGTGTGTGACTGTGTCTGTGTCACTGCCTGCCTGTGTGTGTGTGACTGTATGACTGTTTGTGTGTGCGTGTGACTGTCTGTGTGTGACTGTGTGATTGCCTGCCTGTGTGTGTCTGCCTGCCTGTGTGGTGTGTGTGTGTGACTGTGACTGTTTCCAGGTTTGTGTGACTGCATGCCTGTGTGAGTGTGTGACTGTCTGCCTGCGTGTGTGACTGTCTGCCTGCCTATTTGTGTGTTTGTGTGTGTGTGTGTGAGACTGTCTGCCTGTGTGTGACTGCCTGTCTGTATGTGTACCTGCCTGTGTGTGTGTGTGTGTGACTGTCTGTGCGACTGTCTGCCTGCCTGTGTGTGTGTATGACTGTCTGTGTGTGACTGTCTGCCTGTGTGTGTGACTGTCTGTCTGTGTAACTGCCTCCCTGTGTGTGTGTGTGTGTGTGTGTGTGTGTGTGTGTGTGGCTTTCTGCCTGTGTGTGACAGTCTGTCTGTGTGTGTGTGTGTGACTGTCTGCCTGTGTCACTGCCTGCCTGTGTGTCTGTCTGACTGCCTGTCTGTGTGTGTGTGTGTGACTGTCTGTGTGTGTGACTGCCTGCTTGTGTGGTGTGTATGACTGACTGTTTCCAGGTTTGTGTGACTGCATGCCTGTGTATGTGTGTGTGTGTGTGTGAGACTGCCTGCATGTGTGACTGTCTGCCTGCCTCTTTGTGTGTGTGTGTGTGTATGTGTGTGACTGCCTTCCTGTGTGTGTGTGTGCATGTGTGAGACTGTCTGCCTGTGTGTGTGATGGTCTGTCTGATTGCCTGCGTGTGTGTACCTGCCTGTGTGTATGTGTGTGACTGTGTGACTCTCTGTGTGTGTGACTGTCTGCGTGTGTGTGACTGTCTGCCTGCCTCTGTGTGTGTGCATATATGACTGCCTGCCTGTGTGTGTGTGTGTATATATATATATATATATATATATATGACTGCCTGTGTGTGTGTGTGTGTGACTTTCTGCCTGTGTGTGACAGTCTGCTTGTGTGTGTGTGCATGACTGTCTGACTGTGTGAGACTCCAATTGTGTTTGTAGCTGTGCCTTTGTGTCTGCCTGTGCCTGCATGTGTGACTATCTGCCTTTAACTGAGTGTGTATGTGCCACTCAGCATGCGTGAGTGTCTGCATGCCTGTAACCGAGTGTGTACGACTGTCTGCTTGTAATGGAGTATGTGTGACTGTCTGCTTGTGACTGTGTGTGTGACTGTGTGCCTGTAACTGTTCGTGATTGTGTGCCTTTAACTGTGTGTTTGGCTCTGTGACTGTCTGCCTGTAACTGAGCATGTGTGACTGTCTGCCTGTAGCTGTGTGTGACTGTCTGCCTGTAACTGAGCGTGTCTGACTGTCTGCTTGTAACTGTGTGTGTGACTGTATACAGGCAACTTGGTGGGGGGGGGGCACCGTGGAGACTTTTCGCACAAAGCGCCTAATTGCCTAAGGCACGCCCTGATTTTACCTGTGGGGTTATTAGATTAACACAAGTTACTGAAGTGATGTTCAATTAGTGGCTGTAACAGTGCTCCAGTACTCGGACTAAGTACCTCCGCAAAGTCTGCTTCCTTCCTGCCACAGGGAACTTGGAAACACTTCAGACCCAGTGGCCAAAACTTGACTGCGGTCTCTCAGGAACTCTTCCAAATGACCAGGCTACAGATCTCTCCTTCCAGGCAGTTATCATGACCTCTGTCTTTGCCTGTTCAGTTCATTTCCAAGGCAAGTATCCACAACTCTGCCTAACTGTAATGAGCTACAACCTTTACAAAGACACTTGTGGCAGTCAGGCCTAGCTCTTTTGTTCCAGGACTTGTCCCAGGATCCCACAGCCAGCGAACATGTCTCAAGACTGTTACTGGGAACCTAGAATAAATACACCAGGACACACAGTTCTAAAAGGAACTAACACACTCCGGTTTATGTTGCTAGCCAATATGTGCATCACATAAAACTTATGGTGATAAATCAATGTAATACAAATAACCTAATCATATGGAGAAACATACAGGAACTCATAATGACACAAGACCATATTCATAACATGGTGGGAAAGAAAATAACCAACAAGAAATATCTCCCCTGCCTGCAGAAACCATACTATGCAAATCTACCTGAATATGCAAATTACAGAGTCTGCTATTTAGGGCCAGGGGGCAGGGAGACAATTTCCCCCCAGGCCACCCTAAATCATTTTAAAACCGGCCGCTGTAGGGCCAGTCCTAATGCTGCAGCTGCCTGAGCGCTCTGTAAAGAGCCTCAGGCGCTGCAGCGCTGCTTCTCTCCACAACATGCTTCCCTTACACACAGAGAAACACACAATGCATCCATTACACACACACAATGCAACTCTTACACACAAAGACAATGCATCCTTTGCACACATACACAGAAACACACAATGCAAACCCTTACACACATGCAAACACACACTGCTTTTCTTACATACACACAGAAACACAATGCATCTCTTACACACACTCAATGCACACACATACAGACACACTGCATCCGTTACATACACAGATTCACACAATGCATCCCTTACACACAACCAGAAACACACAATACATCAATTATACACAAATACACACTGCTTCCACTACACACAAACACTCTGCATCACCTACACAAACTGGTATCCCTATACACTACATACCATAAGCACCCATGTTAGATCCTCTACCATAACACATAACACATCCCCCACACACTCCACTCCCTGTGAGCGAACTCATGGCTGGGTGGAACATATAAGTGGACTTATAAGTGGGCCTTATGGGCATACTCACAGTCAGGCCCTGGGGCCCAGACCTTGAGCAGGGTAAGGGGCCCCCAAAAAATGGAGCCAAACTTTAGCCCATCATCATCCTCATCTGGTTGTAAGTAGGCAATCTAGTATATTATTAGTGACACTAATCTATAATTTACCTCACATTAAAAGGGACACTATAGTCCCCAGAACCACTTCAGCTTAATGAAGTGGTTCTGGTGTCTATAGCTGGTTCCTGCAGGCTTTTTAATGTAAACACACACTGTGTGCAGCACTGGCGTTCGTTCATATGGCAGATCATATGGGTGGGGCATTGTGATGTCACATTTGGGGGTGGCAAATTTTTCTTTTACCTAGGGCGGCAAAAATCCTTGCACCGGCTCTGATCCTGGGCAGGTGCACCAGTCTACTGGTGACCCACAGGAGGGGAGTGCACTGACTGCATTGCACTCTCCTCCTGCCCAGACCCGTCTTTACCGCAGTGCAAGTGCCCTCTGCCCCTAATTTACAGTGGCTCACACTCACAGCAAGCAGTGCCTGGAGCCCTTTGCAAAGACGGGAACAAAGGTTCTGCGGCAGCTGGCCGTTCTGCAAGCATTACTTTAACCAACTGTTCCCCATGCAGCCACTGGTGGCGCTGTGCTGTGAGAATGTGATTACTCTTCACTTCTACCCAGCCTACAGAGCAGCGCATGGGAGAGAGAGGAGGAGGCATGCTTTAATCATACAACAAATCCAGTAAGCAAATCTTTATAAATTTGGGGGGGTCAACATCAATATCTGTTATAAAACCAGGAAAAGGTGGGCGTGGATGGTGAACTGATTTGGTGGTGCAATGGGCCACTTGACTGGTTTTGCCCTCCAGTCCTAAGGCTGCCAGCCCTCCCCTGGCCGAAGGTGTACCAACTCTGGGAAAAATGGAGGCCAGAAAGAAGAGCAGAGTTTATATAGTCCCAGCGACGGTGACTACCATCACAGTGCTACATTCACACACATGTAGGTGTGACAATGATTGACACTAGGGTTAACTTACTTTATCGATAAGGTGTCTCTACATACAGCCAGTGCTAGAGTGTTCTTTCATTGTGCAATTTATTGTTAAATGATCCTCATCATCTTAAAGGATTACTCCAACCACAATAACCACTTCTGCCCTGAAGTGGTTATGTTGGTAGAAATCTGTATGTGTTGCATTGAATGCTCCACATCCAGAGATATTTGCACTTTTGTGCTGTGGGCTAATTACACTGCACATACCTTCTCAGCTTCTCCCCTTGCAGGCAACACTGAGATTGCCCTTGCAAGGGGAATCTTCCTTCCCTTCCTGTGTGTGTCCCTTCCCACCTCCCTGCTATGACAGTCACTATTTATTGTAATTATTCCCTCCCCTGTCCACCCTTTTTCCCTTCCTCACCTTGCCAGCAAATGCATACGCTCTGGACCCATGAAATGGTCCAATCAAATGCTTGTGTTGTCTCTCTGTCTGATGTTTTGTAGAAATGTTCTTAGAGATCATTCTGTATCTAAGAGCTAAAATGCCAAGGACAATTTGTGATTTATATTAAAAAATTCCATTCAATAAATTAAAGTGTAAGGATGAGTCATCTTCTGCATTGCGGGTTCAGCCTACTATCTATGTGCCACTAGACACAGACATGCTTTAAACTCTTTGATGTAAAGCCTTAATAACTATTATTACTCAATTGAAATATTTAAGGTTGTACCCATCTCATACCCAAACACAGGGTGATATTGACCCTGTTATGCCAATGTTCATTTTTTACTGTTTGTCAATACCTTTGCCCTAATTTTACTCTGCCTTTTCCATCTTAACTTTTTCCTTTGCCTTAGTTAAACTCAATCTTTCTCGATGTACTTTATTTTCAGAATATATAGATTTCTCTAAATTACATTTAAATTTGATGGAAATGGAATTTGCCATATCCAGAGACGAGTCTAAACATATGCTTCAAATTGCCTACACAATTTGTGAAAATATGCCACGGTTTGCTTAAATTTACATTTTTTCCATTTGATCATGCTTACTAATGATATTTGTTGAATACAGGAATTACAGTAATGTACAACATGTTCCCAAGAGGGACATGCGGCATCACTGAGAATTTACTCGCAAGGGGAGCAGAATGGCTGCAAAAAGAAGAAGCATCTCAGAAAGTCTAGCCACTAAACCATAAAAAAATAGTATTTTAATAATTTCTTTATATGGGAGTTCTGTCTGTCTCTCTTTCGTCTGTCTGTTTATGTATAATTTGCTGCATGAACTTCATGTTCTGCATGCTCATCATCAGTAATCTGTCTTTTACAACTAATTAAAATGATGTACAAAAAAACCCAGATAGATAGATAGATCCACGTAGGTAGGTATCCAATATCATAAGTCTCCATCCATGGATCAATTTTGTTGTTCCAGCACATTCCACAGATTCTCAATCAGATTGAGATCTGGTTAATCTGAAGGCCAAGGCACCAACTTGAACTCTTTGTCATGTTCCTCAAAACATTCCTGATTATGTTTTCCAGTGTGCATGGCACTGCCATGAGAGAACTCTATTCCATGAAGGGGTGTACTCGGTCTGCAACCATCTCTAGGTAGGTGGTATGTGCCGAAGTAACATCCACATGAATTCCAGGACCCAAGGTTTCAGAGCAGAACATTGCCTAAGCAGGCATTAGCAACCTTCGGCACTCCAGATGTTTTGGACTACACCTCCCATGATGCTTTGTCAGCATTATGGATGTAAGAGCATTATGGGGGATGTAGTCCACAACATCTGGAGTGCCAAAGGTTGGCTATCCCTGGCCTAGCGCATAATACTGCCTCTGCCATCCTGCCTTCTTCCCATAGTTCATCCTGCTGTTGTCTATTCCCCAGGTACACAATGCACCCATTCCTGGTCATCCACCCAATCTAAAAAGAAAAAATGATTCATCAAACAATGCAAATTCTTCTTTTGCTCCATGATACAACTCTGACACCCTTCCGAAGGTTGACAGGGGTCATCATGGGCACTCTGACCAGTCTGTGGCTATGCAGTCCCATATGCTAAAAACTGCAATGTACTGTGTGTTCTGATATCTTTCTACCATGGACAGCATTACATTTTTTTTTGCAGTTTGAGCTACAGTAGCTCTATTAGGCCCCCTGCCCACTTGCAGCGGCTCCCGTTGCTGTGGGTCCCGCCGGCACTTGTCCTGTCAGGCCCCTTGCCTGCTCGCAGTGACTTCCATTGCTGCGGGTCCATCGGCACTCGTTCTGTATGGCTTCTTACCCGCTCTACGCTCATGGCGGGTCCCGTTGCTGCGGGTCCCATCAGAATTCCTTCTGATGCTTGACGCTTGTGTGCAGCGTGCTTAAATGTGTGCCCGACTCAGCCACCTGACACGGCACATAATGATGACGTCAGGGCTCAAACTGGAAGGGTCAAGTACCTTCCACGTGTTGTAATTAATTCTAAGGGGAAACTATCCAATCAGAAGTAGTCTAAGCATATTTAAACATACCTCCTCTGTGCCTTGTTGTCCTGTTGTGGTCCTCTGACCAATAGTGCATTTACTCTGTCTGATCATTGGTTACCGAATTATGTCTCTCTCTCTCTTTTACTCTGTCTTCTTTAAACCTTGACCTTGGTTTGTTCTATCGTTGTTCTGTATCTCTATACGACTTTGGCTTGTACACTGACCTCTCTCCTTTTGCATAACCGGGCCACTCTGAGGACCGGTGTTGCAATTGCTCCTCTTGTGATCTGTTCGGGAGTCTGGTTTCGGAACCGTGACAAGTACTTTATGTGTGATCGGACCAGACAGGCTAGCCTTCACTCCCTGCATTAATGAGTCAGGGGCATCCATGATCCTGACGCAGGTTCACCAATAGGTCCTTCCTTTCTCCACTTTGGTAGATACTAACCACTACATATGAGGAACACAAAAGATGATTTGACCCAGTCGTTTGGCCTTCACTATTTGGCTCTTGTCAAATTCACTTTTTCCTGCTTCCAACACATGAAATTCAAGAACTGACTGTTTACTTTCTGCCTAGTATTTCTCAACTCTTGACAGGTGCCATTGTAACAGTATAATCAATGTAATTCACTTTACCTGTCAACATGGGCATCTGCAGGGGAGGTAAAGGGGAGCACTTGACCCCCCCCCCCCAGATTTTTCAGCTTGTGCCGGTGTGATTGAGAGCTGTGTGTGGAGAGAGATATCAGCAAATTTAATGGCTAGAGTAGGAATCACCTTTTGGGGCTTGCCTTGACATGGCAGGTGAGCTTATATTCAAATGGCCATTGGAATAAAACCAAAGAGCCTCCATTATGTTTAAATGTACATAGGGATTTAGGCCAGAGTGCAGGTAACGTTGTCTGTGTTTTGAGCTGTTGGATACTAAGCTACTGCTGCTGTAAGCTCGGTGCTTTATCTTTGTGTTTGTATATGATGTTTGTATCACACAGCTATGTTACATTGCTGCCAGCCACCCCATGTTTGTCTTATTAAGAGTTTATAAATATGTAGGGGCAGAACCACTTCCTGTCTCAGAGAAATTTGCCTTTTAGCTGATACCGGCAAGGTGATTTGTATGTTTTATAGCCCTATTTAGGGTTAATAAGTATGTCATGTCTGATTAGAGATGTTTACACTTTGTCTGATACCAGCAAAGTTTATTGTATGTGTAGAAGCCCTATAAAGGGTTAAATATGAAAGGGTTTATAATATACACCTTCCTGTCTCATTGGAGATTCTTGGCTGATGTCAGCAAATCTAATAGCTAGAATAGGACTCACCTTTTGGGGCTTGCTTTGACGTGGCAGGTGAGCTTATCTTCAAGTGAAGTAAGTGAGACATTGGGGGCAGCCTACAGATCAGGTAAGTGAGGCATGGGGGGCAGCCTACAGATCAGGTAAGTGAGGCATAGGGGGAGACAGCCTAGAGATCAGGTAAGTGAGGCATGGGGTGAGACAGCGTACAGATCAGGTAAGTGAGGCATGGGGGGCAGCCTACAGGTTAGGTAAGTGAGGCATGGGGGGAGACAGCCTACAGATCAAGTAAGTTAGGCATGGCGGCAACCTACAAAACAGGTAAGTTAGGCATGGTGGGCAGTCTACAGATCAGGTAAGTGATTAGGGGACAGGCTACATATCAGGTAAGTGAGGCATTAGAGAAAAACAGCTTAAATTGCCACAATAAAATTATTAGGGAAGGCAGCACTCCTCAAAGGGGATTATTGGGGACTCCCCTTTGAGAAGTGAGGCATGGGGGAGACAGCCTACAGATTTAGTAAGTGAGGCATGGGGAGACAGCCTACAGGTCAGGTAAGTGAGGCATGGGGGAGACAGCCTACAGATCAAGTAAGTGAGGCATGGGGGGGCAGCCTGCAGATCAGGTAAGAGACAGCCTACAGATCAGGTAAGTGAGGCACGGGGAAGACAGCCTACAGATCAGGTAAGTGAGGCACGGGGGGCAGCCTACAGGAATGGTCAGCAAGGAGCAGGAAGGGACAGAAGGAGCACAAAGGTAAAGTAGGAGAAGGAGCAGAAAGGAGAATGAACAGAAATGAACAGGAAGGGACATCAAGGAGCACAAAGATAAAGGAGCAGAAATTATCAGAAGGAGCACAAAGGTAAAGGAGCACATAGAATCAGAAGGAGCACAAAGGTGAAATGGGAGAAGGAGCAGAAACAGGAAGGGACAGCAGGAGCACAAAGGTAAAGGAGCAGAAATAGTCAGAAGGAGCACAAAGGTAAAGTAGGAGAAGGAGCAGAAAGGAACAGAAATGGTCAGCAAGGGGGCGGAAGGGTCAGCAAGGAGCACAAAGAAAGTATGAGAAGGAGCAGAAAGGGTCAGCAAGAAGCAGGAAGGGTCAGCAAGGAGCAGGAATGGTCAGCAATTAGCAGAAAGGGACAGAAGTAGCACAAATGTAAAGGAGCAGAATGAGTCAGAAGGAGCACAAAGGTAAGGTAGGATAAGTAGCAGAAAGGAACAGGAAGGGACAGCAAGGAGCTGGAAAGGGCAGCAAGCAGCAGAAAGGGTCTGCAAAGAGCAGGAAGGGACAGAAGGAGCTCAAAGGTAAAATAGGAGAGGGAGCAGGAAGAGACGGCAAGGAGCAGAAAAGGGCCGCAAGGGCTGGAAGAGGCAGAAGGAGCAGAAAGGAACAGAAATGAGCAGAAAGGGTCCGCAAGAAGCAGGGATGATATGCAAGGAGCAGGATGGGTCAGCAAGGAGGAGAAAGGGTCAGAAGAAGCAGAAATTAGTGAAAGTATCAGAAATGGATCAAAAAGAGAAAGGAGAAGAATGCAGAAACAGAAAGTAGCACTACAGAAAGGTAAAGGAGTAGAAGGAACCAATGAGGAGAGACGACAGTGTCAGAAGAAAAAGAAGACTTTGTTAAATGAAGGAGAAGAAAAGGAGATTGGAAACCACATCATAAGACTTTGGTACCTGGGCCTGGCAGGGAAACTTTGGACCTTCTCATCTCCCCACATAAAAAAAAAATATCAGTGTTAATGTGTTTATGTGTTTATTTGTCCGGAAGCACAAAGTGCCGCTGGGTAGGGCTGCCACTGACTGGCTAGAGTGGTCAGCTGGCACTCTAAGCCAATCAGTAGCTCCCCATTTATAAAAAAGTAAAACATTTTATGAACCGGGAACTAGCGATTGGCTTAGAGCGTTAGCTGACCACCCTACCCAATCAACGGTACCCATGCCTGATGTCAATCTGCACTTCCTGACACTCTGTTTTAGAAGCTGAATACCACTGAGCAACCTGGAGATCTGGAGCTGGAGGAAGCCTTTGGGGTTAAACTATTTGAAAGTAGTTTAACCCCTTAAATGAAAGAGCGCCCAGGGGCCTCTTGGCATCATAGCATTTTCATTTAGATGAAGTTATGGTGACCAGAATTTAATTTGCTTAAAGGAACACTATAGTGTCAAAAATACAAACATGTATTCCTGACACCATAGTTGTGAAAACACTATTTGTGTATCCTGCCATCCCCCCCTTGTTAAAAAGGTGTTTTTACTCACATTATTTCCAGCGTCATGCCTATTTCTTCATGGCTCGCCCTGCTTCACCTATTTGCCTAATGGGTGTTCCATTTTTTTATTTCCACAATCTGGTCACCCTGGCTTTATGTGATAATGTCTGGCCCTCCCCTTCAAGACAATGTCAAAAAGGGGCCAAGCATGGATGTCATTACAATTATGACCCCCCCCCTGGAAATATTCCTGCGGACGCCCATGCCTGTCAGTGATTTTAATGTTGTGTCTGATCAATGTAAACAACTCAACTTGTATAGTTCATTTTTAGTGACTGAATGCTTCCTTTCCCCTTATTGATTTTCCCTATTAGCTCTACATTTTTCTTTTCCTAAAAGAGTTATTCACTAAAGTATGAATATAAAAAATAAATCTTACATTTTAGGTCATCAGGTCCACCCCTGGTTATCAAATAAATAGCCCACAGTCATCACCCATGTGTACGGACTAGGGGGGACATAAAGCCCTTCATTTAATATTAAATAAATAGTGACCACTTACTGCTAATTGGTGGGAGCTGTTGAGGACAATAGACACCCTTTTAATAAGTATCCCATACCTGCTGACCATGTGTGGCCATTTTATGTTATTCAATAGCCCCTTAACAGTGATATGTCTGCCTAATCCATTCTTTAATTTGAAGTCCACACCCAATGCCCATATGATGGCTACAGGTGAGACATGTACAGATGAAAGTCTGATGGAGCAAGATTGGGACTATAGGGAGGATATTTTAACACCTCAAAACTAAGTTATTTCACAGTGGTGATATTGTGGGCAGAGGTGTGTGGATGTGCATTGTCATGCAAGATCAAAACGCCTTTGTATAGCAGTCCTCTTCGTTAAACTGAAGTTTAGACTTCAGCTCTTCAGTGAGCATCTCACTGTAATGAGCACTGTTGAATGTTGAACCTTTATTCTTGATAGTGTTCCAATACTGGCCCTTGAGAATCCCAGAAAACTGTAAGCATTGTAATTTTCTATCTGATGATTGACTTTTGAACTTTTCCTTGGTCTGCGATTTAGGATATTTCCATTGCATACTGTAATAAGTGGGGGGAACTGATTAACAGTCAAACTGAATGCCAATGAAGTGTTATTGTGTTCTAATACAGGGATTTAAGCCCCATTCTACCCTTCGGCAACAATGGAGTCCTCTGTGAAGCACATGGCCTTTCACCAGGCAAAACCAGTTGGGTTATTGATAAACTCCTCTTCTATTCCCTTCCAGTGCAATCCCCCTTGCCCTAGGAGGCACTCTGGTTCTATTACATCCTAAGGAATTGACTGAGGGAGGTGTGTCCAGCAGACAGAAGGGCTAACCTGTTGAAAGCCCTGTGAATAGCACATTCTCTCTCTCTTTGAATTCACCCTCCTCACTCTCTCTCTCTCTCTATTCCCTCTCCCCACTATACACACCCTCTCTCTTACTCTCAGCAGATGATCAATGGAGTGGTAACTGTATCATGTGTCTATGCCTGTTTTACTATGTTAATTTAGTCTACTTTCCATTTAGTCAATGACTAGTTTTGGTAGCAACATTTACTAGCCTATTTCAAATGTACACGTATTGTTTGATTAGCCTCTTAACCCCTTGAGGACGGGTGACGGACGAGTTCCGTCACAGAGGGGAGACCCTTAATGACGAGTGACGGACCTCGTCCGTCACGCGGTAAAATTAACTCTGGATCGCCGCTATCACGGCGATCGCTGGGTTAATGGTGCTCCGGTATGCCTCTGTATTAGAGGCATACCGGGAGCACCCGTTCAGGCTGCCCAGCATATGTGCTCGCTCTGACCGCATGTCAGAGCGAGCACATGTGCTCTGTATACTTACCTTCCGGCTTCCTGCACTGGTTCTGTGTGAAGTGCAGGGAGCCGGAACAGTGAAGATCCTGCCCCCTGCTGTAAAAAAATTAAGTTAATTTAAAGTCCCACCCCCCCCTTTACCCATTGTAATAAAAAATTAACCCCTTCCCTGACAATTGATCACTGACTACAGTGATCAATTGGCAGGGATTACATTTTACTATGATCTGATTTCTTTTTTAACCCCTGAGGGTTAATTCTTTTTTTTAACCCTCAGGGGTTAAATGTATTTAATTAATTAATTAAAATATTTTAAAATTATATATTTAGCTAGCTGGGGTGGGTGGAAGTTAGTGGGGAATTTGGGGATTTGGCGTTAGGCTAACTAGGGGTTAACGTTAAAGTTTCAAAATAAACTTTAAAAAGTTAAAAATTAAGCTTAAAAAAAGTTTTAATAACGTTTAAGTAAAAAATAAAAAACACCCCCCTTTACCTAGTCCAAATAAAAGTTAACCCCTACAGCGACCAAATACAGATCACAGTATTACATAGTTACATAGTTACATAGCTGAAAAGAGACTTGCGTCCATCAAGTTCAGCCTTCCTCACAAATGTTGTTGCTGTTGATCCAAAAGAAGGCAAAAAACCTGGTCTGAAGCGCTTCCAATTTTGCCACAAACTAGGAAAAAATTCCTTCTTGATCCCAAAATAGCAGTCAGATGTCTCCTTGGATCAAGCAGCTATTACCCCACTAATTAGAAATTACATCCCTGTATGTTATGTTTTTGTAAGTATTTATCCAATTTCAGTTTAAACATCTGTATGGACTCTGACAAAACCACCTCTGCAGGCAGAGAATTCCATATCCTTATTGTTCTTACTGTAAAAAAACCTTTTATTTGCCTTAGATGAAATCTCCTTTCTTCCAGCCTAAATGTGTGACCTCGTGTCCTATGTATAGCCCTGTTTATGAATAGATTTCCAGATAAAGGTTTGTACTGGCCCCGAATATATTTGTATAAAGTTATCATATCCCCTCTCAGGCGCCGTTTTTCCAAACTAAACAGATTTAATTTTTTTAACCTTTCTTCATAACTAAAATGCTCCATTACTTTTATCAATTTTGTAGCTCGTCTCTGGACCCTCTCCAGTGCCAGGATATCCTTCTTTAGAACAGGCGCCCAAAATTGCACAGCATATTCAAGGTGTGGTCTTACCAGCGATTTATAAAGAGGCAAAATTATATTTTCATCCCGAGAATTTATGCCCTTATTTATACATGACAAAATCTTAGTGGCCTTAGCAACTGCAGATTGACATTGCATATTGCTGCCTAATTTGTTGTCTATAACAATTCCCAAATCCTTCTTGTGTGTGGTTATCCCTAATTCACTACCATTTAGTGTGTAAGTTGCTTGTGCATTCTTAACCCCGAAGTGCATAACTTTGCATTTCTCTATGTTAAATTTCATCTGCCATTTTAGTGCCCAGTCCCCCAATCTATCCAAATCTCTCTGCAGCAAAGCAATTTCCTGCTCACATTTTATTACTTTACAAAGTTTTGTGTCATCTGCAAACACTGATACATGATGTTATTATACTGTGATCTCATTTTTTTTAACCCATGAGGATCAACTTTTATTTATTTTTTAACCCTCAGGGGTTCAATTTATTTAATTAATTTAAATATTTTATAAATATATATTTTGCTAGCTGGGGTGGGTGGGAGTTATGGGAAAATGGGGAATTTACTATTAGTGCTGCTTACCTATTAGGGGTTAACGGTAAAAAAAAAAAGCTTAGAAAAATGACAAATCTGTAAAAAAGTTTTAAGAAAGTTTAGGAAAGTTTAAAAAATAATAATAAGCAAAACAAAAGTTTCAAAACTAGTTTTTAAAAGTAAAAAAGTTTAAAAAAGTAAAAAAATACATTTTAAAAATGCTCATTACCACTACACCTGGAACAAACTAGAGAAAAAATTATCCCACGCCAAGGTTCAAAATATGCCTTTTGAATTACCCCAGGGTGCATTCTTTAATAAATAGTATGTGTTTGTGGGGAAGTTTCAATACCCAACCGTCTAAACTACTCCAAATTGGAACATAGACACAGCGTAAAACTTCAAAGTTAGAAAAAAAATGAATAGCTGCGTCTCAAATGCGCCCCTTCAACATCCACATATACGGGGGTATTGCTGTACTCAGCTGACATAGCTGAGCAACAGATGAAGTATTATACAGTCATAGCACACATAAGGTTTGCAAAATATGCTGCGTAAACTCACTTTGTATGTCAAAAAGGCAGAAAAAATGCTTATTGCCACTACACTTGGTACAAGCTAGCAGAAAAATGATCCCACGCTAAGGTTCAAAATAGGTCTTTTGAAATACCCTGGGATGTCTTCTTTAAGAAATGCTATGGCTTTATGGGGTATTTGGATTATATAGCCTGGTAAAATACTCTAAAATGGGACATAGGCACAGCGTAAAAATTCAAAGTTTGAAAAAAACTGGAATGGCTGTGTCCCAAATGTGCCCCTCCTGGCAAAGGAACATACGGGGGTATTGCTGAGCAACATATGAAGTAATATACAGTCGTAGCACACATAAGGTTTGCAAAATATACTGTGCAAACTCACTTTGTATGTCAAAAAGGCAGAAAAAATGCTTATTACCACTACATCTGGTACAAGCTAGCGGAAAAATGATCCCATGCTAAGGTTCAAAGTATACCTTTTGAAACACCCTGGGGTGTCTACTTTAAGAAATGGTAGGCCTTTGCGGGGTAGTTTGAATTTAAAACCTGCAAAGATGCTTGGAAATTGCACATGGGCCCAGCGTCAAAATTCAAAGTTCAGTAAAAATGGATATGACTTGGTCTCCTATATGGCACTGTAGCTTCACAAAATAGTGCCAAAGACATTCATTGGGGGTGTCCTTTTACTCAGAAGACTTAGCTGAGCATAATGTGGGAGGTTTGAACTTAGTGGCACATATGAAATATACAAAACGCCCAGCAGAAATGCAATCCGTATGTAAAAAATGCACAAAATTATTTTTTACCACATACTTTGGCATATATTGGTGAAAAAATGGGGGTATGTTAAGGCACAATATGCACCTTATGAGATACCCTGGAGTGTCTACTTTTACAAATGGTAGGCCTTTGTTGGTTTTTTTTTGAACAGTCAAACTGTTTAATACCCCAAATGGAAGCTAAGGCTCATTAAATCCATCTCTCAAAATTCTACTGTGAATACTGAAAAGGACAGGTATCCTGTATGGCACTGTAACTTCACGAAATAGTGCCAAAGACATACAATGGGGGTGTCATTTTACTCAGGAGATGTAACTGAATACAAAATAAAACTTTGTACAGGAATAGCACACACCAACTTTACAAAATATACATGAGAATTTCTTTGTTATAAGTTTGTGTGCCAAAAACCCCAAAAACCCACAATTTTACTCTAATATTTAGCAGAGGTTGGCGGTGAAATGGCTACGTAGAAAGTGTCAAAACAACCTTAGGTAAATAGCCCGTGATGTCTACTTTATATAAATATATACTTTTGTGTGGCAATTTTGTTTTCTTTTATGGCTATTAAGCTTACAAGACAAACATACCAAATTCTAAGATCGCTCCACATTAAAAGTCTATTTTACTCCTTGTGCTTTGTGACCTGTAACTACCAAAAAAAACTTAAAATCCCAGACACATTATATATTCTGTAAATCAGAACAACTTAATTTATTTTTAATTACTTTTCTTAACCTGCACTAATTATGCACACATTATTATTGCAAAAACTGTAAAAAGAAAAACACAAAATTTTCATTTTTTTAAAATGTTTCTGTATTTTTTTATAATAAATAAGCATTTATATATATGTGTGTTACATCAAATTAAAGCCCTTTCTGTCCTTTTAAATAACAATGTATAATATGTGTTGGTGCAAGAAATTAGTAAAATGCAAATTGCAGTTGAATGCAAACAGCAAAAAATGAAAAAAATGCTGTTGTCATTAAAAGACCATTCTAGGCACCCAGGCCACTTCAGCTTAATGAAGTGGTCTGGGTGCCAGGTCCAGCTAGGGTTAACCCATTTTTTCATAAACATAGCAGTTTCAGAGAAACTGCTATGTTTATGAATGGGTTAAGCCTTCCCCCATTCCTCTAGCGGCTGTCTCATTGACAGCCGCTAGAGGCGCTTGCGTGCTTCTCACTGTGATTTTCACAGTGAGAGCATGCCAGCGTCCATAGGAAAGCATTGATAATGCTTTCCTATGTGACCGGCTGAATGCGCGCGCAGCTCTTGCCGCGCGTGCGCATTCAGCCGACGGGGCGGAACGGAGGAGGAGAGAAGGAGGAGAGCTCCCCGCCCAGCGCTGGAAAAAGGTAAGTTTTACCCCTTTCCCCTTTCCAGAGCCGGGCGGGACGAGTATGTTTTCCTGGCACTATAGTGGTCCTTTAAGTGAAAGACAAGCTTTTGAAGCTCTGTCCTTAAGGGGCTAATAAATATTATTGAATTGCCGAAAGCAATGAGTGTGGACTCTGACTCTACACTCAGTTTTTAAGTTATTATTTTTAGTTATTAATGTTATTATTAATTCCACGTTTACTTCAGGCATCCAGTGTCTTCTTCATGATAAAGCACTTTCCCCATACTGTGCACAAAATCTTCAATAAAAATCAGCACCAGGCACACCCTCAGATCACAAAACACGTATCACTGCATTCTGCTATTCTTTTGTGCATATAACAGGTAGGGCAGCCATTTTTTATTGCACCGCAGTTACAAATTAACTGATGTAAAATGTTCACACCTGCACAAGAGTGACTGGGAAGACAGGGAAGCTAACCAAAGATTTAATATAACAGGAGTGTGGATACTATTTGACTGACCCTTGTATATTCCTACTCTACTAGCTTGGGCTTAGACGTTCCTCACCACTGGAGAGTATGTGGAGAGTTTATGGCACACTCATTAGTGATGTCGCGAACCCGAAATTTTCGGTTCGCGAACGGCGAACGCGAACTTCCGCAAATGTTCGCGAACCGGCGAACCGCCCGAAACGCCATTGACTTCAATGGGGAGGCGAATTTTAAAACACACAGGGACTCTTTCTGGCCACAATAGGGATGGAAAAGTTGTTTCAAGGGGACTAACACCTGGACTGTGGCATGCCGGAGGGGGATCCATGGCAAAACTCCCATGGAAAATTACACAGTTGATACAGAGTCTGGTTTTAATCCATAAAGGGCAGAAATCACCTAACATTCCTAAATCACAATGAATATGGATTGACACCTGACATATGACATATTGACACCTTGACATATGGATTGACACCTGTCCTCAGCCCCTGATACACACTGACACAGAGCAGAATAGGGACTGTTCCCCCTACATCGGGTCACTTGGCAGATATGGATTGACACCTTGTTACAAACTGCTATTTGTAACGGGCCCTTTAAATGGCAAATTGCCCTGTTTCCCTGGGTTGTGGAGAAGCCTCTTTGCCAGCCTCCTCCCGCATGACTATGGCCCCTGGGAGATTGTGAAAATGTATGCACTTTTATTTGGTGTGTATGGCCCTTTAAGACTGTCGGTGGGCATATTGGGGCTTATGGACTCTTTATGTGACTGGTGCTGGCCCTTTAAACACCTTTTTTGGGACATCAGGAAGATTGGGACACTGCCCCTTTAAGGCCGTGTCCCCAGACTTGTTGGGGACACGGCCCCTTTAAGACGGTGTCCCCTGTGTCCCCAGACCTGGTGCAAACCCTTTGTGCCTGCCTTGCTATTTCCCCACTTGGTTCAGTAAATGGGAAATTATTTCAGCTGCAGAGACTAAGTCCCATTCG